>WFKH01011801.1:19208437-19280705 GCA_016163765.1 Magallana hongkongensis
GATTTCAAAACATTTTACACGTTCTTTTAACCTCCCTGCTTACAATTATGCAATCATTAATTAATAAAACCCAAAATAAACTTCAGTTAGTAAAGACATAGCAAACATTAAGCTTCCAAGAATCAATAATCACGCTTCGAGACGTTAATATACATATTTCCGCTATACATGTAGATCACCCCTTAACGGGTGGAATAAATCATACCTGTAATTGGTGTTCAAGAAGAAAAATATGCGGGATCGATACCTTAAATATTAAGCTCTCTCCATACCATGCACCCTGTGATCATCAATTATTTCGATGTGTTTTCAGATTGAAGTACAGGTAGCCCTTACAAAATTATTTGTCATTTAGGGAATTTCAATGGGAGTTATAATTTGTTTTAGATATTATGCTGCAAAACATAAGACGTGGTGTTTTAACACGTAAATTCGCAATTAATTATTTCTGCCAACAACGAGGTAATTCGGGCAAGGAGAGAGTGTTCGTTGATGTTTCGGATCTTTATTCCTTGAATTATGTAATGCAGTTATCTTGTTTTTATTTTTAAATGTATGATTGTATTAGTTTGAAGAATATTAATGAAGCTCATGAAGAGGAGCGAAAAAAGCAGACGTATATACATGGAAAAAAATTGTTTTGTTTTTGCTTTACGGTCGGCGCTGCAGACACGATATCGACCTTTACAGTTAGATGCCTTGATATTCGACAAATCAAGGTTAAAAAGTAAATCAATTGAAACAACAATTTCAATTTACAATTTTTTCTCGTTCTACCTTTCTGTTGAATACAACGAGATGTCGGGGGCATCAAAGTAAGATTAAATTTTTTTACACAAACTAATCGTAAATGAACTTATGATTGACTAGAACAAATCACATTCACGTTAACACTTTTAAATATATCTTAGATTCACTAATCCATACAAGACGTAAAAATGGATTTCATGAAGCAATAAATGATGAAGTATTAAAAACGAATGAAGATGGATTTCTATTATCATACTAGACCTTATTTCATTTGTTATATACATATGTATATATATAATATATTATTACGTAAAAAACCATAAAAATCAACATGATATATAATATGCAAACGAACTTACCTTACAGCTTGATAAAACCAAAGATGAAAACTACAATGAAATCGCACTTAACATACATGTATATGTTAACATGAGGGTTCCGACCCCCGTGCAAGGTTACATGTAACTATGTGAGGTTGGGAAACAAGACGTAATATGTACTTACTGAAATTGTTAAAATGATAAAGAGGCATAAAATGAAATGTGACGATTTAAATTTTTCAAGGACTAAGTGATCGACCTAACACCCCAAGTCTGCGTTTTATCATGAGAATAACGGGATCAGGCATAGGAGCTTGTCTCCATCAATGTTATCAGCGGCACTGTATCCGTAATGGGCGAAATGTTCAAAATAAGACCAGTTCGTGACGAGGAACAGTCGACTCGAGTTTAAATTTGTTTACAATCTGTTTGATATTTTTGAAGGCAAGCAGATATAACCCCGTAAGGTCGTACTCTGCATAATCTACAGAGAGGAGTTTCTTTTTACAAGATGAAAAATGAACAATTCAGCAAAATTCGTGTATCATCGGAGAAGCGATAAATATAAAATGAGATTTTAACTCCAGGTAATCATCAAGTTAAAAAAGTGAGAAAGGAAATCTGGTTGTTCGTATGGGGTGAAATACAAAAGATTGTTTTATCAAACACCACACGCCAAATTAATAAAATTTCATTTAATCCCTAATACACGCGTATCAGTCAATGCCAGCCAGAATAAAGATTCGCCAGCTATGCTCGCCTAAAAGATCATTGCAGATGAAAATTAACAAATAATCCAAAATATTGATCAACTGATTAAACGAATAGATTATCAATTTTTATTAAAATTGCACACATGTAATTGTGAAATTTGAATATTGAATTTGGTCGGTTATATTTACTGCACACATTTAACCCCCATAAAAAAAAATTAAAAATACGCATAGAAAGCATTTTTGCAGTAAAAAGATGCAATAAACAAGTCATACTAAACAAACACACAGTCGGTGTACCAATACACACGTTATGAACAAAAAATTCGGCGGATGGGGGGGGGGAAGCCTATTTTCGATAACTTTACTATGTAAATGTAATATTTTTTACCCCCACCTCCCAACCTCCCTCGGAAGTTCAGCGAACTACGCAGTGTCAATGGTACGTTTTCATACTGTATAGCATGAAAACACTTTAATAAGTAACGTATGGAATGCAAAATCTTACCGATGTAGTATTGGGTTATCTTTCTTGAATTGGGTTTTGCGTTGAGAAAAGGAAAAATGACATGTACTTTAATAGTATCGTGTTTTACTGGAATATTTAATATATTCTTCGTAAATATACAACGAACAGTGTAGCTCAAAGGCTAGAAAATTTATTTATACAAGAGATGTATGGGTGGTGGGGTTTTTTTTAACCAAGCAAGCAAATGTTGACTGAATTAGTATATGTGGTGTTTTCTCCCACAAGACTGACTGTTTTATTGTAAAGCAAGAAATGTATTTACAAGTACTGAACAGATTCAAGACTAGTATAGTATTCCCATTCTTAAATCAACACAAATATTAGAGTATTCGTGATAATCATTTCTTCCGAGAAATTTATTCGCTAAATTCTTGCAATTTCAAGGAATTCAGCGCATTATCAAGTGACGATATGGGAACGGGCAATTTTCACAATCCCCAATTGTCTTTATGAAGCCTTTTTATCATTAAGTTTGTTTTATCCAT
The DNA here is from genome assembly GCA_016163765.1 of Magallana hongkongensis. Classification (NCBI taxonomy): domain Eukaryota; kingdom Metazoa; phylum Mollusca; class Bivalvia; order Ostreida; family Ostreidae; genus Magallana; species Magallana hongkongensis. Next base: position 19,211,235 of record WFKH01011801.1, read on the forward strand.
GAATGATTTGTTCATTTTCTTGCCACAACTAGGATCAGAAAACACCCTTGTTCATTATTCGCCGGGGAAATTATCCATCGATTTTTTTTCCCCCAACTATCTCTGATTTAGCGGATCTGTACAAAATGAACCACTTTAAAGTACTCTGTAACATCTATTTTGTTATATGTTTTTACAATGGTTAAAAGATGAGTGCTTTTGTTCACACTTCCCTCTTCATCAATGCTCCCCCCCCCCCCCCCCCAGTGTTGCCTATAGGTAAAACTTATCAATCACTGTAATGTAAGTACTTTCCTAAACCATATGATTGCTAAACAGAGCAATTAATGCTAATTTAAATATATCAAATAATACAGTTAAATACAATATCGTAAGAATATTTCAGGATATACCTTAATTTACTTCAAAGGACGAAGAAGCTGTATTATGCATATCTTTGGACTTTATAAAAAATAATTCAGATTGATTGATTCTTGTAAGTTACAAGTAATATTAATGACAAACAGTGGATTTTTAAGCAATAACAAAGTATTAAAACAATACGTAACCCGGTCATCTCGTTCTACCGACCTTGAAAAAGGAATTAATTGTTCTATGCAGATTTCAGAAGTTTACACAGGTCACAGTTGACGAAATTGCATGTATTTTATCTTTGAAATCTACTCTTTATAGTACTTAACTTTTTGTATCATTGAAGTTTTCTAATAAAATGTCATTTCTTTACCAAATTGTATAAGTACAGTGTAACATGTTTAAAAAACTACTATCCTAAGAGCAAAACGTTTTCTAGTCTTTTGACATACTGTGAAGTATTTGTGACATCTTGTAAAGTCAGAAATAATTCGTACTAACTCTTTAAGTCTATGGAAAGCTTCGACTATTGTACTTTTAGGATACATGTATGGGATCTATCACCATTGTTTTCTACCCAACTAGTCGTGTATTTTTTATTCACGCGCCTCGGTGATGGATAGAAGGCACACGCATCCCCGTGCCTTGGTGGGGGATAATCACTTAACTTCGTTGGATAAAATTACTATAGTAACCATTATAAAGGAGGAGAATCTTTGTATTTCATTTCCGTTGTGTTTAACAGTGCTACACTGCAGCTACGACTATCTCCCTTCCTCTTCACCATGGTGACAATTAATATTCCACTTTTACAGATACTAAAATCATTTAATTTCTATTGATTTTCAATTAAATTCATTCCACGTCTACGTATACTATACATGTAACACAATTATACTGTCTTTCTTGACGTCAGAGATGGTTCTTATCTTTAGAATTTGAACCGAAGGTACGAAGGACAAACTGCTGCTGGGTTTATATATCTGCCTCTTTGATCAGTATATGGCCATATTCGATCGCCGCTGTCGTCGGTTTGCAAATCAATAGCTGAACGGCAGCAATAAAACCAAGAAAGAGATTTGTCGATAAGAAACTGATTTCATGGTATAGGTAATCACACAATTAATATCATACTTATAAGAGAAGAGCCAAGAAGAATTATGAGAAAAATAAGTCTTTTATTTATTTTACAACAAAATCTGAGCTTACAGTTGTACTCAGGGTACGCATAATTTTATCAGTGATATTTGAAAGTTTTTATTCGTGAATAGAAATGACAAACATACATAATAAAATATTTTTTCTTTCATGATAATATTTTCAGTGTAAAAATGTTAAATACAATAAAAAATGATTGCCAAAATGTTTTTGAAATGTTTGTATGGCGAAAATTACATGTACATTACCGTGATCGAATCATGTCCCTTTCTATCATCGTTATTTGCGGCTACATGTACATAAATAACCGACACCATGTAACATACACGTGATCAGTTAATGATTATAGTATAATGTACACACATTTTGTTCAAAAACAACATCGACAGGTAAGGGTATGGACATGAACGTGCATAAATGCAAAAAACACATTTATCTCTCCCAGTAGGATCTCGCTCTACCTGTGTGTAATGGTAAAAATATGGATGAATTTCCGCTGTCTTTATCAGATCTATGAATATCAAGTTGAGAAAAGAAGCACCATTGTCCACCGATTGAAAACAACGTATGTTATTTATAACGTACAGACTTTTCCCAGGGTCATGAAAGGTCCTTGACTACAGTAACTGTTAAAATATTTAGTACAGTGTACCTTTTCTGATAAGGAAAGTAACCTACATTAGGACAAACACGAAACTGTTTAGTTGAAGTATGATTGTTATGAAACCTCAAAGTATCCTGAAATTTTTGAGTTTTTGATAACTACGCAGAGGAATGTTACACATTGGCTACAGTTTTTAATCCTTGATAAAATATTTATCACTAAATTAATGAACTGCAACTAAAAATTTTGTAGTTAATAACATAATAGGATGACAATTAAAAATCTTTGAATACAATTTTGATATGCCTGATTGATGATCCTGTGGCTAGGCACCAAATGACAAAATGGCACAAGCTCTATTACAGCATTGATGAGGCATCGCATCCAAGTTCTCTTTATCGGAGCCGTGGAAAGTTTAACATATTTTGTATAAATCAGTCAACACGTATATCCGTTACATAAGTTGTCACTGACCATAAATAACGTCATGTGACATCTAGCTTTAAAAAACAATATTCTTGTGCCCTTTTTCCAACACATATTCGATATGTCTTCGTGATAAAATGACTACGTCCAATGTAGTGTACTATATTACAGAAGCCTGGCTGATAATGATCTTCAAGAACAACAGTTACACAGCCTCAGACAAACATTCTGTGAAAAATGAAGAGGAAAGATTGAGTTATAAAAAAGGTACATGTAGAGGCGTGTAAAATTTAAATATTAATAAATTAATATGCAAAAATTTCAATTCCGATCTCTCTTCTCTGCACATATGCATGTTCGTTAAGTGATGATACTTACTGTTTTGCTGTTTGTCGCCAGTTGTTTAAACTTAACATTGAAACCATCAAATTCTAATTTTCTAAAACTTGGTATAAAGGTAAGGACATAGGAGATAGTGGCAATCGCCAAAACCCATTCCGAGGTAGACGCCGACTGAAAAATGCTTCGTAACTCTTTCTGCAAAGTAAACGTAATTATTGATGTATTATTAATGATGAAATCCCAGCTTACTGAATGTACAATTTGATTTGATTTAAGAAACTGTAATATGATAAATTCCGACAGAGCTTATTAATTAATTTGCTATATATTAATAAATCGATTGAAAATCTTTGTTTTTTTGTCTTTAAGTTGTCTTACTTTTATATAGATACATGTACAGTGTATGAGATTCACTGCTAAGATATATTCAATGTTTTTTCTCGGTCTGTAAAGTGTCTTTCCTTGGTTCCAGATTACTCAGTACATAATCTTTTTTAATCTTCACTGAACAGATTTTTAAACTTTTTTTCCCTACAAAATATTTTTTTTTAGAATCTAGCATAAATACCTCTTTAGTACCGTATCCTTGTTTCTTCTGATATCTGTATGATGCAAAGCTGATAACGACTTTTTAAGTTAAGGATTATGAGATTTTATAATCTGATTATAACATGCGGTGGGAAAATAGCTGGGGAAAATGTCTTCTCATACTGTGATTGCGTGAAGAATGCATCGATGTGTACTCGAAGTTCTACATTCAATTTTCATAAGTTTTTATCGTTTAATGAAGAAAATTAGTCCTTATTCTGTGCAATACGGTAGAACACTTTAATGAAATAATACATCAAACTTTCAAACTGCTGACACAGAGTAAATACATCAAAGAATGTTTAAATGAAATTAAAAACAACGGAATGACGTTAACGTGTGACGTTGCTCAATTCCTCTAGTGCCCAAGAAAGATTCATCAATTACATTTTCCCCTTAAAGCACCGTTTATAGGTAGGCTAATGAAGCATAAATGTGTCGCGTAAACCATGCAAAGGCATCTGTAAAGAGCCCCTAAAGCCTCTTAGAAAGAAATAATTTTAATTAATAAAACCCAAGGCCGTTCATTATCCAAAGCGAGGAGAAAATCACTCTCAATTGCTCACAATCACGAATCGCAATCAACTTGCCAAGCTTTAACGTCGTGTTCGGGGTTCACTGATCTCCCCGAGTGTCAGTCATGAACATTCTGTTTGTCACAACTAAGAGACTTTATTAAACCCTCTGCAACTTTACCAAAGCAAGCAGTTCTGTCTCATATTAAATATTACTCGAGTTATTTGGCATCTTTGGTTTATCTGCGGTGGTTGTTTCATCAAATAGAAATTCTTTTACAAAAGAGGCTTAAGTTCTTAAGTTTGTTTTGTGATCTTCGAAAGATGAAAACTTTTTTTTATATAATATTCAAGTTAACTTTGCATCTTGCTTGTTTTGATGTTGAATGAAACATGTGGAATGGAGTCATACAGACATGTATAATCCATGGTATCAAAACGAACAATCAAGATAGAAACTCAACATCAATCTCAAAAAAGCTTACTGACCGTGACCACTTAGCCGAATTTTCTCGTTCTAATGAATAATTCATGCCATATTTCGAAAGGCCCCTTCACACTTTCGTTTCAAATTTTCATAAAAACATGAAAAGTCAACTAGTTAGCCGTAGGCGAGAGATTCGACAGTGGCGGATACATTAATCCATCGGCCCAAACATAAAACCCGTTTGCATAGGTTCATGACCTTTCCGGCATAAAGGATGTGTAAATACTTCGGCTCGGGCCGGAAACGTGAAGGGGGCTCGGCAAGCCTCGCCCTCTGTCAAATTTTCTTACCCTTGCCCAAATATAGCTTATATTTCAAGACAGTAACTATGTATTTTATATTTGTAAATACTTGAAATCATAAAATTCTTCAAACAATTTACTACTATTATCGTCGCTTTACTTGCCTCCGAGCTTCTCTTCGCTAACAGACCTCGGAAAGCGAAGTGTGTTAAATTCACGTGCAGATCAAGATCTAGAGTCGCCATTTTAACATGCAAACAAATCACACCAAGTCTACTTCGTTTTACGGGGCTGGTGAAGTTAAGAGGCAAGTAAAGTGACATTAGTGGTAAAATGTCTGAGGATTTTTTGTATCAAATATTTGTACAGAGTATGTAAGGAAATTAGATTAATCATTCCAAATTGTGCGCAAATCTTTGTGCGCCGTAAATTGCAAGATTTAAGGTTCTCCGATCCTCAGCCTCAAAGTATTTTTTTCATCATAAAAATTTTATTTTTCTCTCAAACTTTATAAATGAAATGAAATAAAATGAAATTTTTAGATGGTATCCATGCATTTTACAAAGTTATTGCAAATTTGCCTGCGATCGATATATTGGAATAAATAAATAAGTTGAGTTTGAAAAAAAAGGACCGGTGCATTGGTGGCTAGAACTCTTTACCAACATGTAATTGAAAAGTAGTTCTCCGTGGATCCACAACGCCAAGCATGTAGTTGTGTGACAAAGGTTGATTGTTTAGAAAAAAATAAACCATGGGATCCTTCTAAAGAAAACTTATATGTACAATCTATTGATACCGAACATCTTAGCAAACTTTTATCATTGTTAGATAACAATTGTGTTGAAAATACCACAGATAATAATATTAATGGTATTGTTGAAATCCTAAATAACATATATATAGATGCTGCTAAAATTGCCATAGGCTCAAGTATTATTGGTGGAAAAAATCAAATCACAAAAACGCATACCAATTCAAAACCTTGGTTTACAAAAGTATGCCAAAAAGCCCGTATAAAATATCGTAATAGCAAAGTTTACTATTATAGAAAACGTACAGTAAATGCGCTTAAAAATATGAAGAAAATGAAAAAAACTACAAAAAAATCATTGATAAAGAGCAGCTGAAGTACAGGAACAAAATTAGTAAATATTTGAAAGATATTAAAAACAAAAATCCTAAAGAATATTGGAAAGTAATAAATAAGTATAACAAAAATAAAAATTGCCAAGATCAATCGGCAATCGGTATTGATGTTTTTTATAAGTATTTTAGAGACTTAAACCGGTCTCCTGAAATAAGCGATGAAAATAATCACATGGTCGATAATGAAATTGTTAATTTACAGTATGAAGATTTTAATCACGGTCTAAATAATTATATTACCCAAGATGAAATAAAAAAAGCAATTAAGAATCTAAAAAATAATAAAGCCAGTGGGGAAGATGGGATAAGAAATGAATATATTAAAGCAACACAGCAGCTAATGTTGCCAGTTTATGAAAAATTGTTCAATTTAGTTTTTTCGTCTGGTAAGATTCCCTCTATTTGGTTGGAAGGAAATATTATACCAATATACAAAAACAAGGGTGTTAAAACCAACCCACAAAACTACAGACCAATTACTATACTAAGCTGTATTGGAAAACTTTTTACCTCCATTCTTAACGAACGATTGAATACATTTTCAGATGAATTTGATGTATTACATGAAAACCAAACAGGTTTTAGAAAAGAATATTCAACCATTGATAATATATTTTCATTACACATTCTATTTGAACTTTTAAGAATGAAGAAGAAAAAGCTTTATTGTATGTTTGTAGATTTCGAAAAAGCGTTTGATAACGTCTGGCGAAAGCATTGTGGTTTAAACTATTATCCCATAATATTTGTGGCAAAATGTTTAATATTATTTTCAATATGTACAGTCATATCAAGTCAAGAATTGTATATAATAATGAAACCTCTATTTTTTTTCATTGTGAAAACGGAGTGAGGCAAGGCGAAAATATGTCAGCCTTCTTATTCTCCATGTACCTTAATGATTTACATGACTTTTTTAATGAGTCTGATATTCAAGGTTTACCAACTGTAACTGACATGTTTGAAAATAAGTTGAATATTTTTTTCAAATTATTTGCTATATTATATGCAGACGACACTGTATTGTTAGCAGAATCTCCTGAAGAATTGCAAAGACAGATAGACTGCTTTCATACTTATTGCATAAAATGGAACCTGAAAATGAATATCGATAAATCTAAAATAATTGTATTTAGCAAAGGTAGGCGGAAAGAAAACATACAGATAAAATATAACGATAAGCTTATTGAAGTTGTTACTGATTTTAACTATTTGGGAATAGTATTTAGCAGATCAGGATCTTTTAAATTAGCAATACAGAAATTAGCCGAAAACGCTACAAAAGCATTATATGAAGTGTTAAAAAAGAGGAGATTACATAACCTATCAATACAGTGTCAACTAGATTTATTTGACAAAATTGTCCAACCTATACTGTTATATGGATGTGAAGTCTGGGGTTTTTCAAATATTGCAATTATAGAAAGAGTTCATCTCAAATTTTGTAAACTTCTACTCCATTTAAAACAATCAACTCCAGATTTCATGATATATGGTGAACTTGGTCGATACCCACTTAAAATTCAAATTAAAACACGCATTCTTTCTTATTGGTCAAGAATACTTACCGGAAAAGATACAAAAATGCAAAATTAATATATGATCTAGGAATCTGTATGAACCACGAAATTGGGGGGAAAATGCTTTGGTATGAAAACATCAAATATATTCTAAATATCTGCGGTTTATCTAATATCTGGATTGATCAAACTATACATAACTCAAAATGGCTAAAGGCAAAAATAAAACTTACGTTGATAGACCAATTCAAGCAAAATTGGCAATCTATTCTGCAATCATCCGCAAAAGCTCTAAATTATAGAATTTTTAAGGAAGAATTAAAATTTGAACATTATTTTGATACATTATCAAAAAAAGATGCAATTACTTTTTGTAGATTCCGAACATGTAATCACCATCTACCCATTGAAAGTGGACGTTGGGCAAATATCCCTAGACATGAAAGATTCTGTGCTCATTGCAATAAGTGCGAAATAGGAGATGAATTCCATTACATACTTAGCTGTAACTCGTTGCAGCAAGAACGCAGTCAATGTTTATCAAATATCAAAATAAAAAATGCTATTAGTTTTAGATTTATAATGTCTAGTACAAAACACTGTTCTTTGAGGAAATTATGTGCTTTTATTAGAAAAATAAATAAAAAATGCTCCCCAGGTTAGAACCCCCATACTTCACATTTGTATTGACGAGTCAGCGTGGATCTTGTACATGTTTTATTTTTTATTTTTTTTTCTCTCTCTCTCTCGCTTACGCATGCGTTGTTAATTAGTAAGAAATACCACATATTGTATTATTATTATCTCTGTGTACCATTGTATAATGGTGTTGAGACTGAAATAAATGAATGAATGAATGACAAATGGTAATACTAACACCAAAATACTAATTAAAATTGTCTGTATAAAACTTAGATTTATGGTACGAATGAAAGAGATCCGGATAATTTAGAGTTATCGAACATCGCTGAGGATCGGAGATCGTTAAGTGTGTTAGGCACTACAGCTCTACGGTCCGTCAACCCGAGTTTACCATAGAGCTACAGATTTGCAGAGCACTAATCAGTTTTATGCATGTAAATCAAAGTTTTGAGAGTAAGGCAACATATTTTAAAAAACATGATCAGTGATTTTAAATATTTTTTATATTTTTTTTAAATAAAGAGTTGTTTATAATTTTCCCTCTGTTAAAGGATACATGTGATGAAACTGACTGTAATGGTTAGGCTGACTAAAACCTGAAAAACAAACGTGAGTTTCAACATCGACTTCCTCTCTTCTTTATACAGTTTGTAGGTTATGGCTGCGTGAATCCAACAGCAAATGAACCCAAGGCCAAAGGTCACGAAAGCTCCCATGTAATGAGGCACTGGTAATGTATCCACCTAAACAAGGCAAATATGATAAAGAGTACATGATATTTTTAATTGTATTAAAAAGAATCAGTATGATAGTCTGACCTAGAGCTAACTGTGGTGTTTTTATGTATATTGGTGCGAATAATGAACACTGGTAATACATGTACAAATTGATCAATTGACTTTTTCGGTATTTTGTATTATGTTACATCACATGTAAAAGTTTTCAATCGGCCAAAGACTTCTAATCTTAAAGCTGCTTGGTCCGATTTTATATCAAATTTTCTGTACGCTTTTAAACGATGGTTAAGCTAAATATTTGTATAATAATAGACATTACAGTAGTTTTCCCGGTCAATCAAGCCATATTTCAATGAAAAAATAATGTACAAAATTTCTTTTACAAAACAAACGACATAAAAAGGGTATCGCGTTATTTCGCCTTATATCAAAATTCGCCCCTGGCATATATCGAGGCGGGGATGATTGTAATTACACCTTTGACATCGCTTTCAATAGAGTCTAAATTTGAGTAATGTTCTGGCAAATCAAAAATAAACATGTGTACATTTTGTTCACTATTACTTCTGAAGTTTGTTTTGTTTACAATCGATGCATAATATGCGGGTTGAATAAACCCAAACATTTGGGGGACGAAACTAAACCGTTCCCTTTCCTAAACATTCCGGGACCATAATGCATTTTGGTTTGTTTTTTTGTTTGCCCAAAGAGATATTATTTTTATTTACTCTGAACGTTTCTTACTTTGAAAGGAGATCGATTCTGCTGATGTTATTAGACGAAAGTTTATAACTTTCTAAGATAATTCGTTTGTATGGAAAATTATTTGATACTGTGATAGCCAAGAAAATCGGACCATGCAGCTTTAACTATAACAATTTAGAAAGTTATGCATATATATAGTTAAGTTTGACAATCTTAGATTATAACAAATACATGTAATTTCAGCATTGGATTCTGATTTGAAAAATAAAAGGTTTGCTACCTGGAAACTTGCAACAAAGACAAGCCCAAACGAGGCGATAAGTCCGAGTCCTAAGGTCAACTTGTTGGCGGTGATCCAACGGGATTTTTCCGCAGGGGTCAAGGACATTTGTGTCATCATAAGGCGGACGTACTGGAATCGGATCTCTGAATTAAGAGCCACTGAAACAGAAAATTAATATCAGAACGGAAGAGCTTTCCATTCTAGGTGTTATCAATACGAGTTTTCTCATAGCTTTCCATTTTAGCTGTTGTCAATGCGAGTCGTTCCCAGCAGGTGGGTCCTAGTCGTGCCATTATAGACACTTTAGAATCTATACGGGAGCATTATCGTACGGAAAATAATAGGAAAGCTTTTTCATGCTTAACGAAGGTACCTAAACACATTTATACGTACGTCTCAAAGTACTGTTTAATACTGATTATCATATTTAACAATGATTATCGTTGTATGGCACTTGAACTTCACAATATTCCTTTTATATAAACAAGCTGTTTTGGCACACCCTAAACGTTACAGTAACAATAGACCACTCTTACATGTATAGGAGACAAAATGTATCGAATTGCTTTGTCATTTTCTGCAAAAAGAGTCATTACAACGGAGTATACATGTATATCGCGCTGTCGCGGCAGTTTTCGATTTTTCAGAACCACTTACTTGAAAGACTGCAGACAAAGACGATTAATGAGAAAAGCCCTCTCTCGGGAACTTCTGTCCCTGTTTTGCTGAAAAACAGAAAAGTGCACGATACACATATCTGAAACAAGAGAATTTTTCTGGAACAAATAAATGTAATTGCAAATTCCGAAATTTGAGAGCATGGGCATTCATGGAAACGAATAAAGATCTAGAATATTTTTTTTTAATTTCTGTTTTTTTTTAAACTAAAATGCAAGTTCTTAAGTATGTGTAATAAACTTGGGAATACAATTCTAAAATAAGTTTTTGAAAATTTCTGTTTGATCAACTAGAATGCAAGTTCTTAAGTGTATAATATATTAAGATAGCTTGATCAATATGTCTGCTTTAATCAATATCATATTAATTCCAATACCTTATGTATGGAAACACATCAGAGGTGTGATTCAATGCCTGGGAAATGCCGTATCTGCAATGAAATATACCGCATTAATAAAAGCAATTCAAGCTCTCGATCTGGGGTTCCTAAATGGAGCGGTCATTAGCATAGCTTCCGAGCGGATATCAGCGTCTCTTAATGATCCCAGAGCTAACACTGAAGTGGGATGGACGGAGGGATCTCCAAGGACAAGCGTACTACACATAGAAGCACTGCCAGTAGCTTCAAATTGCCCGGATTTTTTTCACGCTTAAATCTTTGGAACGCTCTGAGCATGATTAAAACATGGCGCCCCTAAATAGTACTTTAGTGTATTTGGTAAATCACCATTGACGTCTGCTCGTCTTTTATGATTCTATTGATAGGAATAAAGTTTGTTGACTACAGCGGCATGGAACTGGCCTTATGAGACCAATGATTATTTTTTGCAATATTTTTTGTCAGTAAATGATGTCCTTATGGATCCATGAAACTGAATGAGGTTAAATATTTCCTTTTTTACACTTGACTTAGAGTTATTTTTTAGCATACAACTGTCGTCGTTTGCGTAAAACTCGTTGATATTTTGATACATATATCAAATAATGAAACATTCTGCCAATTTCACACTGAACCAAGCTGGGTTTGAGTTTTCAGTTGATATAAATGCACGTCTCATGACGTATTGAGAGTGGATTGGCATAATCTAGTGGGTCTGGGGTATTTAATAAAATGACAGGTTTAAATTTAGACCAAAAAAAACCACTTGTAAAATGAATTAAATAAATTTCATATAAGGAAAAATCAATCTCGATAGAATATGTTAAAAATATGCGTGCGATCCTACTTGTATTATCTTCGGACAAACCAACGACTGTGTGGAATATGGAAGGATCTTCATTAGTTAGATGTGCTGAGCAAATTTTAAGAGTTTATCTAGTACCTTTAAACGTTATAGCAAAAAAAAGGTTTTGTTGGCAAATAAACACTATGCCACCGATACTTGTAGACATTAAAATAAATTCAACAAAAAAAGCGTTATTTGTTTAGACTCGGTGTGATTTGCATGCATTGTATATCAAGTATCATTCGGTGCAATACCCCAGATCATACTGGGTTCTTCTCTCAACAATTAATCTCTCGGCAAAATGAAAATGATTTTTATCTTGTCTATATACCATAACTCCTGATAATCAAATTTGTAATTTGTTCCAATTCCTCTATATCCAGATTCATTTCATCTTGCGATAAAGTTTTTATTCATGGGATTAGAGTCATAGGAAAAAGAATATCAGTACACCATTCTCTGGGCATACTCTAAAACCTGGCCTGGCCTGGCCTGGCCTGGCCCCATTGGCCTGGTCTGGCCTCAAAGTTGGCCTGGCCTCACTTTTGGCCTCAAAATTGGCCTGGCCCCAAATTTTGGCCTGGCCCCTAGTTTGGCCTCTTCAAAAATTTTTGGCCTCAAATTTTAAAATTTTTCTTTTTCTTATTTTCTTAGATACAGATTGAATTTTTATTGATTTCTTTTAGAAATGACAATTCAATGCTTTTTTAATGTTTAAGGAATAATCATATGAAAAAATGTATATGACAAGTGACGGATTGTACAAGTTTAATTAATTTAATCCATGTCTAAACACACAAAAAATACCTATGACATGTATGTACAGCATTGCTCTTACTATTGTTAAGGAATAGATTATGCCAATACCAAAGCGATTAACTTTAAAACTAAGATCCCCCCCCCCCCAATCTCCCATTTAAAAGTTAAACATCATTTTAAGAGACTGACCTGATTGATATCCAAAATATTTGTAAACTGGTACATAGCATTAAATCGTTATCACTGTGTAATGCACTTTAAAATTTGCAGTTTGTTTACATTACCTGTCACCATCGATCAAGCCCAAATTTCCCTCCCCAGCAGAAATTCGATATCAACCTTTTCTGTCGCTAATCTGCTACATTGGGGTCAGATTCATTGCCTATCCTGTCATTTAACATTTCACACAGTCTAATTTAATTAAGGCTTTTGTGAACGACTGCAACATTGCATCCTCCGATAGCTTGACTCAGTGATGGTCATTAATCATCATCTCCTGATTAGAGTAGAGTTTCATGCATGTGTTGCTTGTATATTTAAGAAACAATTTTTCTCCTATGGGGAATTGTCATTATCAGAATTTGAACAAAGCAAAACATTTTGTGACCTTTGATGTTAGTTAGAACAAATATTGGCCTCTTCCATTATTTTTTTTCTCAAACAAGTCGTTGGTAAAAGAAGAGTTACATAGATATTGTCCGATCCTGAGGCCAGTTTGATCTAAATACATTGCAAAATAATGCCATGGTTATACTATGGCAGGGCAAAATCAAATTCTTAAGAAGAATTAAAGACAGACTGAATAAGAATCTATAAGAATGGATTACTCGACATACCTGTAGTCATAAATATGCATTGTTAGTACTATATTTTCAATTGTAACTATTATTTTTATCACTATAAGACACTAAAGCCACCAAGTGGGATGTTTAATGTGCACTGAAAATAAATCAATAAAAAATCAATAAAATCATCAAATATGTTAAGAAAATATAAAAATATATTTGAGGCCAAAAATTTTTGTAGAGGCCAAATTTGAGGCCAGGCTAATTTTTGAGGCCAGGCCAAAATTTGGGGCCAAGCCAATTTTGAGGCCAAAAGTGAGGCCAGGCCAACTTTGAGGCCAGGCCAGGCCAATGGGGCCAAGCCAGGTTTTAGAGTATGCCCATTCTCTGACGACAATACTGGCATTTAATTATTTTCTGAAATCCGGATGCATCATCCGGATAACAGTCAGCGAGCCTTCCAAGACCTGCTGGAGAAAGAATGGGTTTTGATTTGGTTTAAGTGAGCTAGCTGTCGTCAATCTATACATACGTCCTGAATCTACAATTAGCATTGACAATGAACGCACCTTAGTAGCTGGAGAAAGTCACGTTTTCCTCATTTGTCTATTTTTTTATCTCAATTATTATGTATATTTTTTTTCCTTACTTCCCTTGTTGATTTAAAGAAAGGATTTGATTTGGTTCAATTAAGTGAGGTAGCTACCGTAATTCACATGCGTCTTCAATCTCCAATTAACGTGGAAAACGAATGCACCTTAGTAACTATGGAACGTAACGTCTTTACCTTTGATTATCTTTTATTCTGTTATTACGTCTCTTTCTTTTTCATTTTATCCCTTGTTGATTTGAGAAAAACACGACATTTGTTTAAAGAAAAGAAAAATCACAACAACTGAATGTTCAGATTTACATCTGGTTAGCTAGTTTATTACTCTCCCATTACTTAACGAGTGAAAATATTTCTTTGATGTGCAATGTATTTTATGAAGCAATGTTCGTAGGAAATTGATATAATACAGTAGATAATTATAGTGCAGAAGTAAACTGTGACCAACATTACTAAATTGAAAGTCATAAATACAGAACCTCACCCCCACACCACATGAAACGAAATTGTCTTACTGTGATAAGTCTATTTTAATAACTCTGCCAATTCAACCGTGAGACACTTATAGATTCTAATTGCTTTCCCCAGAAAGATAATACTGAAAACGGCCCGTGGTTTTGGATATAATCTCTTTCTTAGCTATGCTTAATAAAAATACTTTGACATGAATGTACATTACACTTTTATGTATATAAAAAGTATATACAGGCAGGCAAATGTACTAATGCATAAGTACTTTAGAAACACCTGTCTGTTTAGTTTGGAGGTATCGTTTGATTTTTTATTCATTTGATATGAGTTTTTTTTCTTTTCATCTCATAAATATGTGTACTTTACTATTTCATGTATTGCATGTTTAGTTTGCTGTTATATTTTAAGAATGAGATTGCACATCTTGAAACCCCAAAGAAGAGCCTGTAGCATTGAATAATTAATACAAGAGATAATATTTTGCAATTGTAGAAAAGATAATTATTCTCAAAAACGCCTTGAACTGTTCGTATCAAATACACCGTACTGACCATTAGTTTAAAATGTTCTACTTGAGATTGCGTGTATTTAAGGACCTGTACTCAAACGAAAGTGCTTTGAGTGGTTAATTTTGAAAAAAAAGCTCGCATTGATCAGAGTCAATAGATCTAAAACACGGAAATTTTAATTTTAATGTCCATGCACCTTGATACATACATGTTTTTGAGCAATCCACACGTGATGGGACTATTTGTCTCTTATAAGAGAAAGGTGTAGTCATTAGGGAAAAAAACAAATTTCTTCCTTAAAGAAGATTAGACGAAAACAAATTAATACAACACGGATATTACATGACACAATTAATTAATGTTTTTTTTTAACCCTTATGACATGTAAAAAAAATTGTACTCACGTTATGGCGAAACCCGAGACTGACCATATAACAGTAAACAGGGGTAAAGTCCAGAGACATGTCCTCAGGAGGTGGTAGATGGTTAACATGTCTGTCTGTTGGTCTCAACCTTAAATTTGACAAAGTGTGAAACGTATTAATCACATCAT
This sequence comes from Magallana hongkongensis, assembly GCA_016163765.1. NCBI lineage: Eukaryota > Metazoa > Mollusca > Bivalvia > Ostreida > Ostreidae > Magallana > Magallana hongkongensis. Next base: position 19,226,575 of record WFKH01011801.1, read on the forward strand.
GAACAGTCAACGGTTTGCATTTATGTTACATCACCAAAATGCACGTAATAACTACTATTGTGTATCTAATCTCCACTCCGTTGTTCCAAAGACTACTTTTAATTCCACTACAAAAACGCCCACTTGACTGTTATTCACAGTATACAATCCATGTGAAGTTTATCAACACCAATTGAAAAACAGTACTGAAAAGAAAGTATACCTTCACTATAAATATACACAGTCAAACCTGATTGCATCAGTTTAGCCCCGGACAACAAAACAAGGAAATAAAACGAAAGATAAATATCTACTCGTAAAACTGAGTGGAAATTTAGTTTTAAACTAACCCGGAACTATTTTTTACAGATTTTAAAGAAGATAGGCCAAGGCATGTGTAACATGCGATACTTGTGTTATCGCTGCAATTGAACTTTGGTTAAGCGCCAGCTGCAGTCTACTGCAAACTAAACGTTCTTTGTGGAATGTTATGCATACAAGATGCTTTACTTTTGTTTACTTAAATTTTCTGTCTGTTTTTAAGGACAGAAACGAAAAGAGGAAGAAGGAGAGGCAAACACTGTAAGAGATCGAGAAAGTAGTAAAGTTATTCAATATACAGTTAATTCTCAACTTATATAAACAAGAAGTGAGAAAAATTCAAGAAGATGGCTATGGGCCGTACCGTCTGCCTGAGCAGCAATGTCATACTTTAAATCAAGGAGCCGTCTAGCTTTTCTATATCAACTTCAAATGTAATACAATGAATCCATAGGGTGTCTGTTCAAACTTCTAAATGCTTACTTGCTTCCTGGTCACAATCATTTTTTCATCACTTGCTGTAAATGTTTTCTCTCTGATATGTTTCCAATTTATTTTATACCCATATTGTAGTGTGTGACTGTTTGAATTATTTATCTACGCTGAACATGCTTGCAAGTTACATAAACAAATATCGAAGTCGAACAGACTCATAAATAAATCATCTTAAACCGACACATTTGAGTTGCATAATAAAGACAGCCACATCTTCCATATAAGAAAGGTTATGTGAATGTCTTACACGTCAGTTTGTACTCTTTGTTTAGCTAAAGATTCAGTCAATCTCGAAACAGTCTACAATGTATTCTTAATCAACCTCAAAAGTATATAATAAGACTGTTTAACAATGAAAACATGATTGCTTAGTATATTGTTATTATATAAACTTTGTCACTTAATGAACTGGACACTGCAAAAAATGCGTTTAAAGGTACATGTAGTTTTAATTTAAAAGTTCAAGAAATGCGTATATTCATTCGTACAAATTGATTTTTTTTAGCTTGATGAAGTCGTGATCTCAGATCAGACGCTGAGTGAACACATAGTGGATGCGAGTACACAAAAAATAACGTCTGCTCATTTTAAACGTTTGCTATAAAATGATTGAGGTTTGTCTGTATGTGTGTGTGTTATACTTTGATGATGAGTGATCTAAAAGCCAATGTCCTGTTATAATTCACTCATGTTCATGTTTATTGTTTTTTATAAAGTCATAATTTCAGGCAGAAAAAAATATATCTGTACTCCGCTTTATTGGTTTCAAAACTGGATTCTTGTGATCATTCAATCAGACGGGTTGATATCCTGTCAAGCATCGCATTATCTAATTTGAACCTCTTATGAGCTGCCAAGCAAATTGTTTCACAAGCAAGTCCAACAAACAAGATAAAATCAACAAATTTCAAATATCGTAGAAGAAATCAATCGCATACAAATTAGATCCCATATTAATCTAAAAAGAAAAAGTAAATCGTGCTTGCAAGATGACACTCTGATGTCAAATGAATAAAATCATGTCTTTGAAATGGAAAGGAAAGCAGGCATACCGCGACAGTTAATGGTTGGCAACGTCAATAAAACCGCAGGCTGAAGTCAAAACAAGAGTATCTTCTTCCGCCCTAATGGCTTTTCAACATAAGAAGTTTTGAACATATGCTTTAGTGATATCTGTGACTGAATGTGAACGATAAAGCCCCTGCTAGCCTAGAATCATCTCAAAGAATATAGTTTTAATAATCACTCGTGGATGACATATTGACTCTACTTTCTATCAATGCTAACTCTTTTCTGTACACCCAACCAAAGAATTATGTTTGTTGATTAGTCTGTAAATGTTTTAAAAGAGGGTTGCTTGATTTACTCAACTATATGCGTACTTCAGAACATTTTTCGCCCAGCTTTCTACATTACGATGAATTAAACTAAGAAATCAATTGTCAATCATAACTGAGTGTGGGTGAAATCCCCTTAAAGTATGTAGGAATGATATCAATCCACTGAAAGTAATACATAGTAATACAAATCATACAGTGATAATGTGTGTTTATGCGTGTTTATAGTCTGGTTATCCTGCAAGTCGTACTGGAAAATGACTTCTTTAATTATTAATATATCATAAATGGGACCAAAAGCTGCCTTAGTATTGTCAAACTATATTGGGCGTGTGGGATATATTTTAATTGTGAACAAGAGATAGTTAGATTAATTTAAAACAAGTTGCAGGTATCTAAGTATATAAATCATACTTCTAGTGTTTCAAATTTATCACAGTCATGCTGACTGAGGGTGCCATTACCAACCGGAGCCTCTTTAATTATTTTATTAGAACATTATTCTCGATTTTGCGATGTGAGTGGAAAAAGCTGTCCATTACATCATGCGAATATTGCAAACGTTTCTTTTACATTTACCAGCACTTGAAGAACTGAGGAATCCTAGGGGTTTTTTTAAATTTAGACAATCACTAGTGTTCGGCCTCCACACATAAGTATTCAACGTTTGTCTATAGGTCTTTGTTGTCAAGATCGGGTTCAGATTCTGATAATCGGTCCGTGATCACGCCTTACACTTCCTAAAACTGAATCTGAATCAATCTTAGTGCTCAATGTCAAAAAAGGTCAGTTCCTATATAAGAAACTATAAGAATAAAAAACATAATATTTCGTCGCATCTAATAAATACTGAAGTATCATTTCAGTACAGATATTGATTTTTCTAAAATTCGATCCAACTAGCTTAGGGCCGAGACGAACAATTATGGCAACAACGTCCATATTGTCTGCATCGATAGTGGCTTTATGACAACTCATTAACAGTGGCAGAGACGTCGTTAATCACATTTTTAAAGGAATATAATCCCTTTACCCCAAATCCCTTAACTTTACAGAATAAAACCCCTTGGTTGGTTAGTTCACGATAAAAAGTTTGGATGAACTTTTGTTGATGAATAAGCACCTCTTCACAATGTCATTTTGTCCTACTCATATGTATAGATCTATAAAGTTTTATTAGTCCTTGCCAGTAGTTAAATATAAAGGATAAAGTGGTAAATGAAGCAACTTTTAAAATCTTACTGATTCCAAGGAGCTAAGACTGAATGGCTTACAATGAAATAGACATGCAGGCCTACAAAACTGTATCTCACATTGCTGTTTCACACATCTACATAAAGTCCATAAATGGTCTTGTTACAATGGCTTTAAGTCAACAAAAATTGGTTCTACTGATAATTATTGGCCAGTTATATAAAATAACGAATTAAAGGACAAAAATAATTGTTCGGTAACAGTAATAGTTTCTTATGTTCATTCAGTAAAAGGTGCATTCTCTGATTGGCATAATTTAACTCTTGTGGATAACTGTACTGTTGATGCGACCTGTTTAGCTTTCTTATAGCACATCAAGGTGAGAACATACTTAGTGAGTTACATGTACACTGGTCATGCATGATGATTTCGACAAGTTGTAGAAATTTACGCTGTTTTGCCTCATCTAACCATATCTTTCACGTCCCTTCCAAGACATCAGCAAGGTCCTTTTTCCGCGGCCCGATTTAAAGAAATTCCACCAGGCAATGACTTCATAAATGTTCTTTGATGACTTTAAATGACCTTAAAGATGTGCTTATTTCTGCACTGGCTAGTAGGCTCGTCCAGTAATGAATGGTGGTAAGGTTCGTGGCCAGAAAAGTTCGAAATTATCACATGGCATTTAACATCACAAATAAATGAGTTAATTAAAACTGTAAGGTTACCAGCCCTTCTCATTTTCTATAAAAACAAATGACACGTAATAATCCACAAAGTTGGCTCAGAAAATTTATAAAAATTTTTTGTATTTCCATTACTTCTTCGTTTAAAGAAATCTCAGAAGTTCCAATATGGGCTAGTCCTGACCCGCGGAGAATGTGTAAGGGGTGGGGGACTGGTGTCACGATAAAAACAAATTAGAATGTGGTTTTTTTTCTTTTAAAAGTTCCCCTTAACCCTTGTAAGAAGTTTGCATCTCACAAACATACAGTTATAGGTAATCTGTTCACAATTTCATACAAACTCTGGTCTTCATAATATCAGTTGCATGTTGCAATTTTATAATGAAGCATTGCAAAACTAATATAAATCTTCAAAAGATTTTTTTAAAATAGAGTCCCCAGGTAAATATTCCCAAGACGAACTTGAACCGCTTTGGGGGCCATTAATAATCCAAGGTCATGAGTTGTAAAACAAAAATTAAATCATCACTATATGTAGCAGGATTTTTGCGAAGTACAATATCCGATACATGACTGTACATTTGTTTGTTTAGGGATTTTCAAATATTATATCCATGTAGAACAGTGCAATCTCCATAACCCCTTCTTGGTCGGTTTGAACAAACTTGAAACTTCTTCAATTCACTAACCTTTAATTTTCTATCAATATTAGATTTTAAGGTACATTTTTTCCTTTAAAACAGGCTATCCACTTTACTTTTACCTTTTTAATCCTTTAAGAGTAAGGTAGCCAGTCCTGCCCAAGAAAAAAAACCCAGCGTAAATTGTACAAAAGATATTTTAAAATGATGTAGATTATGTGACATTGATACGTGCACTAACACTTTCTAATATTTAATCAAATGGTTCTGCAGAGAGACGTCATTCATAATCTTTGCTGTAGATTGGAGTTAAATTTAACGTACTGTATTATTTCTTGACAGCATTATCCGTAAGCATAAACTTCCAAGGTAAAGAAGTTGAAAAATTATTGCAGAAAGCGTTTCCACAATCTATTCTTTCCCAGTAAATGGGAATTAAAGGTATAAATTCTGTTTGGCGCTATCAGAACTACCGAGGGCTTTTAAGCGAAGGATGCAATATTGTCTTTGATTATAATCTGGAACCTAATCATAATTTATTAACTTAAGTCTAATGGCAATATGTCGAGATTCAGCATTGACAACAAGACGTTCTATTCGGATAATGATTTTTCTTGTCTTTGAAATTCGTTTTTTCAGGTTATGATCCACCTGAGCAAGCAGTTTTCTCAAATTGCAATTTGCGTCAGGAGATTGTTTATATGTGAACATCATTAGTAAACGAGTTCATAGAAGCCTTCTCACTCCCAACAAATATTGTACGTACATCTACTTTTGCAATGTGTATATGATTTTATATTGAGGGTAAATACTACCTTGCAATGAACAGTGTCTCGTCTAATTGTTGGATACTATTAGACTGATATCATCAAAATGTTATACGCTGCATCAACCATAATTGATTAGATTTATATCATGTCTAAATGAGGAAATTATTTTATAAATGCGCCTCTTGAAACAAAGGGCAACATGTAACCCTAAATTGTTTCAAATACTTCAATACATGTATTTAATTAAATATGATACAATGATATGTTTAACTTAATATAATACAGACTTGCAAACATAATATATGAAATCTTTCTCATAATATATTAAAATCTCGATATTACCGATATTACTACAGTACTGTAGAATAATTCATATTTACCTAAACCAATTTTCGTAGATCGCCTTCTTAGTGGTTAGGGGACGGTATTTTGTATCATTTTGCTTTATAAATAATGTATTAAGATCGTGTGTTTTATATATAGAGAATGGAAATTATTTTGTGGATGTAGGGTATCCACATTAATTGAACCAACAACAGTTCTAATTATTCCACTTTACAGAATATGGTGGCTATTAATGGATACATTTTTTACCCTTAGTACATAATTTACAATAGGATATCAATCAAAAATTGATACGTTAAAGTTCGACTAAGTTATGGCGAATTCTTATCTCATGAACACATTGCAATTTGGTTTGAAACAACGGTAATTATTTTCTTTTCTTTTCGTTCTAAATAATCCAACTTATTTTTTTTTAAAAAGCGACCGACTGCCTAAGATGACAACATAAAAAAACGTAACCAAATTAGCAATATTTTTTATGAAATACTAACTGCAGTATATATACATAAAGATTGCTTACGCTTCTAGCTCTTACGGCACATTCTAACTGCACAACCAACCTATCTTGACATAATTAAAGTAAAAAGGTAAATATGTGAAAATAACGCCAAATTTTTACCTAAAAATCGATTCATTTCTTGGTAAAAACCTTTTGAGATGATATTTGACGACGAAAACATAACTGTTGAGTGCCTGGGGAAATAACACTAGATGAGCTGTAATGTGCAAGGGAAGGGGGGTTACCGCCTGCATTGTCCCGCGGGCTTGTAAACATTACACATGCGCAGTGATTAGGTCAGATTAATTTTTTCTCGGGTGCAAGCACGTAACGACTCCTTTGCATTTTACATGATTTTTTTGGAAGGCAGAGGACTAGACAAAGATGTGAAGTAGTGCTTACTGGAGGATTACAAAGAGAAACCATCTAGCTGTCTGTGCAAATGAGGAAGATATGGAAGCCAGAACTGATCCTGTTTTGCATCTGAATTTAAACGATCTGGTGTTCGAATTAATCGGTGGATGCACCCACAGTCCACACAGATAGACGTATTCAGGTTTAATAACCTATAAAGTCGTATTGATTGAAGATAAGTACATTGTACGAGCGACAACTTAGTTGTTTAAGAAATGGACTGAGGGCATTCACTGCAAAAAAAGTATTCTTTGGAGGGGAACATAATAGAGTGCACACACTATATAATGTTTGCGCACAGCTATGACGCAGATGTGGGACAATGGTGAAGGTGTGGACACCATTTGAGAGACTTCAAATGATCTTTTTAATTTAATTGGAGAATGTCAAAGTATTGACCTTTGTTATACAAAGTGGGTATGCTAGGACGCATAAAGCTAAATGGAACAGATGTTTTTTCATATATAACAATTTTCTTGTGCACTTTTCATAGTTATTGTCTTTTCATTCTTTTAAAATAAAGATTAACTCCCTTTATCTAATTTAAAAGTTTAATCATGCATTCATTAAATAGTACTGCATAAGTCTGGTTTAAATCAATCAATATTTCCGGGTCAGATTGTAGTTGAAAACATAAAAAAAAATCATGCAAATATCCGGTGACGTATCATTAGACAATATGCTTTGGGCTAAAACCAAAACGGATACATTGAGAATGTTATGCTGTCTCATATCTCTTATAACTGTACGTTTTCGAGATACTTAGTGTGACATTTTTTTTTACAGACAGTGTGCGGCATCTCTACTTATAAATTATAGTGATGGTGGTGGAGCACGAGTTTGTCTTTTTTTCTCTCTTTCTCTAGTGCGCAGGTGTGCTGCTCTACCTGATTACTTTAGGCAATACTGCTGATGTTGTTATAACATGTTCATGCCCATTAAGACTGCACAGAGGTGTCGAATTCCGTTCTTGCACAACGAATCATTCTAATGGTCTCAAGCAAAAGGTGAACATACATGTATACACCAAGACGTTCGACTGACCATGAATAAATAAAAGTACAGAGAACGACCTCTTTTATTGGAAAAATGTCATTGGTACCAGTCCGTTATCTGTATATGATGGACATAGGCCGTATGTACTGATAACTTCAAAGAACGTAACAAAAATTGTGCCTCTCTTGCTGAGGTAGCTAGAGCAAAGTTGTCAATTATAACTGCAGGCACGCTTTTGTCAATGTCACACTTGACAAGTCCAAAACAATTGACATCTTTCCTCTTTAGTTATAAAAGAGATTTTTTTTAAATTTTCTGATTATACAGATTCTTGTGAAAAAAAATTGTACTGGAACACATGTCCAGTACTATGTTTCATTTTCCCTATGTTGCTTTTGCTATTCACTTTTTACAAATTTATACGTCGTAATTTTGGACTCTTTTTTTTAAATAAGTAAAACATCCGTAAAATACATGTTTTAAAGAAACATTCTAACGGCGCATGAACATATAACTGTATCTTGTGTTATAATGTGTTGAAATCAAACGTCGGAAAAAAGTCTTTTTTATCGATCCCTTTATTGAACACATGACTTTCTATTTTTGGTGTATATTTTCCCCCTAAAACACATTTGATGGTGTAGGTTTTTTAAAGTTAACCTTAACCAAGTCCGCTCTAAGACTCTGTTCGTTAAGTGGGCATTATACAAATGTGCCCTTATCTGTACTAATTGTCATGTGTAGGCTTAAACAAAGACTCCAAAATATTTTTTTTCTTTTCCCTTGCAGTATTGACTACTTTTAATGTTAGCACCGAATGCAAGTCATGTCCTTGCCCTGAGGATATGAAATTAAAGCCCATTGTCTGTTTAGACAGGGAGAATTCAGAATATCTAATTTTGATTCACGTAACTAATTCGCATTTCTAATGTATAAATCATAGTTTTCTACGAATACATTTTCCGCATTTGTAATTTGATATCGAGCGTATGCAGCAGATTAGTAAAGCCTCGGCAGCAAATATGTGCATGTTGATAGATTTAATTTGCCTCTTCCTGTTATTATGTAATATGTCAATATAATTGTTTTAGGTTATGCAATCCAATATTATTTCACAAAAGCCTTTTATTTCGTATGTTCATCTTTCTTCATTATGTGCTTTTTTCAACAAAAAAAGAAATCATTCAAAAGTTAATGTAGCATGAAAATCTATAAGTATAGTGAAAGGTTATTAATATTAATTGAATACGGAAATTATGTACCTTACGCAGTAATTGAGGCATGCAGTTATTATTGACAAATTATCAATGTTGTTACATTGATTCTTGTTTAAGTATACATGAATTACACTTTTTGTATACATGTATTTATAAACACTTTTTGTATATTTATAAATTTGCAGTCAAAAATTGAATACGAATAGCAGAATATCATTCTATTAAAAATGAATTAATCATAAATGAAAAGTATCCAGCAAAACCTATACATTTACAAAAAGACTAACAGCATGAAATCATTTTTCTTGCATTCCTTAAGAATATTTACAACTGGTATTTGTTTCTTTATTATTGCTATAATTACATGTATTTCATTATATTTCAAAATAATATTGACAAATTTATGCGTTACTTGGTTGAATGGAAAATATATCAATCAAAACTTAAAATTTCCAAAGTGTTAGTGTAAGAAAAATGATTTTGCAAATCAAATTTTTTAAATTGAAAATCTATTAAAAAAAAGAAAGAAAAAAAGTCTTACCATGTATATTGCGTGCCTTATCCTGTGAAAATGCATGTACACGCCTGGAACTAAGCATTGGAAATAGTCCAGTGTTTCCCAGACACTGCACGCCGTAGCTTTCAGCCTCTCACGCCAAACAAGCCAATCAATACTCGTCAGAAACACCCAACCAGCTTTGATTGTGTCACATAAGGTCTTGTCTGTGTGTCGCGACAAGAAATCACAACATGCGCGGACGTATAGGCGAGTCAGGGGGTCCAGACCCCCCCCCCCCCCCCGCCCCCTCCCTGCGACTTGTAAAGTTTTCAACCTTCCCACCCAAACCCTGAAGCAAACAGAAACGTCCCTCGGTGCCCTTGGAACAAATCCTTGCCGCACGATTGGCCAAAGTAAATGTTAATTTGTTTAAAACATTTACTCAAATACAATTTATGCAAATAACATTTTCAAATACTTCTTAATACTATGATAACTTATGTTTCTTGATAATTGGTGTAGGCCACACTGTAAAAAATAAAAGAATAATGAGGGACGCACTAAGTAGGACTTTGTTTTACAAACTTATTTTGACAACGAAAACTCGTTAAACGAGAAAAATCTTGACCAGTTGCGGCAAATAGACGTTTTACTGTAAAACATAGAAAAAAGATAGGTCACCGAACTAAAACATTTGAGTTTTTAAATTAAAATTAATTAATAGTAATTTAAGGATTTTTTTAGGTATCATTTCTCTGAATCGGAAGATCAAAGAAGACTAGTGTAAAAAACAAAAACAAATCAGCGCTATGGAACTGTTTCAACAAAAAGGAACTCGGCAGAAAAGTGCACCCTCGGTCGACGAGTCGAAACTATTACTTGTACCTACTAGAAAATAGTATACCTGCAGGCAATGACAATATCGATGACGATGGTAACATACATGTATGGCCTGATAAAATGCAGTACGTTAATACATACCTAATTTTGTGAGCAGTTTTCGCATATGATTTGTTTTAATGGGCAATCTGCGATATGTTATTTATTTATGTAATTTTATAATAAATAAGAGATAATTTGTTTTTTCTATTAAAATGCTTTTGTACAAGTTTTGACAAAAAGGAATAATACCGTAAAACATAAATTTGCAATTACACAGTTTATGTGTTTTTTATGCAAATATAGAATGCATATGAGAGAACTTGTTATCTATAAACGATGCTTTTGTAAACGTTTTGGCAAAAACAAATTTGCAATTGCTCAGTTATTTAGAAAACGGGCAAAATCTTGAAAAATAAAGTCAAAGTAACAACTCCTTTTTCCTTTTTTGATACTTTATACTTTAACGATTGAAACATAAAAATATTTTTAAAATTGGATTTTTCCTTACATGACAAACTCAAACCGTTACAAAAAGCACAGTGTTAATTTGTAAAATCAGAAATAGGGGAAACTACCAAGGTGACAGAAGAATGTGATATGCATATTTGTAGATAAAAATGTATGTCATTGTCTGTCTTCTTAAATGCCTACCCATTGTCGGTTTTGGGTTTTCATATGCTCATTATGTAGATTTGTCTTGATACAATACTGTACAGTACTAGTAAATATAGTCTGAATAAATCAGAAATCTCAACAAAATAAACCTTAATTAATATTGATTTTATTATATCAACCGAGTAAATGCAGGTAAACTATCAAATGTTTCTGTAAATACATAAAACGTTTAAGTTAAGTTCACAATCTGTAGCGTTGCATGGATAAAAATTCTATTATACATGTCCATGTACCTAACAAAATCATGAGATACCCTTAATGTCAGCATTGGTATGTGCTGTTATAAAAGTTTCTTCAAAATCTTAAGTGCTGTATTCAACATTGTCAATTATTTTTAACATCACCAGCTGTACATAATATATCATAAGAAAAGATTAAATCTATTACAACTAAATATTTACTTTCTTTTATATATATAAGACATTGATTAATTACAATCACGGGATAAAGTTCTACCATTCCGTAAATTGAATGTTAACTGAAGGGTCTGGTAGGGTGTCTGAATGACAGAGCTATGCCATTGAGTCACCTTTTAATAACCTTTTAAGTTCATTTCAGTTGTCTTAATGGCATAGCTTCATTATGCGAGTATTTTATTTTTTTTACATTATACTAACATTTTTCATTTGTAAAAAATACATAATTAAGAAACATTTGTTTTCAATTAGTTTCCAATATATCAGGAGGTTGATAAGACTTTAATTCATACAACCCATCTAGTTTTAAAAATCCACTGTGATAAAGAGTATAATGAGTGTCATATAATGTTCAAGAAGTAGGGATATCAGCCACGTTGAATATTTCTTATCTTGACGGATTATAGAATTTACAAACAGAAAATATCAATCCATATATTTCTATCCCAAATCTTTGCAAAATTTTTACTTTATGCACTTTCAAAATACGTGATTTAAGAATTGTCGATGGAAAAAAAATATTGTTTAATTGGCAGACACTCTAGAAAGACATTAAACTTCATCACATATATGCAGAGATCAATCAATTTAAAAGAATACTTTTTTATTGAAGGAAAAATGATTAGTTCGATAGTAACATTTTTGGCACTGAGATTTGACAATATTTGATTTTATTGGTCTATTAATTAATTCAGTTGCAGCGCAGCCTTCTAATATAGGACGATGCTATGCTTGATTTATTTATATTCATGCAAACAATTCAATATTCTGCATTAATCTAAATATCAATACATATTACCTTCACATGGCTAAACGATTTTCTTTTAATTTTCTTCAGTGTATCTAGATCTGTATATAATACTGGCTTAATTGTCTTGCGAAGACGAGCGTTGGCTAGAAACTCAGTTCCTCTTCAATGCAATCGAATTTGTTTACCTATACCAAAAATAACAACCGAAACTAAGCTAACCGACACTACCGTGAAAATAAACTATCCCTCGTTTTACTACAAATACGTATTGCAGAGAGAAACTTCAATTATTTCTGAAATGTTGTGTTGCCTTTCCCAGAAATGAGAAACCAGAATCAATATTCCCAATTTAAACCTTGCTTTGACAACTTGCTTTATGTAAAGAATGTCATCTTGTTTTTCGACTTAAGACCTTTAACAACACGCGTCGACAAAAACGAATTTCAAGTATTTGCTGCCACAGTATATTATGAAGGACATATGGAATGTTAGTCTCAATGTTTATTGAAATCAAAAATGAATTCATATCCACAAATTTTCTCCAGTGCATCAATTTGTTATAAAACGTTACGCATGAAAACTGTATTTCTCGAAATGTTATTATAACGAAGAGTATATTTCTTTCTTATCACAGAACAAGATATTTTAATGATGACAGTGTGGTGTATGGAACATTATAAAATCTAAAATACATGTATATACAAAAATCTTATCATAAGCTTTAGTAAAGAAAACAAATACCTATGTACATGTATACTATAATGATGCCAAATATTATAAAAACATTTCAAATTTAATTTTTGAAAATGTTTAAAGAATGTTCAACTTTTATAGCGTAAAAATCTTCATCTGCCTTATTTGTTATAAATTGAGTAGAGAGCTCAAAGCGATTTATAGTTGATTTTTCATTCATACCTGAATGGCAATGTTTGGAGTCTTATCAGTTTTCTATTATGATGACTTCAATATTGATCCACCCTTAATGACATGTCCACATAATATCAAGTTTTACCCACTGACAGGCATTTATATTCGAATCTTTGTAATCCGATTTCACCACACCCAAAATGTTAGAACAAAGATATTCCTCTGTCTCTAGAATTTACATGAAAAGATAGTTTTGTTAACAGAAACCATTGGATGAATGGCTCTGCACGGGGAATCTTTCGAAACCATTATACAAATAATGCAATCAATAAATAAATGCATTTAGTGCTTCTTTGATCAAGTTAATATGCAATATCAATATACAATATCAAATAAAAATTACTCTCCACAAATGCTTGTTTACCAGCAATTCATGATTAAATTATGATCTATAATGTTCTGAAAAATGGTAGCAGTATTCACTCCTTGTAATTTTGCACTGGTTTTCCCTCTTTCTAATTTGTAGTTTGATATTGTTGGTGTATTTGGGATTAGTTCAATGTATTTACAATCATATATGACTGTAGTAAAACTGACAATTAGTCATTGGCTGCAATGCTGATATAATTCTGAACTACATGTATATCAAAATATGAAAAAATGAAGTACGTACTATAATACTTTTGGATTTTTATGCCTCAAAAGTTGCTGTCAATGAGTTTTAATTATTCGAAAAAGATTAGAATAATTATGTCAATGTTCGGTCCTCGAGGCCATAATTGTATTGCAGGCAATGAACTTTTTATTGTTTGGGTCCACATAATTATATCGTGATCACATATAGTCTGATTATACTTTGATCTATCGAGGTTGATGAATATATTTGCTGTCATTGGTACACAATTCAATAATAACTGACCGCCATTTGATGCTATAGGTTACTATTTGAAATATGAAAATTTCGTTTCTTCAGTTGTATCAGAAATCTTTGAAATAATTAATACGGAAGAGTATTGAGCCAAATTATTTGAAGTGTTATAATGTCCAAATTATTTCCTTCTGTAGAAACAAATTTATCATGAAGTTATTAAATATTAATAGAATATCTGTATGATCTTTACCAATAATCCAACACCATATGTTTTATTACAAAAATTATTTCTGTCTCAGGAATAATTATTTTTCAATGATATATTAGTAACCAAAGGTGAATACCTCACCCGCTAGGTAACCCATGCTTAAACAAATGTGATTACACACTCTCTAGGCGATAGGATATTGTATGGGTTTTTATGAACGGCACTCAGACGGGTGAAAAATAGCATAACACTGACATAATTATCCAGCACATTGTTATAAATAAGTCCTTACTGTGTTAATTTAGAGTATCTGCAATTTCTTTGAACGTTGAAAATGGAAGGTACTTGTAACAAGAGACCCATGGGCCACATCGCTCACCTGAGTAACATTCGCCATAGCTCTAATCAGCTATTGGCAGCGTTTGGAATCAAGGACAAGCTCTGCTATCCAGTATTATACAAAAATAAATGTAAAATATTTATTTTAGCTGTTAACAATTAAACCATCAACAACTTCTTAACAGAGTATTGCCAGCTTACTCATCCAGTTTAATTATTTTATTTGTACATCTAAGAGAGTGAAACATTAAATAAATTCAATTTGATCCCGACTATAATCTCAAATTGACTTCAGTATTTAACAAAATGTGGGGTTTCTTTAATTTCTAACCTATAAATGAATTTATTTTAAAAAAGATAAAACTGAAATTTATCAATACAATCCTTGCCCCCCCCCTCCCACCCTACGGAATAATGATCACCTTTCTGACCCTAATGATATAGTATGAATAGATTTGAAATACTGTAAATTCATTATATTACGCGAGTACTTAATTCCGCGATCCCGCTGTTTTGTATCAAATCGCGAGAATATAAAATCGCGAACGCGGAACATTTATCAATATTTCTTATAGTTCCCAACTCTCAGAAAATAATGGCGAGGTTTTAAAATCCGCGAGGCATCTTCTCGCGATTTTACGCGGATATAAATTCCTCGCGTTTAATTAGGAATTTACAGTATCTTTATACTTGCTTCTACTTATAACAATTTTACACATGAAAAGCTACTAGCTATTTGCTTTGTAAGAATTTCTTCTCTTTATAATCCTATAATTCAATCTCCACCCCTGCCTCATTCTTGCTCACGGGGGTAACATTAATACTTAACTTAGAATTTAGTATTATAGCTTTCTTCTTATCTTTTTTCACATACTATAGCCTTTCGGTTCTTCAGAAGAATATAAAAGTGTGTTTTCTACTTAATTCTATTATTAACTTCGACCTGTGATGGGGCCCCTTCCAGGCCCCTGGGGTCACGATTAGAACAAATTTAAAGGATGATTGCACTTAAGGAAATGCGATATTTGCGAGAAAATAATCTTTTAAAAGAAGAATTTTTCTTTCAATTGCAGAAATGGTCAGCATCAAAACTGCAACTTTACGTAATTGCGTTAAATAAAAGTATGTTGTTACCAAGTACGAATTTGTTTTCATAGGCGGGGGTCATCACGATTTCTTGAATCTCCATACGATAATGAGGACGCCCACTTTTATACTGACTTCATACATAGTCAGCGCATGTTTGTCTATTGTTCACCGTTTAACAGTAGTTGTTTATTTGCATTATCAAAGTTATGTCAAAGGGAGATTAATAGACAAACATGCGCTCATGGTTTAAATGAGAAAAAACTGCTTCTTCTTACTTTCGCTTTCCCTGTTGTAACCAAGGGTTGATGCATGTTGAATATTATAATTCACCACGTGATTTCTCACCTCAGGTATCTTTGTGAATACAAAACTCTATCACGTGACGTGTAAGGTAGCATGTTATGTGCTAACTAGGACAATGTTTTCGAACACGTTAAGTTGTCAAGCATTGGTTTAAAGTCTTCTGTACTTACATGGGCGTGGTCTAATTGTTGAAACCATGGTAAATAGTATACTTGTACCATATAGAATAGATAGGGTTATGGTGAAAGAGTGATCACATAAATTTTCATACATGGCATTGTTATTCATGCTAGTCTAATTTTAGTACCATTCTGATAATGTCAGCTCCACCTCTCATGCATATTAATATCAATCTTATGTTTGGTCAAGGGCAGATAAGCAAAAATTCTTCTTTTTTCGAAAGTTGTAAGGAGAAAAATATAGAAAGAGCTTATTGTATCACAGTCTAAAATCTTAATTCATGTTGGAAATTGACTAGACTCTTTAAAAAATTTAACAAAAGTGATATTAGGTTAAGAAATAAACGTAACAGAAGCGACCGAAAAGGGCCCAAAACCCGGCGCTAAGTGCAGTCATCCTTTATCGTAAATCAGAAAGCTGATATTAAAGTTTGAATATTACAGGCTATTTGGTTCTTGAGAAGACGAATTTGGCTCAGGTGAGCTAATAAAAAAATAAACCTTCATTGAAATGATCGCGATTAGAAAGTCGGTAATTATCATTAAAAGGATGATGGATACTTTTTGCACTAGTACATGTACCAGTGTACAGTGTACAGTGTATATCATGTATTTTGGGAAAAAACACATAAAGTCATATTAATGCAACAACACCTTTTGATAAAACAATTTAGTTGTTTATTGCATATAACTCAGAAACTCAAAAACCCACAAAAATGTTAACTTGTAGATGCCAATTTCGATCTTTTTATTTCTACCTCCTTTTAATTCATGAATCATCCACTTTTTGCATGATTAATATGTACACGACTCGTTTACTCACGTGCAACAGGACTTGTTTCGTCAATGAAGAATGAAGGAGTTCACGCTCTTGAAAAACTTTCCACTATTGGCTGGGGATTCGTTTCGCGTCGGGCAATATTTCGTCCCTCGGGGGCTAATATAATCAATGTTGCCCTCAACCCCAGTCAATATTTGTATAATGTTGACCATCCCCTGCCATTACTTTAGCTAGCAGATATACTGCAAGTTTTTGTCCATTTCTCGTAGATCTTGGAAAAATATCTCGATTGTACTAACAAGATGTTAAGTTTTTTAACAAAATAGAAAAAATTGTGTTAAAATGGAATACATCTTAGGCTTTATTAATGCTTACAAATATAGTTATAAATACAGCAAGGTTTTGAAATATGCGATACAGTTTACTCTACAATACCCGTATCAGCCTTCAGGCGGCTGATACAGATCCTGAAGGGCTGATACCGATCCGTATCACACCCCTTTCGAAGCTCCTTTGATTTTTCCCCTTCCGAATTAGGTAGTAGTTAAATTACAGGATAGACAGGCAAAGTTTTTTTTACAAATGGCAAAATATCATACAGCATGATTTGCATTGAATTTAGAATATGACCGATCACATGGTTCTATAGCCTTAGTGGAGCACCCGAATAAAAATTCGAGTTTAATATTCGTAAAAAAAAAAATGAATATTCATTATAAAGTATGATCAATATGCTTCATTACTTTGGACACAAATCTTAACAAAGAAACATGTTTATAACTTGACATTAAATTGTGTGATCAGGCGCCTTCTGAAAGAGAGGATGAACATTGGATTTTTCCGGAAACTTAAAAGTCTACTTCCTCTTGAAGAACGATTAAACAATACAGATTATCTATCCCAACAGCTTTGTTTGTTTGAAGAATTGAAATAGTTTCAATCACATCTTTCTCAGAAATGACAACATCACAAAGAGAGTTCAGGCAAAACAGTGTCAACACGAAACCAAAAATTACATGTGTACATGTATCAATGACATATATATAGTATAAGCATAGATTGATGGGGCATGGTCACAATTTAAACAATTTTAAATTTTATTTTTCCATTTTTGATATTTCGAATGTTTCATTGAGGTATTTCTAATGGTCAAAAAAACTTTGGGAAGTCGAATTATAAGCGAGATACTGAGCTCACTGTTCTTTATGTAAACAAAGTTTGTCTCATTTTTTTGTTTACATACTGATGGCTGAATAAAAAAGATAGGTTTTAAAAATGTGAATGACTGTGACAGACACCAAAAATTGTTTATTTGTGTTCATGTTGAATGAGCGAAGAAGAAAATCAACTTGAAACAGGACTTCTAGTATATTTAGTCACAAATTTATACGTAAACAAAACAATTGCACGATCTTTCTCTACATAACAAAATATTGTGAGCTCTGCATCTTGCATATAACTTGACAACTGACATTCAAATTTTGATTGATAGTCAGATATACCTCTCAGTGAAGCATTGTACACTTAAAAAATGAAATATAAAATATGAAAAATTTCAACTAAATTGTGACCATGTCCCTGGTACCATCACACCGCTTGGCTTTGAAAAAAAAGTATTATGAATACGTTATATGAAATCTATTGTCTGATAATAAGTAAGAAAAGGTTTGTCTAAAAGAGAATTCTAATAATTTTATGAACTTTTTGTGATAAAAAAAATACTATTTTTTTGACAGACTTTTTAAGAGAAGGTTCTACCTTATATAGTAAATCATATAAAATTGTTAATTTTTTGCCATAAACCTATCGTAGCCAAACTTGATCTTGACATATAAATAGTTCCGATTTCTACAACCCCTGCGTGTGAAAATGATATACACTAGTTAAGAATAGTGCACCTGCTACTACATGCATATGAATTCACCAAATTTCTTTTTATAGTATAGTTTTTATAGTTTTTATAGTATATGTTTCGGTGTGATTTTTGACACCAATAACGTTAACCCGTTTCCAAATGCTATAAATTCCACCGCTGACCTTCAAATATTATCAGAGGTTGTGTTTCGACCTTCTTATCAAGCCCCACGCGAAATCACAGAGTTATTACAATAGTTGGTTGTTGCTGGTTTTTACAATCATGAATATGAAAAAACTGCATCAATATCAGTTTTTAACAGCAGCGTGATTATGGTTACCAAGATGAGGTCTACAAGTTTACATGTTTCTCGGTCAATATATGTTAACTTCTGCCTTACTAGATTTCAACACAACCAAATTAATTATTTCTAAGAAATACTATATATACATATCTAGTAAAAAACTTATTCTGGAGCTATTAAAATCACAATATTGATATAAGTTAAATAATTTTAAAGCACTGTACTGATCACATTTGCGTTATCTTGCATGACATGTTGATCTTATCGGAAACCTTGACCAGGAGCGGAACCTAATTACCGTGTTTTGTCACATTTTCAATATTCCTTGGAACTCCACCTCAGCAGAACCTGTCGCAATGGTTAACTATATTTTTGCATGTGTGCTGGTCTCTTTTCTGTCCATCTTAGGTAAGACAAATATGATAACAATGAATTTTAAAGATATATTCTTATAATGCTTAGGAATGCTTAATTATTTTTCTATTCTAAATAATTATAAATATTCCACCAAAATTCACATTTAAAACCCAAATAAATAAATAGTCAAAGAAAAAAATATAAAAACGACTAATTATAAGGAAATAAAATGCTATATCCGGTGCAGTCGGATTATTGTTTATTTTTACCATAGTCAACATCCTGAATATGCAGATTTTGATATCGACAGGGTCGTTGTCCTTCATCATTTATTAACATAGAAGATCTGTAAAAGCTGACTTTCGGTAACTCATCTTATATTTGGGAAAAAGACGGACAAGTTCTCCCATTAAAACAACTTAATTAACAACGTTTAAATAATATGCATGCTATACCTTATATTTTGTTGTTGTTAATCTTTTTTATACCCCCGCTCCGAAGGAGAAGGAGGTACACTGTTTTACCCTTGTGTGTCTGTCTGTCCGTGTGTCAGTCCGTCTGTCCGTCCTAACGTATGTCTGTCTGTCCGTAACAAAAATTTCTGTCGCATTTTTCCCAGCAACTATTTATCGCTTATTAGGTGCTTGAAATTTTAACACACTCTTTGTTGAGGCATACCATATGGTGGGATCTATTTTTGTACCAATCGGACGTCAACTTCCTGTTAAATGATGACTTTGTTTATTTTTTGCCTAAATTTTCAAACAAATTTTCGTCAAAGATTTCTCAGCAACTATTTATCGCAGATGTTTGAAATTTTAACACACTCTTTGTTTAGGCATGCTTTTTGGTGGGATCTACACATAATAAAACACAGAATACTACATGTGCTTTTATTGGTAACGCTATGAAATTCTTTTCTAATCGCAAAACTCACAAATAAAATACATATTTACTTTGAGCATGCGAAAATGTAGACATACTCATGACGATATTAGTATTTCATTTATACCAATATGCAGTATATGATATGATATAACATGCTTGATTAAAAGAGTTAAGCATAATACATGTAGGTGCATTGTACATAGATAAATACCACACAATACCACTATACTGTTTTTGTTTATTCAGATGCATCTTTTGCGGTACATGTAGAAGTATGTGATAACGAACATAAACGTGACGGTAGGTGTTACCTATACATTCTGTTCATATCATGTCTATATCATTTAAACAAAACCTAAGAAAAACATCCTCAGGGAATAGTAAAAACCAACCGAACAAAAGGAAGCGTACGTATGATTATGGATGATGTCACTGTTTGTGATATAGAACAGTTCTATAGTTTAAACGCCAAACTTAATCAATTCTTAAACCAAAAACCATCTCTGACTTACTCTAATAAATTGGGAGTGACAGTTACTACCAATATATAAAACATTAGTTTTACTCCATTTGTAGAGATTATAAAGGGATTTTCTCACCTAGTTGACGTTTCGAATCATGCTGAACTAAACGGTAAGTAGTGATTTTATTTAAAGCAGCAGTTAGATTACTTTAGAAATCATTTTCAAAAAGTGTACTATTTTCTTAATAAATGTTTTTAAAATTAAGTAACTGACGTGATTGAAAATGTAACAAGTTATAAGATTGTTGTGAGATACATGTGTTATATATATATATATATATATATATATATATATATATATATATATATATATATATATATACTACGAAATTGAATAAAATCATTTTTTTAAAAGTTAGATTATTTGTTTTCGTCTTTTCTATCGTTGTAGTATAGTTCACTCGTGATGTGTTTAAATAAATGCTAAGAGCAAAATAGTAAATAAACATTAACTACATGTAAAGCTTAGTCAGCGTTGTTAACATTTTGTTAAATTTCAGCTTCCAAAGACTTTTACGCTGATATGCTTCTGTATTCCTTACAACATAAGCAACCACCTCAAGCCATTCCAGCAAAAAGAGGTAACAGTCAACGGCATCGTTTTTCTCACTGAGTATTTTAGCCGTATTTCAAGATTCCATTAATAATAGCTCCAGAACCTGCCCTTGTTATTCTATAAACAAAACAATTGCAAAGACATACATGGAGATTTTATTTGTTTACTTATTAGCGCATGAGCATGTAGATCATCATTTCAGAGACAAACGTAAGTATTTATTTATATCTATTTTATTATACAAAAGTTCAATCAACTGAGGTGGCTCTAAGAATGTCACTATGATAAGGAAATGTGATCTATGCTTGTAAACAAATTATCTCCCACTGAAATTCATTTTGTATTCAGCCTTGTTTAAGAAAACAGAACATTTAGAATTTTTCCTACTCTTTTTAATATTAAATAATTCTCAATTAGACTGTAATAACACGTAATACTTTGTTATATATGTACTACCCAAGCAATAAAATAACGTTTTTAAAGACAGTTGGTTATTTAATAGTTTTGTTTTTAGTCACTTAATTTTATTTCCATAAAATTGACTTGTGTTATAATCGTTAATTTCTTTCTCTTCAGTTGAACATTTCAGGAAAGATATGCTTAACCATATGAATTTGATTTGTGTTTCCCAAATATTGTGGGAGCTAGAAAGTAAGTATTTTATCAAACGATGCTGAGTTAATGTCCGTCTGTCCGTCTGTCTATTTGTCAATCAACATTTTGTCGATCAACCTTTAGGTTGTAACGCGTAACCTAAACTAGTTTTTATTGGAACCGATCTCAGACTAGTACTGTTCTGTAAAAAGTCTTAAGTTCAAATAGGAGATTAACTAAGATGTGGTTTTCGCATTATGTGTTAATAAGATGTGTGCATTTTTCAGACATTCTTGGTTATCCACATGAAGTTGCAACCGTTGCAACGCAGCCAACGCACCATGTGACGCATGCCAAAACAACAACAACAACAGCAGCTCGCCACACTACAGCTACGACGACAACGACAACACCGATACCTACAACTACTCTACCGATGTTAAATGTGTGTAAGTGGACTCATCTTATTTCCAAAATCATTTTTGTAATATCAAAAGTAACGAAATATGATGAGCGGATTTTTTGAGATTTTTTCCATTTTCTCTTGCTCATCTTCCGTTGTATGTGAGTTGAAAATGATAGAATCTGAGATCCTTCTTTCGATGAACTTTAATCCAGCATCTAGGATTTTAGAAATTTAAAATCTTAGGTGGCTAAAGAAAGTTTCGCGGGAACAAGAGAATGATCTGACTTTTCAATGAACGATACATTCATATGTAAATAAGATCATAGATACATGCAACTGCATGTACATGTATGCAATGACAAGATATTATTCTTAGACTGATTTATCTTTTAAAAGGTATGTCAGAATTTGCGATTTTCCTTTCAAATATTTTCTTATGTAGTCTGGGTTAAAACCGCTTTTTTGTGGATGGAAAGAATTTTCTTTGTCATAAGTTGTATATTAATGCCTCGAAAAACGATTGTTCGGTTATTTTAGCGACAGTTGTGAAAGACAATTTTTCGGTTATTTTAGCGGCAGCGTGCGACCCCCTTCTCTTTGTTCGGGCGTTGGCTACTGGAGTCCCATTGACCCACCCCGACGCTGGTATTTGTACTGACAGCACACACGCACAGTCAGAAGCTCTTCTTCTAAGAACTTGTGAAGCTAGTGCGCCAAGCACGTGGACACAAGGAGTTAATGTGAGGGTTTACGTTTATGGTGGCATGTGTAATATTTATGATCGATGTAATAACAATGGTAATGTTGATTCTTTATAGTTTAAATCATTTATGTATACTCCTTTGGGTTATTTAAGGAATGAATTCAATTTCTACCTATGTTATACGATACAACATAACCTTAGACAGTTTATGTTTTATACACTGCAAAGCAGTTTATAATAGCGTAATCTGTTCTACGTTTTTTAGACACTCGTAAAACATAGGCTGAAATCAGATTTATACGTTATAATTTGATTTTCTATGATTAAGGCTCATTATTTTTAAAAAAATGACATTAATTTGTAAAAAGAAAAAATAAGCGTAACATCAAGCGAATTAATACGTTTTGCATGCGCCTCATATTGTGACAAAGGTAATTTATGTTATACTATAATTATAAACTAGATGATTTTGTTTGGCCTATCAAATATAGCGAGACAACATATTAAATAATTGATTTGCTCAATGTCTCAATCGTAAGAAAGTTAATGATAAGTAATTTGTGTATCTTTTAAAATTATTTAGATTCTGATTAAAAAGAATAATTTTCTCCAAATGTGCTTCAAGGATAATTATGCATAGAACTTGATTAAATCTTAAATCCGCGTTATTGTATGAAGATTATATAATTAATCAAAATGTAGTTTTTTCTACGAATACGGCATACCCAGCATGTTTTATTGTATTTTCTAATAAAGATTAATTATACAATTTCAATGAAAATTTGTTTTACTACAGGTAATGCAGAACTGCGCTCAAATCCCCAAGTATACACCCGTAGCAACGTTTCTGTTTGGACAATACGTTTCTGACGGCACCGTACTCTCGGGTGTGTTTCTTAAATGCACAGCAACAGGATTTGAGGTGACCACTAAATATTGTTTCAAAGAATAGTAATTTTATTTAACTTCTCTTGATGATGTCAGAATGATGTCAGACAAGTCTTCGAAACGATTTTCATTGAGAACTTGTAATTATCTGTAGAATTTTTTTATTTTTTAAAAAATCATCAATGTAACAATTGTCACTATAAACAAACTATTGTATTGTTTATTATTCAAAAGCTGTACAGCTCATAGACATATACAATTAATATACACATATATATATATACATATTACCAGAGAGATATTTGCAAAATATGCCAAAATATCCGAAGATGTCGTGTATATAATCTATGACCGGATTGTATAGCTGAGAATTCATGTCAGTTTTATGATAATGTTTATTAAAATTTGAATTTATGCGTTTGCAATGTAAGCGAAATATTTTAGAGGATGAACGAAATGTTTTAGAAGATGAACGAAATATTTTCTGCTATGAACATTCGAATCTTATGATATGTATACTTATATGTATATTTTAAGAATTATAACTAATGTAATCGCTTTAAGAAATTATCATCCGTAAGTAGTATTGAGACAGATGTCTTGCTATTGGTATTCTAATCTACTGTACTTGTTTGATTCTTAGATTTCGGTTCAACTATGTGGACATGGACCTCAGATATTTGAACTGAGTTCGACCTCGGGAAACACACGGCAAAACGCAGACAGCTATTACATTGTACAGTGGTGATACAAAGATCATAAATATCTTAATTGTTCAAAATATCTTTAGAAGTTTATATTTGGTCAGGAGTCAAAATTAATTGTCAAAAAAAATCTAAGAAATTTTGATCAACCTGTTATTAAAGCAAAACCTATTCCGTAAAATCAAGTCATTGATCAAATCGTCTCTTGTACTTTGGTCCAAACACTTTTCTATTCATTATTAGTCATTTTAAGCACAGGGTTACAAAGAAGAACACAATTGCTGTTATAGGGTCAGAAAAATTATCGAAGTTGAGGCAATCATTACAATAAAAAAATATCCTTATTATTGACATTGTTCAGAATATGTTAATTACAATCACTCTTGTTCGAAAGTTATTAAAATCATGGAAGATTTTGTATATTAACTAGTCGTTTGAAAAGGGGCTACAGACATGTCTAATGGAATCTCATTCCTTTTGCTGTAAGACTTTAGAAAATATTAAATAAATTATGTTTCTTATAAGTAATTTTATTTATGCGTTGGATGTATACGTGCAGTTGATGCAGCGGTGCCAACATGAGTTGTTCAATGATTACATGTTAGTTTAAAGTGAAGATAATTAAAACGAGACAAACAATAAAAACTCCTTACAAATGTATCTTCAAAGGTTTAAGATGAGAACTTTGATTTTCTGATATGCTGTTAGCGAACATGTATTTTCCTGACACTAAGATTTAAGAATTAATTTTGCACTAAAGTATACAGAAATAAATATATTCGGGGACACTATAGTATTTTAGTGGAAAAAAAATTAAGAATTCTCTTTACACATGTCTGATTAGACACACATTATGACCAACTTAAGATAAATCTTTGTCTCAGAAACGGCTATCTTAGGCTTATCGTATGTTACATCGACTTTTGGTATTTTTCTTTTCGAAAAATCAAATTATTAAAAAAATCTTAAAATGAAAATCATAAATATCTTTAAAAATGTCATTAACTTAGTTTGAACGTTCTGTACTAACTTCGTCATTGGTAATTTTTTTTCGGCCTTAAGGATGTCGTTTACTCAGAATGAAAAAAAATTCAAGGATGATAATGATAAACCGTCCATCTACTGTATGTTATAGACCTTTGATTGTAGTGTTATTTTTCACTTTCAAAAAGTAGCTCAATGACCTTCTCTTTGAGTTAATGACCATTGAATATTTTTTGAAAAATTAAGAAAAATCTCTTTAAAATTTACACTACGATTGAGATTTTCTTAATTGTGAAAAAATTACAGATAATTTTTTGTGACGAAATCATGGAAGTCTTGTCTACCGACAACGGTTTGTAATAAAACAGGGTGGGGTGGAGTTCATTGACACTAATTTTTGCAATTTAACAGACATATAGGTTCACAACTGTACTCAATTAATTGCAGCTGCATAAAATCACCTAATTTATTTGTAATTTCTTATACGTACTGTTTGTTAGCCTTGTAAAGTTAAACGGTTTGCTGTTCGTAAACGAAAATATCTATGACATCTGTGAATAAACATGTATTTGCAACGTTTGAGGTTTATAATTTATTTTCAATCATGGTTTTTATGAATATATATATTAAGGGCTTGAGTTTTGTTATTGGGTAGAGTAGGTCTATTCTCCTTAAAAGGCAGGATCCTGCCATAACCCACCTGCCTCATCTTATTACTATGTATGTACATGTACACAAATGCATTAGAGTTAACTTGGTAGGCTTTTTATTTTCTGTGTTGTTTTTTTATTGGGGTGATTTTCTATACGTGAAAAATGTTTATCTAAATTGTATAATTAATTGTGTCCTTTTGATTTCATATCTCTACCAGAGTAAATACGGGTCGATTTTGAACGAATCTGATAACGATTTTTCAAAAGTGAAAGTAGAATTCGCTGTAAGTTATTTTTAAATTTGGGGATTTTTTTCCGATACGGAAGCAAAACAAATTTAAAGCAATTGTGTTGCATTTTCTGTTTAATTTCTGCGAAGGTGTGTTCGGTATTTCTTCATATCTGTGAAATGTGAGCTATATTTATTTGGGATTTATAAGTTCGTATCAAAAATAACAGAACATTCAACTGTTAAGAAAACTAAAAGGAATAACATTGGGAGGCCATTATTGTCGGTATTATGGCTCATGTTAGATATGATAAACGGAGTTCGGCTATTCCACCAACTATGACGTTTTCTCAATTCATCAAACAAATGGCAGAACATGTGCTTGCTCGGGAATGTGTAATACCCTTGTCCGGATTGGCACTGGCAATCAGGAACGATCCGAGCTGTAAATATCTCCAACTGAAACCGATAACTCTTAACAAGATTTTACAGAGTTACCCAGACTCTTTCAAATTCCAAGGTGCACGAGAGGATCCTGAAGTTTCGCTCCGTCTTTCCATAGATATTTGTAATAACGTAAAGAACTGTCCAGGGTTTCCTCAATGCAAAGATCTACACATTTGTAGATACTTCATGATGGACAACTGTATCCATACAAAAAGGAAAACCAGAATGCCGTGTCCATACCCCCATTCTTTGGAGTCCAAACACAACAGAAAGGTACGACAGTACCATAACTTGCTGTCTCTAGACATCAACGCCCTTAAAAAGATGATGCAAGAATCTTCTGATAGTGCCAGTCAGGAGGCACCTGTTGCTTTGAAGCTTTGCTACTACTACACCCGAAGAGTATGTGAAAGGGATCACTGTCCATACCTACATCTTTGTGAGTTTTTCGTCAAGGGATCTTGCAAATTTGGAAGAAGGTGCAAGAAAAACCATGACGTTTGCGCGCACGATATCGAAGGTAAGAGTTATTATGGAACAAACCAACAAGATAAATAAACGAAAATAAATCAATAAAAGACTGATAAAAGAAGAAACATCTGTAAACAATCTATCATATGCTTTATTATTTGAAGCTATCTTGAGGGAGCATAACATTGACGCAGATGGAGATGAAGAAGATATTCTAGAAAATATCAGAGCAGAACTATATGGCGATGATGAAGAAGAGAGCGAAGAGGAGGCCACTAGCGAAGAAGAGAGTTTTGAACAACCAGAGAAACCAAATCAGCAGAATGCTGTCCCTTCAACAAGCAGACGGTGATGCATCTAATCAAATTTGGAACTTATTTAGAACCGTTTTAACAAAAGCTTGGACTTTGGGCAGTACGTGACAAACTCCAATTTGATGAAGGCGGTGTCTACTCATGGTTAACTGTCCAGTCATTGGCTAATAGATGTGAATGCATTGAACGCAATGACACTCGTCCGACTTCATCCAGGGTTGTATATTTCGTTGAAATAGCGTCAATTTCACACAACAGAGCAGATCTTGGCAAACAACTTTCCGGTTTTGACAGTCTATGAATATTAATGAGCTTCTCTTAGCGAATTAGAAGAAAGGAGGTCAATATTTGAAAGCTTGTTTTGATAAGCAAACTAGATAGTAACATCCCAACGAAAGTCCAAGCTCTTGTTAAAACGGTTCTATGTTGAATCTACAAAGTACTCGTAATAAATTTTATAAAGACTGTTTCAAAATACAGTTATCACCTTTTCTTCATGTGTAGCTCTGATACGTGCAATTACTGTTGAAAATGATTCTATTTACTTGCATTTAAAAGTATAATCCAAAATGTGCGATCAATTTATGTACTGTACATGTATACTAAATAATAATTAATATTGTTAATAAGCAAACAAATGTTTAAAAATGACTATAATCTGCCTCTGTCATCATTTACTGAAATATATTATTTATGTCTTGGCTTTTATTTTTTTTTAATTTTCAGAAGCTACACAAACTTCAGAAAAAGGGATCGCCATTGAAATGAACAAAACGAAACTAAAGATTAAAAATCAAATCCATTCAAGGTAATTTTTTTCTTATTGTATAAACGTGCGTTTGCGCATACTGGTGATCTGAACGTGGTTATTCAGTAGGTGGGTTTACATGAATATGAAAATATTACAGATTGAAAAAATCAATATCTCCTTGTATACTTGGTACATTTGTACACACAAAATCATAGAAAAAAACTTATACATAGAAGAAAAATGTCAAAGTTTATTGCCTTTTCTGTCACCTCAGTTAACATAGTTTGTAGATTTATTTTTTTTTTCTGAAAGTCAGTATCTTCTAAACATGTGCGCCTTACTATTTTTTAAGTCATTTCTATGATTAAAAATAGATACATTTATGCTTACTAGATTTGGTATTTTTAAATATCATTCCGCCTCAAGTGTTTCATCTTACATTCGTTCGTCACGTGATACTTTACTTACATTTTCAAGAAATGTTTTTTCTCTGTGATTATTTTTTAAACGTTCCTGTAAAGCTAGTTTTTTTTTACTTTCAAATTGTACATGTACGTGTATATATTCTCAGGTGAATCGAAAGAAAGACCACGCCTTGTCAAGAGAAGGATGGTGTACAAAGGGTGTTTTGTAACATTTACCACGTACATTTATTTGCACTTTTTTTATATCACTTTTAATCATTTTTACTATAACCAACCAATCAAGACTAGATAGTTTTAGTTATTAATTAACTATTTAATTCGTTAGGAACGAAAGAGATTTGTGAAATAAAGTTTTCAGAAAGGGGTTGAAGATAAAGGAAAGGAAGTTTTCTTGAAAAGAAGGTTTCAAGGAAAAAACTAAACTTTATGAAAATTAATGTAATGACTTAATCTCTAGATTAAGAAACGAAACTAGAGTGTAACTTTACATCTGTGTAAGTTATTTAACTTTGGTGCATGTAGTTTATAATTAGCATGCACTGTACATTTATATCAGTTTTAATTATATTTAAAACTGTAACGATGTTTATATTTACGACAAAAAGAGACAAGCGATATTCATCAAATTTCTTGAAAGGATTGTGGATAAGTATCAACACCCTTCCCCCACTACCCAAAGAAACATTCAAACATAATAAAACAAACAAACAAACAAAAAAACGTTAAAAAAAACCAAAAAAACAAAATCAACAACAATAACAAAGCAAGGAAAAAAAACCAACACAAGATGAATTTTACAAACACTCAATCAACCATAAACTTAAAGGTATTAACAAAAATGAAAAAATGAGAGAAATAATGATACCAAAAAAAGAAACAACATTTAACAGTGTGTACACGTACATGTTTATATGGTAGTCAAGTCGTATATTATATATAGTTTATGTTAAATGTATGTTATAGATATAAAAAATCATTTGATATGAATTTTCGTTTTGTTTTCTTTTTTTAAATTTACTATATATTTTTGCTATTAATAGAATGCTAGTACGCTTTTTTGTGTCTTTCATGTTGTTTAGTTTTTTTAAATCAATATAATTTGTCCTGTAAATGATATAATACAATCTGTAGTAAAATGTATGTTTAAGTTTTATGAAATGAAGATCGATTCTGTAAAATTAAACTCATTTGATAATACAAAGTGTTTACATGTCAATTGGTTGAATAATTCTTATTAATTTGTTGTTACTTGATAAGTTGATACAGTGTACATGTATGTACATGCTGGATACATTGTGTGCCGATGAAATTAAGTTAAACCTGTGATCTAATCATGCTAATATCTCTCTTTCTCGCTCTTTTTCAACGATATGTAGAACAATAAAAGACTCGTTGTTCATAATTACACATCATTGTTGATATATGTCAAAAGTAATGTTTTTTAATGATTTAAAAATATATATAAAGCCAAGTGTAAACCTTATTTTCTATATTCTTATAGGTTTTGTTCTTATTACAATTTTCATTATCAACTGTAGGTTTTATTCTACTTGGATTGTAATTATATTAATATATATCTCACGACCATGGAAATCTATCATTGATATGGCACGCTTCAGCACTAAAGGAGTTTAATAGCATTGATTTTTAATTTTTTTTTCAAATATCGCAATTGTTCACGTCGTAACAGACGGAATGAATATTTTTTTCATCTAGAACAATTAATAATATCGGATGGCATAAACAAAATATATATTCTCTGAATGGTCTCCCCAATAGAGTAATACTATCTTCCAACGATCGACTTGCTAATCAATCCACTTTTAAAGACCTTGCGCAATATTTGAAGAAGTTACTTGTAATTTTATGCAACATATATGTAATTTTATCCAACTTTGTAATTTCTACATTGTACATGTGTTTGCCCTTGTTCTTAAGATCTGTGTTATTTTTTAATGGTCAGTTTGTTTGATATGACTTTGTTTGTTAATCTGCATTAAAGTATGAATATCCAAAATCGAAACGATTGGTCTTAATCTTTACAACTCTCTCGAGTAAATACATGTTATTAACCCTATTTGATCCAGTCGTCAAAGATACATTGACTGTTCAAGTGCCATGGAGCCCTCGAGGTAAGAATCTTATTCCATTTGTAAATGAATGATGCTAAGGGTTAAGTTTGCGTGTTTTTTCTTGGGTACAAAGTGGACAAGGTTATTGCGAATGAAAAACAATAATCGATTGTTGAACTCTTCATATTTCTGATTAATGCATGCGTGGGCTAGTTAACCTTAATTCCGCACCTGGAAATAACAATCTCTGAACGCAAGAAGAAGCCATTTCTAACCAAGACTTTTTTTCAAATGGTCAATAATACAATTGTCTATGATTTTACATTTAAATCTTTTTTTATTAACCACACTGACCAACTGTAGTTGTTCATCTAAGGGATCTCAAACTATGATCAGGGAAATAATTTTTGTCAAGTGTTATGATTATTTATACAGGACTATAGTTTTATCATAAATATATAAATATTTCAAGAACCATCCGACGTTTATTATCAATACAAACTCGACTCTGACAATGGTTAGATAAACATTATAAAACTAGGGCGGCTCTAAACAATATAAACGTTATCATTGGTGTCACAGCGCGGAAATACGTCCCCTACGTATCATTAGATAGTAATTACTTTATTTACAAAGTAGGCGTTGGTTATAATATACAGTTACTTAAAACTTTCAAGTAATAATGTCCTATTTTGAGAGAGAGAGAGAGAGAGAGAGAGAATTTACCAAACATATTTCAATTCTAAATCTGTATTAAATATTCGCTAATCAATATTTTTTAACCATAGTAAAGAATAAAACCTTGGTATTAGTTATATATTACATGAACTTTCACTATAGCAATCGACATATGAATTGGAGTTATATAATTGATGACAGACGTTGACACTCTATACAGATATATCGAGTTACATATGAATGATATGAATGATACAGTTCAGTCCGATGCATGTGTTTAAATATCCCGTCGCTAGTAGATCCGCTCTTACATGGGAGAAGAGGCATTGTCTTTTGGAGAACTCTTGGGAATAATATGCATAATAGCTGAGTTGATTACATTCATGGCGGGGACAATGGGATTTATATGTACTCCAGACACAGACAATGGTTCCGGCGATGAGTAGACAGCCGCTGATTTGGTTGACAAATGTATCCTTGCCCTGGCACCCCGAGAGGGCGGGGCGGAGAATTCATTATATTACAATAAGTACACCCGTTGATGAAAGCTCATTGGAGCGAAGGATTGCCGCCCCGCATTGTAAAATATTAAGATAAGTTTAATGGTTTTATATTCATTTAAGCCTATTAGGGAAGGTAGTTGTTCGGGTATCGATTCATATTAATGAAAGTGTGACATAAGATAGATATTTATCGGGATTGTAGCAGTTCGAGTAATAAACATGGCTGTCGCACCTCAACCTAACGTTGATTTCAGCAGCGAAACGATTCTGAAAAGATACAGACCGTTAAGTCGACACAAGTGAGTACTTTACATGGCTTTAATGAAAGGAAAATAGTATTTGCGCGATTTTGCATTGAAAAAAGCGCGGCTGTCCTAATCTTGTTACAATGTAACTGTGTAAAACTAATCGGCAAAAAGAAAAAATAATAAGATGATGTTTTCAAAATTTTGGTTTGATAAGTCTTAAAATTTTAGAAATAAAGTTCAAAATTTTAAAATTGTGTTTCAAAAAATTCAAAATTTTAGAAATGTGTTTCAATATTCGCTAATATCCATTTCAGTGTTGGGTGCTATGAGTATGTATTGTCGTTAACCTCATTATATAGACGAGCACTTTTCTTCTTCTTCAAGTAGTTGATCACTATCCTCACCTTTTGTGTGACAGTTTATCACAATCTCGAACTCATTAGCTTTCATGTATAAGTTTGTTCAATTCCAAAATCATTCAACGGACTTCACTGCTTTTTAGTTTTCTAGATTACTTTCTAAGTATAAGGAACTTAATCTTTGCATCGCAATGTATGGAATTTTTCCTTAAAAGTCAAAATGTGTTTAAATTCAACATTAGACCATCAGTGTTCACCTATTTTTTAATTTTTATTTTTTTATTTTATTTATTTATTTATTTTTTTTTTGCCTATTATGTTAATGTATTATTTTGAAGAAATATTTTATTGGATTTATTATTAATATTTCCGACCATATATCAAATCAGCGTCTCTATTTAAAAGCTATGCTAAGGTGCGCAAGAATATACCATAATCAAAGTGAAAAACCTAGTATTAAAAACTACCTTAACTTATTGATTTCCGACATCGTTTTTACAGATGCGTTAACTTATATCGATCATCTGTATTTTAATATTTCAAAACGACTGAAGGCATTTTCCCCGTGAAAAAAAAGTACAAAAAATATCGCGGAACAGAAAGTTTGACTTTATACATCCAGAGAGCGCTATCAAGCCAGTGTTTTATTCATTGCCTTTATTGATTCGTTTGCAATACACATTACCGCTCTATATACCCGTTATAAAGCAGTTGTTAAGCACACACACAAAACGTATTATAGAAGGGTTTTAATCCAAAGGGGCCATTGTAAGGGGTATTTCTCCACAGACATAACCCATGTCAAGTTAAAAAACAAGTTTACTTAGTTTTAAATATTTATGTATAAAACCGGTGTTGAAATGCAGTAGACGGGATACAGGTTTATATCAACAAACAGACATTTAAAGGATACTGTAGGATTATCCCCTTTGCAACGATTAACCTGCCCTGTGCGGTGTGTGTTTCGTTTGGGTTGAAAACACGATCAGGTCTTATTTTCCGGAGACTTAGCACCTCAAGCCAGGTCGGAAATCGAACGAGACAGAGTCTTAACCATGTACGCCGACCAGCCCTCGTACTGCGAGCCCACCCCTACCGTCGTCCCGCCGGTCAGGCCAAACTCCGCCCAGAACTTTACCCCCGCGTATCTGTGGAGTGATTTTGACCCACCCGGGTTGCGTAGAGAAAGGTGACGTAATTTCTACAGTATTTACTTTTTCCTCGCTTTCACTTCTTTGAATAAACGCATGTCGAGGCAATGTATACCCATGTATATTTTTAACTCGCTCTGATTGTGTTGAACGCTGGTCAATTGCTGAGATCGCGGAGAATATTTGATTAGATCTTGCAGACTGAGATTTTGCTGATAAATATATTGAGTTACTGGTTTTAATATTTTCTTTCACGAACATATTTAGACCAAAGATTTTCGGAAACTATAACATTGAGATTATTCCGCTCATTCTATGCATGTCTGTTGTATATATGTTTTGCATTTCGCACAATTCCCCTTCACAACGGTCAATTGAGTATTCAACATAACGTTCGTTTTGGTTTGTGACTTTAAATTTAATTAACGGCGAATAAAAGATTCAACGAACTATCAAGGGCAGAACGAAATCAGTAGCGATGAAGTGGGTACAAGTAATCAAAAGTCAAAGTGAATTTTAAACAATATCAAGGTAAAGCTACAAAATATGGGGGCTACTTGATTTAATGTTTTTCCAGACGACATTTTTTACCCTGCTGATAATCTCTATGAAGTCTAGACTCGCTTTAATAGCTGCCAAATAATACACACAGCTAGTTAGATCTTACAGGTGGATTTAGAGTTGGTTGGTTTTGTTACATCGATTTTAAATGAACTATAATAACACTTGTAGGTTAAAGATCTTTATTCTCTTCGGCAAGAGAAGGGTGACAAAGTTCAAGAAGAAATAATTTGATATTATATAAAGAGCATGAATGCTCACAAAATACGAATCACCAATCACACTCTGATTTGTTCGTCGTATTGGGCGAACGGGTGGAATTTAATACAATAAAAAGAAGTGTAATAAAATTAACGTGTAAATAAACGTTACAGTTATATTGGATCGAGAGCATATTTATGACGTTATGTAAATAAAAATAGAAAATGTTGGTGTTAATTCGTCTTTTCAGATTTTCAAATATTTAAACAAAAGATGTAACATATTCATATTTCAAATCTTAGAACCAAACTGTATGAAGCACTCTCGTTCTCTTGAGTTATAGGAATAGAGTGTGGGTTTTTTTTCTTTCAGAAAGCGCGCTTTTTGTATTGAATTTGAAATTGGTGAATTTCGTTTTGATCAAAGATCAAAGAATAAATTTTCATTATATTTCATCCAATTCCATCATATCCATTTTCAGAACGACATATGGCCACATGAATGATTGGATGAAAGTCTCAAGGAATGGCGTCCCAGTAACTATGTCAGACAACAACTGGCACAACCTGAAACAAGTAAGTCTGATACGGAGTATCTGGGACATCCGGGCCCCTTTAAATAATGCGTCACTGCCCCCCCCTCCCCCCAAGGTAACTATGTAACTACTATACGTATCTTTTTTTATACGAGATATATTATATTCCAATTGCCAACCTTGTAGATATATGACCATATAAAATATTCAATATAATGAATTTCTAATAGTAAAAAACCCCAGAAATGTGACATTTCTGACGACTTTTCTACACTGCGTAGGCTACACATCAATAGAAACGGCATTGTACTATTGATAAGGCGGTCAGCTGTTCACACCCAGGCGACTGAACCTTGACATATTTCACGAATTAGACGTAGTACTGTTACAATGTGATGTACATGTGTACTGTCTTTATTTGATCACATGAAATGACATTCAGTAAATGTTATATACTAATTATACCTAATGGCTCTAAGTCAACAAAAAATATTATCTGCATGTTTTTCTTGCTCTTTAAAAAAAAATAACATATGAATACCCATTTGCATTCACATGTATGGGTAGTTTCCTGTGATACAGTTCTATAGTTTTGCATAATTATGCTCTTTAAAGTTTTGTGACGTAGATAAGTGTTGACGTCATAGGTGTGTTTACATTTCAATTGTTCTATGACGTCACGCATTGTTATAACAAAAATGCATTGGTATGCAACTCGTCCACGGTTTGAAGGGAATACAAGTCTGTGGTTTACTCGAGTAAGTGGAAAATATACCTATTTTTGTATTGGGCATAATTGAAAAACAACATGCAGTGTATTTGTTCTTTTTTCATATTCTAGAGTGAACAAAAAGAACATGATATACAGTTCAAGAAAGCCTTCAACAACCTGACTTCTAAAATTGCCTACAGATACCCAAATCCCGGAAATCCAAGGTAAGAAAAACATCTAATGAATAAGGCCCCTCCACCTATAACGGGGAAGGGGGGAGGCTGATTTTTTTTTCAATTTTGAGCAAACCCAAGGCATAGATAAACTGCTGCTGTAAATAAAAGCACAACTTTCCTCATGATGAATGCTCTTAAAATGCAAATTTTTTAAATGTATATATAATTACGTAAATTACTGAAATGCCTTTCAGTTATAATGACGAAGCTATAATACATTGACGTTTTATTTATAAAGGCAAAGACAGGGAAGAATCGGTGGAAGTTGGAGACATATAAAGGAAGTGCTAGGTCACGGGGGAAGTAGGGTGGTTTACGTTGACGGTAAGTATAGAGTGAAGTTCTGAACGTCAATTGCAATTTTATTTATTTAATGAGTATATTAGTCACTTCACTATTGCATCCCAAGAAACTTTAAAAAAATGATATATAATGTTATAAACTTAAACACTCTCTCTCTCTCTCTCTCTCTCTCTCTCTCTCTCTCTCTCTCTCTCTCTTATAGTACATATATCATTGGTCAAATAAAGCTGGTTTTTATTTCAAAATATTGTATATTCGCTGTAAATGATTGTATTCACTCATATGCTTGTGATATCTAATGATTTTTTTTTCATCCACATTGCCTCATTTGTTGTACATTGTACATAAAGTCTGTCTTAAACACTACCAAATGTACTTTAGGTCTGATAAGTGTATACGATTCCGAAAATTTCAACCAGGCGTTGACATCACAAGTCCCGATGATGCCACACATCAAAAATAAAGTCTCCCCTGAAGCGACCCAAGTCGGCGAGTCAGTCAATTGTGAGTTGGTCTGAGTTTTCTTACCTATTTTCTTATTTCTTTTTTTCATAAAAGATCCGTACTCTCCGGAGGGACCCGGAAGACGGCTTATGTTTTCTCCTACCCGCGCCTACTTTGACCCCTTTACACCGTTAGGGTCTTCCTGTGTAGAACCGAGTTGTAAGTCTACGCATGCGCTAGTCTACGTTTATGTAATATCATACTTACACGTGAAACCTTCTAAACCTGCTTTCATCAGACAAAGTAATACATGTAGTAAATTTTAACAGTATAATAACTTAATGTACATGTAGCACATAATTATCTAATAAATCAAAAATGAATACATGTATATCACATCTCCCATCTATGTTTACACTTTAATAATGAAAAATATGTCATTGTTTATGAACTCATGCAATGTCTATTCAACTTGAATCAGAGGCAAAATGATTTCTCAAATAATGATACGAAATTCTTTTCAATCCCTTATTTATCTGGTTGACAAGCGACGCCATAAATAATTTTGTCAGACACGTAGCAACGAAGGGGGTGGGGGTTGGGGGGGAGGCTCCATTTTTTCCAAAAAGGATGATACCCCATAACATGTGTCAGCGGCTTCTTCTTTATACAATGAATTATACATACCTGTATGATAGCAGTTAGGTACATTTTTCTTCCTTCACATATAGATAAATTTTGACCAAAGTACATTAAACAGCAAAGAGGAAAAATGTACCGAAATGCGCTTTTGAATTTTAAAAGCTTTCAGATGTGGGACGGAGCTATAAGTCTACGGGGATTGAATGTAAACAGTGTACCCCACCATAAATAATGATGTTTATAATGTATATTTCCCATGTGATTGTTTTATTTGGGTAAAAAGGGGTTATATGAGGGTATATATATCAAAGATTAAGTACACGCAAAATGAAAAAAAAAATTCCGACATTTATTTTTTGGCCAATTTACTGGGGGCGGTAATCCATATCATCCTTTACCTTTCTGTGGAATAAACGTCCAAGCCCCTCTATTTTGAAAATCGATGCTACGTGCCTGTTTGTAGTACAATGTATCCGAATTTTAAAGTGGTAAGTTTTTTAGATAAACTTCATAGGATTTTAGTGAGCAATTTCATATTTATTTACAGATGCATATGTAGTTGCATGCATGTATGCCCAAAGAGCTAGACCATAACTCTACTTTTTTGAAAATATGCAAACGCACTAGAGCTTGCGCATCGAATCATTCACGTTTCGCTACCACGTGTGTTTATTTTGAACTGTTAGATTTACTGGACAAGTTCATCGACTAATGACACACACATTGTGAATTTTCTTAGTATTATCTTAAAATCTTTTACAAGGTTTGAATCTTTAATCTTCATTGTCCTTTTTAAATGTAAACCATTTCTCGTATATTTTATAATAATAAAATTGAAAAATGTGCTTACAGACAATGACAAAGAATATTACTGGTATTTGCAAAATTATGATCAGTTCTTTCATGATCGAAATAAGTGTCTGATCAGAATTTAATTGCCATTTTGTCTTTCAGATCCCTCAGTACAAGGTGCTTCACCCTCCTACCAAGATGGAGACGTCGCCAGGAAAATGGGACTCAATGTGTCCCCTAAATATAAAGGATTCTATCGTTATGGTGCCAATTAAACACGTCACTTCCTGTTTCGCTTTCGTGATGGAAGTTTTTACCAGTACCAATCAGTATTTCTGACTTTTTATTGCTCACGTTTACCTTTTTTATTCAAAAATATATGTATGTTTTGTTAAAGTCTTCAAATTATATTTATTTTGAAATGTATTATTTTACGTTCAATAAACATTCAAACTGATGATGCATTTTTTAGTATTTCGCAATAGCTTTTTGTAAATGTACTTTTTGTTAAAAAAAAAAGAAAAAAGAACAAACTGTATGCTGCAATTGATAAACATTGTTTAGCAATCAACACTTTTTTCCCAGTATAAGCAACAAAGACCTTACTACTTTGGTAACTAAAGGTAACTAAAGGTAAATAATAAGAGCATATCAGTAGCTTAGTAATTATATTACAAAGTTATCGCTCTTGTCACTACATGACTGCAAACCAATAAATGTACAGCTCGAATGCATCGGACTGTTACAATTAAAGTTTATAGTTCCACTATGCATTTAAAATAAACTAACTAAAATGCTAATAATTTAAAAATTGACTCGAATATCCATTTTTTTAATTCTCAACGTTTTCGAATTCTTCTATATACATTAAGGAGGCTACGTGGTCAACATATTACCCATCAGATCAACCTTAAATTTTTGGATATGATTAATTTAAGCTGTAAACTATAATATTTAGTGAAGAAGAATCCCATATATTTTAGATCTCTGAAATTTGAAGTTTTCCTATATCTTTATAGAGAGCTCTTCTTAAAAAAAAATATCAATATAGTCTAAAAATGGCCACTACCATCCTTCTCTCTTATTGCTTAAAATTTGCAGTTCAACATCAGTTTTTTCCCTTTGTTTTTTCTTCTTTGTTCTTTTTGTAAAGAAGGTAATTCAGAAGATCTCATAAATAATAAAACAGAATAAAGCCCCCCACGTCCATTTTCGCTTTGCTATTTGACGTCATAAATATTACAAAGCGAATGTTAACTTGATATCGCGAATCAGATTTTTAACTAGAAACATAGCCACAATGAATTATTAATAAGTATTGCTACACCAATAAACAATAACTTACATGTATATTGGTTTTAGGCTTCTCTATGGTTTTTAAGGAGGACGTTTGATATAGCCCATTGTAATAAATTTTCACAACTGGTCTTTTTTTTTTCTTCTTATTTTTTTACCAAGAACTTATTTAAATGACATTTTTTGTATGGTATCTTCATTCAAAACATTTAAATACTTAATATTAAAGCTGCTTGGTCCGATTTTTTGGGTTTTACAGTATCAAATAATTTTCCATACAAACCAATTATCTTAGAAAGTTCTGGACTTTCTCCTATTTACACCAGCAGAATCGGCCTCCTTTCAAAGTTAGAAATATTCAAAGTAAATAAAATAATTTCTTTTTGGGCAAACGAAAAAACAAACCAAAATGCATCACGGGAATGTTTCAAAAAGGGAACCGTTTGGTTTCGTCCCCCGGATGATTGGGTTTATTCAACCCGCATGTTATGCATTGATTGTATACAAAGCAAACTTAATAAATATTAGCGAACAAAATGTACACATGTTTTTTTTTAATTTACCAGAACATTATGACCTTAATTTATAGCGATGTCGAAGTCGTAATACAACCATACCGGTCTATACGTCAGGGGCGAACTTTAACATGAGGCGAAATAACGCGACTCTCTTTTTTGTCGCTTGTTTTGTTAACAAATTTTGTACATAATTTTTTTCATTGAAATTTGGCTTAATTGACCGGGAAAATTACTTTAATGTCTATTATTATACACATACTTAGTATAACCATCGTTTAAAAGCGTACCCAAAATTTGCTAAAAAAATCGGACCAAGCAGCTTTAAATGAATTCCCATACACAATATATTTACTTTTAAAGAGACTTGGACACGATTTGAGTTGAAAATTTTTCCAATCTAATTTTTTTTTCATTTCCAATGTCTAGAACAGTTAAGATGATTTGTTAGAAATCAAGTTACAAGTTACAGAGCATACAATTCATTGTCATATAAACAGAGCTGTTTACAAATAATGTAATGTAAAGAAATTTCTTTATTTTAGATTTTGAAAAAAAAACCCGTGGCAAACAAGATAGACTGTTTCCTTATGCTCATAAATAGCTTTATATACAGAAAAACAAGATTTGAATGAAACTATTACCAATATAACATCCCCGTAAACAAAAACAAGGCTCGAGGAGCTTTATTTACATAACAAAAAAAATTGACCGCTGTAACTCGCTTGTAACTGAAACAATGACATCTAAAAATTGTTCAAGCATTAGAAATGACCAAACTAACTTTTCTAGACATACAAAATTGAAAATTAAAATTGAAAAATCTAGAGCTTGAGTCCACAGGCACCTGACGTCATATATTTTTCTCATAATAAAAAAAAAAATACTCCGCTTACCTAATAATTGACATTATTAGGTAAGCGGAGTATTTTTTTATTATGAGAAAAATAGATGACGTCAGGTGCCTGTGCTTGAGTCGTGTGTAAGTTCCTGCCAAGAAATAGGAGCAAGATATAGATAATGAAAACGCGTTCTGAAACTTGTAAACAAATTCCAATTATTATGTATGGGATGAAATATACTTTAACGATTAAAATGCTTTAATTTGTGTTTCATGCGTGTATAAGTAGAGACCATTGAAGAATAAAATACACCATCCGCTTTAGCAGATTATGTGATTTTTTTCCTGGAATGATTGCTGCATATATCATCAAAGTCCGTATGTAACACCAAAGAAAGCATTTTACTGTTTACATTTACATCTTTCCCTGAATTGTTCAATCAGATATCCGTAAAATGTGATAATAGTACGTAAATAATCATCATTGTCACAGAAGGAACAGCCAATTAGTATATCTATGCAAAGATTACCTTGTGTTATTACAACTACTTGGAAGTCTGAAGTAAGCCCGTGAAAGTCTGTGGAGTTCGTGTAGTTAATGTAGCATAAGTTTCGAACGATCAAGAAATAATTCACGCAAAGTCAAAATCAAAAGTACAGAATAGACATCAACGACGATGAAAACATTTTTATCATAGCTATTTGAATTCAAGCTGATACTAATATTTTTATATCCGGAGCACTTTGTTGCCAATGCCCTTAATTGGTTAAAGTAAGCAATGCATTTGAAAGGGGTTTTCTAAAGTTAAAGAAAGGCTTTTATCCATGTGTGGACAGGTCATTCTTGCACTGGTTATAGGACTGGATTATGTAGATTTCAGCCTTTTCAGTTTTTATGATTTACAATCGATTTTTATAGGAAATGAGAAAATGTTTTGTGGATGTCGATATAAACGCATGGATGTAAAAAAAAAAAAAAACAACAACAAAAAACCCCCAAAAAACAGATACAGCATACTCGTGGGCGAGCGATACTCTATTGTAATTCTATCAAATGGACGAAAAATCATAATAGCACAATTAATGTCTAAAATAACCTGTACAATAAAATGATGATATGCAAACTGCTGAGCAAAAAAAGGAATCAAAAGAAGGAAATCGACTTACCGTAAAATGACACGGGACATACCAAAACGTTTTAACGCCTCATGTGGAAGAAGAAAAGAAATATAGATGTTACATATAATTGCATCGATTGACCACAGAAACAGTTTGCTTGAACAATTTATGTACGTGATCTGCGTGTTTTACATGCGACGTGCGACAAGTGTAAGGGGCTAGTTAGAAAAGGGGATGGTTTTAACCAGACAAGTTCAATGCTGATCTGACTGCTGCGGGGTTTATATATGTATTATTGTTATTTCTCCTCTGTGTTTGTCATGATGGTTACTTACCTGTTGCTCGCCGGTCTGCTTGTAACTTTATTACCATCTACTTTAGCTACTTCGTTGTATGCTCGAGACAGACAAGCTTTTGGACTTTGCTATGAAGAGGACTGCTTATCTGCCCACTTCAGTTATAATCCATATGGATGTCATGGTAAAGTATCAAGCATTATACATGTGCATGTATTTTATCTAAGAAGCCTTAAGGATGATTACTTCTAGACGACAAAGGTAAATTTGATATATTCATCGGGCATACATGAACCATTTTTAGCAAAAAACGAAAAATCATTCTTGGAAGAGATCTTTTTGAAGCTATTTACAATTATCGGAAAGAAAAACCACGATTAGAAGACTAGTTTATAATTAGTTTTAACAATGTACAGTAACCTTATTTTTAATTTCAGACACATATACAATACACGCATTTATGCATAACGCTACAGATCTGCAGCTAGCGTTATATATAAATGTTTGAATTGTGATTTTTGTTTTCTATAAAAACATAAATTTTTGCAGCTTATATAATGCCATGCAAACTGATTGTCTTTGTTTTTCAAAATACCACCTAATATTTTAAGGACCAAGCAAGTGGAAACTTGTGACACCATGTTGGCACGAGTGTGGGGGTAATAGGCAGTCCCCAGTCAACATCAGGACAGAATACACCCATTATATGCCTCATTCCGTGCTTCACTTCCACAACCTTTGTACTCGAGTACCTGGTAAAATACGAAATAATGGTAAGAAATATACATACTCTGAGCACTGAACTGTATATCGCTATGTACCTGTAATTACGTGGAAACCAATAAGCATGTTTTGATATCCTTTTACAAACTTTACCTTCCTGATAGGTCACTCTCCCCACTTTAGTACTGATGCACGGATCATCTCCCTCACAAATGTACCTTTACGAGGCTCCGATATATACATATTTGAGGAGATACATTTTCACATTGGAAAGAGGGAGGAAAAAGGATCTGAACATTCAATCGATGGGGACTTTTACCCCATGGAGGTACAATAATATTATACACATCATTTAAT
Organism: Magallana hongkongensis; assembly: GCA_016163765.1. Taxonomy (NCBI): domain Eukaryota; kingdom Metazoa; phylum Mollusca; class Bivalvia; order Ostreida; family Ostreidae; genus Magallana; species Magallana hongkongensis. Next base: position 19,269,965 of record WFKH01011801.1, read on the forward strand.
GAACTATTAACTAAAGTATGCATATAAATTGGATTTGCTCAGAAATTATCCACATTCATGCGTATTCTTAGGTTCGTCATAGTAATGCATCCCGACTGCAATCATACATAAACATGTTAAACTGTTTAGGCACACATGGTGTTTTACAACGACAAGTATAAGGACATAGGAGTAGCAAAATCCAAGAGAGACGGACTGGTTGTAATTGGAGTCATGGCAGAGGTAGTTTGCTACAAGAACCTTAAAGTTTTCTAAATTCACCGCCTTCTTGCTTATGCCAAAATTAAATCAACTATCACAGAGTATAGTTGATGCAGAACTATAATTATACTATTGCAGATAAATGACGACGAGGATGAGGAAAATAAGCAACAAACCGACTCCAACAGGGACTACCAACCTGTATGTGCAAATTTGATTAAGTTGAAAAATTTTGTAGAAAGGGACTATTTTTATTTTGCGTCTTCCAATCTTGTTGTATCAAGTTTATTCTACGTGTAAAGTGTTATTGAACGTTTCAGCAATGTAATAGTAATCAGTAGTTTTCATATTTACTCCAAGCATATAAAAATATGAATAAGATATAAATAAATTTAATACTAAAGTTGTTGATAACGCTTTAATTATTTTAATTATTTCAGAGCAATCTTGATCTGAATAAGGCATGTCCCTGTGTCGGTAAGAGTGACGACTGTTACCGCAAGTACTGTCTTTGTCGCCTGAAAAATGCCAGAACAATGAGTACTTTGATGGAAAAGTACTTCTATACTGTCCGCGAATACGTCCCTCCGCAGAATAATGGTACATGTATAAGGATCTCGGATTAAGTTAATTTAACGCTAGAAACTTTTATTTGAAGCGAGGTTAATAATGAGTGTTTGAGCATAAATCATACCTTTCCACTTGAATATACTAGATATGTCCCTTTCTCTTGCTGTATGTGCGGTCTGATTTTTGTATGACCAATATTAATGAATAATGGTCAAATAAGCTGATCAAAAAATTTTTTCAGGGTCCTTTGGTTCAATACAAATTAGTTAAACCTTTCATGAAATACTTTTTTCTGTAGCATTTAAATGTGAAACTGATCATTAATTACCAGTAAACATCCGATTCGGCTCTTGTAGGCACCCGGGATTTTGTGCAACTTTCAGAGTTTATCTCCCCTGTTGACGTTCTGCCCTATGATTGGAGCTTTTACATGTATGATGGATCTTTGACCACGCCCCCGTGTTACCAGACCGTCCGTTGGATAGTCATGCGTTGTCCAATCAGGATCTCACTTGAGGTAACGTGACCCATTTTTTGCTCTTACATTACCACATTTAGAGCTCCATGTATTAATGCCTCTATAGCTCAAGTAAATAAAATGTCTGCAAGTTTAGCATTAAAATGCTGGACAAGATTTCATGTCATTTAAATTGCAATATGTTACAATATCACGCAATTTATTTTGTTGATCACGTGGTGCAAACTGTTAGATGTTGGTCCATACGGGGAGAGGGCACGGATTAAGCCAAACATTAAGATTTTGATGATCGGGCTGATATGTGCTACATATATATATGTAGCACACATCGGAGCTCTACCTTGGCCGGGACCGAGGCTTGAACTCACGACCTATGGAACCTACTCTCCATGCTAGCAGTGATCGGCCACCGCTCTAACCACTCGGCCATCTAGTCATATACAAATAAAATTTTAATCATTATAAAAATGATTATAGATAATAATAATTTTATTGGAACTCTTTATTACGAGGAGATACAAAAAAGATGCTCGAGGAACGTGTCGTCTGACCTTAAAAGACAACATATAATCCAAAAGAATGAACGAATGATTTATTGAAAATTGAATTTTCATTCTCTAAAGTATTAACAAAAAGGGGATGGGGGCTGAAAACACTATTTTTAAACGAAAATTTTCTAATTTCTAGAGATTTGATTAAAGTTGAACGATTGCTGGAAAAAAATATTTGTAGGATACTAGTCATATCAGGTGTTTTATTGCAAATAATACAATAATTGATCTTATTCTAAACAGGTTGATAAAATATAGACTCATGATGCTAAAATGTCAGAACTCCTGTCTGGTACAAACTCAGTAATAATAGATTTAAAGAGAACTTAATACTTTTTAATCAAATTTCTCAAAAATTAAGATGGCACACAGTTGAATGAAAAAAAAACCAACTTTATTGATAATTGAAAGAGTCTGCATTGATTGCCACATCAACTTTTCTAAAATTAACATTTTGTCTTGAAATTTTCATTTATTGAGAATATAAATGATTAAATTTTAAATTTGTAAAACAGATCATCAAAATAAAAATGATTACATAGACATATTTGAAAATAACTTGCTGCGTTATTTTACCAGCACAACTAAAATAGTTAAACATATCTATGAAATTTGATAGTAGTGATGGATCCCCTTCTCAAATAAATGACCTATATTAGCGATCTTATCATTATTAAACTGTCGTGTACATAAATCAACTAGGAAATCATTAAATTTGTTATATATTACCATAACATGTAAAATCTCATCTGTATTTCAGGCCTTCAATATGTATAAACTGGTTCAAGACGTTCACAATGTTCCATTAGTGAAAAACGGCCTGCGCAGACCAATACAACGGCAGTATATGCCAGTGTATAGAAACTTTCATTGGGGTAACATTGGAGATGAGACGCCATATTGTCCAGATGAGCAGTGATCTTTCAATTTTTAATTAAACTGTATTTCTGACTTATTTTTTTTTTGTAACAGCTAATCACTCTTCTCATTAAAGATTCATTTTAATATAATCATTAAACAACATGCTATTGTGAATGTAAAATTTGTGCTGTAATGTAACAACTATTTGTTCTAATTCTGTTCATTATAAATTCATTTTAATTAAATCATTAAGCAATATGATATTTTGACTGCAAAATTTGTGTTGTGTTATTAGTTAATTAACATTAGTTTAGAATCTCGTAATAAACAAATTAAAATAGATGACAAATATTTGAATCGATAAAAATATGGTATCCATATGAGTTCTAATCGCCATACGCCATTGTAATACTCGTATGTTACATGTACGATGGCTTTACAGTGTTTCGGACAGAGTTTGAAATGTTTAATGTAAGCTCGATCTTTGGGCTATCTGTAAATTTTATCAACGTTTAACCTCATAGAATATTAGCTAATGTGTAACGTTTCTCAAAATAAAGTACATCTTTCCTAATCTCTTTGGGGATACAGTTAAATTGAATTGTCTTTGTCTTTCAATAACTTTAATACTTTTACTTTAATACCTATTATATGTACATGCCGCCTGAGAAATTACTATTAGCCTATTATTTTTGTAGTCTCCTCCTCTTGAATGGAATCATTATGCTCTTTATTATACATCTTCCGCGAGTTCTTTCAATCTTGTTTATTTCAAATCCACGTTTTTAGACAGCTTATTGAGAAAAGAAAGAAATGTTTCGCGATCCTTCTTTTGACCGCTGGAATTAATTTGCTTTTTGTACGTGATTAAGATAGAATTATAACATGTTCATACTAATAATTTTATAAAATGACCTATTTAACAATTGATTACATAAACAAATGTAATATTGCAATTAACTTTAAGATTAACAGCAACGGAACAGATAGTGAGTTGAACATCTGGCCTGACAAATAATATTAAACAACAATTGCTAACATTTTTAGTGTCTGATTTCAAAACAATATATGTATTATACCATAGCAAACAATTCGTACAGTTGCTAACATTTATATTAATTGACATAAGAAACAATTAAATGCAAAAACAACTACAACAAAAATTTTAAAAGTTTAAAATTCATATACAATCATAGAATCAATTATTGAAAAAAATACGTGTTAGTCTTTGACTATGCACATGTGAAATTATAATAAAAACAATTTGTTTTGATAATTATCAACAATAATTATCAAGCATATTTAAAGCAAATTATTACACAAATGCCTTTTCTTATACATGTTATGTCGTAGGTATGGGGAAAAATGCCATTATATGATGAGGAAAATCATCATTGTTTATTTTTTTTATTGTTTTTATTTTTTGTAAATAAAACAAGTGAGATTATGCAAGATAATAAATATATTTTAACAAAAAAAGATAATTTTCATAATTAATTTGCTTGACTATATTAGTCATTTTACAACATAAAATTCATATATCAATACATTAGGATTTATTATAAGGATATGTGTCCACAATTATAATATATCTTCTCTACAACTATAACGGGGTTTCTTTTTTTTGTATTTTTCAAAGCATTCAATATATGTCAATGAACGTTACATGGTCTCACGTTTCAACAAAAAGAAACGACATTACGTAAGCCATCAATCACTGCTCACTCAAGGTTGTATAATAAAAGCTATCACTTATCAATGCATGACCAACGTGAGCTGATTATAAAGCACACACAAAAAAACCTTTTCGACAATTTAGGGCATTTATTATTGCTTGTCTTTCCACGAAAAATGGGTTAAATGTCAAGAACCTCTGATGACCCAATGATTTCTCTGAGTTTGGTAATTGATGATAGCGGTTAATTTATCAGGCCCCGCCGTCGCCAACTTTCCTCAAGTCAATTCTCAGCCTCAAGTCAGAGTTTTTACCTCAAGTTTATGAACTTTTCCTTTAAGGATTTGAGTTGAGGACTGCGTTGAGTGATTTAAAAATTTTGGTGACGGCGGGGCCAGAGGTTTAGAACACCTTATACAATATATGGTTTTATTTTTATGAAATTTAGATCTGTTCTTTGAGTTCTTTGAATATGCAAAAATAACATGTTTTCATTTGAAAAATTAAAACTAAATGTTTAAGAAAAACTTTGTTTATAGTTTAATTGAATCAAATTCTAAAGAATCATAAGGTTATCATTTGTGTTTATTTCCTTCGAAAAAACAACAATATAATTTTATGCGACAAAATAATGTCGTCGTTTGACAAACTTTCTTGGAAAATAAGAAAACCCGGGACGTAAAACAAAGGGCCATTGCATCAATCTGTTCCTGTGCACTCGCACCTCCTCGGGGTTATTTGTTATAAGAGAGAATCGCATTGGTTGACTGTGTCGATGATCGCCTGAGCCAATGAGCTGTCGACCTGAAATGGGCCTAATCTGTTGTACCGGTATACCATTACATTTTATTCTGTAGAAAAAAACACCTTTCCATAATCATGTTTGAATGTTAAAGAAATAATAATACAATATGCAATGTTGTTAACGATTGTATTTTTCTCTTGGAATTTAAACTAGAAATAATTAAAAAAATAATTCAGCAGCCTTAAGAAGAATATCATAAAATGCCTTCATATAATAATAAAAATTAGAATATCATAAAAGAAGATCACCCAAAATTCCCAAAATGATTTTAGCAACCATAAGATATTATTTAAACAATGCCATTCTCTCTTTATAGGGCGGTTTTTTTTTATAGTTTTGCTATTCGGCAATGGCATTCATCACGCGTCTTGCCTATCTGTTTGATCTGCTGAGGATTTTCCATCTATTTAACATGTTAAGGTTGCTTGTACTAATATATGTAAGCAAATCAGTTTACATTTTCAAAATGTTTTGCTTCATTACAAAGAGATAGTATATACCATGAGAATCTATAATCTCTAAGTAAAGACGCCCAAGGAAGAGTTGTAAAAATCAACATAAGAATATGTAAATTTGTAGAACTCTTTCAATATCTTCACCTTGAGGTTCACAATGCTACTCGTTGAGATATAACTACGTAAATATCTTGATAAACATATTCTGTAGATTGAATTTAATATCAAACTATGACACCATCGATAGTGCTCTTCATTCCAATCATCACTGAGTTCAGAGTTTTTATCATTTTATCAGAAGAGATAGAAAGGAATAAATAGAATCACTTGAAAATGCTTCTGAGGTGACTATTCCACTTGGGTTTCTTGTAGCAAGTTTAAAAAATTAATAATATGTGCCAATAATGTACATGTATATGTTTTAAAACAAATATCTGAGAGATTTTTATGATAGCACAGTTCACTTTTCAGTAAAGCGCACTATACTTACACTCCAAATAGTTCATAACAATGATCTTGTAAATCTTGAGCGTTGTTTGGTTGGATATAGCCGATTTTGACATTATTTCCATTCGATGCATCTGTGAATAATAAGGCGTTGCTTGAATCAAACATCAATGGAATATTTTGTAATCATCTTCTCAAAATGATAGAACACAAATTATATGTTATTCAATTTGCATTTGTCACAAGAGTATACATACCTTGAACGCGATAAATTAAAGATGGCGTATTGCTGGGCACAACAACGCCCCTAGTGGGCAAAATGCCTGCAGAAAGTTTTGGCTCATTTTTTTTATTTACAGCAATCAATTCCAGTGGTTTATTGAATTTTGTAGGCATTGGTCCTTTTTCAGGTTTTGTGTTTGTATCTGTTTTTCTTGTGATTTCTACATTCATCAAATCGAAAGGAACCTTTTCTGAAACAGATGGTTCGAGCTCAAACTCAGATTTAGCGTTGTGTTTGACTTTAATCCTCAATCCATGAAATGATTCCAGTCCCAGTGAATGTGGATCTATAACAGTATCGGATTCACTTTCATGCTTCACTTTTATTCCCAGCTCATTTTCACGCATTTGGTCCAAAATACCTGGCCTCTTTTCAAGCTGCAACAGAAGTGGTTTGACAACCATTTGGGAGAAGACGCCATGATGACTGTTTATAACCGACTCCAAAGCAAGTAGATTTGAGGAGACTGGTTCTTCTACTTTAGGTTTCTCGGGCATCATATGAACAGTCGAAATGACTATTAGAAATGTAAAAACAATTTCTAAACCCATCCTAGAGAAATATGAAAATTTATTAAGTGATCAAAGTAGTTTGGTTATATCCATTCTAAAGAAATATGAAAAACTATTAAGTGATCAAAGTATTTTATTAAACTCTGTCTCTCAGTTTTTGTATCCTGTAATATTTGATAGTACAATAATAATCAAAACAATGTTATTGATGGTTATATCATGTTTTCATACTAAATTGAATCAGATGTTTATATCATTATACCTAATGGAGGATTGCAGAATATGAAAGGTACTAAAATATATTTTATCGCTTTAAAGGGAATACTCATTCGCTGTTCATTAATTCAATGCTTTTCAGAAATTATTGGTGGACCATATTGTTGTATAGTGCAGCAATTGGCAATTTAATTATAAATTTGACGATAAAAAAGACAATAAACATGGCGAATGAATTGCAATAAATATTTTATTTTTAAAATGTTATTTTTTATGTTATATTTGAATAATAGAACAGAAAAAGTATATAACAGCTGGATTTGGCAGAAATTTAAGGCACTTTTCCTTGACTATAACTAATTCTCTTGATTTTGCCTTGAAGAAAAATCCTGCTCGTGAGAATATGAACTATAATTGCTGATTCATTTAGATACTTTAACTGTATGACGGAATTAATATACACGTTGTTCAATATACACATGACTAGGAAAATTAAGATAATGTACATGTAACATGAACATTGATATGTTAAATTGTGGTTTTCTAAATGCAATATTCCTGATCCCTAGTTTTTATGGATTTTGACTCTTAGTCAATCAACGGATCAATTTTTATCGCAATAAGGTATCTGAAAATACATTCAATTGACAGGACTATTGTTCACATAATAACACATCAAAACTATAAATTTTACTAAATCCAGAAAAAAGTTATGCTTACAGATATTAATAAACCACAGTAATTATTTATGTCATCCTAAGCAACTAATAAAGATAAATGTAGGAAAAATTTAATTGAAACATTTCTTATATCCTCCAAAGCAAGATGAACAATTCGAATGCTAAAAACTTACGTTTACCCTTGGAACGCATCGATTTTCATCATGCAATCAAAAGTTTCCGTAACATTTAAAATCTGTGCTTATCGATTTTATTCTCCTTCTCAACTGGTGAAAAACAAGACTTAGTTCAAAATCACAACATAAAAACTTGAAAAAAGTCTGAATGCCATAGCTCGCCTCCTTTATCTTTTCTCTTACAAATGATAGAACGTTAATTGACCAGACTTGTTCAACCATAGAAATGACCAATTACTTTGAACTATGTGTTCACCTCATAATGAACAAACATTTGTAGCCAGAAGATTTGTTTACACATTTTCGTTTTTCTTGTTGTAGAATGTTTCTTAAAATGAAATGAGCAAGGTTAATAATTGACAATATACAAATGATAATTATTTACTAATTGAGAGAATTTGTTTAACTAAAACATTATTTGTGTATGTTACAAATAAAATATCAATGTGTGGTACATGTATATGTATTACCTGCAACACTTTTGAACTGCAAATATATCTCTTTCAAGAACTGACATCTCATAATAAAGAAAGTTATTCTCTGTTTTTCGGATTTTAGTTAGCTTTATTCAAGTCTTTGAATAATGTTTTAAGCTTTTAGATTAAAATTTTCTATAAACTAACCGTTGAACAGAAATGCATATACCTTGTTTGGAAAATGCAACATAAAATGATGCAGATAGATTTCAAGATCGCGAGGATGAGAGAATTCCAGATATCGGTACGTCTGAATCGTAAATTGGAACTTTATGTAGTTCAATGTCAGCAATAATTATGAAACATCTTATTAAAAGGAATCTAATGTACTTAACACAGCATAAAATTACGATTAATTTCTAATTACATCAGACTGAGCTTAATTTTGAATACTAAATTTTTGATTCTGTTTGTAATCTTACTAAAACATGGTATTAAAATGATATTGTTACAGTCAGGTAGTGACAGGGTACGGGATGTGTAAGCCTTCCACCTTATTTATCTCCTGGAGATGCTACACAAGCCCAGTAACCACGAAGTCCAGTACTTCTTTCACCAACAGTTTATTAATAAGCGTGATCGTATAGTCAAAATTACAACATCAATTAAAAGCAGCCCAAATCAAAGATCTCTAATTCAAATTCTAAATCAAAATATCTCATTTCAAATCCAAATAAAAATTCATTCAGCCAAAAAATATAAGATCTGCTTAACATAATTTTACATGAGTATATAACAGTTTACTTATGATGGACAGTTCTGACTAGTTCGGCCCATCTACGATGATCATGAGTGAACATTTAGTGTTCAAATTCCAGAGTTATATTTTATTTCAAATAAAGTAACAAAACTGTCAGAACTGCCTATCAAAGAGTATGGATGCAGGATTTGAGTCCTGAGTCTCGGAGTCCCCCATCTGGGTATGAGGCATCACTTACTCATAATACATTCATTCATACATGGCTTTAAGGTTACAAAGGTTAATAGAATATGCAATACATGACTCAATATAGAGTATCAGAGCTATCGATGCAGACACAGAATCGCCAAATATGACAACTTATTTACAAACTCCCAATTTGGATATTTGTGCCCGCATTCTACACCTGGTTGCATAACATCATTTAGGAATACTACGCAGTGCTACAAGATTCACAGAGTTCATTCTGTTAGTTATCATTAACACAATTCATTGCGCAGTATCTAGGTATACATACATGTAAGTATCATAGTGACCAATATGTAATACTAGCAACTCAAGGTCATAGCATGGCTATCTGTTTACAGATGATACCTGGTTAGTAAATTTCATACCCGGCGAGGCGAAGCCGGGTATGAAATTTACTAGCCAGGTACTATCCTGTACCCGGTCACTACATGACTATGTAACGATTATATCTTACCGACTGCCTTTGTGTAAATGACATATAAAGATAATAAAACAATGAAAATCAATCGTTTTATAACAAAGTTACAAGTTTCAATTAGGGTACATAACGTGGCGTCACAATACTCTAAGAATGACGTCATAATGCTCAAACGGAGTAATATTTCGTACTGACTGTGTATGAAATATACATGGTCCCCACGTGACTGCTGTAAGCCAATGATTTTCTTACAATTTAGCAGGAGGTAAGATATTAAAATGATATTGTATTGTCAGAATGAATATACCCCCCCCCCCCAAAAAAAAAAAAAAAAAAAAAAAATTTTGATGCTGGAATACGATATAACTAAATCATATTCTTTTTTATTTTTTTCTCTTTTTTTCAAACAAGTATAAATAATGGATTCAAGCTATCAGCGATTATAACGAAATTCTAGTGATGATTAATGACATATTATAATAAAATAGTTTCTACTTATGCGGGATGTATAATATCTATTATGACGTTTAAATCGAAATGCTTGGCACATGTCAAAAACAGGAATTTACAATTATGAAAGCAATTAACAGTTGAAAGAAAAAACTTGTACTGTTTGGTGCACACCCTTTCCAAATTTCTCTCATTTTAGAATTTTAAATACAGATTTATTTTCCTGGAAAACAAATACGAAATCCCACCAAAAAAAAGTTGACAGAAGAGAAATAATTTTATTAGCTTTTATTCAGTGGGACCGTCATTTTTGAAACGAAAATTAAAGTCGGAACTATGACGCTAAGCGTTAACATCACTGCCAATGGAAGCTGTATTGGTAAACTTAACCCATGCTGAGCTTTATACTGGTAAGGCGTCATCTTTGTTTATTCGCTAGGATATGAAAAACACGCTTTTTATTTGGTATGTTCTTTCCATTTTAGTGAAATAACTATTCTCTCTCTCTCTCTCTCTCTCTCTCTCTCTCTCTCTCTCT
>WFKH01011801.1:19280715-19297802 GCA_016163765.1 Magallana hongkongensis
TTAACTTTTAACTTTTAAAATATATTGCCGATTATCAATTGGAAAAAAGCAGTTTTTGATGCATGTATATTATTATGCAAAGTGTTTCATTTTACATATCATGTTAACTGGAAATTAATGGAACTTAATTAAGGTATCCGATCCATAATAGCCTATGTTCAATGAATCGGGATGCATGACAGATATGTATAGGGCTTAATACTCAGTATACTTGGACATACTTTTCATGTTTAAGTATCAGTATGCAAGAGTGGAATGTGTCCTAATAATTAACCTTTTCCTGTTATCGAAGAGTTGCCCCCCTTTGCTTTTAATCTATAAAATTCAATTCTAAAAATATCTATACGGTATAAAATTTGTTTTAAATAGTTTTCCTATTCCTAATGATTCAATGCATCTTTCCACCAGAGCATTTATTGATATTCTTAGTATTTACTTTTTTATTTCAAAAAATGTGCTTGTCCCCATAGACCTTAATGCAATCTTCATTAATTAATTACTGCTTAGTTAATGATATTTTTGAAAATTTCTCTCGGTTAATCTTTTTCTACTCTAAAATGCTTTGAATTAATATAAGAGTATTTAATACATGATTGATATTTAAGGTTAGAATAATTGGGTCCTAATATGGGTCGGATACCTTAAGCATTAAAAAACAAGAACTAATAATAGGGAGGGATAAACATTATGTAAGTAACAAATTTTGATGGCAATGATATCGAATAACTTTTGTCTAAGTATAAAGAAGGCGTCCATAAAAGGTAACCAGTATTTGACAAGTACAATGTAAGCGATATGAAATATTCAAATAGAAATTTGTATGGATCAGCATCACTTATTTTCCGGACTGAGCGTGTTTTATATATCCAAGCTTTTGAGCTCTAATTTACTGTAGATTTTTCCGTAACTTACATAATGTCTCTGCATTAAACTTTTAAATTTGTTACTATCTTAACCCTATATGAGTATGGAAAACTTCTTGTTAGCAAGTTTAATCTACTTTTATGGGTTGAGCCATCTATTAAAGTAGCTTCATTTTTTCTGAAAGTAGACTTTATTTCTTTTAATTGTGCATATAATACACTCTACCAGGAAAAAGAAATAGAGGGCGGCCAAAGGAGACATGGCGGAGGTCAGGGGAAAAGGAGTTGAAAGATCAGGGATGGACTTGGAGCATGGTGCAGCAGATGTCAGCAGACAGGCAGAAATGGAGGTCCTCGGTGAAGGCCTTATGTGCTCAAAGTACGAAGAGGACTAAGAAAGGTATTACACTTTAAAGGAGTAATAAAAAATCATTACTACGACGTCATTAGGACATCATGTATGAGGTAATCTCTCGTTGGCATCAAAATGAAACTAATCTGAAATTATGGTCGCACAATGTTAAGTCATAAAACTTCATTATTTGCAAACCACTTTCTGCATCAAATAGCTCTGTGGATTAGGGGATTCATATACTTTTACCTGTTTTTTAGTATTAAAAAAACCTTTTTTTTAGTAATCGAATAAAACCTTAGATTTTTCGTAATCAAAATTATAAAATTTTGGAATAAAATGAGGTGTTAAAAAAATTAAAAAAAAATAAAATCTTGTATTATCTGCAAAGTTTATGATATACATGTATTTTAAACCTAGAAATACACATTTAACATTTAACTCAATAAAAACACAATAAAAAAACAACTGCGTGAAAAGAAGTTACATTGTCATGCACACTAGAACTTGACTTGGCCTCGATAAAAATTGGGGGGGGGGGGGGGGGGGGGGGGAGTTATCGCAATCTTTATTCTCATTCCTCGGTGCGTTATATAAATAATTAATGCATATGTCTGTTGATTTTAATGTGTCTTGTGATTCAACATTATCCATATTATATGTTTTTTTTACGTTCATGTGTTTCCATGAAGATTGATAGATTATTTTGTATCATTATTTATATATTATTTTATATTAGATCAACAAAAATTTGGTTATTCGACAACAGTATATATTCTGGTTGGTCATTTTAGGTTTAGGGTGGGACTTTTTCAATGTTGAATTCTGTTGATTATTAATTCTTCTCAAATACATAATTTAATGATTGAATTTAGTATTAAATATAGATATGCTAAAAAATTATAGAATTATTAACAAAAATATATATTATATGATAGAGTGTAGTTTAAATTAATAAAAAAATAATCAAATTTATCATTAATTTAACCTCTGTTAATTCTTTTATAGCAGTACTGGTATACATGTAGTTACTTTTCTTCTAGTTTCCACTAGTATAATATATTTACATATATTGCCTATTATAACCGTTATGCAGTGTCACCTTCATACTACGGAATGTTGTTTTAATTTCTATTTAATATTTACACAAGGAATAAAGCAAAGATTGGATAAGAAAAGTTCTACTTATTTTGAAAAGGTTAACTAAATCGGGAACAATAAATTACTTCTGTTAGAATTTTAAACAGGTAAACTGATCAGTCATTGTCGATGCCAATTTATTCTAAATGAAATTGGCTATCCAACACAGGCTCCTTTTGAAATTCAGATTCAAGTTATATCAAATTATAATCACATTTGTCAGGTACTATTTAACTTTCCCATTGTTACAACGCACTTTGAAAAATTACGCACTTTCTTTTCAAAGTGGGTTGATTTGGATTTGCAAGAAATCCGTCAACCTATCTGTACTCTTTACAGACGATCCGATTTCTTTGTGGATTTTAATGATTGAGTATGAACGATCATCGTTTCATTGACTGTTGTATGGCTCAACATGATCGTTTTTGTGTATGATCTGTTATGGTTTGGGGATAAATTTCTTATAAACAATGCAAGAAGTTGTAAGTCATCAAAAATGGAGCACTAACATGTATCAGATACCAGTATAAAGACGAGATTCTTCAACGAACAATGAGACCTTATGTACAGAATTCGTTCTCATGGGTGATATCGCCAAGTCACACAGAACAAACATCGTGAACCAGGGGCCCGTTTCACAAAGCTGTCATAAGATTTATCATAAGACATGTCTTAAGATTGTCATAAGATTTGACTTATGATTATCATAAGATATGACATAGCTGTTTCACAAAGCTGTCATAACTTTAACTTATCTTAAGATAATCTTAAGATAATTATTATAGGAGCGATTGCATAAAATTCAATCAGTAAATTGTAAAGTAAAGAATTTATTTACGAAATCCGTAGTATAAATATATATTTAATAACATTACTGGATACTTTATAATGTACCGTATGTTTTTGTACTTTCTTTTGATAAGAACAATAAAAACAAACCAGTGAAGAAAATTAATCTACATGAATTCAACTGAAATGAATTATATCAACTAATGCATGGTAGGTCTATATAATTAAAATAAGTGCAAAAACATTATTTTTATCTCCTATTATTATAACATTTACATTAATATCATTTACGATGAGCATCAGTTATAAATTTGAAATAAAATGAATCAACATATATAAAAGTTAGAAAAAGAAAAGCACAACTTATACGTATGTCAAAAGGGCATTATTCCAAGTGTAGATATCAGTTTGCAACCGGAGTCGGAGCAGCATTTAATTTAGTGAATTGTTTTTACAAGTTTTGTGTCCGAGTTTAGTGTTCTTTTATTGATTGTTGATTATTAAGGAGGCTGAATGTTTGAAAGATAAATCTATAAAAATATAAAATGATAATTTTGAAACCATCGAATCTTAATTTTTTCTATAGTAATTCAAACTTGTAATTTACTGACCATTTTGCCTCCTAAATACCTGTAAACAAATGCATGTCTCGCATTAAAACGATGAAATATCTTTAAATTACTATCACTCTATCATTACCAGTATATAAAGCAACAGAAACAATTTTGAAATTTTAATAAAATTTGAATGAACACAATATTCAAAGAAAAGATGGCAATTACTTAGTTCTCAGAATCGAGTTTGAATTAATCTTCTTCTAACTTCAGCACCGTCATTGTTTACTCTTTGGAATATAACATTGTCTGATTGTTGAAAAATACGATAATTATTTCTGTTTCGGGGCACAGGGACGTTGTTATTGATGCAAATGTTATGTAGCACCACACAAGCAGTCAAGATTCGACAAGCTCTCTCGGGCCGGAAAAGTAGAGTCCCTCCGGAGCGATCGATGCATCGGAACCTCATTTTAAGGACACCAAACGCTCGCTCAATGGGGGCCCTGGTTTTAGCGTGGGCATCCTTGTATGCCTCCTCATGGGGGTTGCTTGGGTTCAAGACGGGTGTTATAGTCTGTCCCAATATATTTATGCTGCACATTTGGACGATTTTTATAAAAATACACATACCTGTGAAAGAAGTGCAATTGAAATCGATGAAAGGGAAAATTTCCAAGATAACTTCATTCACACATTATCGTTTTTCCCTCGTAAAAATTCACAGGAACGAAAACAGATTTTCTACGGAGATTTATAATGGGGAATGTTGACATCTTTTCTCCATTCGGAAGTACTCGGGACTCCTCGCGCAATTTTTCAACGTTATCATCCGGGCGTCTTCATCTCCTTAGCAATGGAAAAACCCCGTAGACTTTTTATTTTTAGCCGTGTATTGATACCCGACAAGCTAGAGGGGCGTTTCAAAGGGAAAATCTTGGGATTTTTTCATACTATTGATTGAACATCGTCTGAACCATGAGGTGTTTATAAATATTGAATAATTTAAGAAAATATGCGGGAAAAATATCTTGGGACAGACTATAGTAAGTGATTCTTTAACGGGTACGCACTGTCACCAACTAGACAACCTCTGTTAATGTTGCCATTCTCAAACATTTGACACAAAACAGAATTTGAGTTGAAGGTGCCCGAATGGGAATATGTGTCCCGTCTATTCCCCCTATCACATTTGGGTAATTACATATATGAGCGAAGTCCAGTATACATGTAGTATTGTTTATATTTCTGTCAGTAGAAGGAAATTTAATGTAGACAGGACTTAAGGCAACTAGAGCAGATGTAACAGCGTAAACAATTCTGGACACACTTGCTTTACTTATACCATAAAGATCTGCACATACAGCTTGAAAACTTCCACTTGCATAAAAGCGAAGCGCAACCATGACTTGCAATGATGTTGGAAGGGCATGTGATCTTTTGTTTGGGTGCTCTAAACGATCATTGAGCTCATTACATAAGTCAAAGATAACATGTCGTGGCAAACGGAACTTCTCTAAGATGTCACAATCGTCCATATAATCTAATGGGTTGATTATGTCCCTGAATACACGCTCACGCCTTATAAGTTGCCTATTTCTTATCAAAACATAGGCCGCCGCCATGTTTAAAATTGACTTAAGAGAGGTATCTAGGTGTCTTAAGATTTTGAACAATCTTAAGATTATCAAAAGTTAAGACACTTTTGTGAAACAGCTATGATAAAAACTTATGACAAATTTTGGTCTTAAGACAGATATTTGTCATAAGATAGCTTTGTGAAACAGGCCCCAGTAGTTTAAGACAGAGAATAGAACTTTGACTTCTGAAATCAGAGGCAGATTCAGCAACGGGATCCTGCCCCAACCAGTACTAATGAAATTGAAGTTGCTTTGTAAGAGACGTGGGATCGCATTCTCCAAATGACAATCAGTTCACTCATTGAAAGTTTTCCATTGTTATTGTTTAATTAAAGAAATTATGCAATTATACATGAAGTGTTTGTAGATATTCACTCTAAGTCTGATTAGGAGGATGTCAAAATTTGCTGGTATCATTCTTATGTCCAAGTGAACATTTACCATTGGTTTTTAATTTATTGAATCTTATATTACTTTACAGAAGATTTATATTGCTTAGGTGTACTTTTTCGGGAATAAAATTGAAATGAAGATTTTCATAACTTTCAGTATAAAACTTATGTTTCAGGGAAGTAATTTATCTCCTGCCTTATTTGCAATTTTCGTTAACGATCTGGTACACCATTTAATTTACGAATAGTTATCCATCTTATTATATATAGACGATGACGCTTTGATTGCGATGTCTACAGAACATTAACCCTGCATGTTAAATAAACTACGTGATTGGTGCGGACGTTGGAGAGTACTTTAAGAAAAATGATAAATCCAAACGAAAAACTGAATTGAAAGCAACCAATTCTGATTTTACGATTGGGTCAATCTAGAAAGAGTTGATAACTGTATGTATCTTGGAATTACATTTACAGGTAGTTTTACGAAAACTGCGGAAAGTTTTTCTAAAGCAAAGGGCATGCTCTCTGAAAAATTATATCTACAAATCATGCTAAAAAGACTCGGAAAAGCATTCTACACTTGTGTAATACCAGTGGTGGTCCCAGGTCTCATCACCAGTAACTAAATTATCAATATTAATATTGAATTAAGTCTTTTGGGTATATTTTGGATTTAATTTTAATATTTTCTTTACATTTTCAACACGGACTCGCTTTGGTTCATCGCTAAGCAAATGATTTATCCACCTAGCGTTTATCTTTTTAAGCTTTATATTTTTTTTTCAAAATACCATGAACACGTGCTACGACAAGTTTGTAATCCGAGCCAACTGCCTCACGGTATATCTTGCGTCTTTCTGTAGGAATTAGTGGATTTTTGCGTTTTCCTTTTTTTGTTTTAATTGGTTGTAACTGTTGCAGGGCGACCTTGGCGAGCAGCATCTATGAGATGTTCGTAACCTGTTTTAAATTTAGCAACCTACCTACAAACAGACCTATGAGACGTTTGACAATTCCCATAGATATCTCAGGCCTCACTATGAATATCTACGGTTTTAATGCCAAAAAGGGACCTACCTTTTATATAGGCCCTAAATCAAGTGCATTGTTTGCTCTTTTTCTAGTCATTTTGAATACAATGTAATGAATTAAGGAATAAAGAATCATTCTTTGAGTATTATGAGGTGATAATTTTGATCGGGCGTGATCAACTCCAATAAAGCCCGAAGGGCTTTATGATATATTTGATCACGCCCCGACCGAAATTATCACCTCATAATATTCAAAGAATGATTCCTTATTACTTATATTTATATAACTTTCAGCAATTGTAGGATTAAATATTAGAATATTAATAATGCAAACTCCGCTTTCGCCCCAACAATACGTCATTTGAGTTTATCGGACTGTACATTACAAAATCGATTCGTAGTGTTATCACCTGTCAGACAAAGACACTGAAAAATGTAAATACTACGCTATAAAGCAATGTACACTGTAGCTATGTCAGTGAAATTGTGAACATGAAGTTTTCTTCCTCTACGGTTCAGCGATCAATCAAATGTGTAAATGTGGTTTCGTTTCAGTGAGATATTTACACGATTTTTACACAAAGAATGTGAAATGACATTATTTTTGGAACATATTTTCGTATACATGTCCCTATAAATGATATAGTACTACTACCACCAAAGTTCATTTACCTTACTGCATTTATACGTCTTAATTAAATTGATATAAGTGGATATTTATAAGTCGCACCAAGTGAAGAGTTTCAAGAAATTCGACTGGTTATGTAAGTAAATATTGATTTTAGTCTTATATGTTACGTATTATGTACGTAAATATTGATTTTAGAGTAAAATTAAAAACTGCATAGGTATTGCACCGATCTCTCGTGTTTCGGTATATGTACTTGATTGATTAGAGGGCTAGATCATATCAAATAATCATGTTGGTTTCATTTTTAACTTCAAAATGATTTCTTTTTTATGTTAAACTTACTACTGTATTAAAATCATTTTGGGTTTGGATTTTATAAGGATTTAACGACAAAAATGTGAAGTTAAAATCAACCTCGGCTTGTTCATTACTGACATAATTTAGGCTCTTAACGATATTGAAATGTGTATGTATTTATGCACATATGAAATTAAAAAATAAACGGAAACAACAAAACTTTTTGGATTATTTCATTTTTATATTCAATAAATAATAAATAAAAAAACAATAGGTATATAATCTATATAGCAATGTAAATGCAAATAATAACATAACCTATATTGAACTTTCACAAACATTACATCAAATTTGAGTGCATAAACGTATCATAGATCGTAGAGTTGTGCTATCAAGTTTGATAGCTCAACAGTTGTAACAGTAGAATTCCTATTTCTAAATTGACAGGCAATTTGATGTGATGATTGATACTTCCTTTCTATTTGGTCACGCCCTCTCAAACTAGAAGAAACGTAAATAAAATAACGTTAAGATAGTGCAAAATTTAATGTTAATACATGTATCTTTATACCACAAAACCACTTGTGTATGCAGATGAAAAATATATTTGCAAATACAGTGAATGGTTGTGAATGTTTGTTGTATCGAAGCACTGTTTCTAAAGCTAATTTAATTTCCATGGGTTTATTTAGATTCGTAAATTATGCCAAGTTATGAATTAAATTTCCTCTCAGTTTATACTCATATGAACCAAATTTTAACAGTTAATCGTTCGTTACGTTAAAAAGATTTAAACATAGGTAGCAATTCAATTCACTTCCTATAATTCACATAATTCTTCTTTAGAAACGAAATCGAAATGTTTTCATAGATGACGATAAATCAAACAAAGTTTAACGTCATGTTGGCTAATACTACTTGCAAAAAACTTACTTAATGAAATATACATCTTTTAGCCCATCAAATACCGCACGACGTACCGATTTAAATGATTGGTTTTAATAAATTAACCACCGCTGATTTGCAAAGTGAAATAAGTACTGAAAAGGTTAATAGTCGTATCCCTAATTGTTGAATAATGTCTTTAATAATTGTTTATCCTGTAACTATCACTTGGATTAACCGGTACCGCGATCATTAGACGTTATAAACATTGCACTGTTAACATCGCATTGACATTAGAATCTTAAATATAGAAGAACACTTCATTTGTCGAATATCATATGTTTTGTAATGCGAAATGATTCTCTATGTTGCATAATACAATGAAAGTATAACTTTTGAAAATTAAAACAGAGGTTCAGCTCGGGTTTAAAACCGCAAATAGCAACACATCTTTCATTTTGTCTTACCCTCGCTAAAGTATTAGTACGGCTTGCATTCTAGGCAGTTGTCATATATATTTTTTTTACACAGATTTTAATATTTTTTGAAAAGTAAGGGTTAAAACGTCTTCAAATACCTACCGATTCTCATCATCATTTGCGCACAACACCGCGAAACAGCTTTTCCAACAGGAACCATGGGAACCGGTGCCGGGACATTGAGAGGTATGATAGGTGTAAGAGGCATCGGCACTGGGTTAGATATGACAGGTCCCATCACCGGCAATAACGGACGACTCTAAAAAAAATTTAAAACATAACATCTAGAAAGGTTTTGGTTATGGTTTTATATTTCTCTCTCTCTCTCTCTCTCTCTCTCTCTCTCTCTCTCTCTAAGTACTTTTTATATAGCTAAAGTTTTACTTACAAACACTGGAATTCTATTCCTTTGATAAAGTGCTATCCCATTTGGTCTTGTCTGTATTAATCGTCTGAGCAAAACAACTCTTCGAGGATTTGTAATTGAATTGACATTTACAGGCTGTTGAACCAACTGTGGCTGTTGATTCGTTAAAGTGAAAGTACCTTTTATTGATCTTTGAACGACTTGCGGTTTTATATCATCTGATGCGCTTAAGATAGAGGTGACTAACCGGGGTTGATTAGCTGTTTTAGCATATAGAATTGTTTGAGGTTGCAGAATTTGTTGATTATCATCCTCTGCTGCTTGTCTGAGCAAAACAACTCTTCGTGGATTTGTAATTGAATTGACATATACAGGCTGTTGAACCAACTGTGGCTGTTGCTCCATTAAAGTAAAGGTATCTTTTATCGATCCATGAACGACTTGCGGTTTTATATCATCCAATGCGCTTGAAATAGAGGTGACTAACCGGGGTTGATTTGCTGTTCTAGCATAAAGAATTGTTTGAGGTTTCAGAATTTGTTGATTATCAACCTGTGCTGCTGATACCAATTGTACTTCCGGCGCAGGTAAAGGCTGATGAACTTCATTAACTTGAAGATTAGAATTTTCAAGAACACCCTTTATTTGCAATGATCTAGAAGGTGTTTTTATAACATTGATATTCGTTGCAATTTCCTTTCTTTGGGATGTTTCAGAGGGTACATTTACCAGATAAACTTTATGTTGACTAGACAACTCTGGATTTGGTAGCCTTTCTGGCTGAGGAAAGTTTTCTCCGTTTGACGTTTGTGGCTTCAACTGAAATTCCGAATTGGCTGAATGTGAGATTTGCATAGAGCCTGTGCCTGAACCCATCGTGATGGGATTTAAATTGATTTCCGAATTCGTTCCGTGTGCAGCTCTTAACTCTAAATTTTTATTTTTAATGTCTGTCATCAGCGACGGCCTATTTTCCAATTCCATTAGTATTGGTTTAACCATTGTGTTTGGAAAGTCCTTATGTATGCGATTCATTTCTGAAAGCACTTCACGTGGAGTTATATCGACCTTATTTTGACCAGATGTAGTTTGACTAGATGTAATTGTACTCACTGCCAGTAGGCACGCGCAAAAAATAGTGTTTTCCATCCTGTAAAATTGAAAGAAACATTAGAGTAGGTATTTTCGTATTACATTAAATCATTTATTTCATTTACAAATATGGCATCGAAAAAAAAATCCTTTCATTTCCTGCATAAAAGTGTACTAATATTGCAGTAAAGGAACATCCTTGAAAATTTAAGTAAATGTTGATTTAAATGTGATATCTAGCAGACTGTTTAACTAAATTTATTAACGGATTTTATCTACTAACAGAGAATTTCTAATTTCAAGAAAATGTATGATTTTCAAATATCCATTTTGGTTAAAAGAACGTAAGAACTTTGCAAAATGTAATAACGGTCATTTCACTGAACTTTCCAATGTGCAATGCATTTTTGTATTTAAATTAGTATTCATCATAAATACACGTATAAAAATTTACTTTTTAAACAACTGCTTCTTGTTGAATTACATTATAAAATTGCAATCATTTTTATTATAATCATAAAGCAAACCAAAACTATTCAAATAAATTTTCTGATATATTATAAAGGCGAAAAGAGATATAAACTGATTCATAAATAAATCAAAAGTACTAGAAGAGCACTTATAATAGATATGTTGAATCTTGATTTCTATATTTTATCTACATGATTATCATTTGGAAATAAAATATGCATGTTATATGCATGTAAAATAAAACTTACCTTCAGATGAACAAATATTAAAATTGAAAATGTATATGAAAAATCAAATGAATTTATATTAGTAAATAAGCCCAGATGTATCCCTCCTTTCATTATAATTAAGTACGACATGTTTGAATAATGATGTAGACATTTCATATTGTATAACACTCACCTGTACAGTTGCAGTAAATACGATGACACCAAGAAATTTTCCGATATTTATACTAAGACCAACTTTAAAATAAAACACTGACCCTCTTTTTCATCTATAATAAGAATGTGTTTTATATATAACATTCTAAATGGAAAGCAAGTTCTGAATCCATTTGCATTTTTCCAATTAAAAAATAGATAAATTTGAAAAGTGGAGATTGATCACGTACATGTATCACGGTTTATGGAATAATATAATTTTATTCCTGTTACTCCAGATAAAGTGTGCATCTTTAATCTAATGTTTTCCCCGTTAAACACAATAACGTGATTTATTCTTGTGTCTTTGAAAACTATAATCTTTAAATATAAAGTGCATTCATTTTGCCATTTCAATCGGTAAGAAACATAGTATTCGTCAATTTCAAAAGTATGCTCAGTTAAAATGCAATGATAGTATGCTTTTGAAAAATATCTGATGGAAAATGATTTTTAAGGACTTATGCAGTGTTTACATTTATTTTCTTACTGTTGCATGTTCCCTTATATAAAATTTGTCATATGGTTTACAAACGTTTGCACTTGAACTATAGTTTAACTTCTTATCTACTTCACAGCCGCGTTCTATGACCTCGCCTGATCATTAATGCAATTTCAATGTTACTCGCTTTTCGCATAATTTTTGTTAAGGGTAATTAACTCATGCTTAATAAGAGTTAAAACAACAATAACAACAACAACAACAACAAAAACCATGTATTCCAGCCTTTTTAAATACCGTCTTAAGATACGTCTTACGCGTTTTTAATTTCCAAACAAAATCAATGTACCAAGCAACAGTAAAAACGGAGATCCAGTAACAAAATACTTGCACAAAGGAGGTTTATACACACATTTATTTATCGTATGTGGTTTACAAAAGGTTACATAGGAAAATAAGATAAAATTGTATTTGATAACTTTAAAATTTGGTAAACTTCAAATGAGTTTTTGGTCACCCGTTGTCCTTATTCCAACTGTTTTTCTGTTTGTTTCTATTGTCGTCTGTCTATAAACTGTTTACCAATTCAACTTTCCCTCTGATTCAAAGGATTAAAACAATTACTTTGCTAATATAAAAAGAAAGAAACTTTAAACTTTTGTACTTTTTAAATGGATATTTTTAATTGTTTATATTTTTAAAGGGACGTGGTCCGATTTGAGCTCAAAGTTATTAAATTCATTTTTGATTATTTAAAATGCTTAACTAAGGAATTTCTAATGTTCACGAAAATGCAAATGTTAGTTGTTTTTTTTCAAGGGAGATAAAGATCTGAATCGTCGTTTGGTAAACTAGACTTGTGTCATATTTTTGTTTACATATAATAGGTTTCTTAATACAATATACATGAGAACAAATGAGATGTGACAAACACAAGATATTGTTAAATTGTATAATTATAAATTTGAAAATATAAAACGATAGATTTAAAGATTCTTTTATGGCTATTAATATACAATCAGTGGAAAAAAAACATGAATCAAGCCATTTTTACATAACAAAGAATTTTAAGCGCTATATCCCACTTGTATCTCAACAGCTAACATTAAAATTTTAGAGTACAAAATTAGAAATGCCTTAGCAAAGCATTGATACAATTTAAAGATGTTCACCTCAAAATACATAGAGATTTTTTATTGTACAAGTGAATAGTCACGATTTACATTAAATTTACATTGCTCTACAGAGGATAACATGGAGAGTATAATTTTTTTTTCATAAAAACGACAGTATATATTTGTATAAAATAATTTTGTTTATTCTTTAATATTTGTTTAAAGATTTGTGTAGCATCTAGTATAACGCATATCATAAACAATTACTTTTTATCACAACACGTAATTCAATGTATGAAGTGAAGATCTATTATTTTTCTAATTTACATAATGTAGTCCCAAAAAGTGATATTCGTGATGCATTTTGAATTTTATTATCCTTTGATGTTTCACTTAATAAGGAAATATTATTTTAGTATCCCACTTTTTCATAGGTTGATCTTTATAGGGCATAACTTCAATGCATCGATAATTGAGTAATTATTCCAGTACATCTAACATTTTCGTCTATGCAAAATGAAGAAAAATCGTACACATATTTAAGTATGAGTATATAGTTGCAGCTTCATAATTAAAGTATCTCTCTCTCTCTCTCTCTCTCTCCTCTCTCTCTCTCTCTCTCTCTCTCTCTCTCTCTCTCTCTCTCTCTCAGTGCAGCATGTATAGCAATCTCTTTGTTTTCGTTGGACCGAGTAATTTACAACACATACAGGTAAGTAACAAGATGCATATTAAAACACATTTTAAAAAAGAGTTTAACAAACAAAGAAAAATTTTTTCAATATCATGTTTCAACACATCTTGCGACTACTTAGTAAGTGTTTCTGTATGAATCATCAATACAGAAAGTAGGTGATAATTTGATAGTGTTGAAAACATCAACAGCAAATATGGAAGAACAATCAATGAAAATTCTATTTTTGGACAGGGTTGATATTAGGTAGGACAAATTATAATGCACAGTTTTCAACTTTAAGATTAAACACGAAAATAAGAGTTAGATATATTGTTCATCCTTACACAAAGTTAATTTTTCTTATTGCATTTATTAGCTCAATTATTTGTTCAATTAAAGGTGTTTTTAACTCGTTACAGAAACGTTTATTTCATTCTTTTTTAATTGATTTTTGGGGGGTTGGTGGTGGTATTAAAACATGGTGGTTTGTGGTAAGAATGCAAAATAAATAATTTTAATGCCTAACCATATCAACGCATCGCGTTCCGATTTTGATCTTTTTAATGCATTGTTTTGTAAATTTTATCTGAGACATTTAGCCTTGAATGGCATTTTAAAATCATTATCATTTATAAATTCTAAAAAGATTATCGATATTTAAAATGAAAAAAAAAATATTATCTGAAATTAGTTTTAAAATTTTATAATTTTGAAATTTGTTTCGAAGTCTTTGAATAATATAATCGTTTCAAGGGATATTATTTTTATTATATTTCTTTATTTGGAAAATCAACAAGTTTAATCAACTTTCTTACAACTGTTTTCGATTATTATATCATGTATTAATTTATAGAAAACTTTAAGTTCTTAAAGTTCTTATTTCCAACCTATTTTATTTCTGGCAAAATTCTAAAATAATTATCCATAAAATATCTCGGGATTTAATTTTTCCGTTAATTTTTAAATAGGTCTTGAAAGGAGAGACGTTATTCATCTATCAAATAATTAACGTATTCTAGTCTCCGTGATAAAGTAGCATATAAACGTAAAAGATTCATTGATACGACAAGCTTTTAAACAGCATGAACTATTCTGAACAGTCCTTTCAACAACACAAGGAAATTCAATATGTTTTATTAAGCATTTCATCGAATCATTAACAAAGAAATCACTTATAAAAATAACATGATTAAGTCATCAAAAAGACATACAAAACACTTATTACAAACATCATATTTAAATATATAAAGTCTTTACAGAGTTAAATGCAAAACGATTCAAAATTCAGCTTTGGTAATGATAGAAGGAAATGATTTCTGAATATCTGTAGTAGACGGCCATTCCCCTGTGTTGAATGGCCCTCTAGATCTTTTTCTTTCTTTTCGTCTACACCCATTCAAACTGAAAGAAAAACAAATTTTACTTCTGACCGTTTTTCTGTGTACAGTTAACTTGTCTATGCAACAGTAAAAAATATATTGTAAATTCACTACGTGTTATCTCTTTTCTCTTTTGTTTGATAATATAATCATTCCAAAACCAGTTGGACTTCGCGCGCAAATGACCCGAGATAGTGACTCAGGTAAACGAATGACGGCACCTCTGAACGGGGTATACAAGACCGTTTAAAAAAACTCCCATTACTGTCTCATTATATGATTTTACACCCTATAAAAAGGATGTTTCTTTTTACAAAAATCGTGAATTTCAACGCTATGCAGTTTTATAAACGTCGTCTCTGTTGCAAAAACGGATAAAACTCTTCAAAATGTAATTGAACAGTTTACATTTTATATGAGGATACAACAAGACAAGTATACACCGGTTTATACAAATCGGTAATAAATAGGTAGCTATTTAACTACTCAATTGCGAACCATTATTTTTCTGTAAAGTATTCCCCATTTCAATAACGTGAGTTATTTCCCCTAATTGGAACTCTCCTATTGTAAAACTGCGCATGCTAAAATATACTTCCACTTCCGCGGGCGTTTTGACAACTGTCACATTATGGACGATCAAACGAAGAGCTCTGCTTCGTGTTACCCCGCGCTCTTTCGACAAGTTCGTTTTTGCTACCTGATATAATTTGATTATTCTCTCTCAAAAATTCCCTAAGTTTGGTAATTGTCCAGTCCTTCAATAGCGTTAATTCCGTGGAGGCGTCCATAACAACTAAGCCTGTGTAGTCAGCGGAAGTTACGATAACAAAGAAGAGTTCCGATTTTTAAGGGGAAATAACTCACGTTATTGAAATGGGGATATCCAGTTAATTTTGCATATTTTGGAGATCATTATGAATTAAAAAAAAACAGTCGTAAACAAATTTATCGCAATTGGACATGTTATTTTAGGGAAACCCAATTTCACACCTGAGCAATTTTCAGTACGTAACATCCAATTTGGCGCGAGATGAATTGTGGCATCAAGAGAAAAAAACCCATGTGAAGACTCCTTGTTTTATAACATTTTTATACTTGTAATGGTTATTGTTTTAATTCTAAGCTTGTCATCAATTTCACGTGAGTTTTTATACTGTTGTTTGAGTCTTTTCTCATACTGTAAAGGAATTGAAAAATGCACAACGTAAGTGACTGAAAGATTGTTTAGCCACAAAAAAATTATTTAGTAAGAAATTGATACATAAATTATACATCTTTGTAATTTAATTCTATGACCTCGTGGAGTAGTGAGCATATACACAAACTTATTCACCAAAGGGGTGTAATTTCTTATTGTTTACGAGAAAGCCTGCCTTTTAATGGTTCCGTCATTAACCCTGCTTATTACGTCATTGTTGCGGACAAATAGTGTGACATGAGGTTCAGCGAATTTAGTTATATCAATATAATGGTTAATATTTACTGAGTCTGCAGATGAATGCCAAAGGCATTGTGAGATCATATATATTGTAAGATGCAAGCCAAATCGTTATTTATTCAACTATAGAAATACACTGAAATTGATTCAAGTTTATGAGTGAAATGTAACTCTTTTATAAAGTATTGAACTAAGCACGGTAAACCGTTTTAAACTGCAAACAAGATTAAACGCAAACGCAAAATATCAAGCTTCATCTTTTATCATTTTTTCTAACCTTGGCCAAATATAACTTACAGTCGAAACGAATATAACGTACTCCTATATTATCCTTAACAGTAAGGTTGGTGCCTGTCCTAATACTTACAGCTAAGCAATCTCTTCAGTGGACAACACTGTGGTTGTTGTGCAGAGCAAAAACACAATGGAGCAGGCATTCCAACAGGAATCAAGGCTCCCGGTCCCGGTACATTGAGAGGTATGAGAGGTGTAAGAGGTATCGGCACTGGATTTATGCCAACAGGTCTCAACATGGGCAATAAAGGACGACTCTGCATGATAAATCACTTATTACAATTTGATCTCTCTCTCTCTCTCTCTCTCTCTCTCTCTCTCTCTCTCTCTCT
>WFKH01011801.1:19297812-19314158 GCA_016163765.1 Magallana hongkongensis
TCTCTCTCTCTCTCTCTCTCTCTCTCTCTCTCTCTCTCTCTCTCTTCATAAAGTTATTACAGTATAAGCATGAAGAATAACACTATTTATACTGCACTCACATTAAAAACTGGTATTGTGTTCGTTGAGGGAAGGACTATCCTCCCTGGTAAAAACCGTCGGAGCAAAACAACTCTTTTGGGATTTGTGATCATATTGACACGTGTGGGTCCTGAAACTAACTGGGTTTGTTGATCCGTTAATGTAAAAGTACCTGTAACTAAATTACGTATAACTTGAGGTTCAATACTTTTTGGTGTGCTTGAAATGCTTAAAATGGAGGTTTAAAGCCGAGGCTGATAATATTTGTTTTGAAATAAAGAATACCTTGAGGCAAATTATCAACTACATTTGCTGATATAATTTGAAGTTTCCTCACAGAATTCGGAACATCATATATAATACCATGATTATTATCCGTTTCGATGTCATTTTCTTGGAATGTTCGGGAGGGTAAATTAAGAATATATATTTTATTCTGTTTAGACAGATCTGTTGATACTTTTTCTAATGCATTTCGTTTAAGAGATATTACTCCATTTGATCTTTGTGGTTTCATCTGGAATTCCGAATTGGCAGCATGTGAGATTTGCATTGAACCTGTGTCCGAGCTCGTGTTTACCGGATTTAATTTGATTACAGAATTAGTGTCGTGTGCAGCTCTCAATTCCAAGTCTTTGTTTTTTATGTCGTTCATCAGTTTCGGACTCTTTTCCAATTCCATTAGTATTGGCTTTATCATTTTGTTTGGAAAGTCTGTATGTATACTATTTAGTTCTGAAAGCACTTGGCGTGGAGTTAAATCGCTCCCGCCACTATTCTCTCCCGATGTAAATTCATAGACTGCAAACAGGTATACACAAAACACAATGATTTCCATCCTATAAAATCACACATAAACGAATTAACATTATTGACTAAAGTTAAGACAAATTATATAATATCATAATATGGAACAGTTGTTTTGCGTTTCTATGCCAAGATTTACATATTGTAAAGTATATGAAAAATTGACTTTTTAAAAAATTTTTGCTACATTAAACCATGTCAGAAATTCTTAACATTCGGATAAATATAAAATGCCCGTGTCTTCCTATTTTCGATAATAAAATAATACCAGTATATATATTATTTCTTTTCGGTGAATTCTCTCCATTCCAGGCAAATCGTAAATAAGTTATCAAATACACATGTACATAAGAGTAAATTTGAAAACTCTTCTTGATTATAGTTAAAAAGGTAACAATGAATAACTAAAAAAGTCAAAGAAGGATATATGTATTTGAAAAAAGTACTTAAACGCAGTTTAAATTAAAAATTGAATAAAAAACCAGTTATCTTTAAAATTCTTTTAAAAAAGTCGCATTTAATTAGAACGTAAACGCAGAATAAGACATTTTAAGTTATCAATAAACAATAGAAATCAATCTGTTTGTTTTAGAAAATTAGCCAGTTATAATGAGAAGTTTTATTCTGGTAAAGACAATGTGTTAATGAAAATAAGAACGTTATATAATATGAAAAAAAAATGTTCATACTATTTCAATTTTTCAACTAATTTTGATACCAAAATATAATTTTTAAAACATTTTCTACTAATGTTGCTACTTCACTTGCCTTAAAAATCTTAGAAAACAACCTCATTAATCCATAAAGTGACGTAGATTAGTTTTGCTCGCATTCAAATTGTGCCACCATTATTCTTTTATTTAAATAGAATGTTTTACTTACCTGTTTAATTTAAGTTGATGATATGATCATTTTTCCTAATACTTATACTTCTAGATAAGCGTTAAAGAATACACTCCCCTCTAATTCATCCATAATTACCAAAACAAACATGAACTCTTTAATTTATCAAAAAGAATACAAGAATACTGACTACATTAGCATATTTCTTTTCTAAAATTAGATCCTGTTTAAGAAGAGTGAAGATTAATCACATATCACGACCTTGGTATCGTACATCCCCGTAAAGTAAAAACCGACACCCTTTACGTAATAACGTATCCTTAATAGTGATCCAATAGAACGCTTGAATAACACTCGATATCCTTTATGTGGTATTGGGCATCTGTCGATATCAATGTGGATAAAAAGTACATTATAATCAAAATACTTTCACCGGTTTTGAATTTTCAAATTGAACAATATTTGACCAAAAAATATGTTAAAAAAATATTTGAAAAGGTAAAAATAATAAAAGCCCCAGCAGAATTCGAACTCATGACTTACAGATTCGTAGTAAACACTCTAACTCACTGCGCTACGCTGTTATGTAACAATTTAGGAGAAAATTTATAAAATTATACTTGATTTTATTATTGTTATCATTTTTTATTATTTCGATAGCAAGTACGTCACAATAAGGAGGTGTCCTATACCACCTTAACTGTCCGATATTAAGAGCCCGATTTTGGTTTGACGTTACAAGAAGCTATAACTCTTTAGAAGGTGGTCTTTAAAATCAACTAAAAGAAAAAGTGTAAAAAATGAAATCGAAGTCTGCACATTTTGGAATCAGTTTTTAATACCTTCTAAACATAACCTTATCTTAAGCTGTATTTTTCCTAAAACACTACAACTATAACAATTTCATTGAAAATGAGATATTGCTATAACAATTTCATTGAAAATGAGATATTGAGAAGACTCCTGAAACAAAAGGATATGAATGGTTTTTGTACACATAATACTAATAAAGTTTTAAAGTAACAAAATGCAATTTAATTCAAGCGTATTGTATATTTGACAATTGGCTGTTTAGTGTAAAAAAGTGTGATGTATATATTCTTATGAAAAATGTACCAGTATTTTGAGACAGTATCACAAAATACCTAGGCAATAGATTGTCATGAAGTTTGGCAGCTTTCCTTATGTCATTCTACTTAACACTTGGTATAAGATTTTTTAACAAACAAGTAACCTTGTGAGCTTTATGAAAAGATTTTCGGTAAATAAAGCATTAAATTAAACAATATACATGTATCTATGTCTCTTTTTCTCTCCCTTGTAATTTAGTTTTATATGTTGTCTTATTTTTCATATCTTCAGATTTTGCTGGTACAAATAAGTACAACTAATTTTTATGCTGACAAATATGTTGGCTACAATTACTTTATTCCGTTGACTTTTTAGAGAATAACAATATGCATCTAAAATAGTTCGCAAGGACATTTTTGCACACTACTACGAACTATTCATTATTGTTGTTCTTTGAAGTTAAGATTGATATCTTTCAAATAAAAAGAAAATTTGCAAGAAAAGATACAAAATTCCACTTAACACCATCTTTAATTGCGCATTTTTTCTTCGTTGATCTGCGCTTTAAATTTAGACAGCAAACGAGAAAACCCCGGAAATATTTTTGGGGGGCTCTTTTGCAGATGAAAACCCAGGAAGATCATTTATCACTATGAATGATAACAATTTTTTTTTTCGGAAAAAACATCCAACATATTTTTAAACAAGGACTTTTTGCCAATGGCTTTTCCATTCTAGCGTATCAACGATTAAATTATTTTGTCGAAAACCCAAATATTGGGCCTAAATATAGTTAGAAGGGGATCCTCTGTACGTTAAGCATTAAAGATTGAATATTTTCCACACTAATCATAACTAAAAAATTAGTGGCTCATAGATATTGCACATTCAACTTCAATTGAATATAAAGGTCCAAACCTAAAAAATGGTATAAACGTAAATAAGTTATAAATATAACATTCGTTGTTAAAAGTTACTTACAACACACATGTAGTTTTCGCAACAGAGTTTTTCTGTTTCGCTGAAAAGAAATGTTTGCTTTTTTGTGATATTACAGTACAAATTCGGGAAAGAGTCAAAAGTATGTTTGAGAAATCAAAATAGGTGATAAAAGCATTTGAATCATACGATCCTCTATTCCATATTGGAAAGCGTGAATAAGCTAAGCAACTTGAAGAAAGAAACTTGGACCTTCAAGTCCAGTGATGTGCCAAATCCGTAAGTAAGAGTCATTTTCATTTTTTTCAAACACACCCACCTTAGAGTGTAATAGAAATACCCATAGAATTAAATGAAATGGTATCAGATGAGCTAAAGAGCTAAACAGTCTGTCATTTACGGGTATTAGGTGCTTTTATGCCAGTAATATGCACAAAAAGGTTAATCACAGATCAGCCGCTGTCATTGCTGAGATAGAGAGGGGGTCCATAGTTAAATCTATCCACCCTATAATTTTAATACATAATTATAACCTCTTTAGAAAAGATGGAAAATATTTCTGAAAAATGAGTAAAGCCACTTTTACAATTTACCATAAACCCTACTTTAATTTATATAGATCTTAGCTCACTTTTATCAACATTATACCGATGAAAAATGGAAAATGAAAACATTAAGTATTTAAAATAAATGAATACATGCATGATTCATCTTTTAAATATCATTAACTAAAATACTTATAATCCTGTCACATTTAGGTAGGCAGACTTGTGTAATACTCTGTACAATAGGGATTTGAGAGCTGCTAACCTCAGAGCATCCAGCCTTGAAAGTTATGTGAGACTGTGCCAGGAATGTCTAGAGTGGTACATGGAATAACTGGCACTCCCAGTAGCACTCCCCTGCAGAAACAGGGACATCAAATAGTTCTAAACCCGTATGGCATTATTTTTTTAAGACTTCGGTGCTTGGAAGTACTACGTACGGTGCTATCGGTTATGTTTTTAGCTGTTTATTTCCTAATATGTATTAACCATTTCTCCGTGGGACTTTGGATCCGCTTATTTTTATTTTTAAAATGGCATTAGCATCGTAAATCATTCGGAATAAATTTGATGTAAAGCAAATAGAAAAAGATCAAGATTGATATCAGTGAATTTAGCGAAAAATAATTGTGTTCTGTTTAAATAATAAATGAATAGCATTTGTGACATATGGATGATTTTATTCATTCTGGATATATTTAGTGAAAAAGACACATAATTGATACTGAAAGAGTCATATGATTATATTTTATACATCAAGTGGTTATATCATTATCAACGTATACATATAAGTGTTAAATTTCATATTTCATATGAGTAGCGGAGAAAGATATGATATAAAATCTCAGTGACAAAACAAAAGACGCGGAGACCTGTGTCGTCTTTGGAATTACTATGGAATCCTTTTTATTAGTGATGGCTCAACTTATGTGGATTTTGTGGGTACCCCTTATCCACGAATTGACGTCCTCAACAAATTATGAAACAAAGTTAATATGCATTGTACATAGAAGCAAATCCGTAACTAACCTTCATAAAAATTGACAATCCACGAAGATTGGCTTTCGCGAAATTCAAAAAATATAACAGTAATTTCCCGACCTCTGAGGTCTGAGTAACACATTTCTAAATTCTAAAGATTTTTTATTGTTTGTGCAGATGTACGGATTCGTCGTTTTATGATGCTCGACTCAGAATCAAAATAAATGCATTTTTTAAGGACACCTGTCTATTTCTAACTTGTAGCAGCAATTTAACAGAATAGAGAATAGTTCACGTGCTAAGAATTTCCCCAAAAATATGAAAGAAATTTTAAAAGTGGTGTACATGTAATCCACCAAAAAAACTAACAGTGTTTAGATTTCACTGTCTATGATTTTGTCTACTTTTAATCAAGATAAAAATTTCTTTATTGGATTTACATGATCTATTGCTTTTCTTTGAAGTTGAGAAAATTTTTGAGTTCATCCCTTTTTCCAATTTTTTGTCACATGCAGGATCTTCTATTGTTTTCAAGAGTATTAATGCAACAACTATAAAATCGCCTTAAAACAATGATAAAATTATCTGTGACATTTATTTGCATTTAGGTTCTATAATAAATATATAAACAAATTTTGGGGAAAAAATATACTGCTGTTTTCAGTTGTATTCGAAAAGATAAATTTTCGAAGATTTTGTAAAACACATTTTCACGGATACGTTAATCTAATATGGAATTGTTTAACCTAAACATATTGTCCTTTTTATTTTTATTTTGTTAATCATT
The DNA here is from genome assembly GCA_016163765.1 of Magallana hongkongensis. Classification (NCBI taxonomy): domain Eukaryota; kingdom Metazoa; phylum Mollusca; class Bivalvia; order Ostreida; family Ostreidae; genus Magallana; species Magallana hongkongensis. The sequence continues at coordinate 19,303,867 of WFKH01011801.1, forward strand.
TGATTTTGTGGATCCACTCAACAAGGAAATCAACGAAAATCGGTGCTCAACAAAGAATACTGAAATTTCAATTTAACCGTTTACTACAATGAACTAGTTTAATTAACACTTTATTGGCCCGTGAGGATCATTTACATTTCAAGACGATCAAATTACCTAATTATAACCACGAAGACAAAGTAGTGGTCTAATTAACATAAAGTGCATACTAAAAACATTTATTTTAAAGAATTTTCGAGATTTATTATTGTAATTGGAAGAAAAACCACCAATTTAAATATTTTACCCCACTTATTTTTTATAAGTAAATCGTAATCAGGGCATGCCTACCATAAGCCAATCGGCTTATGGATTACTTCGTATATGTACATCCAACAATGTCATTGAGATTCTTTTTTAAGCTGACGTGTAATCAAATCATATACTTATCAAGCATGCAAGGAGACATTTATGTTGAACATCACCATTACAATGATGTTAGGTCATTTTCTCATGGAAATGTATAGGACATACATATTTGCTTCGTAACGATTTTCTGCCATTTATTAATTAGTATACATATACATGTATGTCGTAAGTTTTTTGCATAAAGTGCAGAATTGTTCATTAAAAAACAATACCAAGAAAACTAGCTTTTATGGTGGCTAGTGAAGCGTTTTATGTGCGGCATGACAGATTGTTTCTTCTGTCGTAAACAAACCTGATGTAATCTGAAAGAGAACCAACGACAGGTATTCCTTCCTTGCCGTTGTAAATATCTTCGGTAATATTGCAATATCGTGTCCACTTTTACAAAACGATTTTGCAAAATGATGGACCCATTGGATTGACTACGATTTTAAGCAGTGGTACTTGTTACACAAGTAGTACTTCGGTATGAGTTAGATAAATTACGTGTAAAGGAATGTCTTTCAAACATTTTCAATAAATAAAAAAAAGTTTTGAGACTCCTCACAAGAGATTACAAATAAAAACAAAATAAATAAGATTTTCGTTTCAAATTAAGTTGCATATAATGAAAAGTTTTAAGAATGCCCTTTTATGGAATAACACTCATAATCATAAGCTTCGAAAGCTACGATCATAAAGATACCACAGAACTCTTTGAATGGAACACAGTCAGCATTTTGAATAATCTTCACATCAGCATAACTTTTATAATGTTTTTGTACAGCTGGAAAAGGTCCCCGCCGAGGATGGGTTTTTGGACCTGATAACTACCTCATTTTAACTACCCTACCGATAATAAAAGTATCTAGCGAGCTGTATTCAATTTAATTTTTCATTTAAACACACTTTAGCATGCCAATAAACATAATCAGATGACCTTTCAACATGGAGCATCAAAGTCAGAGGGAGAGGGGGGCTGCCTGGGTCTGTCTGCCCCCCCCCCCCTTTAAAAAAACCGATGCTACGTGTCTTCTTATCTCAGCCTTCTCCATGAATTCATTGATAAGTAAAACTTTAGTGGTTGTGAAAGGAAATCAATTGATATTATAATTGTCATAAATAAACTAAGAACTGAATCAAAACAGAACAAGTTATTTAGTCGCATGTTAATTGTTTTTTCAGCAATGTTACTGGTACATTGTATATTTATTGTATTTTATTCATAGATAATATATCGAGTTCTTATTGTTACAATTTGGATTATGGTTAATATTGGCAACAGTATGGCTGTTCCAAAGAGCAGCGGCATATAAGCATATGAATAGGCTGTCTTATTGTTTGAAAGGAGTCATGCTGTTCTTCTTGAATGAGAGGTAAAATCCTTTGCTGAAAGAAAAACCAAAAGTTTTAATGAATTAAAACAAATACATTTCTTTAAACAATATCAAGGCAATTTAAACTTTTGCACTGATGAATTTCAACACGGCTTAATGAAACCAAATCAACAGTTTAAAAGTAGTTTTGCAGTAGGGTTTTTCTTTACTGAACGATTGATTGCTGATTTCTGTAATTAGTAGGACAAAACATTTAGTTCTGAACTAGTTTTACTTTGGTCCAGTGGTTAACAAAACTATTTATAAAATGATAACTAGCTGACAATTCCGGGTTTTCCAATTCTTAAAGTCCAATGCGGTATTAGTTTTTAACAACATGCAATTATATTAATATCTATGGACAGAAATGTGGAATCTTGCATCAACTTCAGATGCTGCATAATTCAATTCTACTGTCTATATATTTAAGGAATAAGGGATCATTCTTTGAGTATTATGAGGTGATAATTATGGTCGGGGCGTGATCTAATTCAATAAAGCCCGAAGGGCTTTATGATAGATTTGATCATGCCCCGACCGAAATTATCACCTCATAATATTCAAAGAATGATTCCTTATTACTTATATTTATATTATTTTCAGCAATTGTACGATTAAATATTTGAATATAAATATTAAGCAAACTCCGCTTGCGCCCCCATTATACGTCATTTGAATTTATTGGACTGTATAGTACAAAATCGATACGTAGCGTTATTACAGGCAAAGACACTGAAAAATGTAAATATTTCTAATTGATTGCATCGGTTAAACTATATCTGATGCCGAAGTATAGTATGTGGTACTGGGGGTATTAAAGTTACACCTAGTTACAGGCCATAACAATCGAGAAATAATAACCATGCAACAAAATGGTTATCACAAATCACCGTATTGCAAACACATATTATCTTATTAAAACTGTTTCACCATTCGTAAACTACTGTTTGCAATTCCAAACTACAATTAACAAATTAATATTTTATGGTTTATAAACTATAGTTTATAGACATTCAAGGCGCCGATTTAAAAAAAAATTAACAAACACAGACATACATTTGAATAACACAGTTTTATGTCAGAATATGTTATTTTGTATAATGGGTATGCACAATTTTTTATGAATCTACATGTATATTTCACGACTCTAAACAATACGTAACAATCAAAATTTAACAAAGTTTTGTGAATAACGTCAGATTCGTATCTCGAGATTAAAAACTGACACCCTTAGTAAACAGACTTCTAGATTCAAGAATTTGACGTTACAAATGTGAATTACTAGTTTATGGCAATAAACTTTGATTGCCAGACTATAGTTTTCAATCGTTAACTATAGTTCACGTTTGTTAATTATTATTCATTATTATTATAAAGTGTAGCTATCTATCGTTTGCTATTGATAACAATAATTAACAAATGTGAAAAGTGGTTTATCTGGTAAACAAAGTTTCACGATTTGTAAAACCATGGTTAACAGCTGTTAATTAAAATTAACGAACGTAAACTATAGTTTATAGATGTAAACTATATTTATCTGGTAAATCTTTGGTTAACGTTTATTTTCGGACAGGTGAACTTTCATTAACATTCGTAAAGTATGGTTTACATCTATTTAATATCAAGTTTTACAGATGAAAACCTTAACAATGCGTTCTCTATAGTTAACGGTTTGTGAACTATAGATTACATTCGATAAACATAGTTTATTTATTGTAAATTGTGTTAAGCTCATTTTTGTGAATGATGCGTGCCATACTCACCTTATACATTCCCTTTGATGCTTCTTTAAAATTTGTATTACTTTTAAATTTTTGCGTCTCTAGCTGTGTTTGCTTCTTGGACGGAAGCAATTTTACAGGAAAGGTTATATGCACGATGTGATTTTGGTCTGTTGTGCTCGTTATCACTTCCGGTTGATTTGTTTCTGTGGTCAAATGAACCGGATTCGCTACGTCAAATTTCCTGGTCACTAGTGGTAGGGATGAATGAAGTACGTGTGTAATCACAATGTGTAGCGTGTGTTTATGAGAGGAACTATTAACCTGGGACAAAGAGGCATCTTTTTCAACGGACTGAGTAGTTTCTTTTTGAGATGAACTATTTTTCATTGGCGTAGAAGTTTCATCAACTTTTTCAGAAGAGGAATTTTTACTCTTTGGCTCCGGGGATTTATCAGCATTTTTATTGGACTGCGTTTTGTTTGTTTCGAGAGAGGAACTTTCTGCCTTTGGCTTTGAGGTTTCATCAGTTTTTTCAGAAGAGTGAGTATCATTCTGTTTGGTAGAGGAACTATCATCCTCTTTCGTAGAAGTATCATTTTTAGAGGAAGAACTCACATCTTGTTTAGGCATAGGACTTGTATTAGCAGTTTTTGCGGAAGATGAATCGTCAATCTGAGCAGCAGAAGACTTAGCAACAGATGCAGAAGGGAAACTAGGTTTCAGTTCAAATTCGGATTTCGCAGAGTGTCGTACTTTCATTGAAGCTATATTTGAACGTATTTTTTCATAGTTCAGATGAAATTCAGATTCTGTTCCATGTGATGCTTTCATTGCCAGGCCTTCGCTTTGTATTTTCGATATCAGTGTAGATGTTTTAGTTAATCTTTCCACTAATGGTAGCATCATTTTTTCGGCAAACTGCTCATGTTGGGTATGTGTATTCTTTAGAAGCTCACGTGGGGTTATATCTTTATTTTCCTCCGAGTTTTGACCATGCGTTACAACAAACACGGTTAGCGCACACAGACAAAAAACATGGATATCCATCCTAAATAAAAAAAAATAGCATGGTGTGTCAACATAAAGTAATTACCTGTTTGGGTTTTTTTTTAATTTAAAAGTGTGAGTATTTAAAGGTAGCTGATATAATGAACTTTTGAAGGTCATAAATCAATTGCTAAGCAAAATCTTATAATCACTAGAGTAAAACTATTAATGTGGTCTCATAAATATTTGATGAAAACCAGTTAATGTGGATTTCGTTGTTTTAAAAATCGATATTTAAAATCAAGCCTTCATCGAAATCAGATATCTGCTAAAACATTTTAATGATTCGGTCATTATCCATGGACTTGCAATCTTCAAAACATTTGATATTACTTAATTACTACTTGCAACTGATGCCTACGAATTTTAATGAACCAAAGTTATCTGGTTTAGAATACTGTAGTCGTATTACCTTTCTTCTTTGTTAAATCATGGAGCAATTAACACGTAGATTGATAGAACCAAAATTTTTATCATACAAAATCAAAGCTGAAATAGGCGTGAAAAATATAAATTCAGCTCTCCGATATTTATTCTTAAGTATGATACTAAAACTATACAGGTAATTTTTTTTATTGAAAAATAAACAATCGAACACTTCGTGAAATATTTAAGAGCTGTTTGAATTATTTACCTTTATTGCTTTCCTAATTAAAGTTGCATTGAATTTCCATGTCTATCAGAACTTAAATTTTAGATAAACATCTATATATAATGAATTAATTACCTGTTAGTAACGAAGTTATAAAAGTATGGCCTGGGATAATTAATTTTCGGACCTATTTATTCAAAAAGCATCTTAGCATGTAATGGACCGCCTATCTCATCAATTATAGGCAGATAAAATATTTAATGAACAATTAAACCAGCAGTTAAGTCGAAAACATGTATATAAGATGCCGGGGCTTATGAAAAGAGAATTCTATGTAAGAATTCAAAAACTTTCTAACCTGTCCAACTAACAAATGATTATTTAAGATAATGACGATACCATATTTGCTTAAAATTTGTGCTTTTTTTTTCTTTATTAGAAAAAATATTTGATTATGGGATTTGAATGAAAAGTATCATGATAAATAAGGGGAAAATAGTAACTAAAATTAATTTTTTGTCTCATTATTTTTAAAAAAGACAGATAAATTTCATAATTTCGATTTTAATTTTTGACAATACCAATTGATTTTTTTTTAATTACAGAAAATTTTAATTAAAAAACTCCGTGAATGCATGAATTTATAAAGAATGTGAATCGCTTATTGCGATGCAATTGAGATGTACATGAAATAAAGTAAAATGGTTCGCAAATCGGTGATAATAGAACCAGATTTTCTTGAAAAGCATTAATGAAATACATTTTAGTTATAAGTTCCAATTCTGAACTTCGTGCATCGGTTTTGTAGTGATGTAGTGATGAAGGAAAATTAACTTTGGGTGATAAAAAATTGTCGAAAAAGAACAGACAGACAGACAGCATATTCAAGCATTGAATGTACAGTGTATTTTTTAATAAAAACAAGCGGAACAAATAATTCGAGATTTACAGGACACTATTTTAGAAAATAGTGAATTTAAATAGCATGTCGTGAATTCCAAAGGCAGGATATTTCCTTAGGAGTAGGCGAGAGGCAAACAGCGGTTGAATTAAGTCTTACTTAATGAGCGTCGGAAAATATTTGCAATTCTAATTTTTTTAAAGATTGAAAGTCTTATGAAGTAAGTTATTTATAAATTGGTTAACGAAATCACCGATTTGTCACTCAATCTTAATTAGGAAACGCTCTCAATGATTTTCATTTCAGTAATCAAATGTTAAAAGAAATAAATGATAAGAATAATAGAAATGCACACGCTAGAAATTTTCCTTCTTTTCATGGAACAAATTCTATTAAAATACCTGTTTGCAATTGATGTGGAAAAAATATATTCACTTGTTTCCAAGTTTAGGCCTTTAATTATGGCATTTTACAGGATCCGGAACTTTGTATGGTTAAAATAAACCCCGAGTTATGGGTTTTAAGGAGTTTATTATTGTGCTATCATTAACAAGACCATGAAGACGTTACAACAATAAATCTTATTGTACTTACTATCCATGGTCTTTATGGTGCAGTTTGAACAGTTGTAATCGGCATAAATTAACACTTTTAGAATATACTTGTACAGCCTTGTAGAATACTCTTTTATAATGAAATCTATTTAACTATATTTTATATATGTTAAATTTGTCATTTACGATTTTACAACCATGTTTGTTATTCTGTAGAACTGTGGAACACTTGACCAGGGGTTTCACCCCCCCCCCCCTCCTTTTTTAGACTCAAGGGGGTCTAAATATTGTATACTTGTAAATAGTAATTATTATTATATACTGATTGGCTGCACTGCCCAAAGTTGTACTTTATGAATAAACATACAGTGTTATTTCATGCTGCAAAGTTTGTCTTTTTTTTCAATAGGCAAAGAATTTCAATTTTTTAGTTCAACATAATTTTCTGAAGTTGTATGAAAGAACGATTGAAAGCTGATCATCCAGATATTGCTTTTTCAATGAGGCATCAACTTTATATTATTCCTGTAGGTACATGTTCTTCTGTCGGTAAGAATTTTAATAACACGTCTTATTATGATATAAATGTGAAATTAATTGTTAAGTCTGATAATATTTCCTCCTTTTCAATAATGAGTCTTGAGTTTGTTTGCAAACAATAATAATTTCGTCTTGTAATTTATTAATTTGAACTTTTACAATTTTAAACAATTGACCAAATAAGCTGTTTATGGCTGTTTATGTTAATGTATGATATGCCTTCTCTTTCCTCACTTGTCTGTATGTGCTACCGGTGTTTGACTTAAATTAGCAATAATGCAAGGGATAATTTGTAATATATTCTTTTTTCTTTTATTTATAGCACATGTTTTCTTTCATATTAAAATAAAATGCTGATTCATGCACGTATGTATAACAATAAGGTACCGTTTGCAATTAAATATCTCCTATTTAAAACTGAGAGCACAAAATGATTTATCTTACAAGATCATTCACTGTTCTCTTCAGTTATGAAACTCATCATGTACCTGCCTAAAACAAAGAAGTAATGCTTATGTTTCAACAAAGCAAGATTAGTTAAGTGTTGCATAATTTGTCATAAAAAACAAATTTATGTCCCGCAACGTTTATATATGACGCAATGAAAATGAACTTTATTCTAATAACTGAAGTTACAGTGTAATTGTGTAATTGTTACAAGTTAACCAAGAGAGCTAACTCTCTCAAATATAGTATCTAATAGTTTACAAATATTGATAAGTTGATTATTGTTTGTGACATTAAACAGTGTTTCAAATTTTAGACCATTTTGATTTGATATGAAATATTATGGTTAATTTATACATAAACCTTGAAGCTATACATTCATCATTACATTTGAAAAGATAACGAAATTCATCCCCAATTTCATTACAAGCACACAATTAACAAATTTTGCTGACAAGTACATGTATGGTCAAATTGACAAATATTGAAATAAATGAGATATGTGCATTGTGGCTAAAATACAAGTTGATTGCAATTTATGTTAATATAAATCTATCGGCCATGTTGAAATACAAACAAGTAGTTGGTTTTTACAATTAAAGAACGTGGCAAAAGAAAAACACATTTTATATACACAAATATTGTATAACTATTCACACCTTATTCCATTTCAAAATTAGTAGAATTCTTTGCAGATGACTAGTATTGTTGACATCGTTTCTCAAACGTTATTTATATTCACTTTTTTGCTTGACAATAGTTTGTTAAAGGGGCATGGTCACGGTTTGGTCAAAAATTATATTTCCGTTATTAATATTTACAATGCTTCCGTAAGGCATATCTAATAGTCAACCAAAATTTGAGTGTCATTCGTCGTGTTATAAGCGAGATACAGAGCTCATAATTCTCTGTCATGTAAAGAAAGCTTGTGTTTACGTTTTGAATGTTGAAGTAAAAATTCCAGTTTTAGACCTAAAATAAATGTGATAAACGCTAGGAACTATTTATTTATGCTTAAAACGAATTAGAAGAGAGAGAAATCAGCTTGAAAAAGAATGTTTACCGGTTTATTGAACCAATGTAAAGAAAAACAGGGCACGAGCCTTGTTTACATGAAAAAGAATTGTGAGGTCTGTAGCTTGCTTATAACTCTACGACTGATACTCAAATTTTGGTTGATCATTAGAAATGCATTTCTAAAGCATTGTAAACAATGAAAATAGAAAAATAAAATTTGACCAAAATCGTGACCATGCCCCTTTAAATGTGACAAGTGTTCAATCAACATTCATTTAGAATGTGAATATGCACCAAAACTTGATTTAACGTCTTATATTATATTAAATCACATTATCTGAAGGTTACTTACATGTACAAATAAGTGTCTGTTGCTGAATTCCTTTTGTTTCTTTATATATCAATAAAATAATTCTTAAACAAAAGTTATCTGTTAAAGCTTTTAACTACATGTATTTCATTAACCAATACCCTCAAAATGCAGATTTTGATTGTGAAATATATAAACACAAATGCGAATTCAATCTTTTCAGCATTAATAGTTTTTATTTTAATTTCTATTACATAAAAACATATATGAATTTATAAAACATTTAAATATTTCTTAAAATGTTGCAAAAATAAATTCATATCTACTAAAAACTAAATTGATTACGTTAACAGTATTCCACCAGCACTGATAAAAGTATAGAGTATGGGATTTTTTAGTGCTAAAACAGTAGTGAGGTACAAAACTCATGAAATTAAAGAGAAATTAAGCATAGAGGGGGTATATCTTTGCAATGTTTAAGGCATTAAGACTACATGCAGCACAGTACAAATACTAAATATGTCTTACTGCCTAACATGATGTACATGAACTTTTATACTGCTTATTTCTTGGCATCAAAGCCCTCCACATCAATTTTGTTCAAATTGTTCTGGGACAATACAAAAATATACAGCTTATTTCTATTTCATCACACAACCCAAATTTGAATAGGATATGTGGTATGAGATTGGTATGAGTATGGTTTTGTAAGGTGTAATAATGAAATGATTTCCAAAGTAACAATGGGTTAAAAATACAACGGTTTTCTCTTTTTTAGTAAAATCCGTCGTTTGTATTTGAGTTTTGATGGTCCATATATAATCCTTTTTCTTCCGAAAGATTTAACTGTTGGGTTGGTTCTGAAAAGATACTGTAAAGTAGGATTGATAGGATATATGGTCGTTCTTCCTCTGAACGCTGGTAGTGGTCTCATATTCATATTTAGAGTTCTCATTCCAGGAAAGTTAGTTCCAAACACATCAATATGATAACCAAGAGCATGACCTCCTAGTATTCTTCTACATGACACCGCTGGGTTTCTACAATACAACGTATAACTTCATTGAACAAATTAGCACACATTAAGGTACTGTACTTCTTTCGGTTTTTTTTTTAAAGTTTGGCCTTTATCCGTAAGAGTCTATTTCGCCCACATTTTTAGTAGTTGCATTTCAGAGATAGTTGAAAACAGTAAATTATCTCTTAAACTGAAATCTCTCTTTCTTTTTCTTTTCCCTCTCTTCTCTTTCTCTCTCGCATCAATTATCAAAACAAATACACTTGGCCATGTTTAAAGAATAAAACTATGAATACTTTAAGAAAGAATCAAAATTGCCATTTGGTAAACAATTTTGCTTGGATCTAAAGCCTTTGTAGAAAAATATAAACTCAAACAC
>WFKH01011801.1:19323724-19341606 GCA_016163765.1 Magallana hongkongensis
CCCCCCCCCCCCCTACTTTCGAAAACGATGCTACGTGCCTGCCAAAAACTCTGTTATAAGTGATGAAGTTTTATTTGATAATTTTATTCACGAATCTTCTACAGAAAACTACATTTTATTGCAATCATATTTACAACAAGTGACAAAAAACAAAACAAAAATATCATGAAATGATAATGCCTATGACATAAATATGAAATTTATGACATTTATAATATGAACTCTATGATCTGCAGATGAAATGCAGTGCAGCATGCAAAATATATACAAGTACATCTGCACATGTACATTTATTGCATTTTTTCATATCTGAACACAAAACACATCAGGTGTATATATACCTGTTTACATGCGCGGATCCAGAAAATTTTTCCACGGGGAGTCCGACAGTTATTTGAGTTTTCCAGGGGGGGTCCGAGGCATATTTTTTGGTAATTTTATAATGTAAATTTAAAGAAATTTGAATTTGTAGGGGGGGTCCGGACCCCCCCAACCCCCCCCCCCCTTAGATCCGCGCATGTGTTTACATAATATAATCAGCATATTCATACACAGTATACAAATGCATGACACTATTATAAACATACCAGTTATATACCTGTAGTAATAACTCGTTTAGAAGCACATTAAAGTACATGTATGTCGATGCATCCATTATAAAACATGTAAATGTCAGGGGTAGAGAGACAAATTAGTATCTATTGCATATCAGCTACTTGATAAAAACTTTTTCAATAAATTAGTAAATCAAATATAAAAAATATATACATGTAATTACTTTACTGTTTCTATTAAAGAAAATACTTTCCTGTTTCTATTAAAGAAAAAACGACAACATCAGACAACCATAATTTATGATCAGTTCTCTAATATACAGATGGCTGTTTTTTCCTTAGGCTTTGGTGGTGGAGATATGTTTCAATATCAACAACTTAAGAGATCTACTTGTTGGGACTGAAATCAAACAAAAAGGATCCACTATCGTTATTAGGATTCACAATCTCTGAGTCAGGGATCCCGATATGTCTATGGTACTCCTGAAAACAAACCCTGCCCTGCTTACACAGGGGAACATCGCACACCTCGCACTTATAGCTGGCATAGCAGTACCAGCCCGACTTTGTCTTTACACCTTTAATTTGGCACCAGGTGCAGGGCTTTCTGTTAGGAATGTACATCAACTTGTGCATCGCCGGGGGCTGGCTGTCCCCCGATCTACGGGTCTCCCCCGAGGAATCCTCGGACAGATCAATCAGTCCCGTGGGTGGGGGTTTAACAGCAACTTGGTGGTGGGTGGGTGGAGGCAGCATGAAGTGGGATAAGGCAGATACTGGAGGTAGGTGGTGCATTGTTGAGCTCACAGAAAATGGGTAAGGCGGGGAGGAAACAGTATGAACTCTGGACTGCTGTTTACCTAAATAATGAAAACATCAATATAGAAAAGGCATCAAACATATACTACTGGTAAATGCTGGTAAAACAAAAGACCTGATATTTTACACAGTCACTTTCAACTTGAGAGAATGATGTAAATATAAACAATAGTTCAAAAGGATATAATGGTTGCAATTATCACAAATACATTATCAATGTCATGCAAATGGACAATAGGAACCAACAGACCAAGAATTTTATTGTTTAAACTTTTTGGAAGCTTTCCTAACCCACCTTCCACCTAACTTTCTCTCTCTTCTCTCATTTCATACAATTAAACATTGACAACATTATCTATATTTCATTATCTGCTGTATATTATTGGCATATATACTTTCATAGCTGACCTTGCTGATTCATTTTATGAGGATGGCCCCTGTGATCTAAAGAGGACATTGACTCCCCTGGGTGGCTGTTCTGCTGGTTTGATTGCTGATTGTCAGGCAACATACGTATTAAATTTCCAGTGTGATATCTTATATGCTCATTCAGTTCAGTCATACTGTCAAGAATTTTATGAGTACTTCCATCATTTGACCTTAGTGCTGAACCCTGCTGACCTAGTTCCATACTCTCAGATGACCTTGACCTGTGTTGGGAACTGTTGTCTTGATAGTCAGCGGCAACCTGCTCTTGCTCCAAAATCCTGTGTCTATCAGGGTCTGGGGTGATAGATTCTACCTTGACAATGCTCAAATCTGGACCAAGCTGACTGTTATATTGAAACCTTAAAAAGACAATACTGAGGTATCAATTTGAAATTAAAAACAATAACACAGATATTATGTATGAATCCTGTGTAAAACTGGGGTGCAGTATATGCATTTGTATTCATTGATAGAAATTATATGTAACATGATTGAATTATACTTCAATAATGTACTGTATTCATATTTGTGCACATAAAAAATTATGATTATACAAAATTGTATGATAAATAATGTAATCTACATACCTGTTTCCCTGAGCTTCGGTTGATTCTTTGGGGTCACAAGATTTAGCTAGATCTGGGGTAGTCTCAGGTGGTCTGTTTTTTAACTCCTTTGAAATCTCTTCCATACTCTCAGAACTTTGATGTGGTGATTGTCTTTGACCTGAGGCATCAGATGAAGGTGGAGTCTGGTTTCTTGACACAGTATTTGTACATGTTGATGTCTCTGATTCAGATACCACTGTTGATCCGCACGGAGTGTCACAACATTCTTCTGCAGGAATCACCACGCTAGTCTCTGGATTATTTTCACAATGACTAACCACCCCAACCCCCACACTTTGACGAGACCCCCCCGAGTCAGCAGGATCTACTTGTACAAGCTCCAAACTGTCCTGTAGAATCCTTCCATCTAACACATTGTCTGTCTGATTAGACAAATTCCTATTACTTGACTTCATTGGACTACTGCTGTGTCTAGTTCGCGATCTTTTGACACCATTATCAAGGTCATGACCATGCATATCATGTGACCTTTTAACCTGATTTTCTGAGATGGTCCTCTGTAGATCCGAGGATCGAACATGTCGAAACTCGATCATATCGCAGAAAGTGTAGCGGTACTGGTCAGCATTGGACAAGGATCCTCTTCCGACTGTTAAACTCTTGCAGAAATCGGCACAACATTTTATGACACTGTCTACTTGCAACAAGCGCCCAATCTTCTCAATGTCCTTGTAGTTGTCCTCGGTCACCATCATAAAGCCCTCATACAAATATTGCAGGAAGGAGTGGATAGACTGCTGCTTTATGTCTGGTGAAAGCCGGATCTCTAATTTGGATCCTGATGCCGCATGATCCATGGATTGCAGCATAGGACAAGCTGCCATCATAACAACTCTATGAGCCTTAAATAAAAAATATTATGTGAATATATATAGCTAAATTTTACTCTGAATTGAATTGAAGTGAAACCTGGCCTCTGACAGCGCAATATTTCAGTCTGCTAAACAATTGTACAAATAGTTTTGAAGCACTTACATGAAGATTTTTTACGTCAATAGTTTACATCTTACCTTTGTATTAACATTCCCTGTCTTAATGACAGCATCACACATAATGTCATTCTTCCACATTGATGCTAGCTGACACAGCAGAGAACTGGACTGAATAGGATTGGTGTAAAACTTCTGGTAACTCATTGTGCTTTGGACTTTGTAAATAAATGAAAATTTAAATTTAGAAACAAAAATTGCATAATTTAAGGACAAAGGCATGAATTCACCGTTCCGTGCTGCTGCTATGTTTGCGAAAAATGTCACATTGAAAAAAAAAACCCACAGAATATAACATTTAATATAAATTAACCATTTTGACTTACCTTACCAATTTGTATTAGCAATGAAGCTTTTAAAATTATTTCATGACAGCTGATTGTATGATTTCTATTTATCAGTATGCCGATCCCGATGGTAAAACAACTTCTTTTTTTAATTATTAATAAAATGGAAACATGGATACAAATTTGATGATAGATAATGGTTTTTTATTCATTTGTGTGAATATCTATACATAATCCATTGATATCATATTAAAATTCGGGTACTGTGATTATATCGGCTTCAAGTCTACATTTACATTACGCCGGAAGTTTACATTGGTAACCTCTCAAGTTCTAACAAGACTTTCTGCTGGTTGATACATTGCCAACGATAAGGAGGTATAATTTATCATTCATTTTTATTACAAGTTATTTGTTAAGTAAACTCTTTTCTTTCTGTTCTCTACTAGAATGAAATCTTATGCAAAAGTGCACTTAGGTCAATCTATTTACGAAAGGAGAGATTGCTCGAGACCTCAATCATAAAAAATATACCTATATTTTGTTACTTTCTTTTCATCTCTTTGGTGTTTTTGTTTTTTTTTGAATAAGTATTTAGATTAACATTTTCGTTATTTGTTTAAGCATCGAGTTAACACTGTAAAAAAATCATTTATATGTATTAATACAAACAATTAATGATTAAAATTAAGTTCGTCACAGTCACTTGTCAGAAAAATGCATCAAGTGCGAACACCAATATCAGATGATAATTCTCTCTCTCTCTCTCTCTCTCTCTCTCTCTCTCTCTCTCTCTCTCATGATGTAATTGTTCAAATAACTTTAAAATGTAGCACTGTGCAAGAAAACCTCAAAGTTTTGGTAATTGCAGTACAAATTATTATAGAAGTAATTTAATATCTTATTCCTAAGCTGTCGTAATGATGAATGATAAGGATGATACAGACTCAGAATGGGACAGTACTTTAGACTTTACATCTCCCCGACAAGAAAATAAAGTATCTCGCCCACCAGAAATAGAAGATGAAGATGCAAGTCGCCATGATTCTATCATGGACAAACCAAAACCAAAAGAGAGAACCACTGTTCCAGTCAGTCAGTATTTAACCATGAGATCCTTATGGTTTACACATGTATATCATCTGTTTAAGAGTGAAATTCAGTCTATAAACATATTATATAATTCCGAAAACATTGAACACAAAAAAGATCTTTTTTTTTAGAATCTACTTTGACATTTTGAGTTATCAAGCACAGTTATGAAATTTATTTAATATACATGTGGAATATGATGTAATATTCTTTTAAAATCAGATTAGCAGCTAGTTTATCAGATATTTGAGTGCTAAGTGAAATGATTTAAAACGTACACCAGTGAATGCCTGATGATATTTTTTTACATATCTATGAACAACAAATCAAAATTTTTAAACTAACTTAAAATTAGAAGGTGCCTGGTATGATGATAATCTTAGGTCAAAATATATAAATTTAAAAAAAACAAACCATATTCTTACTGAACCACTACAAAAACATAATTAAACTATTTTTCTCGTATGAATTCCTTTTTTTTAAATAGTAGACCAGAAACCAGAAGACTATACCTATGCTGAAGTTGTCAGAAAAGAGTAAGTATAATTGACCAATATAAAGTAAGGGGAAAAAAATCTAGTCTGCTTTATTCTCATACTTGCCAACTGACCCGATTTCATCGGGTCACACCCGATTTTTCAACCCTCCACCCGATTATTTTTTATGACCCGGCGGGTCATGCTTTTCACCCAATTTTTGTCGAACAACCCGAAAATCTCCCGATTTCCGGATTTGGTTCGTAAATTAGGTTGCGCATTGGACTTCCAGTTATGAACCCAAGCTGAGCTTGGATTTACGTAAACAATGCCGATGGCTATTACATCGAAGTAACTGTTAGGCTTAATTATTATCTTGAGTTGTTTTGACAAACAGAGGGTTTAAATCATTAAGTGCGATGGCTTCCAAAAGAAAGATCGAGATCTTTATCGGGGCCAGCGGAATCAAAACCAAAAACGATTTTTTTTACCATAGTAGTGTAACGTCATAAAATAATCTGATGATCGAAGCTTTTTGAAAAGTAACATTTAGAAGAAGTGGGATTTTAGAAACTCATGTGCTTTTAGAAACAATAAAAAAAATAATATAAAAAAAAACTTGCACTCAGAAGCCAAAATTTAACATACTTGCCAAATTAGCAAAGACTCTTCTTGTGCTGCCAAACAGTAATACTGATTCAGAAAGAGCATTTAGCATTGTTAAAAAAATTACACTGAATTTCGCTTGGAACTTAACATTGAAAATTGAATGCCCAACTGTCTTGTAAACTTAACTAGTCTGTTGATTGCTTTGAGTACATAGCAACATAGGAAGTATTATACAAATCAGCAACTGTTAGTTACAATGCTTCTTTGCAACAAAATATTACACATACATTTTAACACACATTTCTGTTGTATATACCTTTGAAGTGCATGGTAAATATGTCGTGAATGTCGTTACGCGCTATGACCAGATTTTTTACTGTCCAAATCTGGTCATGACCAGATTTTCACATGTTGGAGGTTGGCAAGTATGTTTATTCTGCAGTAAACTTGGTACTCTGAAATATTTTTGTTTATTTTAGTTTTTGAAAATGCAAAAAAATGCAAACTCTTGAGTCAAAAGTTTTTATTTTCCAGAAAACAACCACAGAAAATATCGAAAGAGAGTCCACCTCCCTTCAACTTCAGGGCAGCTGTTTCTGGTAATAAAATATACATTTATTATGAAATTAACACTGTCGGTAGCATATCAGAACAGCTGATTTTAATCAGATTGATCACAAATGGAAAGAAAAGACTCACTAAATGTGCAAAGCATGTGTTTTTATTAATGGGGGAAAATGCTGATCTATAAGACCTATATTCATTTTTTAAGGAAACATCACTCCCCAACAAAATGATCCACCTCCCCCAGGTAAAGACAGAAAAGGAACAACATATGATGTTGGGTCAAAGACACCGGTACCAGTTTCTCAACAAGAGAGCATAATGAGTGAGTTTTGAAGTACAGAAGGAGTGATGTAATGAAAGAATGAATTCAAAATTTTTTTTTTTGAGATATACAGGTATACTATATGTTATTGTACAAAATCACTTAACAAACAAGTTTTTATTCCAGGTACTGGATCTTGGGACGACACAGATGAAGATGAGAAGACATTAAAGGAATTAAGAGAGACATTTAAAACAGAAAAGAAGAAGGAACAGGAAGCAGAAGAGCTAAGACTGAAATTAGAGAGTCAAGCCGAAGGTAGGGAGCAATGCCACCATAGAGGCTGCCAGTCAATATTTATTTCCTATTTCAACTGCATTTAACTTTTGTAGATGGCATTCTGTTGAGATTTGAGCAAACAGTTTTACTATTAGTGTGAGAAGTAGTTTTGATCTGGGTGTGTAAAAAAAACCCTGAAAAGATACAAGTTTATGTATTGCAAGGAAAAGACTTCTTAAGGATTTGGTCAAAATAAAGACAATCTAATTGATGTTTCAGTGAGAGAGCTTTTTTTAAAAAAAAAAAAAATGGATTTAAAAAAGAATACATGCTGTACATGTGTATACATGTAGTAAAGCCACCTGATCATGCAGCTTTTATAACTGACATTAATCTGGCAGATAAGCTTGATGAGGGTCAACTGACCAACAGATCAGAGGCCACGTGGAAAAGCTGGGCCAGCTTTGGAACCAAGCTTGGCAGATCATCCAACCGCAGCAACAAAGGAAAGAAAAAGAAAAAGGTATGGTTGAGTTTTTTATAAGTGTTGAGGCAGAATTATTTGCCTTTTTATTTTTTGAGTGCTACTCTATGATTAAATTTCTTTCACTCAACTAAAGTGTTGAAATTATTGCAAGATTAGTGATGGAAAGTGTACACCTTCATTCTTAAAAATTATTTAATTTTTTCATTTTCAGTACAAAATCAAAACTAAAGCAAACATTAATTCTGACAATACATATAAGCTAGAATACAAAGAAATAAATATTGTTCATTTATATATGTATGGTAATATTGTATTTTTGATACATGCAACTGATAAAAATTCATCCCAGGAGGGTAAGACAGTGCCAACATACAAGGATGAGGGTCATTACGATGCAGTAGATATCGCTCAGGTCAGGGCGGGGATCCAGAGACAGGACCCTCCCCCGGTCAACGTATTCCAGGCCCGCCCCCAGAATGAGGTCAAGGAACAGCCTCCAGAACCTGAGAAGGTGGAGGACGTCAATTACATGGACTTCAAGCCCGCCACCATGCCTCCACCTTATATTATCAAGGAGGAAGCTGGGTAGGTCATGATCAATGGGATATTACAATGTACTACTGTCATCTACGTGAATAGAGTTTTGATCTATCATTTATACAGTGTATGAACATTGAATATAACATCAATTTCATAAACAGTGCAGTTCTAGGGGTATATGATTTTTTTTTAAAATTGTGGAATAATGTTGTTACTGCTTACATGTAAATGGCCCACTTCTATTAGCACTGTTGCTTACCTAGTGTGTTAAATGTTTACATATGGCAGGAGTACATATACTGTATATTATGTTAATTTCTTTTCATTAAAAGACTTGGTTTAAACTATAATTAAAAGCATCCACTTATATTTATAAGCTCTGACACATCTGTTTGTGTTCATACATTATGTACATGTATATAGTGAAATCCATTTATATTGCCAAAAAAATGCTAATTGATCTACTCTTGCACATGAATACACAGTTTTATGAAATCTCTATAGATATGATAGAAGTAATTATATAGACTCTGTATTGTTACAGTACGGCCTACTACTTTGGACACGGGGCAGTGCAGTATCTGGAGGTGGATAATGAAGAAGAGGAGGCCATGATGCCTAAAATTGCAGACAGGTCAGCTATAGTAGTGATTTTTTTGCTGAACACTTTTGCTCAGCTAGATTTCTCTGGGGGTAGAATTTAGACATTGTGATTTTATTCAGATAGCTTGTGAAACAATCCAAATTCTTCAGCATGTATTAAAACAAGGTTTCTAAAACTTAAGCTTCAGCGCTACAATCCTTACAAGGAAAGTAACTCTTGTTCAGGTTAATAAGTAGAACAGTTTCAGTCTAGAAAGCATGCAATATGAATTCCAACTTATTTTAGGGTAAGACACTAAAATTACAGTAGATGTAACTAAGGGGGTATGAAAGTTGCATGGTTTACAAAAAGTGTAGAAAAAAAAGAAAAAAGTAATATTATGAAAATTAATAGTTCATGTAAAATACTGATGAAAGTTAATTTATACAACTGTGATTAAAGGGAGGCAATTTATATATTTGATTCCTTGATCAGATATAAGAGGCAGTAAACTTCAAGAAATTTAAGACACATTTCGTATAACTTTACATCCATGATTATGATATCATATGCAGCTGAAGAATCATGTAAGAGGCAGCCAAACAAATCAAATACACTTTTAGTACATTTAATCTCTTTCCCTTTCTTTTTTTGTAGATTAGAAGTTATTTTTCAGAGAATTTGGCAGGAGTTCTTTGGGGCGTTACGCATTGTGACCAGCTTTTTCATATTGTTTGTGGTTGAACTGTTCAAATATATCATCAAATATGTCTTCCAGCCAATATTCATTGGTATTTTCATCACTACCGGTGACTATGTGATGAAGCCAGTACTCTCGGTGTTGTTCAATGGGTTTATGCACCCTACAGGAGTTTTCTGTTGGAACTGTTGTGTCACAACAAAAGTAGTGTGTAACCCGATCGTCGAAATTTTGCGGAAAATTCTTCTGCAGTTTGCAATGTGCTGTCGATCCGTGAGGTGTGCTCAGATTTTCTGGAAATCGGGAGAACATGGACTAAGAACTATTGAAGAGGAAGAAATAAAACATGTGTAATCAAAACCATACAGAAAAAATATCTCCATCAAATAAGCTATTATTAAAGGGGCATGGTCACGATTTTGGTCAAAAATTATTTTTCCGATTTTAATGTTTACAAAGCTTCAGTAAGGCATTTTGAATAGGCAACCAAAACTTGAGTGTCATTTGTTGATTTTTAAGCGAGTTACAGTGCTTACAATTCTTTGCTATGTAAACAAAGCTTTTGTTTACATTTTGAATGTTGAAGTGAAAATTCCAGTTTTATACATAAAATAAATGTGTTAAACGTTAGGAACTGTTAATTGTGCCTACATGTATGATGAATAAGAAGATAGACAAATCAGCATGGAAAAGTTTTTTTTACTGGTACATTGAACCTATGTAAACAAAAACAGGGCACGAGCCTTGTTTACATGACAAAGAATTGTGAGCCATGTGTCTTGCTTATAACTCTACGATTGACTCTCAAATTTCACTTGATCATTAGAAATACATTCCTAAAGCATTGTAAATTATTAAAACAGTAAAATTGAATTTGACCAAAATCGTGACCATGCCCCTTTAACATTATCGATAATGTTGGTTTTTTTTGCATAGTTACATATGCATGCATATTAATTAACATCTGATTTTAATGGATACCAGCTGTTACATTATCAGTTTGAAAGTAAAAATGCATTTATATTTGTATTATGTTGGCATAGATCCTAATTGCAAATTTTTATTAAAAAAAATGTTCATCTACTGTTTTAGAAACAAACTCTACATTTTAAAATGTACTGTCTGTATAAAAGATATAAAAGATTGCCATTTTTTGCCTGTGATAAAATGAGAACATATCCGAAATCTAACTTTCATCAACGACGTCAATTTTTTTTTTTTTTTTTTTTTTTTTTTTTTTCATTTGTAAAAATTATACATTGTACTTAAAAAAGTCAATGCTCATATTTAAGTGTATAGCATGTACATTAATTGCTTCATTTTTGAAAAGGTTTTATATTCATGTTATACAATGTACATGTATGTATTCTTTAATACTGATGGCATTTTTATTTCATTTTTATTGATGCTAGTTTTACTTTGTATGTATCATTTTATGAAAATTCCTTTTCCAGCCCCATGAACACTTTACCGTCCAAAATATTCATAAAAAATCTTTTTTTCAAATAAAGAAATCTCCTATAAGTACATATATTTTTACATGTATCTTTTTTCCTTCGTTTTAATTATAATTTTGTTCTGTCTTCATCATATGCACATTTTAATATTTGAATTATGATGGATATGTTTTAAAATACATACATGTATCTCGATTATTTAACATGTATTACCTGTCTGCGCCAATTTACATGATATTTACATGAATTCAAGTTCATTTACTGTTACTCATATTCGTGATTGAATAATATACACATGCAGGTAGCCTAAACATATCTATTCATTTAGTTGGGTACAATTTTTTAGAGATTTATGCAATACTTAATAGTTTGAGTACATAAATTGTACATGTAGAGTACATGTACATTTAGTTGAGTCACTCGATATTTATTTTAGTTTCAGTTTATAGCCCACCATTTCATTTTGGCAGCCATATTAAAATGATTGTTTACAAAGAAATGCCAATTTATGCTTACATATTTATCTATTGAGAATTGTTATGTAGGTTAAAGCAATATCTCAGAAAAATCTGCAAGTCACATATCAATTTTATAACAGCACATACATGTATATGTAATTAAAAAAATAAACTCTTGATTGAATTTCCATTTAATCTATCAATTAACATCTAGAACGAGCTCTTGTAACCTGAAGTTTCACTCCCCTCCAATGCAATTGTGCATAATTATATAGATTTAAAAAATCAATAATATTCCTGTATAGCTTAACTGCAATTACATGTAAATGAGTTTATAATCATATAAACCATGTTATTTTTAAAACACAGTAAATGCACAATGATTAAAATACTCTATTTATATAAATGTAATTATTACAGTTATTAATATCATAATATGCAATTTTAATATTGGTTTACCATTTCATATCCTATAATATAATGTTCATATTGAAGCAGTATACATCATGTGTGCTTTATAGTTGCAAATATTTATCAAATATATCCAATGCTTTTTATCAATTTTAATGGGATTGGGATGTATAATTTCTACAGTATATGTATGTATTATGTGCTATATAAGGGTCCTGCATAAAAATGTATACACATAGTACTGGTACATGTATATGTACTTGTACAATGTATTTCTCTTTAACATCAAGTTGTTTTTGACATTGAAAATCAAAGTACCAGCTATGTATACAGTTAGATCATGCAAAACTTTAATTTACTTGGTTGCATTTAATTTATAATTGTCCTAGTTTAAAAGTTTATTGCAGAAAATAAATTTGTTTACTTTTGTTGTTCATTGGTTTGTTCATTCTTTACCTATTAATACTGATACTGTAGAATGATTAGATGACACTGTAGAATGATAGGTGACCCATCGGACTCGGTCGCTTAATAAGCAACTTCATTCTGCTCTTGAATACTATACAGTAGCAACACATGGAGCTGTTATCATGGCATTTTGGGTAGAAATCAGACACTGGACAAACATGTACAGTACATTGTAAATTCAAGTCCTTCATAAGCATTTAACTTGACCTCTCTTCATTGAACAAAAGATTTTACGGAAGTACATGTACATTAACATTTTCGTTATATCAGAGATGGACGTGCACATAAAGCCAGGTACACTGTACATGTATGTATTCAAAATTTACAAGTTGTATTGTACACCCATTTAAAAGAGCAATACAACTGCACTTTTATTTATAAAACTTCCAGTATCAAATGATTCAAAGAAAAATATTGTACTTTGAAAACATTAATAAAACACAAATTGTTGAATGGTACATTTATTCAAGAGTTGCATATTCCCCAAGGAATACATGTTATATTGCATTTAAGAAAGCAAACATATACCTAGTAAATGAAAGATGTGTTTAACACTGCAAGAGAACAAGAAAAATCATGCCTATGTTTACTAGTTCATTTTGCATTTAAATTGATCTCTCTTTTTCTTTCTAAGAAAATTTATCAAAAGTACTGTATGAAAAACAAAAAGATTGAGCATCATTTTCATTCCTTTTGTGTACATGGATTACTTCAAATACTGCATAGCAACCTTAAAGGTTATGACAACTTCAATGTTATGTATGTATGTATGTAAAGGTACATGTCTAGAATCTGATTTAAAAAATCATGGATTTGATGCTACATTTAATCAAAGATCAAAGAATTATACAATGTACATGTATTACCATGTAAAAACCCACATTATTGAAATTTAAAAGTTTGTAATGTACATGTACATGCATGTACAGCAAAACTCGAATATAACAAACACAGATATAGCGAATTTACGGCTACAACGAATTATTATTTATGTCCCGGCAGATTTCTTATATAAACCTATAGAAAATTGCTGTATATAACGAACACGGCTATAACGAATTTACTGCTATAACGAAGTAATTTTAAGACCCCGCTGGCAAACTTTTAACGCATTTTATCATTTTTATAACGAATATTTTTCATTTCAAATTTCATTGAAGTTTCATGCAATTTTAAGATGCATATATGAAATACTCAAATTCAAATAGTATACAGATTTTTATAAAAAAAATTGAAGTGAAATGGTCATATTGACATTTTTTGTAAATGACGGTAATACTGATTTTATAACTTACGATAGTTTGGAAAACTGTCAGCTGATTTAAGGAATAAGGAATCATTCTTTGAGTATTATGAGGTGATAATTTCAGTCGGGGCATGATCAAATCCAATAAACCCCGAAGGGCTTTATGATAGATTTGATCATGCCCCGACCGAAATTATCACCTCATAATATTCAAAGAATGACTCCTTATTACTTATATTTACATAATTTAAGCCACCGTACGATTAAATATCTAAATATAAATAAGCAAACCCCGCTGGCGCCTCAATTTGGCGTCATTTGAAGTTATGGGTTATATAGTACTAAATCGATACGTAGTGTTATCACAGGCAAGACACTGGAAAATGTAAATATTATCTTATAACGAATTCGCTATAAAATTTCTTACGAATTTATTATAAACATATAGCGAATTACGGCTATAACGAAGTTTTTTCAATGGTCCCTTGGAATTCGTTATAAACGAGTTTTGCTGTACCAAGTGTTTGACTGATTTACACATTCAGTAATAATTAACATCAGACATTCACTCATACTCACTGCTTTTTCCTCTGAAAGCTACATGTACTTTTGTATTATCAGTAACATGTGCACACTGTACATTTCTAGGATGACTTTTCAAAACCCATGCATTAAATGCTGTAATATACTCAGATGTACATAAATATAATATGTGTTTATGTTTTTATGCAATGTGGGTTAATCAATTATTTAGTCACTATTAGTACCCGTAGCTTTCCCTTCATCACTTGAACACAAAGCAAACCTCTTCATTACACATATTTAAATTTCAGGGCTTGAGGTACTTCAAAAATACCTTGCAAAATACACATACGGTAACTACAGTATAATAATTATGTTCACATAAACGTACAGGTTAAGCCTCTTGGATGCTTTGACAATCACGTAGCTTGTACGAAGACTAAAATTCCTAGGCTGCTGGAATGAAGCACTTTGATTCGTTGGCTACATAAGCTTTTCCACCAATCAGTTTCTGGTTTTTTTGTTTGTCATGTCTTCCAATGGCTGAGAAGGATGAGTTCGTTTGAGCTCTTTACTTTTATCAGTTACTGGGCACACACCTTTTGATTCTGATGATTTTGATTCCAGTGAGGATGACTTTGTGACCTGAAAAGAATATGTAGAATATCAACATTTTCTGTATGTACACTTTTAATTTATTTCTGGTTTCTATACAATGTCAATTAGAACTTAATTTGAGTTCCCTAATAAATTTCAACAAATGCATAGGAGAGGTTGTGATTTCACTTCAAAGAGATAGTGGTTGTACAATCTGTACAAACCAATTCTCTTTCACCTCACAAACGGGAAATATTGCCATCTGTTTACATGTATATATGTACCCTTTATTTAAAGTGGAAAGAAATTTGATCAACATCTCTGTTCTTACTTGTACAACATCATCCATAGCATGTTTCTTTGTCCACTCTCTGGCTGTCTGGAGATACACAGATTTGTTGTACTGGAATTCATTAGCCTAAAATGAGCAAGTTCTCTTGTCATTCACTGCAGTGATATAAACCTGGTCATTTTTCATTAAATGAATACCAGATAAAATATGCAATATCCATCTGAAATAATTGCAAAACTTTTTTAAAATTAAAATTATTCACATTTTTGTCTTCATATTTGTGTCATTTACCATATAGTAGGGTTTTATAACTGATTACAGAATCTTGTATATAAATCATAGCCTCAATAACAAATATTGGAAACAAACCTATTTCCAATCCAGTAAACCTGAGGCGTGTTCAACAGAGCGAGCGCTCACCAAAATTCCCTATACCTGCAACACAAATTTTGGCGAGTGCTCGCGAGTGCTGAACACACCTATGGTAAACATACAAAGTTGCAATGAATTTACCCTACCTATCAAGATCATCAAAAGCCCAGACTGCCTAGCAAAACCAAATTGACTGGGGTCCATTCATGAAACTTTTTGTACATGTATCATAATTTATGTCATATTTCTACCCACTTCTTCATATTTCAATTAGGAATTTTATCAATGAAGTAAATGCTTATGAAATTGCATGTATGAACAGCAGAATCTACCGGTACATGTACCCTAACATGTACGATAGACCTCCTGACAGAAATACTTTTGAAAAATGTACTTCTTTATGGATACTCCCAATGAATACTTACTATACTGTACATCACATCTTGAAAAAGGGAGTTATTATCAAAATAAACAATGTTACCAACAAGAGAGTCATGAAAACAAAATTTGTTTACTTTTATCATTTAAAGATAAAAGTACACAATTTTTACATAGTCTTACTATTTCCGTCATCAGGGGGTCCTCTGGGTTAGGTTCAGCCATCAAAAGCTGGATACTTGTCAACACTGTGGACACATTCAAACATGGTTTCCAAGCTCCCTAAACAGAAAGGAGTCATAAAAATATTACACACTAGTAACACTTTATAAAGGTACATGTATTAATCTGTCAACCAAAATGGTTCAAGATACATACAATTCCAATGGTAAATGATCAGATAGACATGAATGTAGATGTATTGGTATTGGCATTTATATACAGTATGTACATGCATTTAATTTCAAGCCAAATTTAAATTCTAAAACATAAATTAATATACACCTAAAATACATTTATTAATACAAAAATTAATAGAGAGCATTACAATATTCTGGAGGGTTTTGCAACTTTCAATTAATTACTGAATAGGATGCAGCAGGCTACACATTGAAAGAAAAATTCAGCACATGTAATGCATGTGGAATTACATATGCATACTAGATATAAAAGTGCACAGTTTTATATATAATCCTACGGGAAATGTGACTTACTATAGAATATATTTGTCAAAAATTTACTGTGGATTATATATTTTCTTCATTTTGTTATTAAAATGATTTTTCATCTATATGAAGTCACATTAAATTGATGATTGAAAAAATATAATTGTAACACTATATATGCTCTATATCTGATTTTTTAAACCTAAAGTTTTCTGACCTTTGGGGGCATCTTCAGAGTGTCCAGACATATTCTCCCCCCACTGTCAATGTTTGGGTGGTAAATGGGTGTCACAAAGTTTACTTTGGGAGGCTCAAATGGATATCTACGAGGGAGAAATCAGAATCTAGTCAATAAACTGAACATGATATGATTATGTATGTATGAAATACATGTACAGTGTGTTTTACATCAGTTTATTCTATAGAAGCTTATACACTTATTTACATGTAAAATTAAAGATTCTTCTTCATTTATTTTTCATTAAACATGTTAAAGGGGCATGGTCACAATTGAGCTGAAAAAAGTTTTCTAATTTTGATGTTTAAAAACTTCTTTTTGGTATTTTTAATGGTCTGCCGAAATCTGAATGTCAGTTGAAAGATACAGAGCTCACAATCATTCATTATTAGGTAAAAAAATGCTTATGTCATGTTTTTGTATACAATTGTTTAAGTCTAGCATTACTAACATTGCAAATGGGAAAATAAAATATGACAATTTTTAGCACATATGTTGACCATGTCCTTTTAAACTTTATCATAAAAAAATTTAAAATTACCTGTCAGGTATTTGGATTTCCAACTTGAAAATTCCACCTTCATAAGGTGTTCCTTCACCTCCTATGATTTCTTGAAAAGAAAAACAAACAGGATGAAAATCATTTATTAATAAAACAATGTCACAGAAACAATTTAAATCAACACTCAGTCAGAGTCTAAGCTCTCAACAGCGACCTGAAAAGTTTGTGCAAACATAATATGCATTATCACTTGTGACTTTCAATCATAATATAAACCTAGAAAATATAGGTCATATATTGCAAATTCATGAAATGTTAAAATCTTTCATAAAAAAATTCAATCATTGTC
Organism: Magallana hongkongensis; assembly: GCA_016163765.1. NCBI lineage: Eukaryota > Metazoa > Mollusca > Bivalvia > Ostreida > Ostreidae > Magallana > Magallana hongkongensis. The sequence continues at coordinate 19,340,982 of WFKH01011801.1, forward strand.
ATACTTGCATTTACTTTTAAGAAAGGCAAATCACTCAAAATTATAAACATAACTGTGTTTATATATTTATAATAAGCCGTCAGTCAAACTATAAGCGCTTGCGGTGATCATTGTGATGTTATTTAACCTGTGTAAAGTTTACACAGAAATAAACGTTTTTTTCTCTTCGATAGGTTCATATTAGGAAACATATTTGCACATATCCATATTCAATGAGGAAATTTAAGATAGCTGACGAATATGGCACGCCAAATTCACAAAAATGAGCTAATCATAGTTTCACACTCGATAAACTAGGTTTAACGGTTGTAAACTATAGTTTACGGACAGAACACTATAGTTAACAATGATAATCTATATTAAACATCTGTAAACCATAGTAAACGTGATCATCTATGTTTCAGAAGTGTAAAAATATAACTAACACTGAAAACAACCATTTGCGATTGCAAAACATAGTTTATCTGATAAATACAGTTTCACATGTGTGAAACTATGATTAACAACTCTTAACTATTGTTAATGAATGTAAATTATAGTTTACAGATGTGAATCTATATTTATCAGCATAATCTATCGTTAACGTTATTTGCAGACAGATAAACTTAGATTATCATTTGTAAAC
>WFKH01011801.1:19341616-19352979 GCA_016163765.1 Magallana hongkongensis
AAACTTAGATTATCATTTGTAAACTATAGTTTACAACCATTAAATATAGTTTTACAGATGAAAACTATAGTTAACGAGTCGTTAACTATAGTTTGCGGTTCGTAAACTCTAGTTAACGGTCGATAAACCTAGTTTGGAAACCTAGTTTATCGGCTGTGAAACTATGTTTAGCTGATTTTTGTGAATTTGGCGTGCCATAGATGAATCTGTTTGCGGGGTGGGGAGAAAATTGTACTTTTAACTATCAGAATTCTAATTGATATTTTATTATATACCATATCTGGAATATTGGTGCTAATCCATCTTATCAATATTTTCAAAATAGCAGATGCTCATTAAAATTATGTGTTATAACATTGTAAAGATTGAAAGAACTTTTTCATCTGTAGCGGGATTGGAGAAATAATGATGGACCAAACCAGGGCAGCACCCTGAATCTCTAGTCAGGTGCTCTACCAACTGACCTATTTGATGTCGTGACCAATCTCTTGAAAGGTAAACTTCTGTCAGGCTCCAGGGAAAGAACTTGTCAGGATGTTCTAGGGCAAAGATCATTTAAGGGAGAGGAAAAAAGATGGTCAGACGGGTTGATTGCTAGTGCCAGATAATTTTTTCCCCCAATTTTTTGCACTGTAAATTTATATCCCATCTGGGTTATTATATATCAAACAGGCTTATATATCCCATTTGGGCGATTGATCCCAACCTGTTACACAGACAAATAACAGTCCCAAAATCAAATTTAGATACATCCTTACGAGCGGTTAACTGTGTCATATTGTCTTCATCATTCGTCCAACACGATACTCCGTGAGGGGGTGACTGAACAAACATCTGTAATTCTTTCTTCATTCGTAGATGTCTCTGCATTTTGAGTTGAGTTTTACGGTAACAGTGAATACAAACTTTCCCGCTTGTTTGTATCTCGAACCCGATTGAGTATCAATACATGATAAAATACACTACATGTATGTATCATTTGTACATCGGTCTATTAAAACCAATATCATAACCGTTTCAATCATTTCAGGCATGTAGCATCGGGGGGGGGGGGGGGGGGGGCGGGGGGGCTACCCCCCTCCCCCACCACCTTTTTCTTGCAGCAAACATTTTTCTAAAATTTACAGAAAATTTATTAATCATGGAGTTGCCCCCCCCCCCCGCACTTTTTGGGAGCATGTAAAAATTAAAGTGAAACTGAATCAGGAAATTAACAAATTAACAGTGCAATCGAAGTTAAAGTAGGTATACGCACTCCACCCCCACACCACACCCCCACGCAACGGATGAGGAATTTTCATGATTTTCGAACTTGCCTTTTTTTTTGGTTGTCAATAATCATGTTTTGGATGAGTCTGCCCCCCCCCCTTTCAAAAACTAAAAAACTATGCTACGTGCCTGAATTTAAAATAATGATTTTAGTAAAAATCTGGTTGTGATAGACATAGACAGATAATCTACACATGACATTCCCCAAAAAATTATCCCAGCCAGAACTCCGAAAAATTCATGAAAATCAGAAACTGGGTAGGAGAGGGTACATACGCGCCTGTCTGAAATTTCCTTGGGGTGGGGTGGGGTGGGGGTGGGGGTAAGAGAGGCCCACACAAATTGTTGATGGTGGATTGTAAATTTTACTTAACGTATACGTACAAGATTTACATGTACCAAAAATCCCAGTCCTTACAATTTATTAAAATAAATAAAAGGAATGTAAAAATTTGTCACAAAGTTATACAAGGAAATCGTCCAAATACCGTAGAGTATGCATGTGTGTCTTGGCGTACTGATTTTAAAATTAAGAATGTAATTTTAGTATCTTAAATGAACAGGTTCAATAATATCAATACCCGGTACATATAAAAATGTGCATACCCGCATGTTAACTTTTAGAGGTAAACATATGAAATCTCTATTCACTATGGTTGATTGATATCAGGAGCACCACTCTAGACATTAAAAACGGACTTTTTTAAGGACTTAATAATAATATTGACATGGACATGCCAGATTTAATTTTTTAGCCCTACTATGTTAAGCGCATCTGCAAAACATCTTGTAAGTTCATGATACATGCATGTAATCAAAAGATATTAGTCACTAACATTTGCAACATTAGTAAGAATAAGAAAGCAGCAGTTTGACACGCTAGATTCTCCAAATAGCGAAACCAGGTCAATTAATAAAATCATCCATTATATTATTTCCTATGGATCGGTATGTAAGATACTCATTGAGAAATAAAGATGCATAAACAATTAAAATTGGGTATCAAACTGCACCAATTCTTCAAAAGGTCTGCATATATGAACTATTTACGATTTTAAATTTTACGAGATGTCAATTTTACGTAAATTGTAATCTTAGTCATTAAATATAAGAAACAAGTTTTACCTAGACTTCAAACTTCAAATCATAACTTACATGTATGTACCAACTAAAACTCGTAGATGGCATGGTACTGAAGCAGCAGGATATGTCACGGTAATTTATGTAAAAAAGAAATTAAAATTGGAGATGAGCTCAACAATAATAGTTTGTGTTGCAGCATGTAGAAAAACCTAAGAGAATTGCATGCGCGGGTCTAGAGGGGCGGGTCTGCCCCCCCCCCCCCCCATTAGAAAATCTAATTCTTTAAAAATTTAGATAATAAAAATTATCGAAAAACGGCCCCCTGGAAAACCGCATAGATATCCCTCAGACACCCCCTTCGGAAAAAAATTTCTGAATCCGCGCATGAAATTTATATACGGTTACCCAAAATATTATTTCTTAACACCATATATTATAAAATTCAATTTATTTTTTTCCCCTAAAAATGTGAGTTTTTAAAGCAAGTTATGTAATATTTTTAGTATTGTAAACGAGAAGGCCAAACCTTCTGCATGTTCTTAATTCATTTCTTTCGTTGGCGATTCATGTCGGGTATGAAGGTAGCGACATTGCAAAAAAAAATTATTAAAAAAATACATAACTTGCGTTGGCGGGTTTTGTAAATTTTTTTCAGGCTACAATGATCACTACCTTCATTATAACCCGCATGACTCATGAAAGGAAAGCATTTTATTGTTTATATTTACATCTTTCTTTTAACAAATTAATGAATTGATCGTAAATAGTAAGTAAAAGTAACTAAATTATTGTTAATGATTATGCACATAAGTACGTTAGATTTAAACAATAATAAATGCTTTTTTGGTGATTCATGCGGCCGGGATATGAAGGTCAGTACAATGTAATGTACAAATGTATAGCGATATTGCAGAGAAAGTTAGCGGGTTATGTAATTTTTTTCCTGGACAACTATAAACCAGCATTTTATCATTATATCGACTAGGGTTAAAATCTTAGTAATTTAAAACACGATATTTTATAAGATGCAGATCAGTAACACCTACAATCTCGAAACGATCTTTCGGAGCGAAACGTTGCTGTACGATATAGGCCTGTCATTGGACTGGTTCGCTCTCAAGCGCATTCGTAGACTGGTTCTTTGACTCTATCGCCCGCGCATATCAGGCATTGAGGCAGGGATAGCGCATTTCACGGTAACCAGTTAACAGCTGGTTAAGATTACGAGCCTAAATCCATGACACTAAAAAGAAGTGGTATTGAAAAAGGTTTCTATTAGTATGAGGATTTAAATTTGCAGATTCGGGAGTCGTGAGAGCTAGACTTTCCCTTTGGTATTCTGCACTTTCGATCAGAGTTGATGTCGTAAGTTTTATTTATATGTCATTTTACTGTACCAGGGACGTATATACTAAGTATATATACGTCCCTGACTGTACTGACTACTGACACTGTATAAAATTTCTAGAAAACAACATGACAACTAGTGAATATTCTAACGTTTTAGAGGTTTTTTTCACTTTAATGTTGAGAGCTTGAAGGGATAAGTACCTATATATTTCTCCTTTGAAACACCCATCCTAAGGTTGTCAATTTCAATACACAAGTAAAAATAAAGAGTCTATGGAGTTTTTGCATTGTAAATGACCTGAAAGTACCACGGATGATAAAGTTGAAAAATTGTGCAAAGCGTTCTGAGTGACTTCCGAATGACAAAAGATGTCAGATTTTCCCATTATAAATCTCCAGAAGAAATCTGTTTTTAACCGGGTTTTCCAAAGGAAAAAATCCGGTTATTGAAATGGTGAAAATGGCGGGCAGGTGGGTGGGCGTTGCCAAAAGGGTACCCCTATTGTACGGATAACTCCTCCTACAGTTTTCAAGATAGGAAGTTGATGTTTTGCAGATCAATTGTAAATACATGTATATCAAAGATGTGCATATTACTTGGATTTTGATTTTTGATAATTTTTGAAAAAAATACCAGCTGTTGAACTTAGTCATTTTCTCACAGAATATTGCATATAGGGTACCCCTATTGTACAGATAACTCCTCCTACAGTTTTCAAGGTAGGAAGTTGATGTTTTGCAGATCAATTGTACATATATCAGAGATGTGCATGTTACTTGGATTTTGATTTTTTGGTAATTTTTGAAAAAAAACACCAGCTGTTGAACTTAGTCGTTTTCTCGCAGAATATTGCATATAGGGTACCCCTATTGTACAGATAACTCCTCCTACAGTTTTCAAGGTAGGAAGTTGATGTTTTGCAGATCAATTGTACATATATCAAAGATGTGCATATTACTTGGATTTTTATTTTTGATAAGTAATGAAAAAATGCTAGCCGTTGAACTTAGTCATTTTCTCACAGAATATTGCATATAGGGTATTCCATTTCTCTGGATAGGTAGTGTTTATCAATTCAGGGTTGACAAATGGATTATGGATACTGTTCACATAAAAGAAAACCCGGTTTGCTGTCACATTGACAGCTTTTCACTTGTTGTTTGTCTATTTTTAAAAATACAGTTGAACTTCAATATCTCTAACACTGAAATCTCAAATACAATGGATATGTCGAAGTGAATTGTAAGTCCCAACCACTTATTTTTTTTACATATTTTACCCTCGATATCTCGAATACTCTGATATCTTGAAGTTTTTAAACAGTCCCATCTAGTTCGAGAAAACGAAGTTTGACTGTAGATGATATTTCAATGAAGAAATCTTGCATTTTTTCCATTTCATCATTTTCAGTTGTACTTATTCAACAGGTATGTTGTTTTTTGTTAAAAATCATCAAAAAGTGATGGAAAGGGTAACGTGGGACAGACTATAGGAAACAAGAATTAATACATGCACATTTAATATATATACTTTAGCTAACATTAAGTTTCAGCCTTTTTAGATCTAATAAAGTGGTCAGTTAACACATGTATAGTGAACTACATGGAAGCTTTTAATAAGCATTAACTCCAGAAAGTTTCAACGTAATGTTTCGACTGACCTTTGTCCAATCAGATTGTAGTGAGACATTACCGCTCGTGACTTGAAAGAGTGAGAGAGAGAAGAGAGAGATAATTTTAATTGATCATCATTTAGTTATAAAATGACAAATAAATTAATTAAAGGTCCATTTTATCCTATATTGATGTAACATTGAAGTATTTGGCTTTGGCCGGTGACAACAAAGTCTATATACATCCAAGATTGTACCGATTTTTTTAAACTAGGTTTTGAGAAGCTGCCCCCAAGAAACTTTGAAATACAAATCAATATTCTAATCAAAGTATGCCGAATCTTCCAGGAATTATAAAACATAGGTCATAATTTTGCTGGTAAACAGGTGGTGAAAATGTTGGTATTTTTGGGTGGCTAATAATAGTAATTGAAGGATATCTAATGGTAGGCGCTGGCACGATAAAGAACCTCCACAGCTCAAAGTCAGAAGTTAAGGGAGTCTAGGTATTTAAATTTAAGTTTAATTTTTATTTAAAGGTATGGCATGACTATCAAGAAGTTCAAAAATATAAATAAATATCTGCACTTTATTCAACATTAAATGCAACAAGCCAATAATTGCAGTCTATGCGAAAGACATCGGACCTGACCGATGTGCAGTGCCTCTGGTCCGATGCATCAATTTTTACACCGGACCGGAATGTCCGATGTCTCAGTGTCTGGTGTTGAGCTTTACTATTTTTCACTTATCCTCTTTTTTATTGCTGTCAGTTTTCTTTCTTTTCTTTGTAAATCCAAACAGCAATAAATTAGGCTTTATTTTAATCTTTTTTTTCTGCCATTCTGTCACTGTTTAATCTAAAACCTAGGGACGCTTTATTTAAACTACTTCCTCATAAGTTTATTTTATCAAACATAAAATTGACCGAGAGTTTAGTAAAAATAACTTGAACTTCGATCCCAATCAGATAATAGACGATCACTGACCAGAATTTACTCAGTCACAAAAATGTCACATACTCAATTTCTGGTCGCAAAATCAAATCTCTCGGTCTGACAAAATTTGGTTCGGTCCTGTGTGTTTATTAATTACACAGGACCGAATGTCCTGTGTGGTCAGACAAACTTTCGCATGGACTGCCAATAGTTTGTTTTGGCAAGTTTTAACATTACGTCAACGACCAAAGAAATATCAACAGTCTTAATTACTTGAAAACACTTTATAGTTGCATCAATACACATAAGATGTAATATACTGAATGTAATTGCCCGTATATAACTAATTATGATTAGTTCATCTGTATCACCTTAACTCTCTCTCTCTCTTTCTCTCTCTCTCAAGTGAAGTCACGAGTGGTATAATATCTTAACTGCGCCTTCTACAATCTGATTGGACAAAGGTAGTGATGGGAATTGGTAAGATTTTCATAATTGATTATTGGTTTCCCGCAACTAACTAATTATCGATTATAATCGGAAATTTTTATACTTTATAGTTTGGTGCTAAATAAATGTAATTAAACAAGATACTTGTTACTAGGCCTTTTGTAATTTAATTTACTTATTATTTCTTGCCATAAAAATGTTGTAATCAAAAGATTTTCTGTAGTAGGCTGTCCAACATTAATTTTCCTGAAAATAAAATACGTCCAAACCCGAGAACGTGCTTTATTTCCCGGATAAGGATATGGAGCTTGTCTGACATGTCAACCATTTTCAGACCACACACCTTTTTAAGGTTTAGATAGTTCACGTCTAGAATATTCTGTTTATGATATGCGTTCGTTGAAAGGGGAAAAAACCTCAACCGATTAATCGTAATAAAACCTTATATGATCGAGTGCTTAGAATGTGGTAACAATCGACTGATTTTCGATTATAATCGATGATTGGAACATCACTAGACAAAGGTCAATCAAAACATTAACTAAAGTTGAAACTTTTCTGGAGTTAACGCCTATTATTTAACATGATTAAAAGCTTCTACGTAGTTCACTAAGCCATCGCTATAAGCCATCACTCCTGCTGTGTCATTAATATAGGGTTTGTTTTAATCAGAAAGTTTCTAAGTTTTAATGAGCCTTGTTTTAATGCCTGTAATCTTCCTGTTTTTCATTTATTCTTTGTAATTTGATCATTATTACTTTTGTTCACCTTAAGGTAACGATCCATACCCCACTACATAAATAAAATACCTACAGAATTTTTTCAAATTTCTCAAACATGTATTTGGGGATATATCCTTATAAAATTTTACCCAGTTAACTGGTCCATCGGAATTATAATAGCTAGGGCCGTTGCTAAAAATAGAACCAATTACGGAAAACGGTGGGTTTTTTTCATACATTAAGAATATTAGCCTTAGCCTGAAATTTGACTTTCAGAAAATCATTTTTGACTAATATCCTATGTAAAATGAACGAATTTATTTTTTAAAACAAATACTTTAATGTTACACATGCTTATTTATTAAAAAATAGATAAATTTGTTTACAAATGGGATAAAATTAAACAAATTTTCGATGAGAATTTAATCTTTTATAATTTTATTTACCTACAGAATTCTCTGAAATAGTGATAATGTTTACCCCTTACGGCCCTTAATAAATAGAAAATAAAATTACCCAAAGGACCGGCCTTTTTAGGATTTGCGTATTTTTGGTAAAATTCATTAAAATATATATTTTGAAAAAAGTTCCGTAAAAATAAAATTTTGCATAGTTTTATCATTTCATCTCTTTAAAAAGTATATTTAGCTTTTTGTTAAATAGAAAACATTATTGGAACAAACCGTTGATCAATCTGTATTATATAAATCGCAAAAGATGTTTTTTTTTTTTAATATCGGTTAGTATTATGGATCGAGATCGGTATTTAGAAATTGCAGTCACATACGCGGAAAACGCTAATTACCTGATATGCTTTCAAGACAAAACCTATATTCAACTATTTGTACCGGTTTTAAAGACTGTTCTAAAAAATGCAGTAATTTTTCTTCAACGTATAATTTTAATTCTAAAAACAATTTTAGGGAAACTATATATATGTTCGTTGCTAAGCGTATAGAGTAAAGATCGGGCACGGGGAAGACGTAATAACGCGTGAATTACGTCATACGTTGTTTTGTGACGTATGGACAATTACCTTAATTTAGATATCGGTACTTTCAAAAAGTAAGAAAAATTTTACTTTAACATGTTTGATTTTTTATTATCTAACATAAAGAGTCTTAACCATGTTAACGGTAATCCCTTTCAGTGGTAATGTGGACCTGGCTATAAAGTGTAAGCTTGTCATTATTGATAGATGGGTTGGGTTATATTGGCACTTGACCAGATCTTAGCTAAAATTTATGGTGTTTTTTTCATATATTTTAATTCTTAATATTTTTATATCAAATGTAACACATTTTTAGCTTACTGAGACGAAGTCGGGGGGAGCTTATGCTATACCCCCAGCGTCGGTGTTGGCGTCGGCGTCCGGACCTTGTTAAAGTTTTTGTTGCAGGTCCTGTATCTAAGTTATTACTTGTACTATCTTCACCAAACTTGCATGGATGATGCATCTGGACCTACTTATGGACTTGAAAGACTTGGATGCTGAATCTGGGCCATGAATTTCAGATGCTGGAGGAGGTTAAGGTTTTTGAAGCAGGTGCCCTTTGATAGCCATTTCTAAGTTACCACTGGTCCTAACTTCACCAAACTTGCATGGATGGTGCGTCTTAAGATACTGATGCACCTGACACTACTGGCTCTGAAAACCCCTGTCCGTATGAAAATCCTCTGTCTTTCCCTGTCACCCCCTGTGTTTTCCCTGTCATCCCCTGTGCACCCCCTGTGCACCCCCTGTCAGCCCCTGTACACAGCCCCTGTACACCCTGTAATCCCCTGTCAGCCCCTGTACCCATCCCCTGTGTGCCACTGTAAGCCCCTGCCACCCCCTGTACGCCCCTGTCATCCCTGTAAGCCACTGTATTTCCCTGTGCATGCCCCTGACATCCTCTGTACTGTTTTTGACTGTTCATAACAGCCTTTTCTGTTATTTAATTTCAAAATTATTTTCTTAAGGTATCCGATCCATAATAGCACCAGATTCAATGAACCTGGATGCATAAAAGATGTGTATGGGCTTAATACTCTGTATACTTGGACATAATTTTCATGTTTAAGTATCAATATGTAAGAGAGGAATGTGTCCTAATAAATGACCTTTTCCTTTTCTTGAAGAGTTGTCCCCCTTTGCTTTTAATCTAAAATATTTAATTCGAAAAATTATATTCGGTATAAAATTTATTTTCAATAGTATTTGTATTTGTAATGATTAAATACATCTTTCCCCCAAAACATTTATTGATATTCTTTGTATTTACTTTTTTATTAAAAAAATATGCTTGTCTCCATAGACCTTAATGCAATCTTCATTAATTAATTACTGCTTAGTTAACAATGTTTTTGAAAATTTCTCTCGGTAAATCTTTTTCTACTCTAAAATGCTTTGAATTAATATCAGAGTATTAAATTCATGATGGATATTCAAGGTTAGAAAAATTAGGTCCTAATATGGGTCGGATACCTTAATTCAATTATTTGAATCACATGTGTTATACATGTACTTCGAGCTATAAATCAATTTTTGCACTCAATAGCGCCGACTCACAAGACCCACTGTTATCGTTATTTTAGAAATAATATGTTTTAATTAATACAGGTAAATATCGGTATCTCGAACATGGGATATCTCGAATACCCCGCTTATGTCGAAGTCTTCCGACGGTTCCGGCCGTTTTCTCTATATAAATGATTTCAAAAACTCCTGATATCTCGAACACGGTAATCTCGAATACCCCGCTTATATCGAAGTGTTTGAAAAGGCCGAAGCCCTAATTTTACCTTGTTTATCTCGAAGTGGAGCCATTTTCCCGGTCAGTTGAACATAATTGGTGTCATTACTTCACACATTTCTGCCCGCGGCAATTTTCACACCTTTCAAAACTAGTGGTATATTAAACTGCACGATGTAAGTTAATTAGGATGGTAGCTTGGGTGTTTTCACATTTAGTACCTTTTTATAAATTTCAAATCAAAACACAGCCACGATTACCGATAATGTGTTTAATAAAACACACTGTGTACGGAGAATCGATCTAGCATTGATAACTGCCAATTTTATAGAAACAATTAATTACAGAATCGAGTTTATTATTTTTTTTCATGTACGCTCCAATAAAAATGAAGCATGATTGGAATACGAAGATTTAAAAAAAAACTTATTTAAATATAACAGAACCAGTCCATGTATTAAACACGCAGGGTGTAAAGTGACTTCCGGTTCATCATACACGGGTTGATTCCAATATGAGTACTAAAGCTGTGAGCGTAATGAGTTAATATAAGATACGTTAGGTTCACAAACAAAATAAAAATAAAAATATGTGAATTCTAATTCTTGATTATTGTCTTTTTTTTTTAAATTTTCAAATCCGTATTTTTCGTTTCCTATGTGATAAATTTCAAACGTTAGATTGCAAGTGCTTCTTCCAAGTTCGGAACGTCGATAGTGAAGAGGATGTGAAGTCGTATTATTTACAGAATATTGATTTTATAATTTGATTGCTTTTACAGATATTGATTATATTTCACAAATAAAAACACACGAACTAAAAATATTTTATCAAATGGTTGATTATTCGTTTATGAGTTCAGTATATACCGGTACTAATACAAGTGTTGATCAATATAAGGACATCACGGAATTAGAATTGGAAAGCCACTTCGGATATCTCGAACCCCCGGATATCTCGAACTTTTGTTGAGGTCCCCCCAAGTTCGAGATACCGATATTTAACTGTAATTTATTAATACTTAAATAATCATGTTAACAACTAAAGGCTCGAGATTCACTGGGTGGTAAATCTCAGGTGAGGGCGGGGATTATTTTCGGTAAGTGTGAAAGCATTCAGGGCATGTAGTCCTTAAGCGGTCGGGAACACCGCTACTCCCTAATGTTTGAAAATACTTGATTTTGTGTATCTAAACAAATACTT
>WFKH01011801.1:19371954-19387435 GCA_016163765.1 Magallana hongkongensis
TATTCCTGTGAAAAAATTTCACCCCCAATTGTGGCGCCAACCTAACCCCGATTATCATGATTTGAACATTTGAATCTACACTACCTGAGGATGCTTTTATACAAGGTACAGCTTTTCTTGCCAATTGGTTTTTCAGAACATTCTCTATATATTCCTATATAGCCCCACCCTAACCCTAGGATCATGATTTGAACTAACTTTAATCTACACTACCTGAGGATGCTTCCACACAAGTTACAGCTTTTCTGGCCATTGGTCTACATATTCCTATGTAAAGATTTGACTTCCCTCCAATTGTGGCCCCACCTTACCCCTTGGTACCATGATTTGAACAAACTTGAATCTTCACTATCTAAGGATGCTTCCATATAGGTTACAGCTTTTCTGACCACAAAAATTTCAATAATTTTTAGTTATTTCCCTTTTAAAGAGAACATGGCCCTTCATTTGAACAAACTTGAATCCCCTTCATCCAATAATGCTTTGTGCCAATTTTGGTTGAAATTTGCCCATTGGTTCTGGAGAAGACGATGAAAATGTGAAAAGTTTATGATGACGATGACAGACAACGGACAAATTTTGATCAGAAAAGCTCTTTTGAGCCTTGGGCTCAGGTGAGCTAAAAAGTCCAATTTTACCACCTAATAATTCAGTATTTCACTTCAACAACTTTTTTGATTTACATTCTTTCAAAAATGAACAAATGAAATGAATACGAATTTAGATTTTTCATCATGCATTTGTCATTGTTGTCTGACAGTTTAGCTCATTTATTAAAAGCATAAGTCATCTGTAACTCATTAGATCAAGACTATGAGCTATGTTTTGATTCTCCCAGGGAGTTGTATCTTAGAAGGAAGAATCTCCCTTCTAAGATACTTATAATTGCAATTCGTATCAAAATATTATGCTTTATGAAATTTTAAAAATGCATGGTGATCATATTTGAAATAATTATATGATGCACTAGCTTTAATGTGTATTTATTTCAATGTGTTCCATTCTACCCTAATTTGATAACATTGTACAAAATATGATCTAATAACCATGTGCCCTATTAAGGTGGTATGGGACACTTCCATGTTGTGACATATTGTTTATCGAAATAAACAATAAAATCAAGTGTAATTATATAAGTAGTTTCTTTCCCAATATTGTCACCTAACAGCGTAGTGCAGTGGGTTAGAGGGTTTACTACGAATCTGTACGTCATGAGTTCAAATCCCGCAGGGGGTTTTACAATTTTTACCTCTCCAAATATTTTTTAAAGGTATTTTTGGGTTAAATATTGTAAAATTTGAAAATTCTAAAACGGTGAAAGTATTTTAATGATAATGTACTTTAATCCACATTAATATCGACAGATGTGCCATACCACCTTAAAGTGACAGTTACTGTATATCACTTGCAAGAAAATTTGTTAGGTTTTCTAGAATCTTGTTGTTGGAAATATTTCTTTCCTTTAATGTTTCTGGGTATATTTTTTAATATTACCGACATAGACTAAGTTGTGAGAATGAGTTGCTGCAAACCAGTTTATTACCAGTAATCAAAAATCGTGATATTAAGTTGTTTCGAATAAAAGTTGGTTTACAGTTATTGAAAGTCACTGCAACATGTGCACTGGCCGGCCACACTGGATTTCATCCATACATTCAAACATTCATGTATATTTGTACTCTAATTCCTGGCCCTGGTCTCAAGGGTCTCACACTAGTATTACTTCTGGTCAAGTAACGTACCGCTTCACTTCTTGTTACAACAAGGCCAGACTACCAAATGCTGCACACTTAATTACTATGTAATATGTGAAAATCATCTGTTGTTTTAGAAGTAAATGGGGAAACAGGCACAAATGAAGAACCAGAAAACATTTCTCTCATGCCACACAATACCACCCATCCAACAAGAATGGAATACAATGCTTCACATATGGTGGGAAATGGATCTGTGAACAGTTATAAAAGAGAAACTGAAATGGATGCAAAGAAAAATCACCAATTTTGTATGATTAGAGATAACATAGATTTTCTTTGAAATGTAGAATACCTCACATGAAACAATCACTCTACCCATAGAACTATTGTGGCAGTTTGAGAAATTGTTGGTGATATTCATTAAAGCTTAGAAACTTAAGCAAATGAATTGTTTACCATGTTTACCACAATGTCATTGTATCTTAATCTTAAAAAACTACAATGATACCTTTCATTCTCAGTAATATTATTATGTAATGCATTACAAGTGTTTGTTGCCTTTTTTAGACCAAAATGGAAACACAAGCACAGATGAAGAACTGGAAAACAATTCTCTTAAGTCTCTCAGTACCAGTCCAGCAAGAACTGAAAGCATTAATGCTTCACATAGTTTTGGAAATGGATCTGTGAACAGTTATACATGTAGTAGAATATATACTGGAAGGGATGCAAAGGAAAATTACCAATTTGGTATGATTAGAAATAGTCTAAACTTGGTAAATGACCATTCTATATCTGCTATTCCAGACCTGTTAAAATCATTTTATTCCTAGTATCATGAAAAAAAAACCCAACAAAAAACCCATGAAATTGCTATAAGAAATTAAGGTATATGAATTTTAAGTTACTAATGTACAATGTGAATGTCAGTAATGTGTTCATTCAGGATGCAATATCATTAGAACCGTTTAGTCTCGGCTTCAGGTTTCACATGAAACATTTGCAATTTTCCAGATTACTGCAAATTTAGACACGCAAATATAGCTTATTTGGTCATTTTCGGACCTATTGCATATGATTTTTTATCAAAATAAGATGCTAGTCTCATCATTTTTTGATAGATGTACCGGCAAGTTTCAGTCATGTATTCGGTATATTCATGGAGTGTCCAAATAAAATGAAAGTTTTAGTCATAAAGTAAGTTTACAATTTATCTTTCAGATTTTGACAGTGTGGAATTGGGTTATGCTAAGACACTATCTCTTGGAAGTTTAAATAAAGACAAAGGTATTCAATTAGCACTTGTAGAAAAGCAATATTGACTTGGCCTATTCCCACTTATTAAAAATGTTGGCAAAGAGGGTGATACACCCCAATACATGTAGTAACTCGGATACTTTGGAATCATTAATATTCATGGTGGCTTAAATTTCCCATAAATTTGCATCTTCAACAAATTATTAAAGTTGTTGATCTGCAGGTGCCCTATATAGCGTCTGTCTGTCCGTCTGACATCACTTATATAAATCATATATTCTCTCCCCTTGGCCTAATCTGGCTCATATTTCACCATCATTATGCCTTTAGATTAAAAGTGTGCAGTGACATTAAATTAAGTTCCTAGGTTGAATGTCAGGGTTTTAGCAGACGACTGTGTAGCAGCCTTTAAAATCTAAATGCATTAATCTACTGAGGTACACTGTTATATTGTGAATGAAAAATGTACTAAATTAGAGTCAATTTTATTATTCTTTTCCTAAGAAAGTACATCACAGTATGAAGGTTCCCATAGCTTTGTTTCATAACAATATTCAAGCCTTACAAAATAAAAAGATGATTTTTTTTATTGGAAAATATTTTTGTCATCTGTTGATTTCAAAAATGAAAAACTTTGATGTGAACTTTTTTTCAGAACCTCACAGCTATGACCTAGAGCCAGGAGAGCCATTGAGTAAACCAGAATAAATACCCACTATATTTGTATCAACTCACTTATGCAAGGCAATTTGAAAAGGAAATAATGAACTACTGTTACACCAAGAAATGGAAGGTTTTTTATCGAAGAATTTTTCAACCTGTTTTAAACAAGTACTGATACCTCCGTTCAGTGGCTGCAATACATAATTCTTCAAGAAATTCCTCCTACAAAATTATTACCTCAAACATAAGTGTTTTATTCTTGGAGCTTTTGTTTATTTGTCAGGAATTCAACATGTATTTATGACCTGTTCAGATATAATACAATTATGAAATAATTGCAGCATGCATAGTAATAGAAATATTGGCTATAATATTAGTAATGCTATATTTGGTGAAATGCCAATCAATGTAGCAAAGCTGTTAGGTTATTTTTGCAATTCTGAACTCAAAATATTACATTTTTAGCTCACCGAGACGAAGTCGGGGGGAGCTTATGCTATACCCCCGGCGTCGGCATCAGCGTCGGCGTCCGGACCTGGTTAAAGTTTTTGTTGCAGGTCCTGTATCTAAGTTATTACTAGTCCTTTCTTCACCAAACTTGCATGGATGATGCATCTGGACCTACTTATGGACTTGAAAGACTTGGATGCTGAATCTGGGTCATGAGTTTCAGATGCTGGAGAAGGTTAAGGTTTTTGGAGCAGGTTAAAGTTTTTGGTGCAGGTGCCCTTTGATAGCCATTTCTAAGTTATTACTGGTCCTAAGTTCACCAAACTTGCATGGATGGTGCATCTTATGATACTGATGCACCAGACAGGCTTGAATGCTGAATCTGAGCCATAGGTTTCGGATGCTGGAGGAGGTTAAGGTTTTTAGAGCTGGTTAAAGTTTTTGGAGCAGGTGCACTTTGATGATTATATCTTAGTTTTTACTGGTCCTAACTTTACCAAACTTGCATGGATGGTGCGTCTTATGATACTGATACACATGACAGGCTTGAATGCTGAATCTGAGCCATAGGTTTCGGATGCTGGAGGAAGTTAAGGTTTTTAGAGCTGGTTAAAGTTTTTGGAGCAGGTGCCCTTTGATGATTATATCTTAGTTATTACTAGTCCTAACTTCACCAAACTTGCATGGATGGTGCATCTTATGATACTGATGCACCTGACAGGCATGAATGCTGAATCTGAGCCATAGGTTTCGGATGCTGGAGGAGGTTAAGGTTTTTAGAGCTGGTTAAAGTTTTTGGAGCAGGTGCCCTCTGATGATTATATCTTAGTTATTACTGGTCCTAACTTTACCAAACTTGCATGGATGGTGCATCTTATGATACTGATGCACCTGATGCTGAATCTGAGCCATTGGTTTCGAATGCTGGATGAGGTTTAGTTTTTTGGAACAGGTCACATGTTAAATAGATAATAGTACTATTTCAAACTTGCATAGTTGATTTAACTTTAATATAAATGAATTGCAGAGGTAGCTTCAGATGCAGAGCCTGATCTCCATTATCAAGGATGCTCAAAAATATATCTTAGTTATTACTGGTCCTAACTTCACCAAACCTGCATGGATGGTGCGTCTTATGATACTGATGTACCTAACAGGCATTGATGCTGAATCTGAGCCATAGGTTTCGGATGCTGGAGGAGGTAAAGGTTTTTAGAGCTGGTTAAAGTTTTTGGAGCAGGTGCCCTCTGATGATTATATCTTAGTTATTATTGGTCCTAACTTCACAAAACTTGCATGGATGATGTATTTTATGATACTGATGCACCTGACAGGCTTGAATGCTGAATCTGAGCTATAGGTTTCGGATGCTGGATGAGGTTTAGTTTTTTGGAACAGGTCACATGTTTTATAGATATTAGTACTATTTCAAACTTGCACAGTTGATTTAACCATAATATAAATGAATCGCAGAGGTAGCTTCAGATGCAGAGCCTGATCTCCATATCAAGGATGCTAAAAAAATCTCCTACCTCACTTAAACCTGCTTGATAGATGTGTTTGTTGTTAAATGATATAACATGATTCCTATGATATAGTATTACATGTATATGATATGATACACTATTGTTTTATATGATACAATATTATATCATATTGTAAAAAGTTATATGATACGATATAATATTGTATCAATTTTTTTGTACATCATATGATATTGTGTCATGTAATTGTTATGTATAGTGTTGTGTATTATGATACAATATTGTATAATATGATATTGTATTATATATTTAATATTTTATCACATGATATTGTTTCATATGATATTGCAATATGTAATATTGTATCATATGATACGATATTGTATAATATATAATATTGTATAATATGATATTGTATAATATGATATTTTGTTTATATAATATATTATTATATCACATGAATTGTATTATATGATACTGTAATATATAATATTGTATTATATGATTCGATATTGTATAATATGATATTGTATTATATAATATATTACTATATCACATGATATTTTATCATATGATATGCAATGTTGTATCAAATCACATGATACAATATGATATAATGTATCAAATGATACAATATCATACAATACAATATTATACTATATTATACAATATAATATCATATGTTACAATATTGTGATGTTTTATTTGATGTGATATTGTATCATATAATACTATATTGTATCATATATTATATAATATGATATTGTATTATGTGATCAAATACAATAATGTATGACACAATACAATGTCATATCATATGTTACAATATTATATTGCATAATTATTTATTACAGTATTATATTGTATTATATGATACTATATTGTAAGTATCATAGGATGCAATATCGTATTATATATTATTGTATTGATAAACATTGTATCTTATAATACCGTATGAAATGAGCATATGATTTTTATACAATTTTTTTAACATATGATATACGATATTGTGTCAAAACAGTTTCCATGAATATCCAAGATCATTAACTATGATTTTCATATCATATGATAAAGGTGGTCTCATAACGGTGAGCTTTGTAATCTGTGATTACCTATGTTTAAATTTCTGAAACAAAACAAAAACAAAAACCCTCACGTTGTTTGTTTGGGCAACATCTTTTATTGAAATATAAAGTTGAAAAGTTTATAGTAATCAAATCATCTCTACAGTTACTGACATAATGTAGTAGTTTGGGCTTTATGGTTTTGGATATCGGCCTGTGTAGCTCAGGTATAGAGCTTATGACTAAAGTTGCAGTGGTCTTGGGTTTGATTCCCATATTTCATAGAATGTATCTCATTCCTTCTTTCTTACTACAAAATAGTCACAGCATTATTTGATATGCATTTTGGTGGTGGTGTCTATTTAGATTTAAAAAGGTGGGATTTTTTAAGAAATTGGTTAAAATTGTATTTGATTATTTCAAACCCCTCCTTATCTTAAGTTTAATGAAGTAAGGAACTGCTATGTCTGTGTATCCTGATTGTCTTTTTGTGCAATCTTATCTGGGTATTTTCTTGTGATTGAGAATCAGTGGGAATATAGTCTGCACATGGCCTGGGATATGTGATTAGTGATTACCTCCACCCTCATTCATTAGAGAAAATTCAAGGTATTTGTCCTGTCCATAAGTGTTCAGTGAAGAAATGTTGGAAGTTTTTATTTCTCAAAGTGTTTTATCACCCGAGTCACAGGGTGTGTCTTATCTCAAAGTCATTAAACCAAGTTTATGGTGTCTTTTTGTAAATGTGTCTGTCCCGCCAAATTTTGTAATGAAAAATGATTAAAGCTAAAACTTGTCAGAAAAATTGACTGTGAGACCACCCTCAAAAGAATGGATTGCTTGCCTTTTCAAAACCAACTGACTAAAAAAATTAAAAATTAATATTATCATGCAACTTTCAAAAAAAAAAAAAATATATTAATTTCCCTTCACCTATTGACCTTAAGTTTAAACACTGAATCAGAAGAGGGCCATCAATCATTTTTCAAATTGTGCCCTGACCTGTTAATGTATTGTGACTTTGACCCAAGGTAGTTTGGGCATTTTCAAGGTCATACAATGTATCTTTTATCTTTTTTTGCTTATGACGTAAGGATTTTTCATAATCTTTACCAAAGTCTAGTTCAAGGAATAAATGAGTTACATTTGCGTATATGCTGTCTGGGCCCATTACCATTACTTTGTCACTTACTTATACAAGTTGAAGTGCCACTGGAACTTAAAAAGTTGGTCTTAGGAAATTGTGTTCAAATTTTTAATGTTTTTAATGATATACATTACTAGTAGCTTACTAATTTTTTTTAACATGTTATCTGTGTTTTGTGTATAGTGCTAAACTATATTTATATGTAAATATTTTCTACATTTTTTACATTATTTATATTCTTATTTGTGTTCATAATTTTCCATAAATGCCTTAATTTTAACATACATATATATGAAAACCATGTAATCTAGTAAAGAGTTTGAAAGTGTTATTTTTCTTTCAATTGTCCATTGGTGCCATCATTGACTCAAATGAGATCTAATGCATGTTTAAATTTTTTTGAATAGAGAGAGAAACTTCAATCTTGCCATCGATCAATCAATCAATCATTTGAAATGACCTAGCTAACTTGTACACCATTGAACAGGTTGGATGAAACAAGCAAGTGCATAGGTCAGCGAGAAAAAATTGTGTATGAATACATGAATGTACATGATTTTGGAAATATCTCAATCTCTCTCTCTCAGGGGCAATATGCTGTTGTAGTGATATTCAAAGGTTAGGGTATGTGATTTTTTTGTGCCAAAACTATTACCGGTGCTAGATATAAATTTATATATTTTAAAAACATTTTGCGAATTAAAAGTAGAATTTAATTGATGTTGGTTGACATCTCTCACGTTATTATACGATATATTTCCTTTGTATCAATCAATGCATGATATGATTATTTGATAATACATGTATAAAAAAAAAAAAAAAGGGTCATGTATTCTTTGTAATTTTTAAGATAAAAAATTATTTATGAAAATGAAAATCATTATTTATTGATATTTTTTAAATCTATGAATAAAATCTACGAAATATACCGGTACGTCACTAGCATAAAGCAATTTTTAAACAATCATATTTTAAAAAGAAATTGAAAGGATTGGTTCACTGCAAGAAATGTTCTCAATGACAGTTTTCGAAAATCGAAAAGTTTACAGTATACGCTTGTAAACAGATGACTATGCAGTGACCTTGATAAAAGCTATTAATATGAACACGTAAGCAATTACGTATATACTGTGCAATTAATGTAAATTTAACCTATTAATCATTATTTTGAAAATGTCCTTCGGAAAGTACAGTTGGAATTTAATTGCGCAGTAGTATAATCTCATGCGTCCAGGTATGGGACAAAAGTACTATATTTGTCATAATTGCAGACTTTGTGGAGCTTTGTTATTGCATGCTTGTCACAAACTACATGTTTTCTGTTAACCTTTGACATATACTCGTGTTTTACTCATGCTATGTACTGATGCGGGAGACTGTAAGCCCGCATCCCTCGACGCTGTGATGGACAGTTTGACAGTTTTGATACTGCATTTAGAACTAAAATACTACTTTCGAATTTAATCACTGAATCTACACTCATGATCAGCACAGGTGGTCATGACTAACCGAAACTGTCCATCCTAGCCAAAAGGGTATATATACTCATGATTATTTGTTAGAGATCAGACTAGATTTAGAACCACTATACGACACGACAATAAAGTTGTGAAAACTTTCATTGAGAGTTGACTTGGTCAATAATAAGCATACGGGGAGACTTTGTGCGGTGGACCAAACGTCTTGCACGCTTCAATAAAAATTGGACAACAATTTGAGATCCCATATTTTAATTAAGAGGAATGTCCGGCCATCTTGTGCATATGTGGACCAAAAATGTAAAAATTTCTTGAATTGACATGTTTATACCAAAAACTGACCAAAACTGTTCTCAAACTATAAAAAGCAATAAATATGAGTTTTTGCATGTTTTTTTTGTTTGCAAATTGCGCACACAAGTACAAAACAATGCCCTTTTTAATCATTAGAACTTCGCAGCTGCAGACATATTTTATATTAAAAAAATCTCAGATAATATGAAAGAAGGTCATTTGTGTCCACTCTACAACCATTTGCTGAGAAAAAGGTTGAATCTTACACATTTATGTTGTGTCTCAAAATACCCTATTCTTATAAGTTGGCATGAGATCTATATTTAGAAAAAACTAGTATATATAGACCTCCTGTGTCTATGGAGGCAAATTGACGTTATCTTTTCATAGAACAAAATATATGTCAGTGCGCAGGGGGGGGGGGGGGGGGGGGGTAAAAAATAATTGTATTTACATGTACATATATTTTTCAATGTAGGTATAACTTCAGTTTACCTCATATAGACACAGACAAATATATATCGTGCCGACTTATAATTGTTGACACTAATTTTAAGAAAAGAATACCCAATTTTGAGATAAAGCTAGAACTTAAATGTGCAAGGTTCAACCTTTTTCTCAACAAACGGTTGTAGAGTGGACACCAATGACATTCTTTCATATCTTTAAAGATTTTAAAATCTTCAAATTAAGTCTGTGGCTAAGCAGTTCAAAGTGTTTAAAAAGGCATAAATGATTGTTCTATACTTGTGTGCGCAATTTGCATACAAAACAACATGTAAAACTTTATATATATTTCTGTTTTATCTTTTAACAACAGTTTTGGTCAGGTTTTGGCATAAACAATTCAGTTCAAGAAATGCTAACAGTTTTAGTCATGATATGTACAAGATGGCCGGACATTCCCCTTAAGCTCACCAGAACCGAAGGTTTAAGTTAGCTTTTCTGATCACCTGTTGTTTGTTGTCCGTCTGTCTGTAAACTTTTCACATTTTTGACGTCTTCTCTAAAACGATTTGACAGAATTGAACTAAACCTGGTGCAAAGCATCTTTATGGGAAGGGGATGCTGAATTGTTAAAATAATGGGCTAAACCCTTTCCAAAAGGGAGGTAATGACAAAACAGTGAAAAGAGGGTGTGTGCCTTGAAAAAATCTATCAAAATTTACATTAAAGCTCGTATGTTTAGTGAAGACAAAAACTGTGACCCCCGGACCAATATTGGCGTCCCAAGAGGGGTTCAAAGTTCAACTTAGAAATAGATCTATAAAATAAAAATTTTTCAAAAATCCTCTGATAAAGAACAATGCTACGTTCAATTTGTAATAGTATGCAAGCATCCTATTGTGTAGATTCTAAATTGTTCACACCATGCATGCCCCCATGCCAATATTAAAGTCCCAGGAGGGGTTCAAAGTTTATATATATATATATATATATATATATATATATATATATATATATAGCACTAAATGTCATAAATAAATAAATAATAATAAATATCATAAATATCGGATCTAATGTATAGATACTAAGCCAGTAAATTGAATATATAAACCACTGAAAATGGCTAACGACACGAACAATTGAAATTTTAACTACTAACCTATTCAAACGTGTATGGTTGACACTACATGAATGTTTTCAAAGTGTAGAGCTGTAGTTGAATAAACAGAACTTGATCTCGATTATCCGGATGCTTAGGCAGTGTGAAAACGCACTTTGAAAACAAAATTCAAAATGCGTTAAAATTAGGACCAACTCAATCCACTTTGAAGCAATATGAATATATAGAACCATTTTAACAAGAGCTTGGACTTTGGGTAGGTGTGTCAAACAGCAATGTGACGTAGGCATGTCTATTTCATTGTAGGCCACTCAGCCATGGCTCTGTGAAATCAACAAGATTTGTCTGGCTTTTGAGGTAAGACTACGCAATCGGTGCATATTTCGCTTGAAACCTCCTCATTTTAAACTTGTTTTGACGCAAGAAATAGATAGCTACGCCCTACCGAAAGTCCAAGGTCTTGTTAAAATGGTTCTAAATCATTAGTAGTACAAGTAGCGAAGTGGATAATGCACTCGCTTCTCACCGCTGCGACCCGAGTTCGATCCCCGTGATCGACAGTTGTTGTATGTGAAAGGGTATGGTGGTCGCCCGCTTGAACACGTGGGTTTTCTCCGGGCAGTCCGGCTTCCTCCCACATCAATGACCCCCTCGCGCTAACATCCGCGCCAACGAAACATATTAATATAAGTTGTAGAACTTGTCTATCAATCGTTGTAAAATAAATAAAGTTCAGTTTCAGTATTTTTTTGTCATAAAAATTTATATAAAAGTTCCTTTATATTTTAAAAATCGAGAAATAAATCAGACGTTGATATGTAGCATAGGGCTATAGTTTTAGGTGAAAGCACGATGATATTTTTGAGTTATGTAACTACTGGTTCTACCTCACTCAAACTTGCTTGTTTGATAAGACTGTTGATATGTATGACAATTAAACAACAATAAAGTACATGTAGTTAAAAATTAAAGAAAAAGTGAGCAAGCTCACATACTTTTCGCTCCCCCATTACTTGACTAATAGAATCATTCATTATTACGAGTGTGGAATAGTGAAATTCCTCCAAGGGGACAAGATTCACGGTCTAGGACGAGGCTCTGCCGAATCTTGGCCCCGAGGTGGAATTTCACAATCCCACACGAGTATATAATGAATGATTATTTTTCTCGCATTATTTTACATTAAAAAACAATGTCTGACAAATTTCTCTTATGACGTTCAAAGTTTATTTGCGATTTATTTTTCCGCGCGCTCCAATAATGCAAGTCAAGAAGAGAGCATACGACAATTTTTTCAATTAAAATATGCTAAAATGTTATCAGTTTAGCAAAACAATTACTTAATTGGTTTTCTCATTCCATTATTTTTCATTTCCTTACAGCAGACGATGCTTGTTTACGTTTTACAGCGGCGTAGTAATAAACAGTGTAAGACAGAAAAATCTCACACTGCTGTCTCACACTGGACAAACCTATCTCACACCGGTCATAATGCGAGAAAATGATAGACATAATGAATGGCAAGGTATGCATTAAATACACAAAATAATTTGATAAAGGGCATAACTCACAAAAAGACTTCCTATGTCTTTAACAGCTAAAAAAATTCTAAGTTCAAAAGGGCCGAAATTTCTAAAAAAAAAAAAAAAAAAAAAAAAAAAAAAAAAAAAATAATGGAATCGGAATTTCCTCGTAATATGCACATCTATACACATTGTGTCCCAAATGCCTACAAAGTTTCACTAAATTCCTTGCACCGGTTTAAGAGGTGTTGCGATTAAAAACTGTTCATTACTATATTCAACATATAGCCTAATTTCTAAGTTCAAAAGAGCAAAATTCCCAGAAAAATGATGGAATCGGAACTTCCTGGTAATATGCAACTCTACATATTGTTTCCTAAATGCTTACAAAGTCTCACTAAATTGCATGCAGCCGTCTAAGAGGAATTGCGCGTACAAACTGTTCATTACTATATTCACATAGAGCCAAATTTTTAAGTTCAAAAGGGCCAAAATTCCCAGAAAATTAATGGAATCGGAATTTCCTGGTAATATTCACATCTGCACTTTGTGTCCTAAATAATTACAAAGTTTCACTGAATTCCATGCACTGGTTTAAGAGGAGTTGCGCTTACAAACTGTTCATTACTATATTCAATACAAGGCAAAAATTCTACGTTCAAAAGGACCAAAATTCCCAGAAAATTAATGGATTCGGAATTTCCTGGTAATATGCACATCTACACATTGTGTCCTAAATGCCTACAAAGTTTTACAAAATTCCGTGCAGCGGTTTAAGAGGAGTTGCGCTTACAAAAAAAAAAGGGACTGACGGACTGACCTACTGACTGACGGACCGCAAATCAAATTTTATTTTTGTTTTTCAATATATTCATCATTGACACATTGCCAAAAATTGGCATGTTCAACAGCATCAAGTAGTTGCTTTGTACTGCCTGGTAATACACAGTCTACAATACATGTGTCAAATAACGTACACTTTTGTGGCACAACCGGGGTTTGCATGATAAAAATAATGTATATGTAACGTTAATGAGTCAGGCGTTCTCCAAATAACAGTTAAGACAACTTCAGGTTTATAAATTTATTTACAAAAGAATTAATGAAATATATTTACAATATCACTTTCACACCCACACTCGCTCACACCCCATACTCGTTTAATATGTTTTAAAAATTAATATCCCATAGGAAAATGATAATTCCCATTGAAGAAATGATTCTCCTACAGGAAATATTGACAATCCTATAGGATTTTCTAAAAATCCTATAGAAATTATATTTCCTATAGGAGAATTATATTTCCTGTAGGAATTTGCTTCAGACAGTTTTCCTACAGGAAATTAAGATCTCCTATCGGATTTTATCAAATCCAATCGGAATTGAAACTCCTATAGGAAATTCTAGTATTCCGATAGGAAATTTCAAATTTCCAATAGGAATATTGTTTTTCCTATGGGAAAAATTATTTTCCTGTAGAAATTTATTTTTGAAAGGTAAATATCTCACCTGACAGGTGAGATACAATGATAACAAAGGTGGTTGTAAACTCCTTAAGCAATTGTCTATCATATGGCATATTTGAATTTTTCGATATATGCAGCTTAGACGGTTGCAAAAATGCCACCTTGGTACTGGCATAATTATCCGGCACAGTGTTACAAGCCCCAAATTAATATCCCAGCAACATTTGATCAAGTTCTTTTTTATTGCTCCAAGATGGGGGATATATATCGCCTTGTACGCCCCTGTCCTTTTGGCGAGCGATCGCGAGCGCTCGCTCTGTTGAACTCGCCTCAGGTGTCCGCAGTTCCACCTGACTGCGCATTTGCAGAGAATTATGGGTTACCCGTATTACAAAATTAAAGAGCCACGAAGCTAGCCTGGTGCCAGTATACAACTGATTGTTACAGTATATAATATGCAAATGTATTTAATAAGGCATCATTCTTTGACTTTTGTGGGGTTGATCATTACACAGTCGGCACGTGATCAAATCTATCATAAAGCCTTCGGACTCTATTGGATTTGATCACGTGCCCGACTGTAATGACTATCCCATAAAAGTCCAAGAATTATTCTTTATTTCTTAAATAATGGAATTCAGTTCATAATTCTAGTGGAACTATGCGAGTTGATTTTTAATGACACACGGTGCTATAAGGCGTACACTACACAAAAGTGTTATTTAAAGTTGAATGATCGTTAAAGTAATATTCTGTTGTATGATATCATTGCCAAAAAAAACGATATAACTTTTAATGTTTTGTTTGGTGTATCATTGTATATTTGATCATAAATACTTCTACAGTTAATACATGAAGTAACGTATCACACAGAACCACTCGCAAACGACCAGAAATGGGTTCAAGGCGATCCTTATCAAATCGTGGTTTTATTTGGACAAGTATGGAAGTCACACAAGTTTTGATATGCTTTTTTATCGGTATGTATTCTGATTATTTTTACTGGTTTGGGATTTTTTTTCAATATTTTGTTTTGTTATCTCTTTTTCTGATAATTTTTTTAAAAAAATGTCTAACTCATCTTGCATTGAAGGTTACGCCCATATCACGACTGTCTGTGATCATTTATAAAGTCATGTTTTCATTTGATATTTTATATGTTCAGTAAAGGACCTCACTTTATTCTATATCATTACTTGTATAATAATTATTATTATTTGCATTTTGCATTTTACAAATATGGTTGGTTGAAACTTAAATTATTGCCCTTGTTTAACCTCAACGTTATCTGAGAAGCTTTCACCATTTATCTTATATAAATCGGCTTTTCAGTTAAAATTATTTTTATTGATAATTTTGTATGTTATTTTGTATAAATTGCCATCTTCTTT
>WFKH01011801.1:19406795-19417340 GCA_016163765.1 Magallana hongkongensis
TAAGAAAATTTTATAAACACTTTAATTACATGACATAACATGTTGTACTGCGTAACTACATAAAATTTAGTGCCTTTTTCAGAACTGAATATGACCTTAGCGGAACTTTTGGGTTTACTCCCAAACATCGACAAATGGACCTCGCTGAACAATACGCTGCTGTCCTCCACTAAAGCAGATGAGTCTAAAGATGGCGCTGTGGTCGGCTGGGGCGTCATCATCCCGGTCCTGTTGATTGTGCTGTTCCTCATCACCGTCACGGGCTGTTTACTCTGGCACACATGGATTAACCGTAGACAAGCCTCTGAATCCACGGATCAAACTCCAGACGCCAGTAAGACTATCAGCCGGTTCAGGAGAAGCACCAAGAACACATCGGACTACGTACGTGCTTCCACCAGATCCACCACTCCTCTTCGATCGAGCATCGGAGACAATGTTCACGTGACGGCCCTTCAGAATCAGGGCCCTGACAAGTTCACATTTGTGTGGGACAAGGATAACTGGAGACTGTGTCCGCAAGGCGACTCCCGGCTTCAAAGGTCGGATTTGAACAACAACAGCACTGCGCTTCGCCAACATTTGTCGCCCATTGAGGAAACAGAAACGTCCATTGCCAACGTTTCCAGGTCGTATAACCTCAGTGCGCAACCTCCTTACTCGCCTTATCACTTGACGTACATCCATGCACCGCCGCCATCTTATGAGGAGTCGGAAGTAAGTTCCACGGGGAAACCTGCTCCAATGCATTCCTTACAAACCACAAACACAACACAGAGTGAGGAGTCGTGGAGCGTCTGTGCTAAACACAAAAGGTCCCTTACCATGAGTTCCCCGTTCTACCCACATTACAACACTCCTACAACAGAGTGCGAGCTGGAAGAACCGTCCAACATGAAATTCAACTCAGCAACAACCACGACTCTATCACACAACACCAGCTACCCTTCTTCGCCAATGTCCTCATCTGCTGGAAGTCTTACTGCATCCAACATTGACACGGGCCCTGAAGCCTCAATGATGATATCGTATCAAGAACCAACATGTCCCCCGTCTTCTTTGCAAAGCGATTTTGCTCCGTCTACCAACCAAACATCAGAAAGAACCAGTCAAAATGGAAGTGACCTCAGTGGAGGAGTTCCCAGTCTTCCAAGCAGTATTTTATATTACCATCAACGGATGGCTGGCGACACTAGTCTAAAGCCTTTTGGTAAAACTCCAAACTTCTCTCCCCACGCTTTTCAGGGAAGTGCTGGTAGCAGTCTGATATCTGCAGATACACACTACGAGGACAATACGTCTTTGTTGCCAAACGTGGGAAGCAGCAATACATCCGAAAACCCGACTGGATCTATTCTTTTCAACACAAACCCTTCTCTTCATCCTTCACTGCCTCTTTCCAATTCCGTGTTGCCTTCATTGCAAAACTCTATGGATCCTTCTATCCAGTTTGCCACGTCATTCAATCCATCACTTCAGTACTTTAACACTCTAAATCCATCGCTTCGCTATGCCAACTTTGCGTCCAGCCAAAACGTAAGTGCCGAGGATTTGTCCAAAATGGTGGATGAAATGTCTTCCATCCGCCCGCTCTCTGTTCACGGAGACACGATGAATCAGGGATCCATCGTGCACAGCGTCATTGGATACGACGGTATCGTTGGACAGAGCTACGTGGCGGATCTTTGCGCCCCTCAGTCCGGCAGTGAAGCCGATAACAACTTCCACCAAAGCATCACCGAGCTCTTCAAGAGCTGGAGCGTCACGGCCGAACTGGATTACAGCTCTCTAAGTTCCCAAACCCCCTCACAGCGTGCGGACCCAACAACCGCTTTTGATAATACGGAACGCAGCTCTTGTGTTGCTCCACAACAAACCATTGAGACGTCATCCATGTGGGAGCAAAGATCGAACGGCCAAAACCAGGGAGGCGACAACAATCCAGAGGATTTCCGAAGACCACATGTGCAGTTGGATCAACTACCTGTTCCTGGCCGGCGAGTGAAATTTGATGTTCCTATTCTCGTGAACAAAACTTACTGGGTTTAAAATACACGCGGACTTGACGTTCTTCAGATGTACATTTGATTAGACATTGATCACTTTATCATTATTTTGTTGAATGAGAAAACCCCCCCACAATTTATGATGCTTGACAAATTACTGTTAAACATCAACAACCTAATTTATACAATATACTTCACATGCTTTATACAATATTTATGTTTACAATTTTGGGGGATGTTTTATTTCCCCGTTATACAAGTGCTTTTTCTTTCAGTTAATTTTCACTGTACATGGTTTTGTACTTCAATCTGTATACCTTTTCAGCATTTGTCATTAAAAAAATTGTTACAATTGAAAGCGAAAGTGTTCTTTGCAGTTTATGCGAAATAACTGGGGTTTTGGGGGTTTTTTTTGAAAGTTATTCATACGGCTATTTCACCGAGATTTGAACAAAAATGTGTGTAAATTATACTAAAGTTATAAAATAAATTAATTTAATTGTATCTACCATTATAAAATATAACTATTTGTTAGAACTATGGAGGAACAAGTGAAAGAGATTATCACTTTTCATTAAAATGGAAATGAATGATAGAAAATGAATTGGAAAAAAACACGTAAAATACGAAGGATAACGTTAACTTTAGACCCCCCCCCCTCAATACCTTGAAAACAGTACGAGTTGTCTCACTTTTTCTTTTTGTGAAAATTCCCCTTTGGGATCCTCATTCTATTGTGACCAATGGAATCAATGAACCTTTAATTAACGCGGGAAATTACGTACACAAAAGACCAGACGGCTTCCGGTACAGATGTGATAGAGGTTTTTTACTTATTTCAATGGAAAATTTTCGGAAAATAGAGAAGATTGGCGAAGGAACCTATGGCGTGGTGTATAAAGCACAAGACAAGACCACCGGACAACTTGTAGCATTAAAGAAAATCAGATTAGACACGTGTGTATACCACTGAATTATAGTAAATGCGATACAAGCGTCGGTTTGTTGTTGTTTTAGGTTACTTTTAAAACTTAATTTACAGCTTTTATTTTCTTAGCGTAAGTTGCTGTTTCTAGCTGATTGTTAAGGTGTGTAAGTGTTGAAATCTAGACGAGTTCGACATAGTCAACCTGATGCTGAAAACTTGCTACTACTACATACGACAACACCCCCCCCCCCCCTTCCGCTATATATATTATTGTCTTGTGGGAATAATCTCTTCAAAATATGAGGATTTACTGTCTACTTAAGTCACATTTTAAAAGAAATTATCCCTGCTAAATTAAAAGAGCATTGGCAATGTGATGAAAATTTAGTCTCTTTTGTTGAAATGCTTTTACAAACTGACAAAGATAATAATTTCCTAATTATATGACTGATAAGTATGGAAAATAAGAATCCCGGAGTCAAGTGAAGTCGTACCCAAACCGACTTGTACCCAAACAGACTAACAATCCATTTGTCCGGTGGTAGACAATGATACTTGGGTTGTAAATGTAAAAGATAATCTGTGATGGTTATGTTTTGATATAAGTACAAAAATTAAGAAATTATGAGATAAATGAATGTAGAATTTTTTATACTATAATGTCATCTCCTATAAGTTTGCCAAAGAGGTCCCTATATCAACATTTGATAGAAAATTTTTGTTTACATGCAATCTTTTGTTTAAAAAAACGATTATTTAGGTTGACAAATTTATAAATTCTTCTCACTCTTTGAAGGCAGGCATAATATTATAATTGAAGTCATTTTTTACTCGATAATTGCATTACAAGTCTGTTTGGGTATGAGTCAGTTTGGTTACGAGTTGACAGTAATTCGGAAAATTTATAGTACAATTTGTAGAAGAGGTTAAAGGTGTCCATTTCTCAGCATGGTTCAACAACACAATATTAGTCTGAGCTCATAAGTCACTTTTCGGTTCTGCTTTTATTTTAAAAACTGTGTAATGGTCTATAGTCTGTCCCAAGTTATTGTTTCAGTCACATTTAGACGATTTTAATAAAAATACACATACCTGTGAAAGAAGTACAATTGAAATGGATGGAAGGGAAAATATTCAAGATATCTTCATTGATAAATTATCATTTTTCACTCGGAAAAAATCACAGGAATGAAAACAGATTTGTTAAGGAGAATTATAATGGGAAATGTTGACATCTTTTCTCCATTCGGAAGTCACTCGGAATACCTCACACAATTTTTCAACGGTATAATTTGGGTACTATTCAATGCAAAAACCCCATAGACTCATTTTTTTTTAGCCGGGTATTGCAACCTGATAAACTAGAGGAGCTGTTTCAAAGGAGAAATCTTGGAAATTTTTCATACTTTTGAATGAACATTGTTTGAACCTTGAGGTATTTATGATTATTGAGTAATTAAGCAAGATGTAAATCGAGGATATCTTGGGACAGAGTATAATAATGTTTGACATGCACCCTCAACAAATCTTTTGTACTAGGTTTAACTCAATAGCTGGTGCTAGTAGAAGCTAGGTAGTACTGAGCCTACAATACACACTTTCACATTCTTCCACCCTTTTCTTTTGAGTTTCCTTTCCCCTAGAAATCTCGCACAAGACTTCAATCTGCTCCACGTGGGTTATTTTGTTGGGCACCAATGTAATAGACAAGGGGAAAACTGTTCTTTCAAGTCTGTCAAAATACATGTCAAAATGATTTGCTATTTTATGGAGAATTTTTCATAAGATACATGTGTTTTGATACCTTATATTTTTCATTCATTTGTCTCATTTGTAAAGTTGTTTGACTTTCATATACTGGTATGTTATCATGCAAATAAAATTTTAACTGTGTTTATGTACTGTCTGCAAGATAATATTTTTTCTTCACTCTTCATAGTTCTGAAACAGAGAATGTTTTACAACATTTATACATGTATTCTATATTCCAGTGAGTCAGAGGGTGTGCCAAGTACAGCAATTCGAGAAATTTCCCTGTTGAAGGAACTTGATCAAAGCTGCATTGTCAGG
This sequence comes from Magallana hongkongensis, assembly GCA_016163765.1. Classification (NCBI taxonomy): domain Eukaryota; kingdom Metazoa; phylum Mollusca; class Bivalvia; order Ostreida; family Ostreidae; genus Magallana; species Magallana hongkongensis. Next base: position 19,411,800 of record WFKH01011801.1, read on the forward strand.
TATATTAATGTACATGAATTTCTAACCATGCATAAGATTTTTGAAAATGAGTGGCTGCAGAAGGCTCTGGTATTCCTGAACAACTCCATAAACAACCCTCATTAGTCTACATATAACAATCTTTTGTCAGTGAACTACATCTTATGATGCAATTGCTTGATAAGGTAATTAGCAATTTGGTTGTCAAATTTTAAGCACACGGTAAAAATAGTAAAGGTAAAAGCCCTGCAGTCAGAAATAATTTCTAAGCCATAAGTTATATTTATTTCAGATTACTAGATGTTGTCCATAGTGAACAGAAGCTGTACTTGGTGTTTGAGTACCTGAATCAGGACCTCAAGAAGTACATGGATAGCTGTCCTGCCTCTGGAATGCCATCATCACTCATCAAGGTCTGTCTACAAACTGTCTGGATATTTGAGTAGTGTGGTCTAAATAGGATATCATATATACATAGTAATTGGTTGTACAATATACTAAGTATTCAATTCAATCTACAGAAAAGAAAACTCTTTATTTTGAAAACTTGACTATATTGAAATAGATAGCTTGCTTTATCTTGGCTGTTTAAAAACACATAATATGTTTACTGTGCATTTAAGAGAGGGAATTCTAAAAGTATTTAAGACTGCATGTTTTAACTTCATAGAAATGTAGATATAAATTTGGTTTTCTTTTGTGATATAGAGCTACATGCACCAATTGCTTCAAGGAATAGCCTATTGTCATTCACACCGAGTGTTACACAGAGACTTGAAGCCACAGAACTTGTTGATTGACGTGGAGGGTAATATTAAACTGGCAGACTTTGGACTAGCCAGGGCATTTGGTGTCCCAGTTAGAACGTACACTCATGAGGTATTGATGATTGCTGATTGAAAGCATTCATGACATGGATCCTTTTGAAATATAAATTATAGGTGCAGAGTGTATTGAACAAGTCAGGGTTTTTTTAGAGCTGTTTTAACAAGAGCTTAGACTTTGGGCAGTGAGTGACAAACTCCAATTTGATGAAGGCGGGGTCTACTCATGGTTAACTGTCCAGTCATTGGCAGGTAGATTTGAATACTTTGAACACAATGACAATTGTCTGACTTCATCCAGGGCTGTATATTTCAGTTGAAACAACATCAATTTTACACAACAGAGCAGATCTTGGGGGAAAAAAATTTTTGATTTTGACAGTCTATAAATATTAATAAGCTTCTCTTAGCAAATTAGAAGAAAGGAGGTCAATATTTGAAAGCTTGTTTTGATGAGCAATCTAGATAGTAACATCCCACCAAAAGTCCAAGTTTTTGTTAAAATGGCTCTAAGTTATCCTATTACATACACTTTTACAGTAAATTAAATAACAACACCAATTTTCATGAGTATTTTCTTAAATTTTCAAAATGATAGTCATGTCAGTTTGAGTAATTAATAAATCTACAATTTAATTGAAAATTTACTTTGTATTATCTTCATGGTTATTGACATATTTTGTTTATGGAAAGATTTCATGAACTCTGTAGGTCACTGAGCAAATTTTTGCATATTGTTTTACTTCTTTATTACAGGTAAAACAAAACCATGTTGCTTATTTAAAAAAAAAAAAACAACATTCAGGACCAGTTGGACATCAGTATCATTGACAAGAATATTTTCACTACCATGTACATATGCATTTGTTAATGTGAATTGTATGTCAGAACCACTGTTTATTTTTATATGTATCGGTAACTATTTGTAAGTATTTAATCTTGAATGCTTGGAGATTGTTAAGTTTTTCTAGGCCCTATGGAGTTCAAGGTAGCAAGGCATTGACTGCATATCTGTTTTCAAGCCTGTCATGCATTGAATAAGTGACACACATGTACATGTCTGATTGCAGGTTGTGACATTGTGGTACAGGGCCCCCGAGATCCTCCTGGGCAGCAGGTTCTACTCCACCCCAGTAGATCTGTGGTCCCTTGGCTGTATCTTTGCAGAAATGGTAAGTTTTTTTAATTTGTTGTGCAAGGAGATATTCCCAAGGAAGATTTTGATTGCAGATTTAAATCATAATGGGAAAAGTTGTACCATAGGGATCAGAGTTTTTAAAAACAGCCGGTCCCACCGGCAAAACCAGTTAATATTTCAAATGACTGGTAATACTGTATACAGGCTTATTTTCGCCCCATGTAATTTTTGCCCTTCAACACTTACAAACAGTTTCACCCGGTCTTGAATTCGCCCAGACACTGTTGCGTGTAAAGAGACAACATTTGAGACATTGGAATTCGCCCAGTCTAAAATTTGTCCGCTGACAACGAGGGCGAAAGGGGCGAAAATAAAACGGGGGCGAATATTTCCCTGTATACAGTATAAAAACGACCATTTCAAGACTTTAACCTCTTTACAAGGAGGATTTAAATGTTTGCAAACATCTTCAATATGAATTAAGAAAGCAATTCACACTCAGCAAGATTGACTTTTATATAAATTGTAAGGGTAGGCTAATTAACGAAATAATGTTAGATAAGATACTTATGATAAGGTCTCCGACTGCTATTAATCAATTTTTATTGTTGTGAATTTCTATCCTTTGCTCAGTTTTGCCATTTAATACGACCGTACTTCATAAACAACATGGCTCCTGCCAAACACGAAAAACAGTTTAGTTTGATTTCACTATACGAGAAAATTAGACAGAGTTTGAAATATTTGTAACAGTTTAGTAATGCAAGTAACTTGATCAAACATCCTGTGCATCAAGCACGTATATTATCATTATATCTAGTACTAATAAGGTTATTATAAACCTATGCTTACATTTTCAATGTAAAGAAATTAAAAGTAAAGAGAGGAGATTCAGGAAAATTTTCTCTACTTACATGACTTGAAAATATACGAGGGTTGTTAGAAAAGTTCGCGGACAAAGTAATTTAGGAAAAAATTACTGTGTACTTTGTAGGATAGTGTATGTTTTATTAAATGAATATCAGTTGAAAATAAGTATGCAAAACATCAAATGATTTTAATAATTTTTTAAAAATATACAGCGTTTTTTACTTTGCATGAATTAGTTTTACGTCAAGCTTAAATCTGAAAAGTTTTGCTGGTACCATGCGAATAGTCTGCTCACAATTGAACTTGTCTGCAAACTTTTCTAACAACCCTTGTAAAGGACTATGTATGATTTGAGCCTAAAATGGCCCCCTTAAATGAACATCATCATTTTAATGTTATTCTTTGTTTTCTTTGTACAGACATACTTTTGAAGTTTTTTCATAATCTTCATTTTGATTTAAGTGCCCACAATTTAGAAATATGACATCAAAAAGTTTTCCTTTTCCCGCCATTTCTGCATTCTTAGCATAAAACAGTTTGTTTTCAAGCAGTTTTTCTTTAAGAAAACATTGAGCGATTGCTTGAACAAACAAAATATTTTCACCAAAGATGTATCTTTCCAGTACTAGTAAGTGACATTACAAAAAGTTCGTTCTTGTTCAAAGTGTCGCTCTGTATTTCCCATTCAATAAAAGATAAGAAAAATGTCAATAAATGACTGATTTTGATTGAATTCTAAAAATAGCGTCACTTCTGACGTCATATACTGCCAGTGAGTGCAAATAAATCAAATAATAAGGTGAAAAATATATTTTATATCATGTATATCAACTCTTCTAAAAAATAACAATTTAATGTACATGTACCTGAGACACTTTAAAAAATGACGAATTATGGGGGCCAAATTTGACTAATATCATATATAGTCCTTTGTTAGCTTTTTGTTATGGTGTTTTGTTTATTTTATTTGAAAGTCAAATATGGACCTGGGAATATTTGTTCAGACCGGGAAATTTCATAAATCGCTGGTCCACTTGACCAGTGAATTTATTTTTATTTCGAAACTCTCGGGGATGTATTTTTTTATGCATGTTGGGAACTGTTTCCCCTGTTTCCAAAGTTTTTTGGAAGCAAATGATTTGCTACTACATGTATTTGATTAATGTATCTCACCTTATTTTAAAGAAAATAAAGGACTACTTCATGTTGAATTATTTTTTTATTATGATGAAAGAACTTTATATCTATGTCTTATGATAATCTTTCCATGGTCTGTTGATTTGTTTTGTTATTAATTACAGATGACAAGACGTGCCTTGTTTCAAGGGGACTCTGAAATTGACCAGCTTTTTAGGATATTCAGAACACTTGGTAAAACATTTTCTTGCATTAACTGTTAGTGGGACATGCACATTGAACAAATAGTAGAAGTCCTGATGGTGTTTTCAAATGACATTTAAGAATTATCTTTGAATAATTGCAAAAGTTAATTTTGCTGCACAATTTTTGCAGTGTTTTTGCAATGGATTGCATTGTAGTGAGAATAGCAACATAATCTCTTATCTACATTTCATCTGCACCCACTTGAATTTTTCAATTTCTTTCTAACACATATCAATAAATGGATTATTTTGTAACTTACTATTTTATGCTCATCTGAGCTTATTTCAAATAAGCTATTCTTATCACCCATTGTCTGGTCCCCACTGTCCATCTGTCTGTCAATTTGTAAACTTTTCACATATTTGACTATTCCTCTAGAACCAAATGGCAAATTTTATCGATAAACCAAGCTTTAATTTAAAAAACTGTGAAAATAGAGTAGGTTTTTAAAAAAAAAAAATCTTGTTCTCAAGAACTGCTGAACCAAATTACAAACAGGAATGTATATGTATGATTGAGAAGTTTAGAACCATTCACATTTCTTTCCAAGTGTTGATTCTTTGTTTTAAAAAAAATATAAAAAGTTTATGAAGACATAAAAATTCCAAGATAACATCTGGGATTGTCTGTGTTGACTTTTTTAGCTCACCTGAGCTGAAAGCTCAAGTGAGCTATTCTGATCACATTTTGTCTGTCGTCCGTCCGTCTGTACGTCCATCTGTCTGTCTGTCTGTAAACTTTTCACATTTTTAACATCTTCTCAAGAACCACTGGGCCAATTTCAACCAAACTTGGCACAAAGCATCCTTAGCTTAAGGGAATTCAAAGTTGTGAAAATTAAGGACCAAGCCCTCTTACAAGGGGAGATAATTAAGAATTAATGAAAATTTTCGAGAAATTTTCAAAAATCTTCTTCTCAAGAACCATTTGGCCAGGAAAGCTGAAACTTGTGTGAAAGCATCCTAAGGTAGTGTAGATTCAAAGTTGTAAAAATCATGACCCTCGGGGGTAGGATGGGGCCAAAATGGGGGTCTTACTTTTAACATAGGAATATATAGAGTAAATCTTTAAAAATCTTCTTCTCAAGAACCATTTGGCCAGGAAAGCTGAACCTTTGTGTGGAAGCATCCTAAGGTAGTGTAGATTCAAAGTTGTAAAAATCATGACCCTCGGGGGTAGGATGGGGCCAAAATGGGGGTCTTACTTTTAACATAGGAATATATAGAGTAAATCTTTAAAATCTTCTTCTCAAGAACCATTTGGCCAGAAAAGCTGAAACTTATGTGGAAGCATCCTCAGGTGGTAGTGTAGATTCAAAGTTGTGAAAATCATGACCCTCGGGGGTAG
>WFKH01011801.1:19428609-19473346 GCA_016163765.1 Magallana hongkongensis
ACACAATATGTAGATGTGCTTATTACCAGTAAATTCTGATTCCATTTTTTTTTCTTGAAATTTGGGCCCTTTTGAACTTTGAATTTTTTTTTTAATTAGTTGTTAAAGACAAAGGAATAGATGTGCATACATGTATTTGCAGGAAGTTTTTAGCTTATGAATTTTTGCGAGTTATCTCTATATCAAATTTTTTTGTGTATTTAATGCCTTGCCATTCATTATATGTATCACGGTCAGGTAATGGGGGAGCGTGGGGTGTGTGAACTTGCTCACTTTTTCTTTCATTAATAATGAAACTAATAGATTGACATTTTGATGCTTAACATTTTTGTGTAGCTTCAATATTAATGCATCAGATTGATTTATTCCAGGAACTCCAGATGAGAGTGTTTGGCCAGGCGTGTCACAGCTTCCAGATTACAAGTCGTCCTTCCCTAAATGGCCCCAGCAGTCAATCAGTAGCATCGTTCCACATCTAACAGGGGACGGTCTGGACTTAATGGCAGTGAGTTAATGTTTGTTACATTTGTTGATTCTGCAATATATTTGCATGGGACTACCCTAAAAATGTTGTTTGTTTGCCCTCTCCCAACCGTCTGATGCAAAAGTACCCAACTCAAAAAATATTTTGATTTACATGCTGAGTATGATATTTTAGATACAGTTGTTCACCAATCTTCTTTTTATTGAAAAGTCATTCATTTGATCTTGCAATCATGATGTTTCTTGACAAATGTCAGTGTTTAATCGATAAAGGTTTAACAGATTGTTTATAAACTATTTTGGGCATACTTTTTCTTCTACTAAATGTAAAAGATGAGATTGACCCTGGATTTTAAAAAATAGGTTATTCAATAAGTTTCGACATGATAAGTATGAACATAATTGCAGGATTTTAAAAAATAGGTTATTCAGTAAGTTTCGACATGATAAGTATGAACATAATTGCAGAATGATTATCAATTTGTGGGTTAGAAAAATTATAAGTGAACAAGATTTATAATCAAAGATTTGCTGAAGACTGCATGTAGTTTTAAGGTAGTCCTATAGTCGGCACTAAATGGGCTCAATCATGGAAAGCCTAGCTTTAAATTATAGATATGCATTATAACAATACATAAACACAAAAAAATTATTACTTTTCACGCTATAAGCTTTAAAGCAAGTAGACCATGAAGAAAAATTTCTGTAAAAACCATATATCGTTAAAGTTTTCCGCTTAGGTCTGTCAATAATGTTGGAATCTTTTAAACATTTGTTGATAAATGATTGATTAAATACCAAATAGCTTCTGTCTATAAAATTTAACTGGTTTTTGTTTAAGAAAAAGGGAAAGGGGGAGGGACATCCACCTGTCAATCAAGACAAGACAATGTACATTTGTAATCATGGGCCTGCTTATAATTAAGTTTGATAAATTATATACCGGTGATCATTGTGATGCTAGCAATTTACAATAATCCAATCTCTTATGTGTTTTTTTCCCTGCAATTTATATTATGTAATTCTTAATCATACATGTAAGAAGGGGTAATGGTCATTACGCGATGAATATACCAATTAAATGATACACTAAATCAATATTCAAATGTTAGAAATGATTTAATTTTTAATTTATATTCATTCTCCTTTAGCGGGCTTCAAGTTGCTTGCTAACAACTATACATGTTGGTCTCAAATTAGTTGTGTAATGAAGCATACCTGAGATCCTGATTAATCAGTGCATTTTTATCCTGAGAAATGTCGTTTTTCATTTTTCTATTTAAAAATTGAGTTTCTTAACTTCAATCATTTCTATTTTTCATTCAGTACGTACAACACTGTTCTAATTGCTTATTATTGACATTGTTTACAAGAGCGACGTAGAGCAAAATCAATATTGGATATATAAAATTCTATGTAAAAGTCAAACCAATATGTAAAATTTGGATTGTGACTAGTACGATACTCGGGCTTTTTAAAGTAATTTGATGGGTACCCCATTCCTTAAACCAAAATCATCCATGTCCCCATGGATACAGATAAAGAATTTTTATATCACCATAAAAATAATGTTTTCTAGAAAGTTGATGCATGTATTTTAAAAAATCCTTTAAAATAAGCTTTTACAGATATAGTAATTTATGAGGATTTTATGAATTTTTATGATGATTTATGATTTTATGATGAATTTATGAGTATATGTTAAAATAAGTGATGATCGCCAGTACTTGATTTGAATTGTTCTCAAGTGTAAATTACAATTTGAACTAATTACAGAAAATGTTGAAATATGAGCCCAGTCAGAGGATATCAGCCAAGAAGTCTCTGACTCATCCTTACTTCAATGGAGTCTGCAAACAAAGGCCACCTCAGATCTTCAAGTGAGAGGAAGTCTGCCTATTTTAAGTGCCCTTCTTCTTACCTCCCACATAACTGATGTGTTCAAATACATGACTGTGATATTAAAAACTATGTTCAGCTAAGACATCCTTTTTTTCACTTAAAAAGAATCGAACAAAATAACCGAACCTTTAAAAAAATTGATGAAATGTTACAACTGTTAAATTTTATTTGTCCCTTTTTTTTCATGGTAATATGTAATTACATGTATATCTGTACAGAAACATCACATTGAGCTGACTGCATTTTATTAAACATTTTTTGATAATTTACACAATGTAATAGGGCATAAACAAAATAAACTGTGTCAAATTCACTAACAATAAATTGAATAATTACATGTACTCCTGGTAATGCTAAATGAATTTTTAGACATTTTTAAATGATACAGACAAATAGTATGTTAAATTTTTATTGTATCGGATACATGTATACATATTTTGTATACCGTACTTGAATTAAGTATATTTTTATTTATATCCACTTCAAGTGTAACATGAATGTACTGTAAATATATAAATATATATATGATCATGCATTTTCTTAATAGCAAACCAAGTAAATGATCTGTAAATAAATTTCGATTTGGTTCATTGTGAACTACTGTATGGTCTATCAATATGATAATCCAATGATGAATTGCATTGTTAAATATCTCTGTTGAGAATATACATAAGTATGTTATTTGTACTAAGTGTTGTTTATTAAATATGAAACCCATTATTTTGAAGACTTTCACATTCTTTTTGAAACTGTTAGTTAATGTGCATTGGGTTTTTTTAGGTAACTCGAGTCACTCAGGTGACCTATTGCAATGGGTCTTCATCCGTGTGTTGTGCGTTAACAATTTTACATTTTTAACTTCTTATAAACTACACGGCCAATTATTACCATTTTTGGTGTGAGGCATCTCTATGGTAAGAGGAATCAAAATTGTGAAATTCATGGCTCTACCACCCCCAGGGTGCCATAGGCGGGTCCAAATATACAAAAAAAAGCAAAATTTTAAAAAATCTTCTTCTCTACTTCCACACATGTGGGGAAAAAACTAAATGCATTGTAATGATGTCCATGAATCCATCTACCAAAATTGTGAAATTCATGGGCCCTGGATCAGGGGTTCAGGCCCTAGGGTGGGGCTAATATGGCCATGTAGTAAAAGTATATTATATCTTAGAAAATCTTCTCTACTCCCATATACATTTGAGAAAAACTAAATGCATGGTTATGATGTCCATGAAGCCCTCTACCTAAATTGTGAAATTCATGACCCCTGGGACAGGGGTTCAGGCCCTAGGGTGGGATCAGTATGGCCATAAAGTAAAAATATATTAGATCTTAAAAAATCTTCTTCTCTACTCCCATATATATTTGAGAAAAACTAAATGCATGGTAATGATGTCCATGAAGCCCTCTACCAAAATTGTGAAATTCATGGTTCCTGGGTCAGGGGTTCAGGCCCTAGGGCAGGGCCAATGTGGCCATATAGTGAAATTGTATTGATTTATTATTTTCTTCTGTACTACCACAGTTGTGGGATATTAAGTCATGCATTGTTATTATGTTCATAATGTCCTGATGTTAAATGGTGATATTCGTGGTCCCCAGGCCATGGGGCAGAAGTTGAGGGGGGGGGGGGTTAAATATGACCATATATTGAACATGCAAACATGCATTTTTATTTAGGGTAATTGCTGCTTGTCATCCATTAACAATTTTATCTTCATCTTGAAAACTACATGGTAAATTGTCACTTGGCAGTATTGAATTGATATGTGTTGTATTTTAGGAAATCTACTTTACTTTCAAAAGTCTTCTTCTCTACTCCCACACATCTGTAAGAAAAACTGAATTCATAATTATGTAGACCAGGAAGCCCTCTACCAAAATTTTAAATTTCATGTCCCCCTGGGAAGAGGTTTTGACTCAAGGGTGGGGCCAAAATAGTCATATAGTGTTAAATTAATCCATATACATGTAATGGGTGTGGGTGGGCTGTATATTATGTTAAAAAAATTTGATTATTTTATTCAGCTTTTGAATTTTAATGAAAGAAATGAGTACATACATGTATTTAGAAAAGTGAATGAATGAAGCTGTCTATCAAAATTAAAGATATCATGAAAGGTTGGGGGGGGGGGGGGGGGAAAGGTAAAGGGGGTATCTTTCCTTGCTTGTTCATAATTGTAAAATAATGTAATTAAGAAATTAAAATATTAAAAGAGTTAAACAAGTCTTTTATTTATAAGAAAACAACCAAAGCAGTTTTAAGTTTTTAAATAAACAGTAGACTTGTTAATAGTAAAGTAAAAATTGGCTATCCGAAAATACTAAAGTGTGGTAATTGTGTACAATAATTTTTGAATAATGCCAGATGGTGTCATTGAATGAATGATTGATAACTGAACAGGTAAAACATGAGAATTGATAAAACAAAATAACATCAGTGGTTTTTGTTTTCGTATAAATGTCCTAAGGTGGAGAGTGTCTGTCTGGCCCCAAGGGATGGGAAGGGGGGGGGGGGGTGTTTTTAATAAAACATGTATACCAGGCTACCAGCCATCTTTAGATCTTTAGTTTATCTATGAAAACATATAAACATAAAAGCTATATTGAAAAATAACAAATATGGGACAATTATCAATGTCTTTGTTGTAAGATTTCAGGTAGGAAGGTTGTGGTCATTACCATATTTTAGATTTTAGTTTACTTCAGAATGAAGCTTAATTAAAATGCATTATATGAGAATCCCCAAAAGGTCTGTGTATGAGCTATGGTACTCGGGTGACCGTTAAGGCCTGTTGGCCTCTTGTTTTTTTGTTTTGTTTTTTTTTTGCATTGGTGATAAATTTATGTCTGATGTATATGTACAGGTACATTTATGTGCAACTTGTACATGTACTAACATGTACTACTGTAAATATGACAAGAAAAATACCCGTTATTCACCTGGTTTTAATTGACCATTTCACTTCAGTTTCTTTCAATGCCCTTGCTTATTTATCAGATTCAGGACTGTAATTTGTGGAAAGATAGTCGGCTAAACACACCGGAACAAATTCACTGTTACAGGGTGCAAAAATTCATCGATAATGCATCTATCATTACAATAAAAAACTATCCAAGCTGTTAAGGTACCTCACTACATCAAGACATATACTTTTTAAGACACTACGTCACAAGATAGAGATGTTAAATTGTTTGTGTCAGTCGATTATGGTTGTGCATTATCATGGCTCAGTGGTTGTGAACCGCAGATCATGAGTTTGAATACCCCAGGGGCTTTTGTTAATATTTATTGAATCATTTTTTGAATATAATATAAAAGGAATTATTCATGACAAATTAGCGCAGCACAAAGGTTCTATTTTGAACTTGGGTTATGAATTCATTTTATCTTATGAGAAAGAGAATATGATTTTATATAAAACTTTTAATTAAAGCAGATTACAGTGATATAAGTTTATGGGTCATTTGAAGACAATAAAATGATTATTAACCCTATATAAAATATTTTCATAACATAATTAAAAATTTAGGAAGATGCACTTATTAAACAATATTGATTCCGACGGGAGTGTTTAGTTATTATCTTTATCAGTTTATCAGAACTATTTGCAACTTATATTAATGACAAGTGAAAAGCGGTCAATGTGACAGCAAACCGGGTTTTCTTTTATGTGAACTGTATCCATAATCCATATCAAGACTGAATTGATAAACACTACCTATTCAGAGAAATGGAATACCCTATACGCAATATTCTGCGAGAAAATGACTAAGTTCAACAGCTGGTATTTTTTTCATAAATTATCAGAAATCAAAATCCAAGTAACATGCACACCTCTGATATATGTACAATTGATCTGCAAAAGAACAACATGCTATCTTGAAAACTGTAGGATGAGATATCCGTACAATGGGTGTACCCTATATGCAATATTTTGCCAAAAAATGACTAAGTTCAACAGCTGGTATTTTTTTCATAAATTATCAGAAATCAAATTCCTAGCAATATGCACACCTCTGATATATGTACAATTGATCTGCAAAATAACAACTTCCTATCTTGAAAACTGTAGGAGGGGTTATCCGTACAACAATGGTACCCTTTTGGCAGCCGCTCGCCCGTCATTTTCACCATTTCAATAACCGGATTTTTCCTTTGGAAAATCCAGTTAAAAAAGCTGCCTGCAAGTCGTATAAATACAAACAAGAGACTTAAAGAACCTATAAGTACTAGTATACTTTCCTCATGAATTAAAGTTTATTGTATAATATATAAATTGTATCATTTTATTGATTTAAATTCTTTAGAGACATACAAAGAAGTGTTTTGTTTTGCAATACAAAGCATTTTTGTGTCGCAGAACATTTTTTGAAGGTTTTTTTTTTCATAAAAAATATTTAATCCTTAATTTTTTTTTTGTTATTTATTTTTTTAAAAACTATTTATTTATATAGGATATCTACGAAATTAAATTTCAGTAATGTTCGTATGTATAAAAAAAAAAAAAAAAAAAAAATCGCGAATAAATGCGTAACTTTCGAAGTATAACGCAAAACTCTCGCGAATAAAAGCAAGTCCACGATTTTTGAATGGGATATCATCTTCTTTTCATCTTCTTAAATTGTTGAAAACAGAGGGCGCACTGCATGGTTGCAACAAAGCCGAATTTCTATTTTCTTCAACCGCAAAAGTAAAGGTAATAACATGAGTATTATTTCAAGGTTCTACCTTTGTGAATTATGATATTAAAATATACATTTAAATATACTATTAACCGAAAACATTTGAAATTCGTTTAATAAAAATACTGATAAGAATTTGGATTTCAAAACATTGTTGCATACCCACCACGCAAAATTACTAACAGTCCAATTTTTCTTTAAAGTCTTCCGTTAAATATGCTTTTAATTACTTGTAATTTGCAGCAGATTACTCTTCTAATTATAGAGGGTTTTTTTTGGTACACATAATACTGCTTTAATTCTTTGTCGTGTAGTTGCTTTTCATTTACCATGGTATACATATATGTAAGAAGAATTCCATGCATGGACAATTTTTATTTTCAATATTTATAAAAAACCTCCCATCTTTTGGCTCACATTGCTGTACAATGAAGCAAACTAGAGACATACTGCTCTTTTCATCGAATAGGTGTAAAATGGGAATCAAGCAATTGACCACATCACCGTGACATAGTACTACTAATAAAAAGGTACATTAAAGGATTTTATGTTAAAACCCCTTTTTAAATTATCAAGGCAACATTGTCGCTCGTTTGTTTCCATTTGCTTGTCAACGTAAATACAGTAACACCTTGTAATAGTTAAAATATTTTCATTTATTTAAAAATGACGCAAAAATTATAGAACATATAAACATAAACAAAAGTGGCTGGCAGATCCACAAACATTTGACTAGAAAACAAATTACAGAGTATAGAACAAAAGGGGTCTCCAAGCCTCAAAATTGCTGTAACTAGTACACATGCTAAAAACTACAAAAATGAAATACAATGGAAAGAAAAGTGGTGCATATAAATGTATATCCAAATGTATTATTGCTTTAAAGCTCATTGACATACTGAATTAAATTGCAATGTTACTTAAATACAAACGTTTCAATATTAATGTTAAATAATATAGTTTAAATTTCATCAACTAAAATGCATATCATTTTTTTTTTTTAACATTATACCATTTACCGATTAACAATGGTTTTATTGCATTCAATTTTGCAGTTAAGAAAAATCAGTGTTCTAAATTGCTTATGTTATAGCATTATAAACCAAGGGGTCAATGATGTCAACTTCGCGGAAAGAAAGCTTAATATGTACAATTATTATAGAAACTGTGACACAATTTTTCAAACTTTTTCGAAACATTAAACGTTGATTGTTTTACGTGTAAAATCTATCAAACGCGAGAAAGCTTTCCACACTGTAATGAAGTTTTATTGGTTTTTATTCTAGGTATTTGTTTCTTGAATTTTGCGTAATTTGAATTAATCATGTTTTTATATTGACCAATAACACTAGTGAATATTACTTATTTAATATATATATATATTATCTATGGGATGAAACGTGAGATATCATTTTAAAACAATCGAAGCAGTGGATAACGGGCTTCTAGTTATCAAGACTTATGTTAAAAAGAGAATAAATAGATAAATGAATGATTAAAAAATCTAATTGACAGAAAATTATTATTTTTTTTTAAAAGAGTCTAACCATACATTTACTTGCTAGAAGGTACGTGAATGTTAATTGTAATTGAAACCAAATAAGGTTTTGCTTCGTTCAATAAGGTTGAACTGCTAAAATACTCTTTATTAGTTTAATAATGTAATTAGAACTGAACAGAATGCGAATTACATTTACATTAAATCATCAACAATTAACTGAAATGGTAACTCAAGAAAACAACAACACGCAAAAAAAAGAAGAAAATACAGATAAAAAGTATCATTATTTTGTGTAGACTTCAATCTCAGCAAAATTAAGAATATTTCCGGAACCTTGTGTTATGAGAAGTCTAATGAATTTTCCTATTGTTGGATTGTCAAAAAGAATTTCCACCACCTGCCCAGTAACTCCTGGTCCTTTGAAAAATCCTCGCTGTTCAAAAGAAGCTCCGTCCATAGACACCTCAAACGCGACATCATGAAATCTCTCTCCTTCAAAAAAGATTCGAGAATGAAATTCTCTTTTTTAGAATAATTGTTTGTATATTTTCAAGGGGGGGGGGGGGTGATAAATATTTTCAAAACATGAAAGCGAACACAACTTACCTAAGCTATCTTCTCTATTGTAAACGCGGACAAATGATATCACTAGAGGTCCGTCCAATGTTACCATAATCCATGGTGAGGTTTCATAGTGACTTGCAAATATTTGTGTACCTCTTTTAAATGAATGTAACCCATCAGTAGCATATCCGGTGCCCCAAAGTAAATGGTCATTACTGTATACGGAAGATGCAGTGGATGGACGCAGAAGAGCAGCATTTTTCTTCTCATCGATACCTGCCAGATAATGATAATTAGATATGAAACAGTCGAATAGTCTGTTTAAATTGGTGTAAAAACAGTTGTTATACATGTAAAAGAAATATATAAGAATTGGTAATTTCTTATTTTTTGAGGCATGCCGCTTTATTTTCTTTTAATATTAGTGTCAAAATTATCAATTTAGTGTCAATTATTTTTAAAAGTTTAGATTATTATCGAAGTAAAACATACCGTAATGAATCCAGTCTTTGTTCCGTGTTTCCAATGTGTATAAGAAGATACAGTTCCATCGACAATATTTATTTGCAATGTTAAAGAAAAACCTCATATCTTTTGATTCACCTCCAAGTGCTGCACAATGAAGCAAACTAGGGACATACTGCTCTTTACAGCGGATAGGTGTAAAATGGGAGTCGGGCATTACCCCATACAACTGGGACACAGTACTACTAATACAAAAATGTATGATAAGAAATGTATCCAAATGTCTCATTATTGTGGCGCCAACAAACTAAGTGGTTTACTGTGTTTGCATGCCAATGTAAGATTACGACTATAGATATAAAAAATCGAAATTGCGTTGATAGTGTATCAGGGAGGTCACGTGGTAAGATTTGCAGATTATTGCGTCATAATTAGGAATACTTTTATTTATTAAATATCCGTATTGGCACAAAACACCCGAATTCAAACGCAGTACTTCAATTGTTAGTTTTGACAAATTGTCATTTATTTGCCAGTTGCTGTTGAAAAATCAGAGATCTCCCATGTACCATATTGATAACCGAACATATGATTGGATGAAGTATTAGGCAAATTTATACTGAATAATATAAAAGGAATTTTCCATAGCAAAATAGTGCAGCACAAATGTTAGATCTTGAACTTGGGCTATGAATTTATTTCATCTTATAAGAAAGAGAATATGATTTTATATAAAACTTTTAATTAAAGGAGATTAAAGTGATATAAGGTTATGGATCATTTGAAAACAATAAAATAATTAACCTATAATGTATAAACAAAATTTTTAATATCATAATTAATAATTTATATAGGAAGATGCACGTATTTAACGAAAGAGATTCCGACATGACTGTTTAGATATTCTCTTTATCAGAAGTATTTGCAATTGACTTTAAGCTTTCGCTGTCTGGTTTGAGAAGATATAAATGGATTTATATATATTTAATTGATAAAATAGATATGAAAATATCTTCCTGCAAGTCGCAACAATACAAACAAGAGATTAAAAGAACATATATATATACATGTAATTTCCTCATAACTTTTGTATTGTATCATTTGTAGTAATTTAATTCCTCAGAGACATTCAAGATAGCGTTTTAATTGTTCTGCAATAGATAGCATTCTTTGTGACGAAGAACATATTTTGAAGTTTTTATTAAATTAAAAATGTATTTTATCCTTTAAAAATCATTTTTAGAGGATATCTACAAAATCCCATTTATTTTATGTAATTTTCGTATGTAAAAAAAATAGCTAATCCGAAACTTTCGAGACACTAGTATAATTCGAAACTTTTGCGAATAAAAGCAAAACTATCGCAAATAACGCTAAACTTTTGCCACGAAATTTGAATGGGATACCGTAACACACTCCATCTTCTTAAATTATTGAAAACAGAGGACACACTACGTGGTCACGTTTTCTCTACCTCTACAAAAAGGTAGACATGAGTATTATTGCAAAACATACATTAATTTTATGAATATGAAAAAATTACATGCGCTGATAACAAACAGTGTTCAAAATCAAAAGTCCCAAAGGAAAAATACAAAACAGGAGCAGAGCAAACACGGACCGCTAAAAACATTAGAGGTAGGATCAGGTGCCATGGAGGAGTGAGCATCCTCTGCTGACCGTGTACTCTGTCGTAATCGGGAAAACGGAAAAATCGTAGAGAATTAGGTGATTAATTATGGTCTCACAATAAGTTTGAAAAACGTCAGCAGCATGCGACCAAGTGGAAGATTGTAATTGACTGATGGCAATTATACCTAAAACATTTGAAATTCGTTTGTACTTAAATTTTAATAAAAATACTGGTAAATGAGACTTTGGATATAGAACCTTATTGCTGCATAGCCACTAGGCAAAATTATCAACAGCTGGATCTACGAATATCAGATTATACATTGTTTTAAAAAATTTGAATTTATATATGATTTTTCTAAGATTCCCTATATCAAATTACAACAGAAGGACGAAGAATACAAAACGAAATATTTTTGCTCGAGACTTGTAAAGCGCATATTTCAAACTCCAGTTACATAAGGAAAGCTTGGAAGAGATTTTCAAATCTCTGAAAAAGAAGATTGGAAATCAATATACGGTATTTCAATAAAATTAAAAATGTCAAAGATAAAGGCATAGCGGAATTCAATTACAAACTTCTAAACAATTTACTTAGTAATAATCTGTACATTAGCAAGTGGAATAAGAAGGTAAACTAAATACGATCTTGTTACGAGTAACGAGTAAGTCTTCCGTCCAATTTTTTTTTGTTGATACGATGAAATATCGATACAATTTCAGAATTCCCCCCCCCCCCCCACTTTCAGGTAATGAATAAAAAATCCCTAATTATGTCATAAATGGGCGTGGCAATTATTTTTTCAAACAGATATTATTACGTATAATAATTTTTAAACAGATTTGCTTCTAAAAAGTATTACAAAATATCCCTCAGTAAAAGGCTATAAGTAAATTACTTAAGACTCATCTGAGTCCCTGGTCCCTAATTTTAGGGGCCAGCCCCCTTTTCTTGATATCAAATGAAAGGTCATTTAATTCTAAAGACATTGTGTTCAACAAGTGTATAGAAATTCGATACCGTTCTTGATATATCTGAGAAAGAACGTTTTAGGGGCCGATCCCTTATCTCCTTATTGGGGCCGCTGAACAAAATGTTGAAGGTTGCATATTGTTAAGTACATCATTATGATTATCTTTTCTTCTATACTGCATTTCAAAAAAAATTTCCTTTTTGAGATATAGGTGATCAAAGTTTGGGTTTTTTGACCCCTAAAAACCCCTAATTACGTAACACATGAGAAAATCATTATACTGTTAGGATACATAACTGTAAGATAAACATATTTGCTTCTATAATTTATTACAAAATATCCTTCAGTAAAGGGCTATAGATAAAAGAGTTTTGAGCCCTCTAGGTCCCTAATTTGAAGGGCCAGCCCATTTTTCTTGTATTAAATGAAAGCTCTTGTCATTTCAAACACATTTGGTTCAAAAAGTGTTTACAAATTATGTACCGTTCTCGATATATTTGGAAAAGATCGCTTTAGGGTCGACCCTACAACTCCTTTTAAGGCACGGATAACAAACAAATTATGGTTGCATATCGTTAAGCACATTATTTTGAGCATCTTTTGTTCAATATTGCTTTTAAAATTTTTCTCCATTTTGAGATACTGATGATCAAATTTTGGACTTCTGGCCCCTTAAAATCCCTATATTACGTAACAGAGGAGCAAACAATTATCATGTATAGATAAAATACGTTATGATGAACATAGTTGCTTCTATAATGTATCACAAAATATTTCACAGTTAAAAGTTATTACTAAAAGATTTTAGAGCTCTCTCGGCCCCTAATTTGAAGGGCCAGCCCCTTTTTTTGATGTCAAATGAAAGCTCTTGATTTGATAAAGTTTTTTTTGTTCTACATGGTTTAACAAAATACTTTCGAGAAAAGATATTCAAAGAAAACCACGAAAATTCACGACGCCTTTTTAATCTTAATTTTCGAGCTCGGGCGAGCTTCGGCGCTTTTCTAGATAAAAATCATTTAAGACCACCAAGCACTATTTCAGTTTTTTTGTCTACTAGCCCTGAAAATTTCAACATCATATCTTAAATGGTAAAAGAGGAGTTTTCCCGACAAAATACCCTTATAAAAAACGATAAATCCAGGATATCTCAAGACAGGAAGTGACGTCATCAACACCAAAATTTCCAACAAGGTTTAGATCAATACCTATCATCTGAAAATTTGACGTAAATCGGTTCAGCAGTTTCTGAGAAATCGCGTGCACAAAATCGGTGAAAAAAAATAGTAATAGGGAAAAAGAAACCTGAGAAAAACAATAAGATCTTCCGTTGGAAACGGAAGACCTTAATAACAAATGTAAAATATGTAAAAAAGAGATACAAAATGTTCAACATCTAATTTTTGATTGCGTAAATGAAAAACATGTTTGGCATATGGCAAGCCAAAGTTTAAACTGTACAATTGTTTGGAAAAATGTTTTTGTTGGATTTGTTGTTTATAACAACAAAACAACAAAGATTTATTTTTTCCTCTCTTTTATTGCATTCAGAATTAACAAATATAAAATATCCTGTAGAATCCAAAAATTAAAAGAAACGAGTCAATCGTTTAGAATGTATGTTAAGGAGAATATTTTGTCTTATTGGTCAGTTTTATCTCTATTACATCAAATAAAGGAAAAAAAGCTATTTCAAAACTTTGCACTTATGCTATGAATACGTCGTCATAATATCCTATATTTATACACAAACATTAACTATTCTGTATATATACGGCCAGCTTCTATGGGGGGCAGTCTCTCAGTTGAATATCAAGGGTTTTTAACATTGACACAGATTATTGCGGATGTAGTGAAACCCTTGATATGTGTGGGTCAAAAAATGTGATTGTATTTGTATTATGTGCGTATATGTATATAGATGTAGAGAATGAATTTTTATGAAACAAAATCGTTATATATATCAAATTTCTATGTTAATTATCAATTTAAGAAAGGTTTGTCATGATATTTTCACTATTTTTTGATTAGCACATATATTAGTAATCTATCTTGTAATCCTGAGATATTGTAAATCTTTTTCTAATTTCGTATGGTAGCACTAATATGTTATTATCATATGTGATTTGTTATTTTATCTTTGTTTGTAAGAAAATAATGAATGGAAAATATAAAAAAAAAAAATATGAACAGTGTAATTCATTTTAGGAAAAAACTCATCACTTGCAGTGATTTGGAGCAGATTACTATTTTAATCATAGGATATTCTTTTTACACACCGCACTGCTTTCATTCTAGATCTTTGTCCTGTGCTTGTTTTTCTTATATGTAAGTACAGTTCCATCGACAATATTTATTTTTTGAAAAACCTCACATCTTTTGATTCAGGTCAAAGTGCTGCACAATGAAGCAAACTAGAGAATACTGCTCTTTACATCGGATAGGTGTATAATGGGAGCCAAGCAATACACCACATCACTGTGATATAGTACTACTTATAGAAAGGTACATTAAAAGGAGTACTGCATATCCACTGCTTTGGCGTTCAGTAACATACTGAATTAATTCGCGATGTGATCATGGATTGTCCTTTCGAAATACAAAATCGAAATTGTTTTGATTAAAAAAAACAAATAGAATTTCATTATATAATTTAGTTTGAATTTTTTTAAATTTTAAATTGTACTATTTACCGATTAACGATGGGTATATTGCATTCAATTTTGCAATAAAGAAAACTCAATGTTCTTAATTGTTATTTAATAGTAATATTAAATAAGGGCTCATTGTTGTCAATTTCGCAAAAAAAAAAAAGGATTATTGTAGAAATTGGGGTAACATTTTTCAAACCTATTCTAAACGTTTTATTGTTTTACGCTAAAAATATATCAAACGCTAGAAAGCCTTCCACACTAAAATGAAGTTATATTGGTTCTTATTATAGGTATCTGTTTGTTGAATTCTGATTAATTTTGATATGAAATATTGCGTTATTTGAATTGATAATGTTTTCATATAGAACAATAACACTAGTGAATATCGCCTATGAGATGAAACTTGAGATATAATTTAAAAACGATCGAAACAGTTGATGCCGGGCGTCTAGTTATCAAGACTTATGTTAAAACGCGAATAAAAAGATAAAAACAATGGTTTTAAAATCTAATTGATCATAGAAAATTATTTTTTAAGGACATAATTATACATTCACTTGCTAGAAGGTACGTGAATGTTATATCAAATTGTGACCAAATAAGGTTTTGCGTCGTTCAATAAGGTCGACTTACATGTAATTGTTAAAATGGTCTTTGTTGGTATGAACTACATTTACATTAATTCATCAACAATTAACTGAAATATTTACTTTATTAAACAACAACACGCAGTTGTAAAATTATATAATTAAAGAAAATACAGATGATAGTATCATCATGTATCATTATGTTGTGTAGACTTCAATCTCAGCCAAATTAATAAGATTTCCGGAACCTTGTGTTATGCGAAGTCTTATGAAATTTCCTATTGTTGGATTCTCAAAAAGAATCTCTACCACCTGCCCAGTAACTCCTGGTCCTTTGAAAAATCCTCGCTGTTCAAAAGAAGCTCCGTCCGTGGATACCTCAAAGGCGACATCATGAAATCTATCTCCTTAAATTCAAAATAGTTCGTGAATGAAATTCTTGTTTTATTTTTCAGAAAAAGTGTTTGTATATTTTCAAGGGGGGGGGGGGTGATAAATATTTTTATAAAACATTAAGCGAACACAACTTACCACCACCATCGTCTCTATTGTAAACACGGACAAATGAGATCACTAGTGGTCCGTCCAATGTTATCATAATCCATGGCGCGATTTCCCATCCACTCGCAAATATTTCTGTACCTCTTTGAAATGAATGTAACCCATCAGTAGCATAACCGGTGCCCCAAAGTGAAGGGTTATTACCGTACACAGAAGATGCTGAAGATGGTCGCATATAAGCTGCGTTTCTCTTCTCTTCGATACCTTTTAAGATAATGATAATTATATAATGGTTTAAATCGGTGTTTAACACATTTATTATACCCGTGAGAATGAATATTTAAAATTTGGTAATATCTTGATTTTTTAGGAGAACCGCTTTATTTTACTAGAATGTCAAAAATTGTTAACTTGGGGTCAATAACTTAATAAGTTTATGTTATTATCAAAGTAAAACATACCGTAAATTTTCCATTCTTTGTTCTGTGTTTCCTTTGTGTATAAGTAAGTACAGTTCCATCGACAATATTTGTTTTCAATGTTTATAAAAAACCTCACATCTTTTGATTCACGTCCAAGTGCTGCACAATGAAGCAAACTTGGGACATACTGCTCTTTACATCGGATAGGTGTAAAATGGGAGCCAACCAATACACCATACCACTGTGACACAGTACTACTAATACAAAAATATATGAAAAGAAATATATCCAAATGTATCATTATTCTGGCGCCGACAAACTAAGTGGATTACTTATCTCTGCGTGCTAATCTTAAAACTTAGGCTATAGAAATGAAAAATCAAAATTGCGTTGATCTTGGTTTTAAATAATTCAAATTAAGTCGATTACTGTGTTTGCATGCCAAAGTAAGATTGCGATTATAGATATGAAAAATCGAAATTGCGTTGATATTGGTCTTAAATACTTAGAATTTTAGATATAAGGTGGGTGTCGGGTTTGTTTAAACAAAAATATATATCATGTACACAGGCTTACACTATTTCCTCGAAACCCTATGCCTTTTCAATTCTATGGATTTCTGAAAATAAATACCTCTCAGAAAATCAATATCTTTCTTTTCAATCAATCAAACTGAATTCACCATTTAACTACAATTTTACAAAGAAAACATTGGTTTACAAAATTGATCAATTGCTCGTATCAAATATGTAAACAAATTATATCTTGCGACCCTCTCCTTACACTTATAAATCACATTTTCTGTGGAAATTGGCACAAATTATTAAACTGTAGGGACCTCTTTGAGATTCTCCAAAAAAATGGAAGCGAAAGTGTTTATTTTTAACAAATGGGGACAAAAGATGTAAATGACCACATGTAACGTCCTCCTCGGTATACAAAATCATTTAAATCATTTGTTTTAAAATAAAATAGTTATTGAAAGGCGCTCACAAGTTTATATATTAAATCGTATTCTGAATTGGATTTCTATAAAGCATCTCACACTGCCCTATTTATATGACTTGCATCAATACGTGCAATAAGCAAAAAATTTATATACATAGTTACAGTTATCAGGAGACTTTGTAAAACAATGTGCTTTGGTGGTGGGTTTTTTTTTTTTTTTGGGGGGGGGGGGTTAACTTTTGATCATTTCTGACTTTGACTGTGATTGCTTAACGAGAACTACACAAATTTTAAAACGGATATACGGTATCATAATACCGGTATGTCCATTCTCAATATTGGGTATTAATTGTTATATACTTGTTGGGTTTGATAAAAAAAAAAAAACCAAATTATTGTTGAAAAACCAATAGTGTCACGTGTTAACCAAAGAAATTATGAAGATAGATTCATGACAGTTATTTCCTTTTGAGATGTACTTAAAGAATGTGTTTTGACTTAATTTTTCATTGAAGTTATAATTTTGCGTAAAAAAGTTGGAGATAATGAATTCAACCTTGTTTTCCTATCTATATTGAGAGTGAATAATTTTTAAAAATACCCTTGTTGCTTAATATTTAACGAAAAGTAAGCACTTTTATTTTTCAGAAAATCAGACACCCTGGTATAATGGGATTGATCTAGAATATTGATTGTCTTGTCATTGCGCGCTACCTTCCTACCTGGCTACCTGCATAAAACACAAAACCATTTCATTGTTGATTTGAACACTGGGAGAATTCGTCCTAGCAAGCACAGATCGACGGGGTCTTGGGTTTTATGGCCTCTTAAACCAAAACACTTGAAATGGTAACATTGATATACATCTATATTTTATCCTGCGTAAGGATAGTTGCAGATTCGTATTGAAGCTCATATCAACTTTTAAAAATAATGTGATCTTTCAGAACAAAATGATGGGAATCTGTTGTCATTTTATTCTATCATTTTTCTCAACAATTACAAAGTTACAATTTGTGATATTACTATGAAAGCATCTTCAGGTAGTGTAAGTGTAATTTTTTAACTGTTCAGACTTTGACATTCGGGCCAATACTGAGGCCCCAGAAGGGGTTCAATGTCTTACATAGAAATATATTAAGATATCATATCAGGATATCAGGATCTGACATTAGAAATATTATTGACGGAGTTTAAGCAAAATGTATATATATAAAAAACATGATTATTTTTTTTTTTGTATTTTAAGAAGTATTGTATAATTGAAAACAAGAAATGTATTTTTATGATATACATGATTTACATGTACTATTCTGTAGCACCAAAATATCACCGTACAGTGTATATACGAAGAAATGTATAACCTGCACATGTGTTCTATATACATGTATTACAGATTAAAGGGAATTCATTTAAAAACTTGTGCAGGGATAAATCATTAAACATTTCGACAGCAAAGACTATACAAGTACATTAACACGATAGGCCTAAAACCAGTAATTTTAATTTGTATACATTTACGAAAATATACATTTACTTAGAAATATAACAGTGACCAATAACAATTTAGTTAAAACAAAAAAACCCCAAGAAATCCAAATAACCGTTATTTTGTGTAAAGAAAATATGTAAACCGCTTTCGGCTTACAATTCAATAATTTTTTAAACAACAAATTCTTTGAGCGTAAATTAACATTTGATATATACTCTTGTCATCCAATGAATACATAACTACGCGCTTAAAATTTTTCATAGAATTACAAACACAGCCAATTTGATGTGAAAAATAAGAATGATTTTAGTAGTTTAGGATATTCTTAAGATGTTAATAAGTTAACGTCGAGCTACATCTTAAAATGTGTCCTAAGTTGATCTTAGGATGTTCCTAACTTTTTTCCTAAGTCATAACTAGGAACACACTTAGGTCATAACTTAGGAAAGTTTCGTGAACATGCCTGCAGTTTTAAAGATATTTAATATCTTGTATTCACGCGTAAAAATGTACAAAGCATACCCTGGAACATATAATCTTTTATTCAATCATTGTGAAAATTAAATGAAATTTGTTATTTTTGGGCTCTATTTTAAATGTAACCAAAAGTCACGCTTATTTAACAACCTCATCTCTTTTGTTGCTTTAAAAATCTACAAATACGAGATGTTTTGCAGACTAGAAAGTCTTGATGAAACAAGCAAAGCAAAAGTGAGAGTAAGGTGGTGGACACACTTTGGGAGATCCAAGTCAGTGGGAGTTTGTATCAAAATGCGCGATTTTAGTTTTGATGGAAAAAAAAAACTTTACAGAACGGAGTAACTGACAACGCGGACTGACTAATTAAAATCACGGCTAAAATTCATCAGGCAGATACTTTGGATCGAACCATTTTGGTTTAAGATATACAAATAACTATGCATGCACTCGCGTTTTAGACTAAATACGTTTTTTAGCTCACTGACAGATTGGTAGTTAACCTTATATATTAACTTGTAAACCATGAATAGATTGTGTTGACATAAATAAGCGATGTACGCATAAAACGCGGACGTTGCAAAGGGGGGGGGGGTTTTCCCTCCCCCACTTTTTTCAAAACAGGCTTTTATCTAAAGAAAGTGGGCGCTCAAGATAGAATAGTTTGCAGAAATCATCGACACGAATCAACTGGGATTTAATTAAGGAATAAGGAATCATTCCATTCTTTGAGTATTATGAGGTTATCAAATACCGTCGGAGGTGATCAAATTCAATAAAACCAGAATTAAGGGTTTTATGATAGATTTGATCAACCCCGACCATATTTGACCACCTCATAATATTCAAAGATTTATTCCTTATTACTTATATTTATATATTTTTCAGAAATTGTACGATTAAATATTAAAACAGTCATTAGTGAAATGTATTGGACTATACTTTCAAAATCGATTTGCAGCGTTATCATAGACAAAGACACTGGAAAATGTAAATATATGTCTATGACATCGAAACGCTGCCTCATATTACTTTCTTGGAAGTTGAAGTATATTACCGACTATTTAAAAACTTACTTCCTTTTTTGTCTTTAAGTTATCCTTTACAAACACAACACCCATACCTTTCCGGTAAAACCACTGTTTACATGTATGTTAAAAAGCAAAAAGGTAAACGCCTTTAAATTCGGAAATAATCATTTAGAAATTGTGTCAAACTTTCTCGAAAACAATATACCATATTTGAAAATGCCAATGAATGAGTTTGAAAAAAAAAAAAAAAAAAAGAAAACACCAGAAGGATTTGAAGCCGAAACACTTTTAAACTTGTTTACAAATCCAAGACAAATCCTGTGAGTAATTCCAGATTTACTATATGTGTATGATATAAAAAAGTATTTAAAACAACATTGTCATGTCTCTGGACTTAGTTTATTTTTCTCCCAAAAATATATTTAAAAAGTGCATATTTTGTCATCTCAGGGTCCATGTTTTTGTAAAGCAGCATAATTACTGTATGTTGAAATATGTAATCTCTAAACGTTTCAAATTCGCGGAGAGAAGACCCAGAGACAACAAAATCATTTAAAAACAGCTGTAAATAAGTAGGAGTTTGCATAAATTACCTCGTGTTGCTATAATCAGATTCGTATTTTGATAAAGCTAAATGCATTTCAAACATGTGTTGCCATTTTCCTCATATTAAAGAAACCAAATAACGATTATAATTCGAAAAATATGCACAAATAATCGATGAAATCTGCGCCCACGGCAGATTCCTGCCGAATTTACATCTTATGCGCCATTTTCTTTAGCTATAGAAAATCTATTTAGTTCAGTGTTTAAATTTGACCTAAAGAACAGAATTTAAAGAGATACGACGCACTACACAACCGCCCCCTCCCCCTTTTTAAATAAAAACCCTGATGCAAATATATATGCGAATGAGGATTGACATGTAATACAATAGATAATGCAAAAAATGAAAATATTTCCAGTTGCAACAATAAACTGCATATGGAACAAACAGTCAAAGCCGAAAAAGTTTGTGATTTTTTCAATCAACTGTTATAAAAAGAATTAATGCCACATATAATCAGTTTCAGATTTTCATCCAAGCCAGCTCCTCTAAATATTCAGCCAGTTGGTCTGTTTTATTTCAGTTTTAAAAAAAATGGCTCAGAAAAAATTCGACGCAGTATGTACAAAAATATGTGTAAAAAATTCTGGTTCAACATGCAATGTGTTAAGTGTTATATCCTGCGCTTGCGCGGGCTATAATCTGTAGTGTTTTAAAATTTAGTAAATGTGATTAAAAATTTACGTGATTGAGAATGTAAGAGTTTAAAAAAATTAAGTAAGTGTGATTTAAATATTCACGTGATTGAAAATGTAACACAATTGTTTTATAAAGTTTTTGCGTGATACATGTACTATATTTTGCATGGTTTTAATATTTATTAACTATACTCTGTTCCAAGTTTCTGCTTCCACCACTTTTTGCTTAATATTTCGATAATCATAAATACCTTTGTAACCAAGTCACTTTAATTTCTACTGTTAGATAGGAAATGTGCATATGTGAACTTATATTTTTCATTAGTTTGTCTCATTTTTAATTTCAAAAGATTTGAGTTTGTAACCATATTTCATGTGTCTATACGCCACACTATACAGTACCATTTGCGTTCATCGCCATCTGAATGTAAGTATAGTAATTTATAAGCAGTTTTTTCCAAACCATTAAAGTACTTCTTTTATCTTTTTTGGCTCACCTGAGTGGCGATTTTTCATTTTTTGGAGTTCTTTTTACAATCTCTTGAAAAATTGCAAGACCAATAGTTTCCATTTTTGATGAAAAGCATTTCTAGGACAAAAAAAAATCCGAATTATTATTATTATTTGCATATCCATTGATCTTTCCCACTATAAGCCCATAACGGATGAACTGCATTTATTTTTCTAAAATCGCAATTGCTCCGACTGTATGCGCAATTGCCACACAGACTCACAGACAGCGAATTCTCAACATTTGGGAAATGATTTTTACTCGTATATATATTAAATATTTCTAATAATAAAAATATGTGGTGTTTAATATAAATTATCTTAAGATTAAAATAAAATACAAGGTATTTTAGTTTTATTCATATTTAACTTTAATCGATTACAAATGTTATTTATTATTGTATGATAAAAATGTACCCAAATAAAACGAAAGAGTTTGATTTTTATATTTACATGTACAAAATTCAATGTACAAGGAAAGATAACTCTTCCTAACTATACCATGATTTATGAATCTTACTGTTGGCGTACTATGACGTCATAAAGGTGTGACGTCATATACTTTTCCATGACGTTATAGATTTAAACCACTATACGATACATCATGTGTTTTTCTCCAACTTCCTAAAATTGGTGTATTTAAAACATGTCTTATATTAACATTTTAAAGGAATTACTGTTATAACATATCATTTATTCTGTTAACAAATCTATGCGAGTTAAAAAAATACATTACAGTCTGAACGTTTATTTTTGATGCAATAGCTAAATGTCAAGGTCTAGGCTAATACAGGGTATTTGCAACTGGTAAAATTCAAATATAAGTAATAAACAACGATTATTTAGTGAACATGGCGTTATGAATAGCAACTGCTCTGCTGGCATATTTTCCATGATGCGCTAGCGTTGTTTATTTCTTAATTAAATTCATGATCTTAACAACCACTGGAGTATCATGGTTGGGCCATATTCCCCAACAAAAAGGCATATCATCAAAAATCTTCATTTCCACTCGTGGGGGAAACACTAAATGGCATTGCTTTGTTATGATCTGCATGGTTTTGGTGTCTTTAATGCCTCCATTGTGAAATTCATTGCCCCCAGGTTGATCAAGGTATTCTATCCCAGTAGGAGGATCTATACATATTGAAAAAAACTTTTAACTTGAATAAAATACCTTTTATTTGTGAATATCTTCAGCATCTCATATCAAAATTAAACAAATCTATTGATGAATAAACAGTGTAAAACACTGGAAATTAGGAAAAGTACAAGAATGCGTTTTGAAAAAAGGCACTACATCACGTGAATAAATAATTTCTAAGCGTCGTTCCTGCTTTCAAGTCATTTTAAAATAAATATTATATTTTATATCAAAACTGAAAAACAGTGTTTTGTTTATTCACGCATAGAGCCTGAAGTGACCCTGCATACATACTTCACGCCCGGTTTATCTGGTATAATTTAGATATATCTCACTGTTATGATTTGCTATAATTAGCAAAACACAATGGCAGCCTCCAATTGTCCACATTGATCTTCATTAAGTACTTGTCGTTTTTATTGTGTATTATATTCGAAGTTCTGAAATGTTAAGGGAATTGTTGTTGTACTTTGAATGCCTATTTTTGGATATCGTCGGTCCTATAACACACCAGGCCGTGCAGACAAATTGAATACCACGTGTTGTAAAACCTTCCCAGTCAAAGCAAACAACGGTTGGATATTCGTAAAGAATCTCTATAACTTCATAAGTCGATGCCGGTGTAAAGGAAGAATAATGACCCCAGTAGAATAATGACCGGGGGTCATTTTTTGACGTAGAATATGACCCCCCCAGCTGTAGAATAAGTAAGTAAGTAAGTAAGTAAGTAAGTAAATAATTGTTTATTATAGTGACATTGTGCATGACATCTATAATACAAAGTATATGTCGAATAATTGTAATTTGCACCCGACCCCTTGGGCCTATAAGTCACTTAATACAATTATAACTTTATGCATGCATGATTTCAAATTTATATTATTAATATTAACCTTTGGACATTGATAAATTATATTTCTGATGTACAATATTCTAACACATTTACTTTTGAGTATTATTTTTTCCTGAGTTGGTAATCAGAGTTTATAAATCTAGCAGTTTGTAATGGGTAATTGTTGATCAATGAGACAAATTGATATTGACTGTTATCAAATTCTTCGAAATTCACCATGTAGAAATATTTCTGTCGTAGATTTTTATACAAAGTGCAATATAAAAGAAAATGTTTTTCATCTTCAATACACTGTTCTGAACAGAATAAACAAAGTCAGTCACAGATTCGTTCATCACGGAAACGTCCAGTCTCAATACGCATCTGAATTGGGCAAAAGTTGATCTCTCATGTTTTGATAATTTCGATTCAATATATGCTTCAAGCTTGTAATTAGATTTAAAGGTAATGTATGTTCTTAGTTTTGGGTAAGCAGGTAGTCCTTCATTCCATATATTCTGTGTGTATTCACTGAGCTTGTTTTCAATACAGTATCTTTCATATCGACTGATAATTGGTTGAAGAACACATAGCTAATATCAAGTTTTCACAAACATTCTGAATTTGTGTGCACCACGTTCCACGGTTGTTGTATTCCCAGTAGAATGCCTGTTCGGTAAGTCGGTCCTCATCCATCATCATCAGACGGTTCCACATCCGGAACATATTCATCCAACGTCGTTGCGTAGCTGGGAGCCATCCAACTTCACCATTTAGGGCCAAAAGAGGAGTAAATCTATGTAATCCTAAAAATATCTAATTGCACGATTCTGAACACCATCCACACATGAAAAATTATTATATCCCAAAACTTCAGAACAGTGATCCAACACAGGTACAACACAGGTATTAAATAATGACTCGAATGTTTTGAATCCAATATCCTTATATGGGTGTATTTTTGATATAACTGGACCAAGTCCTCGCCCTTCTCCCTTCGACAAAGTTTCTGCCGCTTCCTTGAATTTTAAGTTTTCCTGAAAAAAAATACCAAGATTTCCATATTGTTCTACAATTAATAATGGCTAGTTTCCAATTCTAAAGTTAAAGCTGGTGCGAGGCAGTTGACCTCTTCGGAAATTTATAACATTGGATTTTGCGATGTTTACATTGAGTCTCCATTTCATACACCATTTATCGAGAATATCTAGTACATGTTGCATATCATGTTCATTTTTCGTGAGAAGTGTTGTGTTCTGGGTTCGTTCAAATAATCATAACTACAAATGTGCGAGCCATGCTGTTTATTCCCGTGACGTCACAACACAATATCATTAGATCGTACATAGAATGTTTCACACATTTTCATAATACAGATTATCCTACATCTCCCTTTTTTCAAGATATTACAAAGTCAATAAACAGTTACTTTATAAAGCAGGGAATACTATCGACATTTGTATTCGCATTTCAACCAACAAACAATACTATGACTAAAAAGTACTGACTAGAAACTTTCAAATAACAATACCACAGAGAATTTATATAATTCAAAGCATGCATTAACCAACACTAAAGCAGTTATAAAAATAAACAAATCATAAGTCCAGTCTCTGAACCGTCTTGGACACTCTACCAGATCTGGTGATGCGCGAACTCTTTTGATCGACGTGCACATGTTTGTCATTCACAACATTTGTCACACTTTGATTTTGGCTTGTGCACGACAACTTTTCACCACACACATTTTCACACGGAGGATTTTTAACACTCTGCATGTTGTTATCTTGATCGAATGTATCACTCGCAAATACTTCATCCTTTAACATGATGGCTGGTTCCAAGTGTCGTCGATTCCTGCGAATTGCTCCATTCTCCGTTTCGATTATGTACGAACGGTCGCTTTGTTGTGTCTTGGCTACGACTGTCCCAGTTGTTCCTCCTCTTTCTCCCTTCACCCAAACTGTTTCTCCAGCATTTAACTGAGATAACGGTCTCGCTCTCCTTGCTTTGACAAAGTTGAACTTTTGGTTCTGACGATATTGTTCTTCTACTTGACGTACTCTTCCAAGTCTGGCAATTTTGGGTAGTAATTTCTTGGATTTTCCGGCAAAGTTGTCCGAAGTTTTCTCCCCATTTAGAGTTCAGCTGGGCTGCTTCCATTCTTCAATGGCGTTGCTCTGTATGCCAGTAATGTGAGATAGGGGTCAGTTGCATTTCTTATTAAACGTTTAACTGTCTGTACCGCACGTTCAGCTTCACCGTTTCCTTGTGGATAATGAGGGCTACTAGTTTGATGTCGAAATCCATAATCCTTGGAGAAGGTCTGAAAGACTGAGCTAGAATACTGCGGTCCATTATCCGACACCAGAGTATCTGGTATACCATGTCTGGCGAAAATTGATTTCAGATGATTTACAATTGACTGTGAAGTAGTGTTTTTCAACTTGACTATTTCAAAGTAGCAAGAGAAATAGTCAACGACAAGTAAGTAGTTGTCCTTGTTCAGGTGGAATAGGTCTGTTCCTAACATCTTCCATGGTCTGTCTGGGAATTTAGTTGGTCGTAGAGGTTCAGCTTGATCATGTCTGTTTTTCACACATACAGAACAGCTTTTCACTACGTCCACTGTCCTACGATTTATTCCTGGCCACCAAATCGAACTTCTGACTCGTTCCCGACATTTCAGTATCCCTTGATGTCCTTCATGGATTCTTTGCAACATTTCAGCTCTCAGAGCTGTAGGAATTACAAGTCGATTCCCTCTCATGAGTAAACCTTGACAAACAGACAGTTCCTCTCTTATCTGCCAAAAAGAACGAGTGACGATGTCGATTGATGGATGTTCATAACCAGGCCATCCCTCCTCATAGTACTTCATGATGATTCTCAGAACACTGTCCTCATGCAGTTTTCTACGAATTTCTTCCAAGAGTGACTCACTTGCTGGAAGAGTTTCTATGATGCTATCCACATACGCTTCTACCGCTGTCTGTAACTCCTCCTCTTCTCTTGCAATTTCTCGCTGCGGTGATCTAGAGAGTGCATCAGCTGTGTACAGTGATTTACCAGGGACATGGCGTATTTCATACTCATATCTCATGAGTCGCATGCGGAAACGTTGAACTCTAGGTGGTAGATCACAAATAGCTTTTGATCCTAATAGTGCTAAGAGAGGTTTGTAGTCTGTCTCTATGCTGAATTTCATACCAATCAAAAAATCTGAGAATTTTTCACTTGCCCATGTTACTGCCAGTGCTTCTTTCTCTACTTGCGCATATCGTTGTTCTGTTTGGCTCATAGATCTTGACGCATATGCAATTGGCTTCCAATGGTCCGTACTGTTGTCTGCCGCTTGTAGAAGTACAGCTCCAAGACCGTACGACGACGCATCTGCAGACACTTTTGTCGGTGCTTTAGGGTCATACAGGGCTAACACTGTCTTTTTACTCAATTCTTCTTTGATTTTGCTGAAAGCTTGCTCCTGTGGATGTCCCCATGTAAACTCATTGTCCTTGTGTAACAAGTCCCGCAATGGTTTGCTGTGCTCTGCCAAGTTATCAGTGAATCGTCCGAGCTGATTCACCATTCCTAAGAAGTGTCGAACTTCGGTCACATTTTGAGGTGCCTCATAATTCTTAATTGCTGACACTTTCTTTGGATCTGGTTGGATCCCATTTTTGTCTATCACATGTCCAACGAATGTGATTTGGTCCTTCGAGAACTCACACTTTTCGCTGTTAAGTGTAATGCCTGTCTTTGACAGCTTTTTCAACACATTTTCTAGCCTGTTGTCATGTTCCTCTTGGGAGGCTCCAAACACGAGAACATCATCCATCCGACATAACACTCCCTCAAAACCAGATAAAATCATCTGCATACTTTTTTGGAATTACTCTGGGGCTGATGATATACCGAAAGGTAATCTGTTGAAGCAATATCGCCCGAACGGTGTTATAAATGTGGTTAAGAGTCTAGATGCTGGGGCTAGAGGTATTTGCCAAAATCCGCTGTTCGCGTCTAGCTTGGAAAAAACTTTGGCTCCTGCAAGTCTGTTGAGGATCTCCCCTGTGCTTGGTAGTTGAAAGTTCTCCCTTCTTACCCACTTATTGAGTTGTGTCAAGTCAATACAAAGTCTAACACTGTTGTTTTTCTTTGGAATCACGACAAGACCTGAGCACCAGTCTGTCGGCTCATCTACGGGTGAGATAACTCCTGAGCTCTCCATTCTGTGCAGCTCGGCTTTGACTTTCTCCAGGGAGGGTAAGGCCACCCTCCTTGGTGTTGTGACTGCGTACGGTCGCGCGTCCTCTTTAAGCTTTATCTCGTACTCCCCCTGTAGTTTCCCAAGTCCTGTAAAGAGTGAGGGAAATTTCTGCTTGTAATCAGAGTGCAGCTGCAGACTTGCAATCTGTTTGACAATTTCAAGTTTCTCAATAGTTAGTCTACCAAGAAGTGGTTTGTTGAGGCCTCAAATAACATATACGTCCTGAAACGCTTTGCGGTTTTCCAGAGAAAATTCACAATGAAACTTTCCTATCACATTCAAAGTGTTTCTACCAGGGCCTTTCAAAATTTTCTGTGAAGATTGCAGATTTTTCACATTCAATGTCTTGAATATTTGCTCGGGTATTGCTGTGACATCAGCACCGGTGTCAATTTTGAATTCAACTGAGTGTCCGTTAACTTGGATGGTTGTCAACCATGGTTTGCAGTCACCAGAACTTGCACTTCCATATATCGCCCCCAAGAATTCATCATCTTCATCCGATTCTATGTCAATTTCATGCAGACTCTGACATTTTCGAGCAAAGTGTCCAGTTTGCGAAAACACTAGACAAATAATGTCCGTAAATACTGGATGTAGCTGTGCACGCGAACTATGCACTTACTCCGTAAAACTGCTGACACTTCCCACCAGAAAAATAGATTAATATCCCGCTTCTGACACCATGTTGTGTTCTGGGTTCGTTCAAATAATCATAACTACAAATGTGCGAGCCATGCTGTTTATTCCCGTGACGTCACAACACAATATCATTAGATCGTACATAGAATATTTCATACATTTTCATAATACAGATTATCCTACAAGAAGTACAATGTCATCTGCATATAACAATAAACAAATTTTCTCATTATTCATCTGTACTCCCTTGTTGAGTTCTTTGACTTCAGTAGCTAGGTCATTTATAAAAATCGAGAAGAGAATGGGTGATAGGTTATCTCCTTGCCGGTCACTATTAGCACAGTTGAACCAGTTTGTAAGGTAATCATTGATAGATACACATGATTCTGTGTCCGTATAAAGACTGGCTATTGCGTTGTACATATATCCATCTATGCCATTAAGCTGAATTTGTATTGAAGGAGGTTGCGGTCTACAAAGTCAAATGCTTTCCTTAGGTCTACAAATGTAGCAAATGTAGATGTACGGTTCTGTATTAAACTAATTAATGTAAAAACATGATCTATACATGACCTGTCCTTTCTGAAGAATAATTGGACTATTTTGAAGAAAAAAATACCCAAGGGTCATTTTTCTTCATGTTTAACATGAAGAAAATTGACCCCCGTTGAAAAATGACCCCTGTCGTAAACAAGAAAAGATATAAAGGTTCCTCCATATTCAAGATATTCGACTTTTAAATTACTTCAGTTTTCACTCTGCTTAGCTGATTTGAAGTTAAAACACTGAACTGTTAAGAAATCGTTGTATATAGTTTATCATATCTGTAGCAAACACATATACATTGACAAAAATTGATTGTTAACAGTTAACGTATTACATATACATCGATATTCTAAACATTTGTTGTAATGTTGTATTTGCTGATCATAAAAAGCCATAAATATAGCTTTAAAACTTATCAGTTTCCTATATCTTTATACAGACTCTTCTTCTTAGGAGATTTAAATAGTCTAAAAATGGCCACGATCATCGACCCTCTTAATATTTTGATTTAAGGTTCATTGACACACTAATATTTTATTCGATGGGTCGATAAAGAATCCTTTTTGAAATATGATTTTACAAAACAGAGACCAATATCGGCTTTAAATTATTTTTTTATGTATCTTTTAAGTGAAACGATAAAAAAATGTTTCGACTGCGAACAAGGTATTTTAGAGCTTAAAATTTGATTGATAGATCATTCGAGAAATTATTCCTAACAGTGAACTTTTCATAATTTTGGTTTAATCATTAATTCTGGATGCTACACCTGCATACCCAGTAGTTAGTAGTTGTGGAAAATTATTCATAACATGTGTTCAAAATCAAAAGTCCAAAGGACAAGTACAAAACAGGAGCAGAGCAAACACGGAGCTCTAAAAAATTAAAGGTAGGATCAGGTGCCATGGAGGAGTGAGCATCCTCTGCTGACCGGTCTCACCCGGCGTGTGCTCTTTGTCGTATTCGGGAAAAACGGAAAAAATCCGTAGACAATTAGGTGATTAATTATGTTCTAACGATAAGTATGAGAAACGTCAGCCAGCGTGCGACCCAGTGGAAGATGGTATTTGCTGACAAGGTAGTTGTATCGACCATAGAACTTACGAAAAGATGACTTCAATCGAGACTGTTGATAGTCCTGTTTTGTCAACTTGTTTGTCAGTAGCTTGCCTCGCAAGTTAATGCAAGTTTAATTCATGACTATAATAGAGTCTACTCTTTCATCGCCAATTAAAATAAATTTTGTTATATAGTGACTTGTATCTCGAAATAATTTTATTGTGTTTTCACTCGTAATAATGAGATACATGTAACTCGTTGTGATGAGAACTATACATCGGTACAATAAGTCAATATTTTGTTATAGGGTTCCAGAATACACCTCTACTTTCAATTTAAGTTAATATGAATACGAATTATAATTTCAAGTTACTTACTTTCTGTTTATTGCAATAAAAATGACAATATTGTAGAGACTATTTTACATCCATGTATAACAAGAAATGATACTGAAAAACTTGAATTTAGAAGGGGTCATTCTTCTACAGAGGTCACTTTTCTTCACGTACAGTGTGCTCATTTTTATGAACATGACACTTATTCTTCAGGCAAAAGGGTAATTTTTCTAGGAAGAATAATGACCGGGGGTCATTATTTTACCTCGAAAAATGACCCCCGGTCATTATCCTACGGGGGTCATTATTCTGCTTTACACCGGGCCTTTAAAAATCCCGTTTGACGTTTTCAAATGTACCTTTGTATGGCGTGCTTTGCCAAACTTAATTAATTAGCGATATTACAGTCTTCACAAAATTAATTATATCGGACGAAATGCAAAATCGGAATTGTTTTGATTCAAATAGAAATGGGGTTTCATTGTTAATGTTAATTAATTTAGTTTGTATATGAATGATCGACCTTAATATCCAGTTTTTATCTATTGAAATGTAAATTTCATTTCATTTAAATTATACCTTTTAACCAGAAACGATTACTATACTGTATAGCATTCAATTTATCATCAAGGTAGTCTTTAATTTGTTTATGGTATAATATTATATAAAACAAGAGGCTAGGGGCCACATCGCTCACTTGAGATACATTGGCCATAAATCTTATCAAAGCAGCTAACTCTAATCAAAGCGGCTTTATAAAGTCATATACGAATATTTAAAAACGGTGTTGTTTTAATGGTTGTTGTGTAAACAATTAAGATCAGGATTCTTTATTACCTGATAGTATTGCAAATTGTAGCAGTGCAGTTTAATAAGAATTTTTCAAAAGTTCTAATACATAGATTCCTTTACTGCTTTTACTAACATCTCCTGAGACCGTCTATTGTAAGTTTGGAGGTCAAACTCTAAACTTTAATCCTATATTTAATTTGAATATCTGTTTGGGGTCCAAGTATTTGTCCAAAGGTCACAATCTGAAATATTTAGATCTACACTTTATCAGACTGCTTGCATATTTAATTATCACATTGAGTTGTATTTTTTTTTCTTAAACATAAAATGCACTATTTGTAGCTGCATAAAGTAAAAATTAAACACTGAACAAATTTTTCATAAAATATCAGAGTTGATTATTCAGGACTGTCATGGCACTTTTTGATATGAAGATCAGGTTATGTATATTAGATGAGTTATCGACATATAATTGCAACTTGTATTTTCTTACGTTGAATGTTTCTTTTTGTCACATACAGAAAAAAATATTTATACTTAATTAAACTAAAATGAGTGAGCTGGCATAACTGTGTTAGGAGTCGTTGATGGCTTGTAATCGGTTGCAAGAAATAGATTAAGATTGTGCATGGTATTTGACTTTGGTACTTTCATTTTTGGATTCAATTGTTTGTATATGTATTTGAGGACCTTGATCCCGACTTTAATTTGACTGCAATATTGAGAAAAAATTAGGAAAAAAAAAGTTGTTTTCTTTTATATGTATCTAGATTATTAATATCTTCATTTGAAATATATAATAACACTGAAATTTATCATTAAAACTTCATTTATAATGTTATGGATTGCCTTTGCCCCCCCCCCCCCCCCCTTCGCCTAATTTTGACACACAGGGTGTAAAACACATATTATCATATAATTTCGTATATCAGCCTTCTTTATACATTTTCACAAATTATAGCCTTACGGTTCTTCAGATGAATTTTTAAGTGTTGTTTTCTACTTATTTGTAACATAATTTTTGAACCCCTGTTACATGTAGGACTTATTCCTGGCCCCAGGGCGTCATGATTTGAACAAACTTAAATCTATCATATATCAGAAAGTTAATGTTAAAGTTTGGATATTAGATGCTGTCTGGTTCTTGAGGAGAAGATTTTTTAATCACTCCATCCTATTTTAACTCTTTCCTTATTATCTCCCCTTTGAAGCTTTGTGCGAAGTTTGATTGAAATTGGCCCAACGGTCCATGAGAAGAAGATGAAAATGTGAAAAGTATACGACGGCAACGATGACGACAACGACAGAAACGGACAAATTTGATCAGAAAAGCTCACTTGAGCCTTCGCCTCATGTGAGTAAAAACGAGACCAGTGATGTCAGATTAAAAAAAGACACGCTTCAAATATCCAGTGTCTTTAGACATCGGCACAAGTTTTTCCAAAAGTTTCGTTGACATTTTTTTTCGTTGTTTTACGCCATAATTCAACAAAAATTTATCAAACCTTAGGAAGCCCCAACTCTAAAATAAAGTTATATGGGTTCTCATTATTTCTATTTATTTGTTGAATTTTAGTTAATTTTAGTATTGAATATTGTTATTTGAATTACCTTGTTATATATTAAACAAATTCAAATGAAAACAATATTACATATTTCAGAGAAAAAACAAGATCGTAGCAGCTTTATTTGAGCTGAAGTGTGAAAGAAACATAACCTTTATAAATAAAGCAGTGGATACCCGGCGACTAGTTGGCAAGACTTATGTTAAAACTTTAGCAAAACATAAATCAGAATAACATCTAATTGAAAAAAAATTCTTTTAAATAAAAACATCTAATCATATATTCACTTTCTAGAAGGTAGGTGAATATTTAAAACATAGTTGCAACCATATTTAGATTTTGCGTGGTTATAGATCTAGAGTACGGTTGAAATGGATTGTATAGGAATAATAATGTAATAGCAATTAGAGCAGAATGCACACTACATGTACATTTATTGATAAAAAATTAACTGAATGTTACCGTTTATTTTTTAAATTCAATTACAGTGTCTATGAAAACAACACGTCAAATTCAGGTAAAATTGTAATAACATTGTTATGTTAATACAATAAAAAAAAAATACACAGAGAAGTAAATTATCATTTTGTTTCGTACACTTCTATCTCAGCAAAATTAAGAAGATTTCCGGAACCTTGTGTTATGCGAAGTCTCACGAATTTTCCTATTGTTGGATTGTCAAAAAGAATCTCTATCACCTGTCCAGTAACTCCTGGTCCTTTGAAAAATCCTCGCTGTTCAAAAGAAGCTCCGTCCATGGTCACCTCGAACGCGACATCATGAAATCTGTCTCCTTTAAAAATAGCTCGTGAATAATTTCTAGTCATATTCTTCGGAATAAGAGTTTATATATTTTCAAGGGAGAGGAAACAAAGAATATTTATAAACATGAAAGCGAATACAACTTACCCAAGCCATCTGCTCTATTATAAACACGGACAAATGATATCAGTATTGGTCCGTCCAATGTTACCATTATCCACGGCGAGGTTTCAAATTGACTTGCAAATATTTGTGTACTTCCTTTAAATGAATGTAACCCATCAGTAGCATAACCAGGACCCCAAAGTGAATGATCATTTTCGTTCACGGAAGATGCAGTGGATGGTCGCAAACGAGCTGCGTTTCTCTTCTCATCGATACCTGCCAAGATTAATGATAATTAGATATGAAAAAGTCTTATATTTTTAATGCCAGTGTTTGGTTACATTCGATTTTTAAAACAGTTTTGATACCTGTTAGAAAATGAGAATAAAAATTTAATTATTTCTAAAAAGAACCACTTTCCTTCCGTGTCAAAAATGTCAATTTGGAGTCAATAGTTTTATACGTTTTTGTTACATTTTACATCGAAATTAAACATACCATAGTGTTTCCATTCTTTGTTCTGTGTTTCCTTTGTGTATAAGTAAGTACAGTTCCATCGACAATATTTGTTTTCAATGTTTATAAAAAACCTCACATCTTTTGATTCACCCCCAAGTGCTGCACAATGAAGCAAACTAGAAACACGCTGCTCTTTACAACGGATAGGTGTAAAATGCGAACCGTCCTTTTCACCATACAACTGTGACAAAGTACTTCTAATAGATAGATTTATAATAAGAAATATATCCAAATGTAGCATTATTGTGGCACCGACAAACTAAGTGGAATAGTAATGATTTTGCGCCTCTGTCTTAAGATTAAGGCTATAGCTAAAAAAAATCGAAAATGTGTTGTTTAATAATTCAAAATTTAGATAAAAGACAGACGTGATAAGCATGCTTTGTTTGAACAGAAATTCAAATTATATAACACTTTACATACTAGGCTTTACTTTAAATAGGAAGAGGTTCACACTATTGTGGTTCCCCATACGTGGTAAAAATTGTTGAAAATAGAGGACGCACTTGGTCGCAGCAAAGCCGCGTTTCTTTTTTCTTCTATCCCTAAAAAAGGTAAAATCTTGTATTATGGTTGCTCACTACACCTTGAAATAATTTCTCAAATTTGCAGAAAATTACTTCATTATAATAGATAATACTGCATAAGAAGTATGAAAGTCAAAAAGGCGAAAAAAAATGCAATTTTGGATAGAAAAAATATAATTTTCAAAAACTGAGTCAAAATATTTGAACAAAAACCCCAGGCGGACTCGAACTGAGGAGGATTTGTGATTCACAAGCCTGATACTTTAAGACTGAGCTATGGTGATATTCAACCAAGCCGATTATTACAATCAATTTAGCAAGACATTTAAATCGCCATCTTGTGATGTAGTGTCATGAAAAGTATAAGCCTTGGTATAGTTAGGTACCTTTAATACAGTGATGTGTTTGGAACTTATAACTCTTCTATAACTTATCATAAAATATTATCAATACTAACCGTAATGATTCCATTCTTTGTCCTGTGTTTGTTTTCTATATATGTAAGTACATTTCCATCGACAATATTTATTTTCAATGTTTATGAATTACCTCACATCTTTAGACTCACGTCCAAGTGCGTGCTGCATAATGAAGCAAACTAATTAAAAACGCGCTGCTCTTTACATCAGATGGGTGTAAAATGGGATCCATTCCTTCGACCATACCAATGTGACACATTAGTATTAATAGAGAGATATATAAAAAGGAGTACATGTAAATCCAAAAGTATCATTATTAGTCTTGTAATAATGAATTAATTGTCCCTACCGAAATGCAAAATCGAAATTGGTTTGATTCAAAATAGAGTTTCTTTGATAATGTGAAATAATTTAGTTTGTAGATGAGAAATCGACCCTAAGAGCCGGTTTTTACTATTGATATGCATATTACATTGTGTTTTAAATTGTACCTTCTACCCCTCAACGGTGCTTGTAAGCTTTCACTTAGACATGAAGTGGTTAAAAGTATTTTTTAAACCAAATTATTTTCCTCCTCTGTATTAGTTTCTTACATATTATATTTCAAAGACAACATTATAAATAGACAATGTCAAAGTAGAACAAAGAAAGTTTTTGATGAAACAGAGTATATATTCTAAGTTTTAAAAAAAAAATCAAGTGTTGCAAACCAATTGAAGCTATTTTTTCGCTGGACCAGTGATATTGCACTTATTATTCTACTTTGAAGATTGAGAAATCATGTTAAAAGGTGTATTTTTTTTTAGATAAATATATATTTATAAATGAAGACATTTTGCCAATAAAGAACGAAATACATGCTCCGGAGTAACTGCTTACACATGTGGTATTTTAACACGTGTGAAATGATGTCCGTAAACTTTAACAGCATTTAACCTGATTAGTAGTTATTGTGAAAATAAACAAAAACCAGCTCGAAATAGCAAAAGTGATAGTAAGGTGGTGGACACACTCTGGCGGATCCAAGTCAGTGGGAGTTTGTATCAAAATGCGCGATTTTAGTTTTGATGGAAAAAACTTAAAACAAGGTTACCCAGAACGCGGGCTGACTAATTAACATCTTGGCGAAAAGTTACCTTGGATCGGACAATATTGGTTTAAAATATTCAAATGAATATGCATGCCCTCGCGTTTTAGACTACGTACGTTTTCAAGTGCATTGACAGATTGGTATTTAACCTTATATACACTCAACAAAACTTCTAAGTGTTCACGCAGTATAATGTATTTCCTATATGAAATAAGCACATTTATTTGTCTTGCTGTCAGGGTGACTGATTTCCACTTAACTTTCAAATTGTTAAGAACGATGCATTGACCTTGACCTCAGGTTGCGACCCGAGATGTTGACCTTTGCTAAATATCACTAACACTTCCGGTTTGGTTAAATTTTGCTCAGAGCTTTTGTATTGTTTTAAGTTGCCTATGAAAATAATATTACGCTTATGAAATAAAAAAAATTATATCAAAATAACGTTTCCTTCGAATTGCTTAATATTTAAAACAATGTCGAGGACAAAACAAACGGCAAATTTAAAGTGAGTACAATCTGCTGTGGAAACAATGCAGACACCAAAGTTCCAACGGCTCTGGCTGTGTTCGCAGTGATCATTTAGGCCATGTTAAGTGGTTTTCTTTTTAAACTATCACCAAAGACTAAAATCAATCACAAAAAATGGCAGTCATATCAAGCACGCACAGAAAAATACCAATTTTATGTTTTGACGTTTCGTCACGGGTAAATGATTTCAATTGGTGTTGTTTTATTTTATCTGTGCTATTGATAAGAAGACATATCAATTACGAAATGTTGAAAATTTCACATCATATTATTTCGTAATTTCAAAACTATTCTATTTATTAGGGTGAACACTTAAAAGTTTTGTTGAGTGTATTTAAATTTGTGAACCATGAATAGATTGTGTTGACATAAATAAGTGATGCCTACGCAATAAACGGGGATGTTGCATCAGGGAGGGGGAGAG
The DNA here is from genome assembly GCA_016163765.1 of Magallana hongkongensis. Classification (NCBI taxonomy): domain Eukaryota; kingdom Metazoa; phylum Mollusca; class Bivalvia; order Ostreida; family Ostreidae; genus Magallana; species Magallana hongkongensis. The sequence continues at coordinate 19,466,246 of WFKH01011801.1, forward strand.
GGGGGAGCTTGACCCTCCCCCACGTTTTTCAAAACAGGCTTTTATCTAAAGAAAGTGGGCGCTCAAGATAACATAGATTGCAGGAATCATCGACAAGAATCAACTGGGATTTAATTAAGGAATAGGGAATCATTCTTCGAGTATTTTGAGGTAATCAAATACGGTCGGGGGGAATCAAATCCAATAAAGCCCGAAGGGTTTTATAATAGATTTGATCAATCAGGTTTTTTTTATTTAAGTTTTAAGAAATTGGCTCAGAAACAAAAATTCAGAAAAAATTCGACGCAGTATATAGAAAAAAAAATGTGTAAAAAATTCTGGTTCAACATGCAATGTGTAAAGTAGTATATCCGGCGCTTGTGCAGGCTATCATCTATAGATTTTTAAAATTTAGTAAAAATAATACGATTTAAAAATTTAGGTGATTGAAAAGTTTAAGGTTTTAAAATTAAGTAATGTGATTAAAAAATTTACGTGATTGAAAATGTAACACAATTGTCTTAAAAAGTTTTTCCGTGATCCATGTATTATGTGTTGTATGATTTACATATTTATTAACTATACTCTGTCCCAAGTTTCTGCTTCCACCACTTTTTGCTTAATATTTCAATAATCATAAATACCTTTGTACCAAAACTAAGTTCATCCACTAAAAATTAAAAAAGTCCCGATTGTCTGTTTTTAAACGCCTCCTCTACTGCTTAAGATTTCAATACATAACCAAAATTGGAAAGTCTACGGGGATTTTGCATTGCAACAGACATGAAAAGTACCCGAATGATAACGTTTAAAAATTGTACAAGGTGTCCCGAGTACTTCCGAATGGAAAGAAAAGATGTAAACATTTCCGATTTTGAAATCTCCGTAAGGAATTTGTTTTCATTCATGTTAATTTCTTTCTCTACGCAAAAAATAGGTGAAACATTGGATGTTCCCCTGGTATGGATTTCAATTGTAGTTTTTTTTTGCCAGGTATGTGTACTTTTTAAAAAAATTAGTCAAATAGTGACGGAAACAGTAACCTAGGACAGACTATACTTGTATGAAATATAATAAAATCATATTTTAGAAAACAAAGTCTGGGCTTTTTTTAAGTCACTTTAATTTCTACTATTAGGATAGGAAATTTGTATATGTGTTTTTATATTTTCATTAGTTTCTCCATTTTTAATTTCAAAGGATTTGAGTTTGTATCCATATTTCATGTGTCTATACACCACACTACACAGTACCATTTGCGTTCATCGCCATCTGAATGTAAGTATAGTAATTTAGAAGCTGTTTATTCAAACCTTTGAAGTACTTTTTTTTTTTATCATTTTTGGCTCACCTGAGTGGCGATTTTTCATTTTTGTTTTAAATCTCTTGATTATTACAAGACCAATTGTTTTCATTTTTGATAAGAAGCATTTCTAGGACAAAGAAAATCTTAATTTGATATATGAATTATTAGTTTCATGATCTTTACAAAAACTGGAATCTCATGGTTGGGCCAAATCCCCCAACAAAAAGACAAATTATCAAAAATCTTCATTTCCACTCGTGAGGGAAACACTAAATGGCATTGCTTTGTTATGATCTGCATGGTTATGGTGTCTTTGAAGCCTCCATTGTTAAATTTATTGCCCCTAGGCTGATCAAGGTATTCTATCCCAGGAGGAATTCTATACATATTGAATTCAATACATACATTACCGTTCTAATTGCTTATAATTGACTTTCTTTACAACAGCGATGTAGAATAAAATCAATTCCGGATATTTAAAACGCTATGTAAAAGTCGAACCAATATTTTAAACTCTGGATCACGTAGTGTGATACTCGGACTACTTTAAGAACTTGTCTTTCTTATTTTGTATATATAAGTTCTAAATTGTTAAGAGATTCGTTGTCGACTTTGAATTCTTCACAATCAATGCAAACAACGGTTGGATATTCATAAAGAATCTCTATTACTTCATAGATCGATGCCGCGCCTTTAAAAATCCTTGTTGAACGTAAGTGCTCCCGTTTGACGCTTTTCAATGTACCTAAGCTTTGGCGTGCGTTGCCAAACTGAATTTATTAGCGATATTACAGTCTTCACATGATTAAATGTATCTGACGAAATGCAAAATCGGAATTGTTTTGATTCAAATAACAAATGGAGTTTCATTGTTAATGTTAAATAATTTAGTTTGTAGATGAAAGATCGACCTAAAAAGCCATTTTCTTTTCAAATGAAATGTAAATTTCGTTGCATTTTAGATTATACCTTTTAACCATTAACGATGACTGTACTCTATTGCATTCAATTTAACATGAAAGTATGCACTAATTTGTTTATGGTATAATATTAAAAAACAAGAGACCAGGGGCCACATCGCTTACTTGAGTTGACATTGGCCATAACTCTAATCAAAGCGGTTTTATAACATCAAATACAAATATTTTAAAAAGTGTTGTTTCAATGTTGTTGTTTCAACAATTAGGACTAGAATGCTTCATTACATAATAGTATTGCAATTTGTAGCATTGCAGTTTGATAAGAATTTTTGAAGTTCTAACCCATACATTCCTTTACTGATATTTGAACCTCTCCTGAGACCGGCTACTATAAGTTTGAAGGTCAAATTCTAAACTTTATTCCTATATTAAACTTTGCATATCTGCTTGGAGTCCAAGTATTGTTTAAGAGGTCACAATCTGAAAAATTTAGATCCACATTTTATTATACAGCTTGCATATTTAATTATCGCATTGAATCGTATCTTTTTTTTAAATTAACATAAAATGCACAATTTGCAGCTGCATTAAGTAAAAATTAAACACTAGAAATTATCAAAAATATCAGAGTTGATTATTCAGGACTGTTATGGTACTTTTTGAAGATCAGGTTATCTATATTGTAGGAATCCTCAACATTAGTCTGTTGCAACTTGTATATTTTTAAGCTGAAGGTTTCTTTCTGTTACGTACACAAAAAAATTAATTAAACTTGATTAAACTAAAATGAGTAAGCTGGAATAACTCTGTTAGGAGTTTTTGATGGCTTGTAATTGGCTGCAATAAATAGATTGAAATTGTGCATGGTATTTGACTTTGGTATTTTCATTTTAGGATTCCATTGTTTGTATATGCATTTGAGGATCTTGATCCCGAATTTAATTTGACTTCAGTATTGAGATTAAATTAAAATTCAAAAAAAAATGCTATGTTTTTTTTTATATATATCTAGCTTATTTATATCTTTATTTGAAATAGATAATAACACTGAAAATTTATCGCTACAAACCTAATTTACAACGTTATGCATTGCTTTTGCTCACCCCCCCCCCCTTTCCGCCTCATTCTGACCAACAGGGTTTAAAGTATATATTAACATATTATTTCGTTTATTAGCTTTCTTTATACCATGTTCACAAATAATAGCCTTACCGTTCTTCAGAAGAATTTTTAAGTGTTGTTTATTTACTTATTTCTACCATGACTTTTGAACCCCTGGTACACGTGGGACCCCTTCCTGGTCCCTGGTGGGCCATGATTTAAACAAACTTAACTCTACCATATATCAGAAAGTTAACATCAAAGTTTGGATATTAGAGGCTGTTTAGTTCTTGAGGAGAAGATTTTTAAATTACCTCACCCTAGTTTTACTCTTTTCTAATTATCTCCTCTTTGAAGAGGACTTGACCCTTCTCTTGAAAAACAAAATTTGAACGCCTTTCCCCCTACAATGCTTTGTACGAAGTATGATTGAAATTGGCCCAACGGTTCTTGAGTGAGCTAAAAAGGGACCAGTGATCTCGGTTTAAAAAAAAACACGCTTCAAATATACAATATCTGCAGATATCGGCACGAGTTTGTCCAAACCTTGTTTTCGTTTTATCATTTTTTTGTTGTTTTACGCAAAAATTGAACAAATATTAAACTAATCAAACCCAAGAAACCCCCACTCTAAATAAAGTTATATGGGTTTTTATTAATCTTGTTTATTTGTTGAATTTTAATTAATTTTAGTATTGAATGTTGTTATTTGAATTCTCCATGCTATATATTGAAAAAAATTAAATAAATACAATATTATTTATTTTAGAAAAAGCGTACGTATCACCTTTATATGAGATGAAGTGTGACAAGAGACATAACCTCTATAAACAAAGCAATGGATACCGAGCGTCTACTTAGCAAAACACGTGTTAAATCTCTAGCAAAACATAAATCAGTATGAGATCTAATGGAGAAAAGAATATTCTTTTAAATAAAATCATCTAGCTATATTTCCAAGAATGTGGGTGAATGTTAATCATGATTGCAACCATATTTAGATTTGGCGTCGTTGTAGAGTAAGGTCGAAATAGTCTGTATTGGTATGATACTGTAATAGTTTTTAGAACAGAATGCAAACTACATGTACATTAATTGATCAACAATTAACTGAATGTTAACGTTTATTTTTATTTAAATTCAGGTAAAGTGTCTATTAAAACAACAACACGTCAAATTCAAGAAAATTTGTAAAAACATTTTTATGTAAATATAATAAAAAATATATAGAGAGGTAAATTATCATTATGTTTCGTACACTTCAATCTCGGCAAAATGAAGAAGATTTCCGGAACCTTGTGTTATGCGAAGTCTTATGAATTTTCCTATTGTTGGATTGTCAAATACAATTTCCACCACCTGCCCAGTAACTCCTGGTCCTTTGAAAAATCCTCGCTGTTCAAAAGAAGATCCGTCAATGGACACCTCAAACGCGACATCATGAAATCTCTCCCCTTCAAAAATATTTCGTGAATAAAATTCTAGTTATATTGTTCGGAATAAGGGTTTGTTTATTTTCAAAGCAGAAGAAACATAATAAATATTTAAAAACATGAAAGCGAACCCAACTTACCCAAGCCATCTGCTCTGTTGTAAACACGGACAAATGATATCAGTAGTGGTCCATCCAATGTTACTATAACCCACGGCGAGGTTTCAAAGTGACTTGAAAATATTTGTGTACCTCTTTTTAATGAATGTAACCCATCCGTAGCATAACCGGTGCCCCAAAGTGAAGGGTCATTATTGTACACGGATGATGCAGTGGATGGACGTAAACGAGCTGCGTTTTTTTTCTCTTCGATACCTGCCAAGATTACTAATAATTAGATAAAAAAAAGTTTAATATTTTAAAAGCCAAACTTTTATTTTATTCGACATTAAAAATAGTTTAGAAAATGAGAATTAAAAATTTAATCATTTCTATGTATAACTTTATTTCTGTGTCAAAAAATTTCAATTTGGAGTCAATAATTTTATACGTTTTTGTTACATGTTACATCGAAATTAAACATACCATAGTGTTTCCATTCTTTATTCTGTGTTTCCTTTGTGTATAAGTAAGTACAGTTCCATCGACAATATTTGTTTTCAATGTTTATGAAAAACCTCACATCTTTTGATTCACGTCCAAGTGCTACACAATGAAGCAAACTAGAAACGTGCTGCTCTTTACAACGGATAGGTGTAAAATGCGAACCGTCCTTTTCACCATACAACTTTGACACAGTTCTACTTATAGAAAGATATATAATGATAAATATATCCAAATTTTTCATTATTGTAGCACCGACAAACTAAGTGTAATAGTAATGGTCTTGCGCCCCTGTCCTAAGATTAAGGCTACAGCTAAAAAAATCGAAATTGTGTTGTTTAATAATTCAAAATTTAGATAAAAGATAGACGTGATAAGCACGCTTTGTTTGAACAGAAATTCAAATCATATAACACTTAACATACTAGGCTTTCCTCTAAATAGGAAGAGTTTCCCTCCTCAATTCTATTGATTTTTAAAAAAAATATTAGTAAGTGAAACATTTCCTTTAAATCACTCAAAGAAAAGAATGCACTATATCACTGCCATTTTACCGAAAATCTATTCTTGAAAAGAGATTCATGTATTTTGTTAATTGTACGACACACACACACACACACACACACACACACACACACACACACAGATATATATATATATATATATATATATATATATATATATATATATATATATATATACCTCTGTGAATATTTCCTATGTAAAATTACAACGAATTAACATGCAATTCTATCTGACCGTGAATAGTTACCGTGCTTTCTAGAGAATTTACATTTGCCATCTTGGTCTGTTGTTTGTAAAGGTGATACTATTGGTCTTGCATGTACGACGACCATAATTCTAAGTCAACCTTAGCAATGACATACTGTGGTTTTCATCTTTTCTCAAGCAAAACCAAACAGCGTAGTTAGGTCAATCAAGATCTAATGAACTGTGCATGACCTCCAAAAATACAGTGACCCCATGCATTGCGAGTGCTGAGGAAAGAATGAATTTTATGAATATATCGGCAATAAATCTCTACACTTAAATATTGTCAACATATTAAGCCTTAGGTTTGTAGGCCATTGCAAAGCTGTCTTATATCTATAGTCTGTCCTAGGTTACAGTTTCTGTCACTGACAAAACGTAGCAAAATTTATACATATAACGATTGAAATCAATACAAGGAAAAAACTCCAAGATTTCTAAATAGAAATGTATCGTCTATATTTACCCAGAGAGGTTGCCAAGAACGAAAAACTTCATGAAGATTTATAATGGTAAATGTTTACACCCCAACCTCCACCCCCCTCCCATATGGAGGCACTCGGGACATCAACGCCATCATCCGGGCACCCTCATGTCTGCTGCAATGCAAAAACCCTGTAGACTTGTATGAAACCTGTCAAGCCAGAAGGGCGTTTTAAAGGGTATTTTTTAAGTAAATGAACAGCACTTGAATCCTGAGGTATTAATAAACATCGACTAAATGTAATTAGGCAATATATGAATCGGGGATATCATGGGACAGAGTTATATTAATAATTGACAGATATTAAGTTTGGTCATCAGAAACTAAAGCATTTTGCATTGACTTGTTAAATAATTAACAAAGTGCGCATTTGAAATTTTATTGGAGGCATTGTTGCCTAACTAAAACTGTAACTTGCCACTTGGCAAAGGAATATATAAGACTAGATTATCTGAATCTTTTTTTCGGAGTCGCTGAGATGGCCTTGCTAGGCGTCTTAATTGAG
>WFKH01011801.1:19473356-19502307 GCA_016163765.1 Magallana hongkongensis
CATTTGCAGCAAAAGATGAAGACATTCAAACAACATGTATGCATCGGGCACGTAGCGATACATAAAACAGCTTATATTTACATCGATTCGTAGATAAAAAATCAAAACTGGCAGCTAAGTTAAAAAAGGAAATCAGCACGTCTTACCCTTTTAAATTCAATGTGGCGATTGCTGAAAATATCTGCAGGGAGTCCGTGACATAGTTTGAGCTAACACTCCTAAATGCACGCGAGAGCAGGCTAAAGCGCGGACAAAGGTATAATAATATACCTATTTACTGACTTTTAGACGATAACAAGTTTATTGTGCCCCTCGACAGCAACTTGTTCTCTCGGCTTTGCCTCGAAAAATAGTTACTGTCTCGGGGGACCATAAACTTGCTTTTTTCCTCATAGCCAGTGAATAGTACATGTATATACAGTAAAACACGTGATAACGAAGTCCCAGGGACGGACGATTTTACTTCGTAATAAGCGTAATTCGTTATATCCGTCAAGTTTACAACATGTAATAAAGTCAATGGGAATGAAAATCACTTCGCTGTAACCGTCATTTCATTATAAGCGTGTTCGCTATAACCATGTTTTACTCTACTATATAATATATTATGATCCATAATGTTTCAAGCGGTTGTTGCTAATGCATATGTTTGATTCAGTCTGCGTTTGATTATTGGAGACTGGTTTTTTTTTTAAATTCCACCAACAGCTAAACTTGAACCGTAATTAAACCGGACTTAAGAAGAAAAAATGGCTTTTAATCAAAGGGCATTAATCTAATCTATGCCTATCTATCTAATCGTGAAATAGTTTCCGTGCTGTCTGCCCATGCTGTTCAACAATATAAAAAAAATAATAATAATAATAATTCGAGGCTTATATTTTTCATATTTATTTATAAATCAATTTTTAAAAGCAAGCTGCTTTGGGCAATACAGAAGTTCGTTCGTTTTAGTGAGCAAAGTAGTTTTGGGGGTATAAAAAGGATACCATAACACGGGTCCGTCTTCTTAATATTGCTACTCATAGTAAATGAACTACATTCTTCAATATTTGAGCTGCTTTATCAAAGCACACAATTATATATACATGTACATTCTACGTAATATACACATTTTATCTGCAGTTTCGTTTTCAAATAAAGCGTTTACAACCCCAGTTAAAATGAATAAGATAGAATTCTTTAAAAACTAAGAGTATCTATGGTGTGTAGATTTCAATCTCAGCTAGATTAAGAATATTGCTGGAACCTTGAGTGATCTGAAGTCTCACATATTGTCCTATCGTCGGGTAGTCAAACAGAATCTCCACCACCTGTTCAGTCATTCCTGGTCCTTTGAAAAACCCTCTCTGTTTAAAAGAAACTCCGTCATTCGACACCTCGAAAGCGACATCGTGAAATCTCTGTCCTATAAAATTAGTTTATTCTTATCATATATTAGGTTAATGGTAATTTGAGTAATTTCTTAAACAAATTATTAGTAGAAATATCGGAACAACTCACCATCTTTGTCTAATCTGTTGAAAATACGGACAAAGGATATAATCAACTGTCCCTCCAAAATAACCGTAAGCCATGGAGCATTTTCATAATCACTAGCATATACCTCTGTAGTCCCCAAAATCAAATACACTCCATCTGTGGCAAACGTGGTTCCCCATACGTGGTAAAAATTTTTGAAAACAGAGGACGCACTACATGGTCGGAACAAAGCCGCGTTTCTTTTTTCTTCTATTCCTAAAAAAGGTAAAAACATAATTATTCATCTTAAACTACTACTTCGTCAATATAAATTTATAATTATGGTTAAAGGCAAGATATTTGGAAATTGTGTGGCCTTTTGACTTTTCTTAAATACGTTTTAAAAAGTGTGGATTTCAGAAACGTATTGTTGATACACATGAAAAATAAATGGTCGATTTTTTTTTTAAACTGATCACCTGTTTGCAATATGTTTATTAACAAGTAATTTGGAGAATAATATAACTGTTCAATAACTTATCATTGAATATTTTTATTACAAACCGTAATGATTCCATTCTTTGTCCTGCGTTTGTTTTCTATATATATAAGTACAGTTCCATCGACAATATTTAGTTTCAATGTTTATGAAAAACCTCACATCTTTTGATTCCCGTCCAAGTGCTGCACAATGAAGCAAACTAGAGACATACTGCTCCTTACATCGGATAGGTGTAAAATGGGAGCCGTGCCTTAGACCATACCACTGTGACACAGTAGTACTAATAGAAAGATATATAAAAAGGAGTACATGTAAATCCAAAGGTATCATTGCTTTGACGATAGGTTGACAAACTGAGTTTATTCGCAACATTATAGTCTTGTAATAATGAATACTTTTACCTACCGAAACGCAAAATGGAAATTGGTTTTATTGAAAAAAAAAGTAATGGAATTTTTTTGTTGATGTTGAATAATTTAGTTTGTAGATGAGAGATTGGCCATAATAGCCGGATTTTTACTGCCATTATGCATATTACATTGTGTATTAAATTGTATCTTTTACCTCTAAACGATGACTGCAAGTTTTCATCCGGACATGATGTGGCTAACGGTATTTTCCAAATCACATCCCTTTTTCTTCTCTGTACTGGTTCCTTACATATCATTTTTCCAAGACGACATTATAAATGGACAATTTTAAATTAGAACAAAATAAGTGTTAATATAATTTTGCGAAACATCTACATAGGACTGTTACATTTCTTTACGCTATCGATTATAATTAAGCTCCATCATTTATTTTGTTCATGTAGATACTTTTAATCGAGTGCTCTTTATTTAAAAAAAACCATATATTTATAAGAAAGTAAGAGAAATATAATGGATTATTATTCAGTATTATGTATCAAAGTCTTCAAACAAGATTAAGGGTGAAAGCTATGTATAAATTGAAATTGAATTGTCCGCTACTGAACAAAATATGTTATGACTATGGAAAGTTGCTCTCAAACATTCAAATCAAAACTCTGTTGCATTTTCTCTTGGTTTCGTTTATTTGGCTTGTATTAAAACGTCAATATAAAGAAATTCTAAGGATACATTTTTCATTACATGTACATGAGACCCTTCCAATTTTCCGAGTTACATTTAGATGTATTGATCATTCAATCGTTTTAAAGATCTTAACTTTGTTCACTCGAAATATGGGATTATTTATTTTTATTTTATATTTTGGGTATTTAATTTTAATAACTTTAACTGTGATCATGACATTGATTTGCTTGTAGAACTGCTGTTATTTCCTGATGGTCTCTACGCTCTTCATTATTCATGTCTTCGAAGTGACATATTTTGCAACAAGAGGCCCAGGGGCCACATCGCTCACCTGAGCAACAATAGCCATAACTCTGATAAAATGAGCATAATAGTATCAAATTCAAAATATCTTGACAATTAAGTACAGTAGATCTAACACAAAAAGTTATCCACATATTACCAAACGCCTTTTGTTGTTTTAGATTTTTCTTTTTTCCTATCTAAAAATCCCCCCTTTTGTGGGACCACTTTTCACCAGGGAATCATGATCAAACTTCAATCTGCACAATCTGTGCTTTCACACAAGTTTTAGCTTTTCTTTGGCCGAAAGCTTTTCCAGAAGATTTTTAAAGAGACAGTACGGCGCATCTTATTAAAAAACCGACTTGAAAATTTTTTTCGATCGGGTTCGGTATTTTTGTACTTATAAATGTATAAACTTTCAGAAAATTACAAATTTCTCCATGAAATCAATCTAATTATTACATTAAAATTAATAATTACCTATAACCCATAAATATATACATCGCAACGTGTTACGGGGTTCCGCCTTCTACACTATTACGCATGCGTATTTACTATAAACAGGGCTCGCGAAGATTCTCCTGGACAGGTTTGTGTATAGAAATATGTCTCTTCTACTTCTCCCAGGTAATAATTGTTCAAAGTTTTTAAAATTACCAGAATTATTATTATGTAAGCATGTGTTTTGCGTTTTTATCACAGGAGTTGCTACAAACTAAATTCATTTTGTAAGTGAGGCCCCTTGAGGGGTTATTTGACATATTTATATCTGTTAATTTTAAAATGAACTGAAATTGGTAAACCATTTATAAATTATCGAGAAAGTGATGATGTGTTCCGTTTAGAGTCCCTTTAACCTCGTATTCCATGATGACCGTAGTCGGGCGAAGATCTTGTAGTTTTCAGCACGTGTCAATTACTGTCAATCAAAATCCACGTGGTACAAATAAACGATATAGGATTAATCCGGTTTGTACGACCCTTAAATTTCCGGAAGCTCATACTTACATTAATTAGGTATGTGAAAGAGATTTTTATGTACTTCAACTGTCACAATCAACGTTATTTCTTATATCCTAACGATACAATGGGTAAATCTGAAGTTAAACACACATGTTTTTTCAGCTGTACTGTCTCTTTAAAGATTTTTCTCTCTATCTTCCTATGTGAATATTTAACACAACACCCCCCCCCCCCATTGTTGCCCCACCATACCCCGGGGATCATGATTTGAACAAACTTGAATCTACACTACCAGAGGATGCTTCTACACAAATTTGAGCATTTCTGGCCTAATGGATTTTGAGAGGAAGATTTTAAAAGATTTTTTTTTATATATTCCTATGTAAAACTATATCCTGCCATCGTGGCCCCATCCTACCCCCTGGGACCATGATTTGAACAAACTTGAATCTACACTACCTGGGGATGCTTCCACACAAATTTGACCTTTTCTGGCCTAATAGTTTTTGAGAGGAAGATTTTTAAAGATTTTTAAAGATTTTTTTTCTATATATTCCTATATAAAACTTGATCCCCCCATCGTGGCCCCATCCTACCCCCGGGGACCATGATTTGATCAAACTTGAATCTACACTACCTGGAGATGTTCCACAAAATTTGAGCTTTTCTGGACAAATTGTTTTTGAGAAGAAGATTTTTGAAAAATACCCCAAAATTTTCAATTATTCGAAATTATCTACCCTTTAAAGAGAGCTTGGCCCTTCATTTAAAAACTTGAATCCCCTTCACCCAGTGATGCTTTGTGCCAATTTGGGTCGAAATCGGCTCAGTGGTTCTGGAGAAGAAGATGAAAATGTGAAAAGTTTACAACGACAATGACAACGACAACAATGACAACGACAGACAACGGACAAATCCCTGAATCATGTACCAAGCAGAAACATGCAACAAATGCTTCCTATATACCCAGTATAGATTTTTATTCATTTCCAAGGGAACATTAAATATGGAAATTAAATCTTACATTATTTTATGAAAGATTGTCCGTATTCTCTGCATCATTACAGTTGTGATCCCTTATATACATTATGTTTAAAATCTCTCAACTATTGACGATGTTATAGTTATATTAATCGAAAAATGGCTTATCGATCAACTTTAACCGGTACACAGGTGAAAGTGTTCCTGCATTGTATTGAAATTCTGTAGGATTGATTTAATCTATTTTGAACGAAAAAACCCTAAAAACAAACAGTTGTTTTAATTCATGTTTAAGTTTAACCTCTGGTAATTTGAACAACTCAGTCGTTCATAATTATCCTATACGAATTAAATACCTTCCACTTGTTAATCATGTGCGGTGTTTTAACAACAATAAAGACTTTGCTAAGAAGCAGTATAATCGTGATTTATTCAAATTTATTCAAATTATGCATCTGACATTAGCTCTTATCTTCATCTGCTTCAAATTAGAAGATAGTGAACATGCTGACTTTCATATCATTGAACATTGAATCTATCCAGAGTTGTCGTTCCCGCTATACTTCAAAAGCTTGCGGAACATGCCATCTGGTGAAAGAATGATTATTACCTTTCCTTCAAAGTTTATATGGAGAGTTTGTGACAAAATGACGGACAGGAATAAAGCAACATGCCACCCCACCACCCAAATCTCGGGGGTATAAAACGATATCACTTATGAGATGAAAACGTGACAAGAGGGATACCCTCTACAAACGAAGCAGTGAAGTTCGGGCGTCCGTTTTTCAATTCCTGTGTGAAATAAGGTCGAATTGTTAAAATGGTCTTTATAGGTATGATCATGCAATTAGTAATTACATCAGAAAAAAAAATTGCGGTCTACATTTACAATTATCAATCAACAATTCTCATAATCTTTTTATACGTTTAATTTTCAAATCCAAGTATAGTGTATAAGAAAACAATCGGTAATTCCAATTCAGTTTCATTTTTATTAACATTAAGTTTAGAATTTACCCCCCAAAAAATTTAATGATGATAGGAATTTAAGATGTTAAGTTGTGTAAACTTTAATTTCTTCAAAGTTGAAAAGATTCCTTGAACCTTGTGTTAAGCGCATTATCAAATATTGCCCTATCGCTGAATAGTCCAACAGAATCTCCTCCATCCGCCCTGTCGCCCCTTGTCCTCTGAAAAATCATCGCTGTTCACAAGAAGCTCCGTCCATGGACACCTCAAAGGCGACATCATGAAATCTCTCTCCTATAAAATTGGTAATGAATGAGATTTACAGACTACTTTCAATTTTTAACAAGAGTTTGTAATTTTCAACGGAAAGGTAGCATGTTGAAGAATAACAATGAAAATACCTATGAAAATGCAGAACAGGAAGAAAACATGAAAGCAAACACAACTTACCACAGCAATCTCCTCTATTGTAAACACGTACAGATGATATCAGTTGTGGTCCGTCCATTATACACGGAAGATGCAGAGCTACGTTTCTCTTCTCTTTGATGCCTGTCAAAATATGAAAGCAAAGTATTTCTTAATAAATTTTGTTTCAAAACAGTTTTAATAACAAGTATTCGTAATTCTGTTAAAACACAAAATATAAAAAAAATTATGTTATTTCTTTTTGGTATACTGCTTTGTTTTCTTCTGTCAGAAATTGTCAATGTGGGTTCAGTAACTGAATAATTTATTGTTATTTTCGAAGTAAAACATACCATATAGATTCCAGTCTTTGTCCTGTGTCTCAGTTGTGTTTAAGAAGGTATACGTACACTTCCATCGACAATATTTATTTTCAATGTTAAAGAAAAACCTCACTTCTTTTAATTCACCTCCAAGTGCTACATAATGAAGCAAACTAGAGACATATTGCTCTTTACATCGAATAGGATTAATATGGGAGCCTTACTTTAGACCATACCACTGTGACATAGCACTACTAATAGAAAGATATATAATAAGATATATATCTAAGTTTATCATGGTTGTCGCGCTGACAAACTAAGCAACAAACTAATGTGTTTCCTAAAAACACTGGCTATAGATATGAAAATTTGAAATTGCGTTGACAATGATCATTTTTAATAATTCAAATCTTAAAAGAGACGTCAGGAAGTTGTATATGTTTGATCATATATGTGTATCATATAATACTGACGTACTAAGCTTACCTCTAGAAAGAGGCAGAATGGTTTACAAAATTTCCCTGCACCCCTCCGTCCGTCTGTCTGTACATTTTAACTTTTCATCTTCTTCCCCAGAACAACTGGGCCAGTTCCAACCAAACATAACACAAGGCATCATTGGGTAAAGGGTATTCAAGCTTCTTAAAATGTAGTCACGCCCTCTTTCAATGGAAAATGTTTAAGAATTATTTTTTAATTTTTCTTCTCGAGAACCAATTGACCATAAAAAATTAAAGCTGAGTGGGAGCATCCTCTTGTACCATAGCTTGGCGTGTTTTCTACTGTTAAAAGTGTGGGTTATCTGTATATACCCCACACTTTTTTAAAACTCCGCCAACTATCTCAGGTAAAAACAACATCAAGAATGTTATTTTCTAACACGTCCATTATACTGTTCACAGTAAGAGATTCCTAATTTCTAATTTCAACAGGAGTATTCCACAACTTAGGCTTCGTAAACATAAAATTGTGTTAATTAGTTAAATTCTTTGAAGCAAGTATCGATACTAGAAGTCGAAAAATGAATAAATTTGAAATAAAAATTGAACAGTCGATCTATTCCTAATGGCTATGAATTTATTAAAACTTACAGAGTAATTTATGTTTGTCGGCGATAGAAAATCGTTTTAGAAGTTAACGGAGTACAATGTACATATAGAAGACATATAGAAGACCAACATTGACACCGTTTAGTTTAGAGGCAAGTGCACTCTCGAAAACTGTAGTAGGATATAATGAATAGTTGTAAACTATGGGGTAAGTAACTTAATCGATATAATATTGTTGGTTATGTGCAGATACCCGATGGGCGTGGTCATAATTACACGAGGGAGCGTAGCTCCCGAGTGTCATTATTTGGTATTATTTAAATGCAAACAACTTGACATATTTATTAATTCCCAATTGTTTAGACTGTGGCCCTAGACAATACTTGGGACCCACAAGTGGTTCAAAGTTTGATGAAGTTATATATAGAAATATATGATTAGTTGTTTAAAATTTTCTTGAGAACTGCAATGACCAATATTAAAATGACTATGAAATCATCCTGTTACTAAAGGGGCTCAATATTTAACACAGGAATATCTGGAGAAAAATTTGGAAATCTTTTTATACAGGATTTATTCTACTACATATTGTATAAATATCTTGCATATGACTCCATAAAGCTGATTTTATTATGGCTATTTTTGCTCAGGGGACCGATGTGGCTCATGGGCCTCTTGTTCAAACAGTGACCTCCGGAAAATACTTTTGTCCAAAAAAAGATTCAAAGTTTAATATACATGTAGGAATATTTATGAAAATTGTTTATTATTTAAAAAACACGAGGCTACAATATAAGATATGCAAGCAACATTATATAGTGTAGTTTCTTGCCTTAATTGTTTAGAAAATGAAAAAAATTACCCTACAAAATTATCTAGATATTTCTTTAGAGGGGAGTGTCCCCTTGGTCTCTTGTGTTTGTGAAAGGGGGCTTTAACGCATAGTCACTAATTCTCTTTGCCTATCAAAATTCTTTCGTACGTTTTCAAATTATTCATATCAAATGTGAAAGTTATTATATGCTGCTATGGCAAAGGTAAGAAAAAGAAAAAAAAATGAAAACGTTTTGATAGAGCGAAGTTGACATTCAGTTTATTCTCTCAAAATTCATTTCTGTACCATTCTTAGTTGCCATTCTTGCAAAATTGCATAGATATCAATTATCAAGTTAAAGTATTATTACAAAAGTACATTTGCTATGGAAAATAAGTACCAGAGAAAAACCATCATTTAGAAAACCATCTTTCAGAACTTTTTAAAACGTAATCGCAACGGGTATTCTTTTGGCAAAAGTCAGTTCAAATTGACATTTCATAAAAGTAAAATATTGTATAATAATGGATGACGCAAATGCAAAAGATGAAACTGCAAATAAGGAATGAAGGATGGGAAAGGGTCATGGAACGAGAAGGAATAGGCACCATAAATAAAAACGGGTTAAGGCTAGCAGATATGTGTGCTTTAAACAACCTTGAAGAGATAGGAATTAAATCGACCATGTAATGGTAATTGGCAGATACAGGAGATCAGTATGCGATGTCATGGTTATGCGTGGCGCAGATGTCAACTCAGATCACCATCTAGTGCTAACGAAAGTAAAGTTGAAACTCTGCAGAAATACAAAGCATCAGCAAAAAACAGGAAGATGTACGATGTCAGCAGAATGAACGATCACTGGGTATGCACAGGATTCCAATTTGAAATTAGAAACAGGTTCCAGCTACTATCAAATGAAAGAATTGATGTAAGCGAAAACTGGACACAAGTGAAAGAGATATATAACGAAATAACGAAACAGCAGAAAAAATCTTAGGCCCAGTAACAAGGAAACATAAAGATTGGCTTAATACTGAAACATAAAGAGCCATAGATGAAAGAAGAAAACTAATAACAACAAATAATTGGAAGATCAAACTCAGAAAGAATAAGAGAAATTAAGAGAAAAGAATATAGAGCAAAGGACAAAGAGGTCAAAAGAAGAGCGATAAAGAGCGATAAAAGGAAACACTTGGAGGATATAGCTTGCAAGGCTGAAAATGCAACAAAGTCTAACCACCTCAGTGAAGTATTCCAGCTGACTAAACAGCTCTCTGGAAAGAAAAGGAGCAAAACAAGCGGCATAAGATCGAAAGATGGCGAACTACTCATTGAGGAGGAAAAGATAATAGAGAGATGACAAGAACACTTTAAGGAAGTGCTCCATATGCCAACAGAAGCAGCAGAACTTCCCAAAGGATTTACTGTCCAGAAGTACACAAATATAAAAATTGATACATCACCTAAAACTGAAAAAAGGAAAAATCCCTGGCATAGATAACATCAGCGCAGAACTGTTAAAAGAAAGTGTAGTACCAACAACTACTGTCCGTTCCCTCTAAAGTTTTTTGCAGAGTAGTGAAAGACAGAATAAGAGTTGAAATAGAGGACAAACTAAGGCCAGAACAAGCTGCATATAGGAGAGGAAGGGGAACATCAGAACAGGTATACATATTAAGAAACATACTGGAACAGTCCATAGAATGGCGAGCACCTTTATACATAAGCTTTATTGACTTTAAGAAGCTTTTGACAACATAATAAGGGACAAGTTATGGGATATAACCAAGCATTATGGAATTCCTGATATATATGTTAACATCATCAGAAAATATATGATGGAAGTACTAGCTGCGTTATCGAAAACGGAAAAACAACTGACTGGTTCGAGGTTCAGACCGGAGTGAGGCAGAAATGTGTCATGTCTGGGTTCCTATTCATCATTGTGGTTGGTTGGATAATGAGAAACACCAACAATAGAAAACCAGGTATACGCTGGAAATTCAAGTCCACACTAGAAGATCTTAACTACGCCGATGATCTGGCACTGATATCCAACAAATATAGCGATAGCCAGCAAATATAGCGACATGCAAGAGAAGACCACCAGGCTGAATGATGTCGCAAGATATACATGATTAAATATAAATGTTAGTAAAACAAAAAGCATGAGGATAAATGGAAAAAAGAACGATGCCATTAACCTAAACAACAAGAAAGTAGAGGAGGTTTAAACATTCCTTTACATTGGAGCCAGAATGGACAAGACCAGACGGACAGAAGCAGATATAAATAAAAGACTAGGATTAGCCAGGAGTGCCTTTTCGTCCCTGAACAACTTATGGAAATCAGCTCAATACAGCACTAAGACCAAGCTAAGAATATTCAACACAAATGTCATCTCTGTGTTACTGTATTGCTCTGAACTCTGGAGAACAACCGCGAAAGATGAGGAGAAACTTGATGCATTCCACCGGAAATGTCTTTTTGAATTTTGAAGATGCACTGGCCAGACAAGATATCAAACCAACAGCTATATGAACAAACAGCATCGATCCCACTGTCAAGAATAATCCAGGGGAGGCGTTGAAGATGGATAGGCCATGTTCTCCGAAGGAACAACAGTTCGAACATCAGAACTGCAATGACCTGGGCTCCTGAAAGAAATAGAAAGTGAGGAAGGCCAAATAACACCTGGAGGCGCACAGTGGAGAAAGAAAGAGAAGAGCTGGAGTGGCATAGTTGGAGAGAAGCGCAGGTTGTTGCCAGCGACCTTCGTAAGTGGCTTCTTTTGTTGCACGGCTTCATGTGTCCTCCGAGGCACGGAGAGGATAAGAAAGTAAGTAAGTAAGTAATACAAATAGCGTCTGTTTGTTTACGTTCAAGGAGAAATGTGTAATTTAGTCCAGTGATGAGCCTGTATGATCCGGGTTAGAAATATAAATAACTTATACCGATGACCACGGTGCATCAGATCGTTAGTATGGACTTGATCGCATTTACTTATTAGGTTGGGAATGTTGTAAAATGGGAATGCGGGAAACACAGCTTTCCAGTAGTCAACTGGAAGCTGTCTTTCTGCCTCCTCTTTTTTTTACAAATTGGGACACGGGCTACTCCCCAATGTAGAGGAGACTTTCCAGTATAACGCCTTGGCTAGGAAACCCGCGGGTGTGTGCATGTTGGGAAATATAAGATCCCGTGGATCAATATAATAAATATCATAAAACACCGTATGATAGTTGTATGAAAGTGAAGTAAAATCTTGTCAACCAAAAATTTGATTATCAAAGTACATGCATGAAAGATGTTCAATTTTTTCAACCTTATTTCTATAGTTATAGTAATCATTTCTTAGGGAAATTTGTTGTTGCAAAGCCATAACAGTTAATAAAAATGATTTTATCATGAGCCATCTAATTTTTTAAAAACCTGAAAAACCTTACCAAACTTTTGAATGACATGTAGTTACTCTTGTAAAAGTTTTAGCATATTCAATTTCAGAATTTTTTTTATCTCCCATTTAAAAATTGACAATATAATATTGTGTTACTCAATTCACTTAATCAGAGACCTAAAATCGCTGGGATTGCTTAAAATGTGTCCCCAGAATAGCACTTGAATGTCATTTAATTTCAATCCAAAGCCCCAGTTTCCGTGGAAAATGGGTCAAAAAGCAACAATTTAAAGTCAGCTTGCTCCTTTATTTATCAAAGTGCATTAACCAGTGAAATGTCAAGGACTTATTGCAAAGATGGCTTCAAAAGTTTATATTTTAACCTGTATTTAAATCATGGGGAAATGACGAAATGCAAAAAAATGAGGTGTTAAATCTAAAGGAAACAACTAATTGCATAAACTAATGCAAAACAGCGTTTTAAATTATTTAATTAACAGATAAATGATTCGAACAGCCTGTTAAATTACATGTATTTTTGAGGGGCACTTTCTTCCACATTTGATATATTGATCTCCCATGTTTATGAAAACCACACCAATTAGGTGAAATTGTACATGTGTTGACCTTTTGCAAACATGTTCTTTGCCCTTTATGGTTGTTTTGTTAGCAATATTTTGTTGTATGCATATGTTGTACAAGTAAATATATATTAATCAATACATTTTAGCTTTGTGTAGTGGAGGTCACATTTCCTAATTTTATTTGATCTTACATCCAATGACCGATGATCTTATTACTGTTAAGACTTCCCCTTCAATTTTTTTTTTTTTATTGTCAAAATAAATGACAATATTCACATAAACATGACAATTCTATTCAAATAACCATTACATAAATCCATCTAAATTATCAATTTCAGTAACGAAACTCCATGCATACACCAAACAAAAAAAATACACAAAATGCTAACACTTCTGGCTCCACCTTCACCACCATTTTAAAATCGCTCAACTCATTCCTCAACTCAAATCCTTGAAATGAAAGTGCATGAGGTCAATACTCAGACTTGAGGCTGACTATTGACTTAAGGAAAATTGATGACGGCAGGGCTTGATTTAAAATTTCTTCAACCACTATTATCCGTAAGACACTCATTTCATTCTTTATTATTTTTTGCAAACAAATGATTTAATTTATAGAAAGTGGGTGTCACATAACACGGAAAAGCTATTAAAAAATATCTCAATATTTGGTCGATATATGGCTTACTGATTCTAATGATAATCATATTTTAAACAGATCTATCTTATAATACTTGCTGTATGAATACCCAATTTTAAAAAAAAATTTGGAGAAAATACAGCGGATGAAAATATAGTGATCTGTAATATAAGGACTACTGTTTTGATATTCGTGACCCCCTAATTAGGGACTAAATGCCGGAAGGTGGAACTTAATAATTTAATTAAGCGACAGAGAATACATGTAGAAAAAATACACTACTATTACATGTATATCATTTAAACTTCTTCTTTTTTTAAGTACATGTCTAGGAAAATTGTTATTGTTTCCGTTTTGCTATAAAAGGCTTAGGATGCTTAAATTAAGCACTTTAACACTGACACCCTTTTCTTAATAAAATTGGTTGTGAATGAAAATGTTTTTCACAACTTTAAAAATGGTATTTAACAAAAAAGCCTACAAGTATTGCAAATAAAAATGTTCTTATTAAACAATTTCTTTTTCTTTGAACATTAAGATATTTTTTCCTCTGTTTAAGGGGAGAGAAGAGATGGCACAGATTTGTATTTGAGAACCTGTTTAGTTATTTCATTAGATTAATTCACGCGTACTATGTAAATTAGTTTGGATTAAACAGCTTCAGATGGAACTTGACAATGAAGTTCAATTAGCAAAGAGATAAACATTGTCAGCTTAAGCATTTTTGCATTAAACATATTGCACAATGTGTTTTTTTTAACAATTCTCTTTGAGATGCTTTTTGTATGAGCAATGAGGCTTTTATCGTATATTTTTAACGTACTTCTCAGTAATATAACTTGAATATTTTTCCTGCAAATAGTGTATTTATATGTTACTTTGAAAAGCTTATTGACCTTAATATACAAATGAAGAAAAAATATCATTATTAAACGGTTAAAGGTAGAATAGATTTCCATAGTATGAGTGAAAAAGCAATGCGTGAACGAGTTTGTTAATAACCATTACAACTTTGTTGTCAATTGTCTTCGCACCCGGAATGCTTTGCTCATTCTAATAATGATTAGAAATAGATGTTTTGTTTATTTCTATTTTCCGATAAATAACTCAAAGACGATACATCAAACACCAATCGACATCTTCTGAGATATACACAGTTTATTTCTCATGTGAATAATAACGCGATTCTAATAACACGAGATTAAAAAAAATACTTTGTTCATTTATTATTCCTTTATTATTAATAAAGAACAACAAGGTTGTAACATAGAAAATAAGGAAAAGGTTGAAGCTATATTAACACAGAAAAAAACCCTAACCGAATCATAAATTTGGAAAGGACAACACATCCACATAGAAACGAATCTAAACAGTTACCGTTCGTTGATAAATAAGAACATGAAATTGGTCATATCAGAAATCTTTGAGAAGTCACGATGTTTGGCTGATAAACACCACAATTGTTTTTAAACATTTTAATAGATTTTACGTCAGTTCATCCTTCCTAAGAGACGCATAAACCAACCGTGGTCGTCGAATCTAAAACAAGATAAAGGAAAGATTAAATCATCTTACAATTATTACACTCATTTACAATTATTAAATTTCACGTTTTATTAAAAACAAAATCCTAGATTTTAACAGATGAAACTTCTAAATCGTGTATAAATAGCTGAATATTTATTCATTTCATCTAAATAAAAGCTATCAATTTTTTTGGTCTACAAAGAAAAATCTAAATAAACAAAATTTTTCTCAATTCTTCGAAGTTTTCGTCTACAAATTAAAGAGTAAATGAACAAGATTTTTATCAATTCCTCAAGGTTGTTGTGAAATCTCTTTGAATTATAATACTGACATAAATTAAGAACTTCGTACCCGGTACCGTATCCACTTTTATCGAACAACCTCCGTTTGTGGTATGACCTCTTGGACCACGGACCTACAAATGACTGAGGACAGGAAATTGGACACATACCTTGTCTGAAAAATATATTGGACACATACCTTGTCTGAAAAATATATTGGACATATACCTTGTCTGAAAAATATATTGCTGGAGAACTTATTTCTTTCTGCACAATTTTATCAAAATTTTACAATACTATGTGTAAAAGAAACTTTTCTACACCGATTGTTCAAATATTCTCGCGCCTAATAGACATTTTTTACTTATCTGTTTGTGAGCAACAACTAGAGCCATTATTCTTATAAGGAAACTAATAATTCCAACCAACCGGCAGCAAAAAAATATACTATTTTAATAAGAATGCCACAAAATGAATAAATGAAAAACTTCAACGTCCATGATAATTTTACTAGATTGGTTCAACGTTTGTAAATCTTCTTTTTTTCATTAAAGACATAATTTATCATATGATAACACATGGTAATCAATACTCTTTTGGCGGTAGTTTGCAGTACCAGATTTATGATAAAAACAAATTGCAAAAACGTAACATATTCCATTGTTGCAAAATGTATATACATGTATATCAGATATTCGATACATCTTGTATGATTAGAAAGATGATAAGATTCTTGCAAATAGTTTTACATCACTTTTGTAATATATTGTTCGAATTTCTATGTAGAATGTCCGTGTGTAAATTTTTTAACAATAACAGCAACGCCAAATCACTGTTATAAGGCTCCTTAGCAATTTTTCCCTTTCGACTAGGTTAAGAGGGTTCCGTGTTGAGTTATTGAAATTTCCGATGACAAATTAATCGCGTCACCAGAAATACGTACGTGTGATAAGGGACACATTAGGAGTTCATTATTAGCACCGTTTCATTCTATACTACAATGTACACCTTGAATGCTGACTTCGCGCCTTATTCCTTTACTTTGAGATCTCTGTTTAACCATACAAAAATACGGTAACGAGCTAAGCAAATAATGCGTAATTTTCACAGATATCTTCCCCAATACTACTGCAGTATAATGGAAGATTCTTGATAAAGATGAAATCTATAATTCATCAGAAAGAACAAGCTTAGGGGTGTTACCTATATATTTTTGTTAAGGCCCGTTCCTCCGCCAATAGTATTGATGTAAACAACATCGTTTGAACCATGTAATGTAATTAACTATGAAATAAAATCTACAAGGCTTTTCTAAAAACTAAAAAGAAATTGCAAACTTAAAGCTAATTAAGTAACCCAAAAAATTATCCTTTAACTTTTAAAATTAATATAAATGTATCAACGTTTTACTGCATCATATAATATTTATGAGAGTTGTATTTCGAATTTAAATCAAACTCGAGTAGAAATAATGCAAAAATATAACCTAAATGTTCATTCATTTTGATTCATTTGTGTCGAGCAATGACCGGACATTTAAGATAATATTGAGCATTGATTCGACTTTATCGGAATAATAAATGACTGTTATCTTAAAAGTATGTTACTCACCGACATAGGTTGAAGCATGCTTCGAGAAGTTGAGCATTTTGAGAGGGCAGGTCAGTGGCAGGGCTAGAAAAGATGTTTTCTGCATTGGCAGTGTAGACAGTGCATACAAAGCTCGCCATTACGCAAAAGCTGATTACTGTGATAATGGAGGACGCCATGACTTCTACAACAAACAGGCAAAGAAACTGTTACTGGTGCTACCAAAATTTAGATCACTAAAAGAATATGTTATGAAACTGGCTTACTTTACTTGTACTGAAACAAAATAGCTGACCAAGACTGGTAGGCATAAAGAGTTATCCACAGAATAAACAACATCAAGAATCAATGTGTAACCTATATATTTACTGCATTGTATTGAAGACAAAAATATCATTAAGAAAATATTCAACGAATTCTTTATAGTATTTTAGACACGTTCGTTACGTTAACGAGAAAACAAATTTTGTTTGATTCCTCAACAGTAGCGCTTGATAAATTCATCAATAGTTTGAATAAATTGCGTGCCTATGTATGAAGTATTTAAAGGAAACGTTTAATGTTGGTCTAACGCAAGATGGCGAAGTCAACTGGAAATGCACGCAAAGACTAGTAAAAATCCGAGTGCTCCGATATGCTTTAAATTAACTTCTGAAAACGATAGCTGATTTTCACTTTTCATGCTTAGTTTTCACAGCGTTTATTAAAATTAAAATGTATTTATAAGATGCATATTCTAAACTTTCAGCGTACAAATTTTATAAATAATTTCGAGAAATGGAAAAAGAAGACTTGGACCTTTACGTTCGTGACTATTGGTCTTCAGGAAATGAATGAAGAGCGCCACCGGAAACTCATGCTTTGATCAGTAGAGCTTTCGCGTTCCTCCTTGGAGGTAATACTTGCTCACTCAACTTCAGGTTAAACAAGTTTAATATAGACCAACCGCATCTACCGATCCTTTTCACAACGACTGTATTTGTGTTCAAGTGTGGTGGATTTTATTATACGAAATGGCGTTAGAGACATCAAATAAGAAGGGTCCTTTGATAGAAATTTTACTTTCCCGCATCAAAGCATGAAATACTTTTCTTACGAGTAAAAAAGCTAATCAATTTCTATACAATCTAATTTTTTAATTACTTTATGGTCTCTAGAATTGAAGTGAGCACGAAATATTTTTTTATGGTCTTTAAAGATTGAAGTTAATTACTGGATAAAGAATTTGCTTTGTTAAGGAACAAGTACGTTGGCGTTCATAACTCTATTAAAGAGCTATTCATATTGCTTCTAAGCAGCTAAGCTAGACCAAGGGACATGAAACGGAAGGTGTTACACATTCGTTATATGTATTCTCCTTTCAGTAGTGCTATTTTTATGACATAAAACAGGCCTTAGGGGAAAGAAGCTTTTGTTTAATTCTGAATTAACACCAACAGACCTATCTCTGGTTCAAACTTCCCCCGAACTATTAAGGTCGATCCATTGTTGAAACATTTTTAAACCAATATCTATATAAAGTTGCATTGTTTTGTTTATGTTTTGCTTTATTTATTTTATATGGATAGGATTATGTTTAATCAACCTTAACATATGATTATATTGTTTTCATGTTGCACGTTAATGATTACTTAAAAAAAGGGGTATGAATGCAAACCCAACTCCTAGGTATAAGCAGAATTAGAAATGGATTTAAGGGTTTTCAAAACAGATAATGTTTAACAATGAGGGCATTTTGCTAAACAACCTTTAGTAAATTAGTCAAACTTATAACCCAATAATGTGTTGGCACGACTGATGCTGTGAATACTTTTGCAAAATGGGTCTTTGCATACGCTATAGCTGAATATCACCGGTGAAATTGCAGAATAAGCAATCAACACAAAACAATTGCAAATAAATTTGGAATCGGATAGAAACATGACGTAAATCGGTAAAATACAAGGGCGTGTAACACAAAGGGTACTGATGTCTGAGACCATAATTAAATAAGACTTGCTGTGTAACAAAAAATACGATTATATCATATAACAGTATCAATATGATCTAACTCTCTATCAATATGATCTTACTTTCTTAGAACCTAACTCACTTTTTTCTAGTCTAATCCAAAGTTCTGCGCCAATCAAATAATTTCTGTCTCATTTATTTGACTTCACTGTGAACATAGAAAATTTTTAACGATTAAGAGCATCACTTATATATTCAGCGATAGCTTCAGGATGAAAGAGTGGGTTTTGTTCTCTGTATAGTCCGAGACTAAAGACCTTAACTAAAATCCTGCTTAGCTAGGACAATTGATAAAAAACAGGGCGGCCGCTAGAGCTGATTTCAGTATGTCATATATATACTTTTACAAATATTTAAAGATATAATTTATTAACTCCGGCATTTGAAAATTCATTATATCATTCTTTGCAGTTTACAAAATAATAATTGTATGTATGTAGTATACCGCTTTAAGATAAATATACGATTTATTTTTTATCATCAGTAGTTAGCTATAACATTTTCAATAAGAAAACATGCAATGATAATTATGTTTAGCGAAAATGTCATTTTGCCAGTATCTTGATACTGTTTATAAAATATTTGTATACAAGAATGTCAGTTTACGTTTTTGCTACATGTACGAATCATAGTTTAATACCTTAGGAAAAGACTTCAAAATGTCCCAAGTTTTAACAATGTTAAGTACTACGTACTTGTTTGCAAGTGGCGATTTCAAATTACAAGCAATTTCGTTTTTGTGTCTTATTAGTGCAATGATGCGACGAGTGAACAAATGGCATTAACAAATGGGTCAATCGGCAAGTAATAAAATTAAGATTCATACCAGATCTTTGCGATATATTGTGAACATGTTTCAATTATATATTTTTTAGCAATATCAAAATTGCTAACATTGTTGGTATTAAAAACAGCTATTCTTAAAGATTTTATCTTTATATTGTATGTTGAACCCTTCCTTAAGCTCCAGTACTGTTCCGGGGGTCAGGGTTTAAACAAGTAATAACCCCCTATCCTTTCACGATCTAACGTACTTAAGGAGGATGGATGGTTTATAACACACATTACCCATCATATCTACCTTAAAAACTTATTTATATAATTTCTTTTGTCATAAACTATAATTTAGTAAAGACAAAATCAAATGTTTTTAAAAGCTTTAAAATTCGAACATTTTTCTTTATCTCTATACAGTGTTCACCTTTTAAAGGAGGTTGATAAAGGTTAAAAAATGGCCATGACCATCGCGCCCTCTTAAAAAGGTTTTAGACAGGTCTTTTAATCGTGCTAAAGCCCTCGGGTCATAAATCATACTTATGTCAAGATCTGTTCATGGCCCCCAGTTCTATACTATGCCGGTATAAGATGATGAGCACAGTGTTTATCCAGTTCTCAGTTTTACGTACATATAAGGAAAAAAACGAAAATGTAGTGGAAATGTGAGACTAAAATCAAAAGAGAACTTGTCTCAATCCTAGAGAGAGAGAGAGAGAGAGAGAGAGAGAGAGAGAGAGATCTCCTGTTGTTGACCTTTTTATTTTCTTTTGGTATTTTTTTCGTAATAACTAGATCCTACATTGAAAAAACAGCAATTTTTTAACGTTTTAATGAAAATTTTGTCTTTGTGATGCGTCCTTACACAGTTTCAAAATCGATTTTTGCAGCAAATGAAAAAAAAATCGTAAACGTCTTGTAATAAGAGAAAATCAGAAAAATTTCTGATTTCACAAATGATCGTGCGTGCTTATACTACATGTAGCTAGCAGGTTTTTCCGCTGTATTAAGGCTTATACAGAGTCATTATAAGACATTTGGAAATAATTCTTAAGGAACTTCGTCTTGAGGACATTGTTTAAAGATGAAGAGTCTCATTTGTTACAAAGGATTTAAAATAATCTTGTACAACCACGCGTCAGAAAATCTAAAGACAGAGACATGATTTACAAAATATTCAAAAGAAATTAGGATTCTTTTTTTAATAACGTGTATAATATGATACAATAGTATTTCTCTTTCAATCATCAAATAGATTTGTCTACACAAACAACACAGATACTTGTCATATAAAATCGAAACTGATCTTTTAAATATAAAAAAGATTTTGCATTCTCGTAAGCTCCTTTTTATAGAGAATGTCAACGCAAGAATGATATATTCAACACTTGATGAACGATATTATAAAATGTCTTATCTCCTATTCCATGGAATTACGCGATGTGTATATCGTTTTTGCATGATTTAATTACATGCATGTACATGTAATAAGATGTTGCTAACATATTACAACTAAACAGTAAAACACTTAAATTTGAAAGTTTGAAAAAAAACTGTATTGTTATGCATACCGTTGTCAAAAAATATGATTATGATACATTTCTCTAAAATGTCGACGAAAAACACACAAACGCACATAGTCTATATAATGTTAATTTTCAGTACTTCGAACACCGTAACACGTATACCATGGATATATATAAGTAAGTGGGAAGTCCCAACTAGGCCTACTGTTTCTCGATGTAATTAAAATTCTATGTTTCTTTTCTCAGTCTCGTAGCATTCGAGGAAAAAACCCCAAAAATGTCTGCTAAGTGTAAACTAATACGGTGCAAGAAGGCGTCACGAAATGACAAAAAATGACCAACATAAAACATGTTTTCAAAGGTATCAACCAAGTATTAACACATCATCGTTTTATGTCCTATACATCTTGTGATGGATCTTCATGAGATATCAATTTTCTTCTTACTTGAGTATCTGCTTCTTGATTATATATATTTTCATAAATAAACAGTATATTTCCAGTTATTTTCAAATCAAATTAAAAGGCTCTTAAGATCGGATTTACATTTGTGACGTTAAAACCTGCCGATTTAAGCAGAATCGTGATATAATGTTCTAATAAACATACAAAAGCCCAGAAGGCTCATTTGAGAATCAAAATCACGGAATTCGAAATGCGAATTTTAAAACACGAGATTCGAGATTCGAAAATCGAAATTCAATATCTAAATCTTAAAAATAAATACTGATATCATAGCGTTGTTTTTAGCATTGTTTTTATTTTAAACAAATAAGTATTTCATCGTATTTTATACATATATGTTTAAAATAAAAACAATTTTCTTAGGAAAAGGAATCTAAAATTTTGTAGATTTTAATTACGTAATTTTCACCTTTTCCAATGTGATATAATTTCAATAATATTAGTTTGATATATCCAGCGTCTACAAAGTTACAAATAATACTTAGTTTCATAGTTGAAACCAGACTGGGAAATTTTACTAAAATTAAAATATATCTTAAAAAATAATCACCATTCACTTACTGCTTTTTTACACAATCGGGGCGAATACGACCCTGGGCTAAAACGTTTTAGGGGGATAATGCACACAGGGCGAGCAAAATCACTTAAATTCGCGAAGCACACGTAGTTTTCACTAACCTAATTATCTGTGTTTTGTAAAATGGTTCATTCAAGTTAATTCAATCATTAAATTAGAGATAATACAAAATTAATTTGTTGGTAGAGATTGCATGGATGATCTTTATTTAGAGCAGTTTTTGTCGCTAGGATACAAGTTTTTATATTCATAATTTGATCAGTAAATTTACATATAGTTATTGCATTTCGAATTCGAATCTCGTATTTCAAATCTCGAATCTCAAATAAGCCTTCAAGACTTTCGTATATGCTTGTAATTATGATACATTAATAAATCTTATCACTAATACCTATCTTCCCAATTGTCTCCATTTATTATATATATTTTGGCATGTTTTAAAAAAATAGCAAGGCTTTAAAAATATTTCCCACCATTAAATCCTTAATC
Organism: Magallana hongkongensis; assembly: GCA_016163765.1. Taxonomy (NCBI): domain Eukaryota; kingdom Metazoa; phylum Mollusca; class Bivalvia; order Ostreida; family Ostreidae; genus Magallana; species Magallana hongkongensis. Next base: position 19,496,029 of record WFKH01011801.1, read on the forward strand.
ATTTGAAAAAAAAAGTTTATCCTTTTTAGGCAATGTACCTGGTATTTTCATGAACCATATCCTCTCAAATCCATCATCTAAATTTCAATAAGAGAATCATTTTCCACGACGATAATCAGTTGTTAAATCCCCTTTTCATTTTCATTGTCCCGCACTTGATCACAGTTTTGAATGATGGTAGAAACATGACCAGGTAGTGGGAGTTTGTTCATCATACTAGATAAGGTAATGATAAACATTGGGATGTGGCGAAGAAAACAAGAGGATTAACTTTTAAGTGTTGTCCATCATGAGGTTTGTGTTGACCCTATGACACTCGTGTAACCCTATTGTCACTTGCAGCACAGCGTCACGAATTATCTAAACAACGAGCAAAAAGACAGTAATTTTTTTAAAAAACCCATTTTTTTTGGTTACTTACCTGAGTATGTATTCAGCAAGAGTTCTGAGTCTTGGAGGTGGTGGAATCGATAATGTGAAATGGAGTAGCACTAATATGATATAACCGCTAAATTAAACAGCCGTCTGTTGATTACATTAATCTGTCAGAACCATTTTATGGGGTACCAAAACGAAATAGTTCTGCTGATTTCTATTTACATCAACGGTTCTATTAGTCGCGTTCACATTCAACATACAGGTCCATCAAAGAGAGCCACTGCTTTTGTACGAAAGTCAAGCTACCGTGATATCCAACACCGCAAGCGTATTAAATCCTAATAACCAATCACATCAAACGAATTGTCCAAGACCAACACCCAATAGCTCGACGTGGCGCTGCTTCTCAGATCAACAATAACTTTATGATTTCAATCTCGGATATTATCAATTATACATATCTGGAGTTTTTTTCATTCAGGTTTACATCACATCAGCACAGAAGAAGAATCAAACAGTTGAGATTGATACTAAATATTTGTCGCTTAAGACTCACGCGGTTCGTCTAAATAACGATTAGAGCATCACGTTCTTCCCTTTCCCAGGTTCGGCTATGACGTCATACTATGGCCCTGTATTTGACCGCTTTCGAATACGCAAAATTCTATCACTGTGCGTCTTCTTAACGGAAGCGGAAGTTCCGTATAACACCGTAATTTTATCAGCAGCAATGACTTTTAAGCTTTTTATTACGTGACTTTTAATGTCATGTTTTAATATGAGTTATATAGAAATATGTTAAATGGTCAATAGTTACAAACAACTTTTTGAAATCAACTGCGCTTTTTTAAGTATTCTTAAAAACACAGATGCCACATAATCTCGAAAAGTTTTGAACTGTAAAAAAAAAAAAGAAGATAATTTTCGATACTTTCATTTTCTTGAATGCCTGAATCGATGGGGCTGAACATTTGACCCCTTGATCATAGCTTGAAGTAAGGTACGTCTGTAATTTAAGTACTAGGGCAGCAATAAAAGCAACTCCATATTGATGTGTCTACAGTGTATATTTATGTCGTTGTAATCGGGTACGTTCATGAAAAGCCTTTACGGTTTTGAAATCACATGATAAGTAATCAAAATCTAAAATCCACAACAGAGAATGTGCGATTTACCATATTAATTAAATTCCAAAAAATATTATTAACCAAAAGCAGGATAATTTTATTATCAGAAGGTGAGATGGGTCACTTTGAAATATCAATATGAATGAAAGTATTGACTTTACATCTAAAAAACTATTACAACTGTTTTTCAATAATTCCCAATATTTACACTATTACACTATTTTACTATATATTGCATATCAAAATTTCTTAAATGAGTAAAACTTAGTCGGACTGTAACTGATCTTACAGCTGACTCTACGCTGTTTGACAATGACAATTGGTAATTAAAAAAGGTTGGATTTTTGCTATTGTAAATTTGATAGAAAATACCTCACAAGATAGATTTTCTCCGAAACTCCTTATATATGGAAATTAATGTAACGCTTTCTGTCGTTAATCCATAGAAATACCCCTTCTCGAATAATGTGTTTTTGTAAAATCATTTCATAGAAAATCTAAAACATAGAAAACTATATAAACAATATGGAAATGTTAAGTGTACATGTCGACTGTAGATAATTGTCAGCCCGGCATTCTTTATCCAGAGTTGTCGTTCCCGCTACTCCGTCACCTTGCGTAGCATGCCCTCTGGTGAGAGAATGCGTGGTTTTGTAGAACCAATGAAAACTTGGGTTAAGCGAATATTGCCTTTATCTTTATAAAAACATACATGTATATTAAAGCCGACATGAATTAAAAGATAAGCGCTGTTCTCGTTTCATCTCCGACTACCTATTACTATTACAAAATGTAGCTCTCCATTTCTATTATTCCGCTTTTTCTACACACCTTTGTATATTAAATGGTGGGAGCACTATTCATGCTTCACTTCATTCACCCGAACAAGTTACCTTGGACGCAGAGATTTGGAGAAATGCCTTTTGAAGAAAAATACCAGCCAGTGCACTGGTAGTAAATATCCAATGGAACACAAAGGAAAAGTTGAAAAAATTGATTTTTTTTTTTATAAAAATCCTCATTACCAAACGGTGTACTGTTGTACATATCGTCGCACAAACACTGTAGTAGATCACATTGTAACAACATGATTTTTGGAAACTTGAGTGTTTAGTTTGAAAAAAGGGATAAAAATGACCACACTTTGTTACTGACTTGGATTTTTTATCGCTTATTTACTCAATCTGATTAAAATCAGATCCTCGATGCTCCCTTTTATATGGTGTGTCCCTCGTAGCGACACACCATATAAACGAGAGCATCGAGGGTCTGATTTTAATCAGATTGCTTATTTACTATGTTGGTTTGAGTGTCAAGTATGCAATATGATTCAACGGTTATGCACTCTGTAGGAACGACAGACATGTTTGATGTATACACGTGAAGTAAGGCAACCCTTTCTTTACAAGATAAATGGGATAATCTTACCGTGTCCAGACTACGCTCAGTTCACGGTAAGAATCCGTCTCATATACTCGCAATGAAGCAGCCCTTCGGGTTTCATTGGATTTGATCACCCCAGACCGTATTTGATCATCTCATATACTCAAAGAATGATTTCTTATAACTTATACAATACCCCACTAGCATTTTTAGAACGATCAATAAGATGGTGACCAGTTACTCTAATGAATTCATGTCAGCTTGAACTGCGATGAAATAACTTGAAATGGTGTAATAAATCTACATTTTCACTTTCGTGGTTTAATTCTGAAATATTGAGACCCCTTTGTAAAATCAGATGAAATTACATTGGAAGTGTAACCCGAGGAACCGTGGAATTATATGTTTACTCAACAATGTATATTGTTACATGTACCAGATTCTCTGCAAAATTATCTATAGTACATCTAGTTTATCCCTATTTGTTAGATGGCTCCCATCCTTTAACAATAAAGTGACACTTGAAATAAAAGACTGTGAAAAGTCCACATACTCGTATATTCTCTCTTACAGGAAAAACAGACCGGTTGGGATTTCCTGACATTCTGGGATAAGCATCCCAGCATAGAATTTCTCCCGTGCACTATTAAAGTTCGTATAGAGTATTCCAATGAATGACAAACCCCCTTAGGATTGAAATTCTACCTTTATGTACGGAATTTTCATTCACAGTATTCTTTCGTCATAACGAGAAATATCGACTGACAGTCTACGAAAATATAATTCTAATTTAAACTTTTTTTATGACATACGGAGGTTCCAGAATATGTCAACTACTACGTTATATGAATTTTAAAATAAGTTGCCATTGAAGAAAAGGAATAAATGGCTTGTTTTATTTGTCCTAGATGTTCAGAGCGAATGACGGAATTCTAAACCCAAAAAGCGTGGTGTTATTTGAGATGGGTAGGGGAATTCAAAACTAACTATTCTAAATAGAAAATTGTGTCCAGGTTGAAAGTTCTAAATTTCAGGGGAAAAGGGTGGGTTGGATTATGACAGTTCCATATTTTCGAAAAGGGGGCGGGGCGGTTTCAGCCCTTTTTCTGCGGAAAGAGTAGAGGGTCTATGCTACAACAGGTTTTTGATCACTTTCTATCGAACTCCATTTATTTTAAAATGGTCATTAGCATTATGTAAGTCAGATTTATTTGTTAGAAAAATATTCAAATTATATGTATATCTGCAAGGTTTGTCAATTTTGTGTGTTGTTTTCATTGCTTACGTAGATTCTATTTTTACGTTTGTTAACAAAAGTGTTAATGACCTTTAATTTTCATGGTAATATGCATGTAAATGGGTTTTTTTTTATATTCTAAATAAAATCATTATATATGTGTAAAAAAGCAATATCTCTTGATCAAATTATAATTAGTTGTAAAATGCATGTACATGTCTGTAAAGGGGTCATCATCACCAATGTGACGGACTGATTGAATTCAGGGGTAGTCGGCGGGGGCTATAATTGCAAAAATTCATTGGAATATAAACGTTCCAGGTCCACCAACTCATCCTTATGAAAGTTCATGCATTACCCTCGCTCCCCATCCACCCCCGCCCTCCACCCCGGGCCGCCAAAAATGTCAATGATCATCAAGGAATTTTCCGTTGTCCTTGTCTTTAAAGTAGATGGTTAGGTTCGGTCTGGTTATTTATCAGGGGTACCCGGATGTAGCGGGGGTGGTATCTCCACTGTTTGTCCCTGAAATATGTCAACGAGAAAGCTAATTTAGAGCTAAATGTGACAGTGGCACCCAGTGCAGAAATTTCTTCACAATTGGCGCTCGATAATACATATTAAAATTATACAGTTACGTTGATGGGAAATCATTTGGTTTTTGTTTTTTACTGTCTATGTTTATAAATTTATCCTTTTTTTTACTTTAAATTTATTAACCTATGCAGGACAATGAGCAATAGATCGTTAAAATGAAAAAAATATCTAGTGTTTTTAATACAAAGCTGTATTTAGGTTTTAAAACATTTTGTAAATGAAAATTGACCAAAAACTAGCAAAACTAACATTGAAGCTTGTTTTTTTTTAAGCATATTGAATACATTTTACTGAAATCCTAGAACACTAATTTGTTTTATGGTTTTGTTAGGTACACAAAAATATAGATTAAAGAAAATACACCTATTCAGTGATAAATAACTATGACAACGGAATTATGTTGGTGGTGTTGAATATGAGGCAGATGGTAGTTTTTGTTCAGTTGAACACAGTTCCTCCCCATTTAGTGATTGTATGAGCCTTAGAAATTAGTTTTCTCAGGGAATTCATAACTGAATACTTGTTAAATGGATATAATTTCATTTCTATATAATGATATACATCGCTAATATGATAGTGATGACTTCATGTAGATACTACAAGACAAAATATTGCAATTGATATGTTGTATATACCGGTATGACGATCTGGAGTTGTAAATTGATGCCCGTTTATTCACATTCACGATGCGGGCATTCATAGGTCGTTGGTATTCAGAGTATTTTCCAATAATATTTTTTATTTAATTTATATTAAACGAGCGCAGCATTATTAAAGGGACTACACATTATCTTTACATGCTTATTATTTGTACCATTTTATATTTACATGCACTAAGTATGATTCCCTCTATTTCTTACGGAAATAAATTGTACTTCACATATATATAGAAACCGATAGAACTAAAACCTACACGATCTAGTTCTAACCAGCTATCGATCGGTCGAAATCTTCAGCAACCTAATTAAGAAAAATCAGGGACTGCACGAAATAATCAAGATGATGTCAGACTCAAATTCCCATATATACAAGAAAATTTGGCTATTTCTTTAATCTAATGTACTGATGTGGATTAACAATAATTTAGTTAATTTTACTAACTTTTTACGATTTATTTATTAATTTTTTAGAGGAAAGATGTAAATCCCGCATGAATCACCAAAGAAAACTTGAATGCTATCTGTCTCTCGTTTCCATCACATACTGCAAAAGACCATCAAAAAGCTAATTATGAGTAAATGCAAGTTCAATATAAGTGTATGGAGAATACTATTTTTGAAACACATTAATCCCAGCTTATATTTGGTTTAAAGTTCAACGAAATTAAATGTTGCGAGTTACAGAATGAGAAAATAAAAGAGATTTGATATTATTTCTATATATATATTATTTCTATATAAGCAAGTACAATGTGCATAACGTACATTTGAAACCCAAGCTTAGTCACAAAATAACCGGAAAGATATGAAACAAGCTGTACGTTCGGGCTCGAGGTCGTATTACATTTTTAAAACCAGATTAATTGTGATTTTGCCAATAATACAGGCACGTAGCATC
>WFKH01011801.1:19512307-19557207 GCA_016163765.1 Magallana hongkongensis
GAAAAATATTTTCCTTCAGAATCTTTATTTTTTATCATTATACATGTATAAATGAAAAATGTTTTAATATACTTATTTATGGATAGCAAGATATTAAGGTTTAATTATTTTATTCCAAATGAAATATTTTGTTAATTTTTTTTTGCAAATTTTCCTTTGTAGTAATGAATCCTTTTATTTATTTCTTGGAGTTACTTTGTGGCCTTGAAATTGGAGAGACCTGCTTTCTACGTACTTATGGCTGCTAGTTCAGATTGTATACTTCAACTTCAACTTTCTTTATTGCGTAAGACATACATCTTATTGCATATGAAATGTTTTTAACAAAATATGTGCAGCACAGTGCTGGGATTTAGTAACAATCTGGTAATAGCAATGAGTAGGTAGTATAGTAATAATATCATTGGAGAATGTACACATGGATTTAGTTACAACATTTGTTGAATAATTAATATATCCAAAACTTAAAAATCCGAAAATAGCGTACAATCTTCAACGGCAACCGGCCGGTTTCAAAATACACCATAGACGTATTTGTATTTTTTCTAACACACAAAACATTTTTTATGAATTCTAAATGTAATTTCTCAATGTCACGCAAATTAAATAACTACGTATCTGAACAACTGCACCTTAACCCCAGCCACCCCAGCCCTCCCCCCTCCCGTCACCTATACGTCTTCTCAACTTTACCCCTAATACCCAAATACCACAAATAAAAGATCACCCCAACCCCCGAAAATAACGCAATTAAAAATGATATTAGACTTTCATTCAATGCGAAGTTTTTATTCGTTTCAACTCTATGATATTTATTTTGTGAATAGATTATTAGAATGATGTAGTCAAATAAAACTCCTAGTACCCGTCCTTGTTACATATAAATACAATATGCTATTTAGAATATATTCATGACTTACCTTGTATTCTGAACGCTATGACTCTGTGAAATGTCGCTATCCTAGTGACGATATAATGCTATGACGTCATAGAAACAAGAACAGTAACTTTCAGAAAAATTGTGTTGTAGAGAGTTATCGTTACTAACAGAAATGTCGATTAGTAAAAGAAATGTTTGACCCTATTGAATTATTTTTAGCTTTGTGTTATTTAAACAACTCACCGAATTTAATATGCCCTAATAATATTTTGTATAAAAAAAATAATAAAACCTGGTGTATTTGACATAATTATTCAAAACGAGAGAGAGAGAGAGAGAGAGAGAGAGAGAGAGAGAGAGAGAGAGAAATGAAAAGGGAAACATTAAGAAGGTCATACACCACTATTTTTACCCCGTGCTCAAGTAGTTCCATTCTAAAAATTTCTGTATTAATTATGTAAATAAAACATTCCCAGGGGTGCTAAATGGGCAAAATTGATTCAAATTAGAACAAGGATGAAAAGAAAAGAAGGTCTAGGAGAAAATACTAGCAAGAAAATAATCAGAAAATTTATCTTCAAAGGTGCAAAAGGAAGGGTGTAAAGTGGCCAATGTGTACACAAATTCCAAAGTGAAAGTGGATTTTGCAGGATATGGGTTATTGTAGGGGCCATATATCAGTCCCCTCTCGATTGATTTTCATGTAGTTTGGTTATGTTGTTTGCCTAGTGTCAGTCTATAGGTGTGCCTTATTTTGATTGATTTGAGCAAGTGGAATTTTTTTTTATGATTTGTTGTTGTACTAAAGAATAAGAGGGAACAATAATTGTGGTCTGTGTCCAGAAGCGAAGCAAGAGAGATAAATCTTGGGGTAAATTTAAGAACCAGACCGAAGGCAAATCAGATATCGAACACGGCGTTTTGATCTAATGGGAAACCCAGCCCTTGGAGCGTCGACATGACCAAAACATTGCGCGAAATGGAAAAGTGCATTTCAATTATACACGTATTTTTATTAAATGAAATGAGGATTTTTTTTTTTAATTTCATTAAAATTTTCAATATCTAATGTTTATCAATTAATGAAAATAACTAAAACAATTTTATATGACTGTGAAGAAGGATGATGAACTTCAGCATTAAAATTCTGATTTTATTTACCTGTAAAGCTATTAGATTTATAATTGTGTACTTTTAGGGTAAAAACGAAACACATTTGATTTTTTATATTATATGGGGGTTAATTAAAAAAATTAATGCACATTTGGCTCCGCATATTACCGTACTGCTTCTCCAAGGGTTTACAAAAAGGATTTTTCCTATATTTTTAACTTCGCCAGCATTTCTCAATAAACAATATATAGACTAGCATTGCAGATGGCACGTGTGCATATGTAAATCATTACATAATTAAAGTATTTTGCATATTGGCATATTGTATGTATTACATATATAAAAAAAAATATTTTAAAAGTAAATATTACTGTAACAGTAACAAAGGCGAGGGTGATACCAGGAGTTTACATTGGAATAAGCATATAAATAAAAAAAAATTACAAGTAATTGAATTCATGCCAATCCGATGAATTTTTGTGAAATTGAAGCAATAACGAAGACTACAGACAAAAATGATTTTTATACGAAAATGTACACGTGCAAAGGAATGGATATAAAAATTCATGCGCAGACAATGAAAGAAGGCGATTCGTTTTTGTCAGTAGCTGAACAGGTTCATTTCTGACAAAAATATGCAATGGAGAAATACTCCGTAGATGTGAATGTACTGTACAGTATTACATGTGTACGAGGGTTGTCCCAAAATAGCGTAAACAAGTGGCGTTATTCAGTTAATCGAAGACACAGAAAGATGAAACTTGTGCCACAAAGGGTTCAAGTAATTTGCATTTAAATTATGTTTTGAAATCAAATATTGTTTGTGATTAAATCAGTGAATTTAAAGCATGCTTGGTCATAAATTCGACAAGCGGCGCAATGTAAAAAACGAAAAGTTAAAATCAACATTATGAAATGAAAGTTGCGAGAAAAAGTACTTTTCAAATGAAAAAAATTCAAATAAAAAAAAAATTAAATTTGTTACTTATTCTAATATTTACCCAGAAAATGTGTTGGCTATAGCTAAACTTTTACAGATTTTATAGCGCGTTTTGTGATAAGTTGAAATGTTTACTCGTAATAAAATGACGACGTCAGCGTTTAAGGCAGCGCAGCGGTAACTGATAAAATTTTGTAAAGACCTTGAAGCAAATCCTAAGCGGTTTTTGAAGTAAATAAAATTAACAAAATCGCATAGAAAAACATTTTGTGAATTAGTAGTCTAACAACGGACGAGTATGTTGACAATAAGTGAAAAAAGAAACCCCAACCGATAGAAATGGATGTCAAACTGCTGAACGACAAATTTCGGTAACACGGACGTCAGACAAGTAATACAAGGCAAGTTTGGAGTCAGCAGATCGTTTGTACTTAAAAAATTTTCAAAAAACAAAACTAGAAATGTATATTGAATGTGCACCCAGGGTACATGTTAAAATTAAATATTTTTCCAAGATATATTCGGAAATAAAACGTAATGTTATCGTAAACGATGTGGAGCTAGTGTTTAGTAACAACGTAAAGACTGAAAATTTTCGACGTCACACATTGCGCCGCCTGGCAAAACTTGTTACTAATTATTAATTTTTTAAAGAAATAAATGAAGTACCGATTTGGATTTTTCAGTGTTGTTTGCCAAAGGGTCATTGAGGAAAACATAGAAGTTTATTGAAATTGCAGTGAGCAGATTTAGAGTTTTGTGTTCTATCTACGCTATTTTGGGACAACCCTTGTATGTATATATTTTATCATTGAACTTTATTTTGTTAAATGCAACAATAATTTTTAACTTTTATACCGTCAGATGTTTTGAATTAAGAATTATAAGCTGAATTAGATTTTAAACTTATATCGAAAATACGTATAATGTGGTAGTATTATGCTATCAGATTCAATGCATTGAAAAATATAGACTGAATCATTTTTCTTTATTCCTTAGAGACTCATTTTGGTCAAATTGATCAATGCTTGATTTTGAACATTGTTGCAGGCAGCTTTCTAGAACATGATACATGAGTATCAACATAGATTATTTCATTTTATTGCGGATTACACACGTTTTCCTATGATGAATAGTCGCAGTTCCGAGTAAATGTGTATTTGATTTCATATTTCCCGTATTTCAATAGGACATTAATATTGAAACAATATCTCCATAATCTGCATAATCTGCCTATCCGAAAAACTGCATCTTAACCCACCCATTCCCGTTAACACCACATCTAAGAATTTTTTCGCCTAATAACCTAAATACAACAACAATGCATTCAGGAGTATTAAACTTTGATTCATTGTGAAGTTTTAATATGCGTAATATGAAATGCAAATTTTGAGATATTACGGTTGTAAATAGATTATTAAATTAGAATGATACAGTCTTAAGAAGAATCTCAGCATAACAATACCGCCTTTGATAATAAATACAAGAACTATTTAAAGAGCTATTTGGAATACTCTAAACTTACCTTGTCGCGCTGTGACTGAAAATGTCGTTATCCTTGTGACGATATAATGCTATGACGTCATAGAAACAAGAACAGTAACTCTTAGAAAACTATGTTGTAGAGAGTTATCTTTACTGAAAGATGATAGAGAGAAGATAAATGTCGTATAGTAAAAAATGTTTGACTCTATTAATTTTTTCTTTTGCATTGCTGTATTATAAACAACTCACATAATTTGATGTTTTATTAAAAAATATAATGATATACTCTGGTGTAGTTGACATATTCAAAACAAGAGAGAGAGAGAGAGAGAGAGAGAGAGAGAGAGAGACATCGTCGGAAACTAACGGTTGGTCTCGTGAGGTAAGAGAAGCGAGACCGAGCGTGGGTTTCCGACGATGAGAGAGAGAGAGAGAGAGAGAGAGAGAGAGAGAGATCACTAATGGTTTTATCATACAACGATATCACATGATAGCATAGCATCTTTATCTGTTTGCAGTCAGGCTGCGGATCACGTTTTCGATCAATGGTTCTGATATAGTTATCTATTGTATACACATTAGAATGGTTCTTTATATAAATAAAAAATCCAAAAACTTGATTCAAAATAGTTACATCATTAGAATACAGGCGACTTCAATTACAGTGTATATTTTTAGCAAACGGCACGTTTTCTCAGCAAAATAATGACTCAAAAATATATAGAACAATCATTGTTTAATAAAAACCGTAAAAATATTCGGAGCTATAACAGAGTATAGTCCGAGGTTGCGTGCCGTGTGCAAAACGCGCAGCCTCCTCTGGAGCTATAGTGTCTTCTTAAAAAAGCAATTTCAGAAAAAAAAACTTTTGTTTCAGAAGAAATACAAAAAAGCGTTATTTATATAGTGTATAAAAAGGGGAAGATATCACAACTAAAATAAAGTATACTTATTTCAGAACTTTTATTTATTACTCAAACACTCGATATAACAATACTCTGTATAATATTTTAGCGCATTTTTTTATCATTCATTTATTTTTATTTTCGTATCAATATTTTACATTAGAAAAAAAATGTATATAAAATGCATTAAAAGATAAAAGTGTCAATAATTAATAATTCATTTTTGTATTAAAGCTATAAGCTATAAGACAAATTGAATAGGTTATCTGCCGTGACGTATTATCCGTTACTTTTGTAAGATAACAGGCACTAAACAAGTGATAATCGCACATAGATCTCCTCCGATATCGGTAGACTTTCACACTAACTGTAAACAAATACATCAACTCGCTTTATGGAGTCATTATCTCAAAGCACAACCGCTCGCAGAGAGAGAGTTTGATAAGGCATTATAAGAGGGAAAATAACTAACACAAAATATGTTTACAATTCGAAATAAATAAAAGGTCCTGGATGACTCTTAAGAGTTTTACAATGTATATTTATGTATACTCTCTCAAACAAAGGCAAGTTCACTAATGAAATTTTTAATAGAATCAAATTTTTATTTTTAGAAATGTATTTCCTCTACAAAATTTCGGTATTTTAATGAACCTAAATTGCTTGATATCTATTCTAAAATAAAACATGTGCCAACCTACATGTAAATATGCGTAATTTGCATCTTTACGAGAAATGTATAAACATCTATTGTTCTCCTGACTTTATGATCAAATTGATTAGGAATCAATTCTGCTCAAAATAATATTTTCATATAGTATCAATGCGTTCAAAATAAAGTACATGTAGTATTAGCAAAATTGTTGGCCACACTTTTAAATGCGGTAGCGCCCCCCCCCCTCCCCCCATTGTCATTTATCCATTATCGATTCATTTTGTCTCTGGACCTTGCTGAATGTTCTGTATCTTCAGTGATTTTTCAGTATATATATTTAAATAATGTAAGTTATACATGCTATCCATATACCTAATGGTTTTTTCTCTGTCAGTTGTATGAATGACATACATATACTCAACCCTGGCCTATGATTCATTGTTCAAATCAGGACAAGTATATAGACGGGTGGTGGGTTTTTTTTTGGTGAATGTAACTTAAGATTACTTCCCTCAAACAAACACAGCGATTTCCCTGCCGTTGTCTCTGATACACTTTACTGAAAAATCTGAGATACTCTGAAATGTTCTGAAAAACTAGGTCGTTTGACAGACATCAGAATTTAATTGTAGCTTGGAAACTGGTTCATCTTATCTACAACGTATATATATATATATATAACACACCGAGAGGCCCAACCAAAATGGAGTCATGGGTGGAGACGCTGCTGTTATGACCGTTTACACGTAATCATTCTTTCGAGATTTGCAAATTTTTTTTTGTCTTCCTAAACGCCAGTCAAAAGGCGCGCGTTGTTTTATTGAATGGTTAAGATATACTGCCGCACATGTAACATGCGGATAACAAATCTGCTCAAAAACTGAATTAGATTTTATCACTGCTTATCTCCAATATCAAAAGGACCTGAGGGTATATGTGGATTCCTTTATGAAAACCAACGTGAATGAAAAATAATCAAGTTCTACCCCCATTCCATGGACTGTGCTATATTTTTTTTCTTAACCAGCAATGAAGATGCATATTTTACTGATTTCATGCATATCTGCAACTTTCCTTTCTGCGTCCGGTGTACCAGTTTCTGAAGAATTGATAACGGACGAGGCGAAAGCCATCGAGTTCTTAGAATGGTACAACAAGGAATATTCTAAAGTAACATATTCATATTCGTTAAAACAGTGGGCATATCAAACGAATCTAACGGATTTTAACCAACAACAAGCGGTAAGTCAGTTTTGAAAATTAAAAAAAACTCGGTTTATAATGGGAAAATATATTTTTTTTAAATTCATATTCCCGAACCGCCGTATAAGCAAGTTAGTGTTATTATAATTTATACATGTTGTTTACGATAGAAAGGAATAAAATCAAATATTATAATCGAAATGAAACACGTTGTCAAATAAACATTTTTTGAATCCCAACATTTGCATTAAATTCCTCCAAAAACTAAAAGAATAGACTAGTTCATACACAATGAAGCAAATAATTGTTCTAATCAATCTTGGAATGGGTACAAAAACAGCAAGGAGAGAGATAAAAGTATTTTTGTAACATGACAATAGATTATCTTTATCCATACATAATTCAGTTGAGTCCAAAAATAAAAGCTATTGTCACATAGACGATGTACAATCATGTTTTCTGATTGAAAGAATTATACCACAGTAAGAGTTATACTCGATGCTAGTTGTTCTTTACTAATTTTCAATCGAAAGTGAAAGATTTTAATTTGTCCTGTAATAATTTTAAATCTAGATTTAAAAAAAAATGGTAAAGGACACAATATATAGGTCAATATACCGTGCTGGACATTAAGGTAGTAACTTTTTTTGCGTTGGACTTTTTTTTTAAAGCAACACAAGGTACCTTTAACTTGATAAGAAATAGATAAACTTATAAATGTTATTTGAAACTTGATGAAAAAGGTCGCTTTTGAGAAACGCCCTGTTGGTTAGGCGTTGAAATGCGCAACTTTATGTCATAAACATTGACATGTGGGTTTTCTTGCGTTATTAATAAACATTTATGTAAGAACGGTTATTTTGGCGATACACATGATCTTTTGCCGATTTTTTTAAATAAAGAATTGGCGAATGAATGATGAGAGGAAATCTTTTGTTACGTATTGTTTCCTTAACATTGTTGCGAGTATGTTGGCAGTCCAGCTATGCAGGATGTAATACATTTTATAATTTCCTTAAGGTTTCCTCAGCCTGTCCAAGAACATTCCATGCACTTTTATATACAGCAACTAATGAATTATGACAATCGAAGAAGCCTTGTTTTTTCTCTCCAACTGTTGGAGAAAGCACAACAAATGTATGATTGTTATTTGAACATAAGATACATGTACATATACTAAGTATATCATATATATTTTTATATTAATAACTACCTAGGGATGCTGAATAGGAATAAGACTTATTTTTCTACATACCCTATACTTTCATATTCAAAGGACCGTTAAACACTGTAAACACGTGTCAGCTAAAAATGAGAAAAACTACACACGGGTAACGAATCATTTTGACTTTTGATAAGATAACTTGAGAAAGCTATAACCGAGGAACTTATTTAGCATTTCTTTATGAATTTTACTACATTGTACTTAAAAAAAATTAAACCAAAGAATATATAATTTAGATCGATCGAGTAACTAAGGAGAAAAACCATATTTTCAGAGTACAAAAACTTTTGCAAGTTGACCGCTCTAGAAAGCAGCTTGAAACAAATGATAGATACCACCTGGTTTTGGTGGGGGTTTTTTGGTCGGGTTTTTTCAAACCCCTCCCCCCTCCCCTGAATTTGTAACAAAATTCATTTGAGTTAAAGCTGAAATCTATATAAAGAGATATCATACAGCATCAAAAATCAAAATAAGAGTTACTGTAAACTAGATTGATGGATTTGCATTGTTTTATAACGTTTACAGTGTACTTTTTTTAAAACCCTTTAACATTTTACAAATACTGACAAGCAATGGGGTTCTTATGTATAATTCTTTTGATACAGGTAAACGAAGATTTAGTGAAATCGAAGTTTGTCAACGATGCCATCAGGAACGCTTCTCGGTACAACTGGCAGGTGTTTTCCAATGAGACCGTCAAACGGATGTTCTGGAAAATTACAAACCTGGGTCCAGCGGCGCTCAGCAATCCGGAAAACGTAAAAAGGGTAATGTCAGCAAAATACACTTTAAGGGGTGAAAAAGGTATTACAGAACCAAAACCAGATTTTGGTTACCTACACTCTGACCGGTTTAAAGTTTTTTTTTTATTGGTCGGATTATCAAATGCAGAATGAAACATTAATCACGATACTTCTACAACACGTCTTCGATTCTTACTGTATCTTGTTAATACTTCAGATAAAGGTTCGATGAGTCAGACAAGCTAAGAAACAAAATTCTTAATTCTTTTTTTTTTTATTACATAATATAATTAAAACTATTAAACACCATAATTTTTTAGACCTTTGAAATTAGATTATCATCATATTGTCTCTGATATTTTTTCTGATGAGGTATTAAGAAATTTATATTTCCATTGTGACACAGCTAGGGGCCGTGCAGAACGAGATGGAGAAGATATACAGCCAGGCCTTAGTATGTAACGTTACCAACAGCAGCTGTATCGATATGGAATTCGGTAAACAGACGATTTACTCTTTCAAATGCCTAATTTCACTATAGTAGCAAGAAAGCATTTTTTATTAATTTTTTAACGTTTAACCTGACATAATTTGTGAAATATGAAGTTTATTTTTTGTTATTTAATTATTTTACTCAAAGTTTTTGAAATACACGACAAAACAAATTCATCTATACACTAGTATTTGCATATTAATATCAAAAACATGTATACATGTTTTATTTCGATTTTCTTTAAAAACATACAGAAAGTACATGTGCAGTTACATAAATGAATTGATTAATAATTGCGAACTTAAAACTGCCCTTCCAAAATATATATCTAAAAACCTCTATTTATAGGATTAACCCCAATCATGGCCAACAGCAGGGACTATAATACGTTACTGAGAGCCTGGAAGGGATGGAGGGACGAAACGGGGAAAAAGATAAGGACCCAGTATGCTGAATACGTCCAGCTGAACAATGAAGGCGTGCGAGAGGCACCTGGGGGTATGTGTGCTGTACAGTCAATCGAAAGATAGTCAGTTTCCTAACACTGTACGCAAACAACTACTCGTATATAAAAAAAAATTCCAGTTAAAATGTCTGTTTCTTTTACTAGTAACCTTTGTTCAAAAAGGTATTTGTGTGGCAAAGAGGTGTACATATTTCTGCACCAATATTAAAACTGCTGCATATATAATTTAATGATATTAAGTGAAACGGATATAATTTCGTATAAATCTTATAATTCCAAAAAGTTCTAAACTATAGCCTCGCCGAGATAGCAGAACTGTTGCAGAACTCGTGTATTACAACAAAGTTCGACTAAGATACTCTGAAGTACAAGCAACGTGGGTTTTATTTCAGGATATAAAGATATGGGAGAATATCTGCGTGGGTGGTATGAAACCTCCGATCTGGAGATGCACTTGAGGGGACTTCTGAAACAGTTACAACCTTTGTATTCCCAACTACACGCCTATGTCAGGGCCAGGTTACAGAAGCATTACCCCCAGCATCGCTTCCCAAAGTCAGGACACATACCTGCTCATATACTGGGTAAGAGAGCGGTTCACTACAAAAAAATTCAATTTTTAAAGTTTTCTTTTTGTTTTTCTTCAGAGTAAACTTGATAGAGTGTTCAAATGGCTGACCTGTCGACTAGAGTTTGCTATCATTTATAATTATTCATTTTTCAACCATGTCTTTCTTTGGAATTTTTTCGGTGATATACTAGTAATTCGCAAAATAAAATTTTATGCCTTCGTATTTCGTTCATAAAATTCCTGCTATGCTACAGTCATAACTTATTAAAAGGTGAATTATTAAATAAGATATTCTTTGTATTATGATTGATGTAAAATAATATGTTGTTATACATGTAGGCAATATGTGGGCCCAAAACTGGGAAAACATCTACAGCATCGTGCAACCCTTTAAAGGAAAACCAGAAATCGAAGTAACCCCTGCACTCAAAGCACAGGTGACATTTACAAACCTTACCAGTTACCACAGTAATTTTCAATGATATCGTACTGCATAAAACAATGGGATCTGCAATACTAAGTCCTCTGGGTTTCTCTTCTTTTTTTTTTTGGCACATTAGCATTACAACGCAACGTCAATATTTCGGACTGCCGAGGATTTCTTTACCAGTCTTGGGTTGGATCCTTTGCCGGATAGTTTCTGGGAGAAGTCAATGCTATCTAGACCGACAGATGGACGGGAGGTCATATGCCACCCCTCCGCTTGGGACCTGGGCAACAGCAAAGATTTCAGGTCATTTGATTGCTTTTTCGGATACGATACACCTTTAATTTTTAATGATCAATAACCGGCTAGGTTAGCCATACGATACAAACACATGTGAATATTTTTCAAGACAAAAAGTTTAAGTTTGATTTAGTGTATCATTTACTGCCGTTATCAGTGAATTTACAGTTTACAAATAATAAATTGAAATAGATAAATGGCATCAAAATACCATGCATTTTCAAATTCAAAATACACTTGCTTGAAGCCATGTTCATATGTTTTATTCAAATAAATGCTTTTGGGTTTTTTCATTCTAATTTTGAGAGCAAATGCAATTTAGTACAAACATAAAAAATTTTAAAAGGACGAAGGACACAAAATCACCACATATTACTTATTAAATCTAGTGAACGGGATATTTAGTTTGTTGATAAAAATAGACAAACCCACCTGTTAAAACCCGACGATTTGTGTTCAAATTGGAAGGACATAGATTGATGTTCCTATAGGAAAAGATGTTCATTATTTATTATGACCAGGCTGGTGATAACAAAAAGTTCTATAATGCAATTTCATAGCCGGTATGTTACCATAGACAAATGGTAGAGTGTCCTAGAATTGGTAGTATACTTAACACAATTTACATGATAAATGGTTGAGTAAATAGTATGTCAAACGAACGCAGGCGTGATATAAGACTGGTCTTATTTTGATTTCATTTTAAGTCCTTTATAGTAAATCCAGGAGGTTTTTTTAAAAATTACAACAGATAGAACATTGATCTTGAAAACATCTAATAACATTTTTTCATTTATTTCGGTAATCGCACTGATAATTTAGACATGCCTCTATACGGTTTATGTGCATTATAATTTATTGTAGGATAAAGATGTGTACCGCTGTTACTATGCCAGAACTGATAGTGGTCCACCACGAGCTAGGACATGTCTGGTACTACATGATGTACAAGGATCAACCCTTCACATTTCAGGAAGGAGCAAACCCAGGTAAACACAACTTTGGTGGACCAGATATCCACTCAAAGGCAATTTTTCTTGTTAGCATGACAATTCATGACCGAAATTACTGTGGTTTCATTAATATTCAAGGGTATCACTTTTCGTGGATAGAGTGAAAATCAGTTTCAAGGATACGTAAATTCGTGGCCAATGACCCTATCAATACAAAATGTTAATAAAAATTGCACTTCAATGAACATTTAATTTCGTGGATCAACTTAATAACGAAATCCACGAAAATTGGTATTCCACGAATATTGATGAAACCACAGTATTCACAATTGCTGTTTTCTTCATATCACATAATCTCTTCAATTTGAAAAAAAATATAAGGAATAAACCAAATTAGCTATTTCCTTACCTTATTAATAGCATTTAAACAGAAAAAGTATTCAAGTGAAAGTTCATCTTGCAGTAGCATTAAATGTACATGTGTTATTTGTAAAGTGTAAACATTTGGATGTTTGACCAGTACTTCTAAACATCAGAGGATCTTTAGTGTCCATGCACTTAAAGGTTGAAATCGTGCAGATACTGGAATAAACTAAACCTCAAATTAAGGAAACGGAAGAATTTGACATCTATTTCACATCAATTCACCGTGATAAGACCGTGTTAGGTGAATTTATTACGAATATAGTGTGTGTTTTAAAGAATAAGATCCTGATCCAATTTATGGACGGCTGAGATTTGAAAGGATCAAAGTAATCTATTCTATAAACCGTTTTTTGCATACTCCTTGTTTAAATCAAGATCAATGACATTTTAAATTTCAATCTTACAGTGATAAAGTATTACTGAAATAGTGTGCTCTTGCTGCTTTTGACGAAACCGGCACTTTAAGGGTAAATAAATCAGGGTTTCAATTAAATATTCAATCTTTTTAACTGTGTGTGAATGAAAAAACCTGCCGGGGTTCCTGTAGTTCAATGGCATCCGCCTTATTCCTGGTATTTTTTTTTTTTATTTTGCATGTAAAAAGCTAGTGGAAAACAGAAAGAAAATTAACCTTTGTAAAAAAAACCCCAAAAGATAGTTGAAGTAATTAAATACTCATTGCAACTGCTCTTGCATGTATCAAATCTATGTATACTTTTCTAAAATAGAAAATCAAACGTATTATTTTTGATAGACACAAGGGATTCAGAGATATGGGGGAAATTACATAGATAAGATAGTGTCGTTGAGCAATGCAACGGAATGCATTGCTGTGGTATTTACGTACGAGATGTTAACTTTTTTTGCGCTTTTTTTGTGGTAGTTCCAGCAGTCTAAATCATGCGTATCAATTCCATATCATCCATTGGCAATCTAATTAAAATCAGATCAGCGATGCTCTCAATTAACGGCATTTTGCTACGAAGCGACATTTTAATCGGGGGCATCGAGAAAATGATTATATTCAGATAAGTTCCGTTTGATACAAGAATGGATATAATAGCAAATTAGCGCGGGTTTTCCTAAAATATATAACAGTATAATAAAAGTTTGGTCATAAAAACCTTACAAGAAGAATATAAAAAATTTTATTGTGAGTTCATCAAGCAAGCAGTATTACTATATTTTCGCTTGTCTACAAAATTAATGGGTCTGAAACAATAAATTTTCTCTTTAAACCAAATATATTAAAAATTTATGTTATTTGATATGAATTTTAATAATTATATACAGAATACCAAAACATTTAATTTTTCAAATAAAAATTCATTTTGAATCTAAATGAGAATTCTAATGTTCGTTTTTTTACTTGATATATATACATGTAGCATGTAACTGGTTTTGTTCCATCAGTTAGGTATTTTGAGATTTCACACTTTTCAATACATTCGTTTGTTGTTTTTTTTTTTTTAGCTTTCCATGAAGCCATTGGTGACCTGATAGCTCTGTCGGTGTCAACCCCGGCTCATCTGAAACAGATAGGTCTACTGGACACAGTCAACAATGATATAGGTATTCGAACTTTTTTCACTTATGGTAATGACTAACCTTTTCGAAAAAAAACCCCGAAAACGCCCGAGAAATTGCGAAATTTCATTATGTTCAAACCTTTTGGCTTTATTGGTCAAACGTGTTGTTTTACAGAGAGTGACTTGAATTTCTTGATGGCCATGGCTCTCCGAAAGATCGCCTTCCTTCCATTTGGTTATCTGATTGACCAATGGCGATGGGGAGTGTTCAGTGGGAACACGACTCAGGCTGAATACAACAAGGACTGGTGGGACCTGAGGTAGGACGTGACAATCAAAGAAAACAATCACAACACAATCACGCATGAACACAACTGACATTGTTGTGGTAGAGATACATAAAACTCTTTTTTTAAATATTGACTGATAGAGCATCAATGGTAGTATCAAATATGTAGAAGTGTGTGCATGGAAGGAGGGTGATTGTCGCGAACCCTAGAGAGTGGCCAAAAATTTATTATTAATAAAATATATCGTTTACGAGGGAAATTGGTTCAGTTCTAGGACAACAAACTAATATTACTCAATTCAAACGAAGATTCTGAATATGTACAGGAGGTAGGCCTTTAAGCAAACATAAGTACTCTGTACTTGTATAAACTTAAATAAAGTAGGTTTTGGCAGACCAGAATTATTAGTAAATGAAGAGGGTTTTTTTTACCGCAATTAGAGTACTTTGTATGGGAATTTAATTTTCGATAAAATTTGAACAATACTCCTATAGGATTATACATGTATATGTAAAATGTGGTGGGAAAAGTAAATTTCCTATAGACCAATCTGAATTTCATTATTCAGAAAATACCTACAGTATATCCTATAAGAAAGAAAATCCCGATATGGTTTTTATAAAATTCTACGGGGTTTTCTATACTTTCAATAGAAAATAATTTCTCCCTTAGGATTTATAATAATTCCATATTAATCTTTAAAGGTAAATATCTCACCTGTCAGGTGAGGCACTAAAATCATAAGTGATTATACTCTCTGAAGACATACATGTACATGTAGCTCTATGATATGACAAACAATGGTGTGTGGCTAACTGCGCTTGAAGTGGGTGCAAAAAATGACACATTGATTGCGACATAATCATCCGGCAAAGTGTTATGTGTAAACGTTATGATGCATCATTGAATGTAGCATTCAATAATTTCGCCCAAATTATACGGTGGAAACTTTACTTTTTAACGATGAATGCTTTCTTGCCAAAAATGTTGCATTCGTCTTTAAGATTGAAAAGCAGCAATAAAACAGGAAACAACAACAATGTAAAAAGAAAAAAATGACCTCGCGATTTAAAGTTTTATTTCCAGAAAACCTCT
Organism: Magallana hongkongensis; assembly: GCA_016163765.1. NCBI lineage: Eukaryota > Metazoa > Mollusca > Bivalvia > Ostreida > Ostreidae > Magallana > Magallana hongkongensis. The sequence goes on from WFKH01011801.1 coordinate 19,528,007, forward strand.
GGGAAATTACTAGTAAGCTGGTCCACCCACACTGCCATGCTTATATTTATTCTTAATTATTCGGGGGATGCAATTTAATCGTAAGAAAATTCGTATGGGGGCGTGATTGTTTTGAATGAACCCGTCCATAAATGACTTTTCTTAGGAATTCTTCGATGATGTTCTTAAAAAGACTCTTTAGAATCCTTGGGATCTGTGAAACTCATTAGTTTTATAAATGGCGATGTAATACAATGTAATATAATTGTAATAATCAGATAACGCTTCATGTAGGTGTTTGGATATATATATATATGATAATGCTTAACTCTTTCAATGGATTCATAAATTCTGCATCATGACTAGTATATGCATCCAATGTTTAAAAATAAAATCCAACCTTTCTTGTTGCCTAAAATCGGGTTATCTTCACAAGTTGTTGGTATATATAACTGTTTAGGTTTTGAAACAAACCACGTGAGTGCGTCCGTCCATTTAGAGACGGTGCATGTAAAAAGTTCTTGTAAGAATTTATTATGAGCTTTTCTTCAAACTTCAAACATCTCCATTCATTGCATGTTACCATGTCTCCTCCTTCAGATGTCGTTATCAAGGCATTCACCCCCCTGTGGACAGAAGCGAGGAGGATTTTGACCCTGGAGCGAAATACCACGTCCCCTCGGGCACACCTTACATCAGGTAAATGTATATGTAGTGGTTCAATAAGTATTCGTGAGCATCAATTTTCGTTGATTAGGCGAAAATCACAGTTTCAAGGAAACATAAATTCGTGGTCAATGGTCCTATAATACAATATGTTATTACGTATTGAACTTCAATAAACATAGGATTTTTATTTCATGGATCAATTCAACAACGAAATCTACGAAAATTGGTACAGTGCTGCTAAATTTTCATATAGAGAGAGTACTAGTAATTTGCTAGCTAGAAGCAAGCTACATGTATGGATGCCCTTATGTCATTTATTGTGGTATTACAGGTATTTTCTAAGCTACATAATGCAGTTCCAATTTCACAAAGCTCTTTGTCAAGAAAAGAACCACACCGGGCCATTGTATACCTGTGATATATACAACTCCAAAGCTGCCGGGGACAAACTCAGGTAAGAGGGTAAGAGAGAGAGAGAGAGAGAGGTGAGAGAGAGAGAATGAGAGAGAGAGAGAGAGAGAGAGAGAGAGAGAGAGAGAGAGAATATTACTTAATAATTACAGAAAGAAGAGAGTGTATAATATTAGTGTATTAGTGACCATGATATGACAAGCTGTGTTTTGTACATGTACTCAATAAAATTCAATTCAATTTATTAACCAACTACGAGCCCTCAAGGGACAAACGATGATGGTACATTTATGTATAAACAAACAAAATTCACAATATAAATGTACAGTTCACATACACAATACGGAAAGTGCTGTATTTTTGGAAGGAAAACAGATTATTAACATTTTTACTGTACTTGTACTTGTTATTGGAGCCAATAAACTTTGCACTTTATAAATTGTTAATGACTTTTTCCGTACATGTATATCCCATATAAATTAAACCTTCATTAAAAATTGTTTTCATACAGTTTTAAAACTTGTTTGACTTTTTGACAGATCTGCGCTACAACTGGGCTCCTCCAAACCATGGCCGGAGGTGATGAAGGTTTTGACAGGTTCCCCTAAAGTCGATGTAGGGCCGTTAATGGAGTACTTCTCACCACTGATAGAATGGCTGAAGAAAACCAACGAGGAGGAAGGGAATTTCCTTGGATGGGCCCCTCACGGCTGTCCATCTCTCAGGTAGACATTTATTTGAGTATCTGCATCCTTACTTGTATCTACATGTATGTACACGTGACATACTGACCAATAATGAAATAGTTTACGCAATTCGCCCACTTTATATGAATTATATAAGAGGTATAAATAATTGGTTAAAAGTTTTCGTTATTGTTAGCACTGTCACGCTACATGTATGTGTAACACAATAGTTCAAAAATATATGATTTAATTACATTGTAATTAATTGTAATGATTTGAAATATGTTATTTTTCTGGAATTATAAATGTCGCAATTGCATAACTTGACGATATGAAGTGACAATCGGAGCGTTTTACTATTTTAGTTAGTTTTTTATCTGTCTGTAATAAAGAACTCATCTTATAGGAAAACACAATTGATAAACCATGCACATCATAATTATTAAACAAATCTTATATAATATTGACATGATTGTTTTAAAAAAAAAATTTATGTTACTTCATTTAATTTTGATAATGTTTCACATGTTTAATACAGTATTATGCATGCGATGCAAGACAACATATTTTAAAATCGATAAGTTGTGATACATGTATTCAGAACAGGGAAAGTGCAGGATGAGGAAGCGGCTAGAAAATTTGCCCAGGAATTCAACGATATGGCAGAGGTCCAGTACAGCAAGGATATAGAGATCAGCTGGGAATACAATACAAACATCACTGATTACAACCAAAAACGAGTGGTCAGTACTCCTTAAACTATACAGCTTATAAAAATGGGTATCTACCTTAATTCAATTTTACCGGAGAAGAGCGCGTCACATTCGATCGCTCGGATCAAACAAAATGCAGGTGAAAATATTTCAGGCAAACTACATGAAAATATTCTACTCCTCTTCTCTACCTTTCAGTGTGAGATTTATGCAAGAAAACAAAACAAAGTCATTAGTCATAAAAAATTTGATCTAATAATATTTATCATGTCCTTTGATGCTCTCTTACTTAAGGTAAATTCCAGTGTGGAAATAGCCGAGTTTAGGAAAGAAATGGCGGATCTGGCCAACCTGTATGACTGGCACTTGTTCAAGGACGAGAAACTAAAGAGGTTGTTCACTAAAATCACCGACATTGGAACCGCGGTGCAGGATGATACAGAAAAACTAGCAAAGGTATGTGAAACAATAGATGTGTTGTATGACAAAAACAAAAATTAGGTCACCGTTTTTAATTACAAAAATTTTCGGGTCTTTTTATAACAATAAGGCTATTAAAATTAAAGCTATTAGAAAATATGTTCAAAATGACAAATGTTATACAATATATTCATAAATGAAATGAATGCAATGAAATGTTAGTTATTAGGATATAATATGGATTGTCGAACATATCGCAAAATAAAAAATTAAAATTTCGGCTTCTGACTAAGCCTTTGGGGATCGTGGACTTTAATTATATATTGAAATGTTAACTACAAAACATTCCATCAAGACCATGATTCATTTTTTGAACGTATTGTCTATATAAAGAGGTATAGCGCCTTTTCTCATCATTTTGCCTTCACCCGTGTTTGAACGGAAAGTACCTGTTACTAAAAATAGATACAGGTACCTGTCGCGATAGGATTTTCGAAAGCAAGGTACTGATTTTATAATGTTGTCTGTAACCACTGATTTTCATGAATTAAGGAAAACTGCATCGAGAAATGAATAAAGCATAGTGTTTTGATAATCTGAACCGTGATAACTTCCAGCAATATGCAATGACTGTACATGTATTAGTGTAAATAGAGTATAGATTTAATGATGAGATCTGCTTATACTGGATGTGCTTATACTCAGAATTAAACAAGAGAATTTGAAAATATAATCCATCAGAATATATATATACATGTAATTTAAACTCTCTATTCTTATCCTTTAAGTGAAAATAAAATAAAATATTTACTACTTGCTGGGATCGATCCAGCGACCGCAAAATCAAAAGACCTACGCGTTACCACTAGGTCACGCATATGATTTCTTTTTAATATATGTGGCTATATGCATGATTGTATTAGAAAAGTCACTTATTGAAATATTTGTCTAATTTTCAATAAGAAGACCACGTTAAACTAAAATTAATTCAATGTAAACGTGTACTATAATACCTGTAGAACATAATTTTAGTCGGATTTCTTTGGTTTCAAGTGGTTCAAATAATCAAATATCCAACTTTTTATTGCATAATAACAATTTTCCTACACATCCTTTACAAAATTTGAAGATTCTGATTATGTCGTGAAAGACAATTAAGACTCTTTAAACATGGTAATTGTGTAACTTGCGTTTCTTTGAATATATTTTAACAAAATATTGTATAAAATTGAAAATACCCGATGTTTGCAAAAGCGCTATATTGCAGGCGAAATTGCACACTGTACACTAAGTGCGCTTTACCTCTTTGACAGAAGAAAATGCAAATTGAATTTGTTTTTATCCTTTATCTTGACATTCCATAACACTGTACATTTTAGGCAAATCTTATTTTTAAGAGTTAGAAGACGACTCCAACAAGGATCAATTTCTATGCAAGATATAATTATTTATAACGGTAATGTGTTTGTGCATTAAGTAATCACCCAGTGCAATTACATGTACACGTACACTTAGTATGTATGTAATCCGACCTGTATTGTACCACGTTATATGTTATGTTTCTGACTCCTTGCCCAGATGACGGAGGTGCAATCAGACATGGAGTCCATTTACAGCACGGCCAACGTCTGTCTCAGCGATGGATCCTGCCATCAGATAGAACCCGGTTAGTCCTCTATTTTGTTTGCTTATTCGTTTGCATGTCTTTTTGCACTGTGCATGAGCTTGTCCGAGCCAGTTAAATATTCATTCCGTTTTTCTCTTTTTTAATTTATACAGGAATACTTTCAAAAACGAGATATATAATGTCCGTATGTTTCATCATTTGTTCTTTGCGAAGGTAGAGAGAATGCGTGCAAACTTGCCTTTCAATGCACAATATTATGATGATCGTTATACGACAAAATAATTAACTCTTCTCTTTCTGTTAGGTTTAACTAAGCTGTTGGCGACCTCAAAGAATTACAGTCTTTTAAGCGAAGCTTGGGTTCGATGGAGAGACGCTACAGGAAAGAAAATGAAGTCCAAATACCAACAACTCGTAAAACTGAGCAATGAGGCCATCCGCCGTGCAGGTATACATGTAATAAGATAAAACCAGCTGTAAGAAAGATTTTAGTTACTGACAAAAGAAAATTAAATCAAAATACTTTGGGCATCTGGTTCTTTTTCAATGAGAAATTCCAAAATAATTGTTAGTGTGGTTTTATCAATATGCGTGGACATCACTTTTCATGGATTTCGTAAAATTCATAACTTTGAGTTTACGTTATTTCGTGGGCAATAGTCCTTACAATTTCATTTAATATCATAGATCCTACTTCGAAGAGTACAACGAATATTGGTGAAACCGCTGTATTTTTATATTCGAATTCGGTCATTATTCAATTACCGTTTCGATCTAGATTTCGCAGACATTGGAGCTTACTGGCGGTCGAGGTACGAATCTCCGACATTCCAACAGGATCTGGAGAACTTATTAGGCCAGTTGCAGCCATTGTATGAAAACTTACATGCTTACGTCCGTAGGAAACTTAAGGAGGTCTACGACAGCGATAAGGACAAGTTCCCAAAATCCGGGCACATTCCAGCTCATCTCCTAGGTTAGCAAATTACAGATTACTATATGTTTTGAATTATCTTGCGTGTGTCTACCTAAAAATAAAGGAGATTTTCTAGGTGCATGGGCAAATTATGGCTTGCTAGGTATTAAATTTCCATACTTCTATTTACATGAAAAAAGCAATTCTTTGTTTAATATTTTGTTCGGCTTTATTTAATGAAAACACTGGGCAGATTTAACAAGTGTTTCTTCACGTACGTGTAAATTGTGCAGGAAACATGTGGGCCCAAGGGTGGAACAACATAGCAAAGTATGTTTTGCCCTATCCAGGCAGAGAAAGCATTGATGTTTCACCAAAACTAAAAGAAAAGGTATGTGTTTCATTACAATGTTTGCATACTTATAAATTCCTTACAGCTAACAACTACTTTAAGACATCTTTGGACGCAATAACTTTCACCAGTGTTTTAAAAAATTATAATTCTCCAGTGATATTGTCTTTTTGAACAGAGATTGTTCAACTTGCATTTTTACCGTGTTGCGCTAACTCTCATTAAGGAATATGACAGAAGAGCGATTGCATTTCATAACACCATATTTACCAAAAACACAGTCTATTGCTCACTAAACAAATGAACAGATAAAAAAAATATCTATTTGAGTTTTTAAAATACACAGGGCTACGATGCCAAGAAACTGTTTAAAATTTCGGAGGAGTTTTTCCTGTCGCTTGGCTTGATTGGCATGCCTGAGACTTTCTGGACAGATAGTATGATCACGAAGCCAGATGACAGGGAGGTGGTCTGCCACGCCTCGGCCTGGGACTTCTATAACAGGAAGGACTATAGGTATTTATACATGTAGTTCAGTGATAGGTATTTTTGAATTTTATTCAAAGTCTTAGAATAATACAAAAGGTTTTTGATAGGATTTTACCCATTGCCCATTTTTTTTCGATCATTCAGAATAAAGATGTGCACGGAGATAAACATGGAGGATCTGATCACCATCCATCACGAAATGGGACACATTGAGTATTTTCTGCAGTACAAGGAACAACCTCTGGTCTACAGAGATGGCGCCAACCCAGGTGAACATCAGACCAGTCACACTTGCTGGCTGCTTTATTTCACTCTTGTACATGTATTTCATTCAATACTTACTGAGACACGTAAGATCGCTTAAAACCATATAGAAATACAATCGGAGATTATTACTAATTTTAGTATTGACTTTGATTCACCATGGTTCTAGAATTTACGACATAAATACTTCGTGTTATTGTTGTGATTGTGCATTGTAAGATAGATCTGTCTCTGACTCGCAGGATTTCATGAGGCTGTTGGTGACGTCATGGCTCTCTCTGTATCAACCCCCGAACACCTTCACGAAATTGGCTTGCTGGACAAGTTAGAAAATGATACAGGTAGTTCCATAAACAAGACTAGTGCATTAACATGGCAAACACTCTGGATGGTATAAAATGATATATAATGATATATAATATGCTTTTCATGAAAGCATAAAAAGTTCAATTTACTATTTGTTATAAACATAAAGCTTTATGCTATTTTTATTGATAAACAAAAGGCATGTTTTGCTATGACTTTGATCTTTTATATTTCGAACTAATTAAGTGAACTTGAATTGACGTTACACTAGATTTGAATTTCCTTTATTTGTTAAGAAACCGACCTAAACTTTCTAATGTCGATGGCTTTGGAGAAAATTGCCTTTTTACCGTTTGGTTATCTGATTGACCAATGGCGATGGAGTGTGTTCAGCGGGAATACTTCATACGCAGATTACAATAAAAAGTGGTGGGAGTTAAGGTGAGATCTAAGTTGAAACACATGTGTTTACGCATGTGTACAAAATATATAGATATAACATAATGTTAATGATTGTTTCGATCTGAAATATATTGTTTCTCATTTTATGTTGATCTGCCCATTCATTATCACTTATATCTTGGTACAATGATGAATCAAGAATAAGCAACTGCATTTAGAATAAGCAACTGCACTTAGCAACAGCTATGTTCAACAACGTTATTCATTTTATGTCCCCAAGACGGGGGTAATTTATTTGTTGGTTTGTCAGTCCATATGTTTGAATGTCTATTTCTCTGCCTGTAAATCGGTTATATTTTTAATATTGGTTATTTCTTTTGAACTAGCTTTACAAAAAACTTAAAGCTACATTGTATTCATCAATGTCTGTAAAGGATAATGTTCATTGGCCAAAGTATGCTTAAGCTTTTAAGGTTAGGTACTCTGACGTCATTGAGTAATTAGAATGTATGTAAAGGTGTTTTTTTAATATCTAAATCCAGATTTATATTATTGTAAAAACATTATTAGGCATGCATTGATTCTAATTAAAAGTTGTATTAAAAAGTAAAATATCAAGTAATACTGCTTACCTTGGCACTTAGCGAAAAAAACAGTCTTTAACACATATACACTAGAACATTTCTGTTTCTAGATGCAAGCACCAAGGAATAGCTCCGCCAGTGGAGAGAACTTCTGACGATTTTGATCCTGGTGCAAAATATCATGTCCCGGCAAATGTTCCATATATAAGGTAAAAATTAGTAAGACATGTATTAGATAAGTATTTCATATAACTTCACTAATGTATCTTAACAGTAGATTTGGTATTTTAGATACTTTGTAAGTTACGTCATTCAATTCCAATTCCACCAAGCTTTGTGTAAAGAGGCCGGCCGGACGGACGTCCCACTCCACAGGTGTGACATCTACAGATCCAAGGAAGCGGGCAAGAAACTCGGGTACACTATTTGATGCACACTCTTTTTCATTCAGAAATTAAAAAAGAGTTTGATTATTTTCTAATGCTTATTTTCATAAATTTACGTATATTAAACTTTAGAACTGTTGAGCAAAATAGCAGAAAGCGTTGAAACTTTTACAGTTGGATGTTTATTATTATATTTTAACAATAAAAAGTGATTTCCTGATTTCTGATTTTTAGTGAGATGTTGAAGTTGGGCTCCTCGGTATCTTGGCAAGAAGCAATGGAGAAAATAACAGGACAGAGGGAAATGAGTGCAAAGGCTGTGCTGGAGTATTTCCAGCCTTTAACGGACTGGTTAAAGAAACAAAATGAGGGAGAGGATATCGGATGGACAGGTGCCTGCCCAGGCAATGGACGGAAGAGAACTGCAGAGGTTGCCAAACAGTGGCTGAAGGAATACAATACGGTGGCAGAACAAGCGCTGTACACAATCAGTGAAGTAGAGTGGAGCTATGCCACCAACATCACAGACGAGAACTCCAGGAAGCTTGTAAATATGTTAATATCATTTCAACAATAGGTTTTTGACAGGTGTTTTATACTTGTTCAAATACATGTACAGAAACAGAAACCTAAAACAAAACAAAGAACAAGGTGATGTAAGAATTTTTTCTACATAATAAGGTACAAAAATTGATGATTAATGAGGATTTTTTAAAATTGTAGGTTGATGCCAGATTAGTATATGCCAAGTTTAATAAAGAAGCTGCTCAGAATGCGTCACAACTTCTCAGGGAGTTAGATACCAGTTTAAGTCCAACGGAGAGAAGGGAATTGAAAAAAATTTCTACAATAGGAACCGATGCCCTAAAGAACGAAACCAAACTTAAACAGGTATACAACATCTGTATTCTTTGTTCGGAAATAACATGAAGATAATCCTTAAGGGTGTGGTCAGAGGTTCAGAAAAACTAAGACCATACTAATAATCTACAAAAAATAAAGTTACATTTTCAGTAAAAACAATATACATGTATAAGTAAAATTTCCACTTTCCCCCATTCTTTGACCGTATTTAAGGATTTAAGCACAATATATAAATAATCTCTATTTGTAAACTGAGATCCTGTGTCAAGACGAATTTCAAATTAAAGTATCAGTATATTATGGCGAAGATAAAACGAAGCATTTTTGTTGTTGTACTGAATATTTGGACCTGTTGACAAACTTTCTGTGCAGTACACATTTTTTATATTGTTACCTGATGTCACATCTCCAACCGTTTCTACAATATGGTGTCCCGTAGGCAGACGTGGTTAAAGCACATATTGGAGTAACAAAGCTTTTTGTCAAATGTCTTCAGTTGACCAATCATTTTATTCTGATTTTTATAAAAATACAATAAAAAGATATTTTTTATTGGTTGTATTAAAAAACTAGATTGCCAAAATAATGACCGATGCGTATTTTCTCCATATTTGTGTTACTGTACTTGTAAACAAAAAGTGATGGGATTTCGAAATGGATAAAGTAAATAAAATCAGCAATACCATGGCAAATAGAGAGGTGTACCAGTGTAACGGCTCTTTTGTCTTTGTAATATTTGATACCATAACTGTGTATAATTCGTAAATAGGACATTAGATACACTTTCACCTACTTTTTAGGTCACCTGAGTCACTCAGGCGGGGCCAAATATGCAAAAAAAGCCAAATTTTCAAAAATCTTCTTCTCTACTCCCACACATGTTAGGAAAAAAACTTGATGCATGGTTATGATGTCCATGAAGCTCTCTACCAACATTGTGAAATTCATGGCCCCTGGGTCAGGGGTTCAGGCTCGGGGAAAAAACATAATATTTCATATCACCTACATGTAAGGCAAAGGTTATGGCTGGGAGGGGGGCATATATTGTCTTATTATTTTATTCTGCTTAGGAATTTCATTGAAAGAAATGAGTAAATTCACATATTTAGAAAAGAGAAAGAAATTGAAGCTGTCTATCAAAGTTAAGATATTGTGAAAGCATTTGGAAAGAGTTCAGGGGGAGGGTTGTAACAGTTAATGGAGTTATCTTCATTTGCTTGTTCATATTTAGTAATTAATCATTGAATATAATGTAATTAAGAAGTTGTATGATCAAAAGAGTTAAACAAAAACAGTTTTTGAACTTTTTAAATAAACAAATAGACTTGTTAATAGTAAAGTAATAATTGGCTAACCAAAATCACTGATAAGCAGTACATGTAAAATGATTTTGGTATAATGCTAGGTATTGATGAATTGTCAATGATGGTTGAATATTCAAAAGCTGGAACAGGAGAAGTGGGTAACACATTATAGCTTTTAAAGCTGTTTTTTTTGTTTTGTTTAAATGCCCACATGGAGAGTTTCTGTCTGCCCCTGGGGATAGAGGATGGAAGGTTGTTTTAAATAAAACATGTATACTATCCACCTTGTTTTAGTTTATCTATGAAAACATATACACATAAAACCTATCTTGAAAGTTAACAAATATTGGAAAATTATTTTCTATCAGTCTTGCACCTTTTCAATATCAGGTTATGCACTCTATTATGACCTTTAAGTTTTTCGCTAAAATTATAGGTTTCAAAGTCCTATTTGAAAGATTTCAGGCAGGGAGGTGGTCGTCATTACAATATTATATTTTTTCTACTCCAGAATGAAACTTAATTAAATGCATATATGAGACTCCTCGACAAGTTTGTGTATGGGCTATGGTACTCTGGTGACCGTTAAGGTCTATTGGCCTCTTGTTATCAATTTTGTGATCAAAATTGAAACAAAGAACAAATTCGTAGTTGCAATTATGGTTCATACAGAGTTTAACATTAACACTTCAATCATCGTAGACAAAAATAATAGCAAAACTCGATGTTATTTAATTTATATCCAAATTCATATTTCCTATCCATATATATAAGCGCGACAAAAGGAAAACAATTAAAAGTGCTGTGTTTCCTTAAATAATGTACATCAGGTGAAGATTGTGACGAGGGATTAGATCGATGAAATTTCGAATATTCTCACTAATAATCCACTAACAATTTTATTTTCCTACAGTTGAATTCACTACAATCAGAAATAGAGGGACTGTATGGTAAAGCCAAGGTCTGCGTTGGACACGGAAAATGTCTACCTCTAGAACCAGGTGAGAAAATCTTTACGTAATGGCCTGAATTCGTTGACAATGTATTAGGTTTGAATATATCCATTTGTTCAGTATACCTTTATAAGATTTTGATTGATTGTAATTGAAACACACCAATTCATATTTAGTATATCATGCGGGGAAAATTGTGGGTTGAAAATCTCTCTCGAGTTTCTCCATAAACGGAAGGACTTTAAAGCAAATTAGTTTCAAAGATAGTTGACCGCCGCTTTGTATTGATATAAAACTTCTTCTATCTTACAGCTCTAAGTAACTGATTTCATCTCGAAAGTTAATTTTTTTGCGCAAAAATCACTTCACTTTGGTCATTGGTTTCCTTAAATTAAATGACATTCAAATAATACTGGGAGGCACCTCAACACACTTATTTATTTAGACCGAATGACAATATTATTTACATGACAATATTATTCACATTTAATTTAATTACTACAAAGATGATTTAGGAAATAATTGAATACCCATTGCTGAAAAATACCACAAAAAGTGGCCAACAAATTATGCCACAAACAAGTAAGTATGAAACTTTGTATGCTACCTGACAAAGTAGATATAATATACATGTACATGTATTTTATAATTTGTGTGATTCGTCTTATACAGATGTGTACAAAATTATGGCAACTTCAAGGAACTATAGTGAATTAGAACTGGTTTGGAAAGGATGGAGAGATAGCAGTGGAAGAAGAATGAAGGACAAATATGCAAAGTTTGTTGATCTCAGTAACCAGGCCATTCAAGATCTCAACCAAGGTACATATCTAATATGTATCAAACGAGATATGGTGGTAAACGTTTGATATAATTATGTATGTTCAAGTGGTATAAAGGTGATTCTTATTTGTATGACCATGAACAAATTATAATCAAAATGGCGTGCATTATCATTAAATTATACAGGTGTAAACGCGATTTATTCTTTAAAATTTTTTTAACAAATAATCATCATAGAATAGAATTACGGTTTTTTTTTATTGAGAAACATGTACGGTATTTCTATTTACTAAATTGTTACCTTAGAGTCTTAGACCAAACTATAATACGGAAAATGATTACCTCATTTAATACATGCCTGTTATTATGCTATTTGAGCGAATCTAACGTGTGACAATATTTTTAAATTAAAGGCACAAAATTTATTGGATGAAAAAATACAATACTGCATCATTGTATTGTTTTTGTAACCTCCTTGTTTCATACTTCAGGGTTCAAAGACACTGGCGATTATTGGCGATCGGCGTACGAGAGTGCCACATTCCAAGAAGACCTGGAAAATCTTTTGACCGAGTTGAAACCACTGTATGCTCAACTCCATACTTACGTCAGAAATCAGCTTCGATCTCTGTATGGCGCGGATAAGTTCCCTACATCTGGTCACATTCCAGCCCATCTCCTTGGTAAGCAAAACCAATTTTTCTTTCTTGTTCTAAATAACAATGCACGTCTGTTTATTCAAATCTCAGTTCTGTGTTTACTATTATTCTGGTAAACGCATTTGGTCACCTTTTTGTTAGCAGGTCTTAAATTTGAATTTTATTTTTCAAGGCAATATGTGGGCTCAACATTGGGACAACATTTACGACATTGTGATTCCATTCAAGAATAAAACAAATGTTGATGTCACACCCACAATGATAGCACAGGTAATGCCTCAAAAAGGTACATATTGAAGTAATAATTTGTACAATATGCCAATATATATGTCGTAAGTTTTAGTCTTAATTTACTGGAAATTATTTGCAATATCATCTTCTATTATATATCAAACTGTTTTTGATCACACGCCGATTCGGAACTATAATGCATCCAAAATGTTTCGTGTCTCTTTTGGACATGCAAATTTGAATTGATATTCGTTACAGAATTACACCGCCCTCCGCATGTTTCGAACGGCCGAGGAGTTCTTTAAGTCACTTGGATTAAAGGAAATGCCTCAACCTTTCTGGGACAAGTCAATGATAGTCAAACCACCCGGACGTGAGGTCGTGTGTCATGCATCTGCCTGGGACTTTTATAATCGAAAAGATTTTAGGTTATATATTGCATCTTAATACTTTTTTTCATTACCTTGATCTAGACCCCCATTGTTTATCTGGACAAAACTGGTTTAGTATTCATTTGATATTACTGGTGAATGTCTTCAAACTATCTGAATAGTTCATTAAATACTATGTTGCCATAAAATTAAATACTGAATACTTATAAAAAATTAATAGAAATTCAATGATAAAAGAGGTTTTTAGTGGGCCTTTTTCCTTTTTAACATTTTTTGAATTATTGAATTGAATTATTGAATTGATGATTAATAGTTTTATAATATTTTATAATATTTCATGTCGATTATAATGAAACCATTTTATTTTAGTCAAGTTATTTCAATTTAAGAAATAGTCTGATATCTAATAAGATAAAACAGCAAAAAAAAGTATTAAACCCAAACCCATCTCGTTAAATTTTGCGTTTGTTGTTAGAATCAAAATGTGCACGGACATCACGATGGAAAACCTGATCACCATTCATCATGAAATGGGTCACATTCAGTATTATCTACAATATCAAAACCAGTCTGTGGAGTTCAGGGAGGGGGCCAACCCAGGTATTTATATTCATTAAACTTTACAGAATAATGTAATGAGATGAATGTTTTGTAACATGTTCACCGAATAACAATGATGACATATTGATGACTCATTTGAATGCAGATGTAATATATCGAATATCAAGATTTTTTAATTTTTAAAAGTTGCAATATGAACGAAATCATGTGAACAGTCATAAATAAACTGGATTATATGTAAGGGAAACCGTCTTTCAATTGATTCTACGTCTTGTTGAATCCAAATTTAATAGTATCAGTGACTTGAAATGCTATACAATGATTACAAGTAAATCTCAATCAATTGTAAGAATTTCGGATAACAAATTATTGTTAGTTCCAGAAAATCATTATATAGAACAAACTACGTATACTAAAGTATTTTAATTTTATGTAAAATCTGTACGTAGCTTGATTAGACTGGACATAGAATGATACTGATAAGCGAATTCAATAGTTACAACTCCTACCAGCAGCCATTATTGGATGTACCAAACTGGCCAATCAAAGAATAATTAACATGGTCACTAACAGTATATTTTCTATCATATAAGCGCTTATTTGTGTACTGTAGGTTTCCATGAAGCTATCGGTGACACAATGGCGCTATCAGTGTCAACACCAAAACATCTTCATAAGATTGGTCTACTGGATAAGGTCCAAAATGATAATGGTAAGTTTTTAAATGCAACCTTTTGACATATTAATATTGTGATATGTATTTTTGTCGTAAAACAAAATTGGACTGGTAGGGTAACGTATATATATATATATATATATATATATATATATATATATATATATTATAGTGTATGTTAGTATGATCCTTTGATGCTAAAAAATGAAACTGAAATATACTTTAATATGGTCTACTAGTTCATGACTGTCTCTGTGATATAACTGCAGATCTTAAATCATTAACGGTTTTCTCCACTTATTATCATTTTTACAGAAACTGACATAAATTTCTTGATGAAAATGGCGCTGGAGAAGATCGCCTTCCTTCCGTTTGGTTATCTGATTGACCAGTGGAGATGGAGCGTGTTCAGTGGAGAGACACCCAAAGATAAATATAACCAGAAGTGGTGGGAGCTCAGGTAATAATTTATAAAAAAAATTATCAACGTGAAACAATATTGATGTAAAGAGTTTGTGCCAACAATTTCCATGACATTTTATATTTGTTTTGAATTCTTTACTCAACCTAGCAATAATGGCTTCCTGCAAATATATGCTGCAAGTTTCCTGCAGGCATGATCTTTTTAATAAAGTCTCTCGTGTTTTTGTTTGTTTGTTTGTTTGTTGTTGTTTTTATTAGGTTGTATCAGGAGGATTAACACATTTTGTTTCATTTATGATTTTATTTAGAATCTACACGTTACATGATGATTGAGGCTATGTATCTTATTTTCCATGCTTTGTAAAGTGTATGACGTTTTTTCTTAAGATGTAAATATCAAGGTATATCACCACCAGTAGATAGAACTGAAGAAGATTTTGACCCCGGTGCAAAATACCACATTCCATCTAATACGCCTTACATCAGGTCATTATTTTTTTCAATGTATACATGTATAATACCTTCAGTAGTTAGATTAACCTACGCAAATAAAAGAAATATCTTGCTTGATAATTGCAAAAAATCTTACAACATGTGCTAAAATTTAAGATTTTCAATAGGTACTTTGTAAGTTTCGTGATACAGTTCCAGTTCCACAAAGCTCTCTGTGAGGCAGCAGGAGAAAATGGACCCCTACATCAGTGTGACATCTACAATTCAACAGCCGCGGGAGAGAAACTTGGGTATGAAAAATAAATGGCATAGCTTCATTAATCCATAATAAAGAAATTTATTTAATTCACACATGCAAAACAGTTACCAAGAACTTCAAAACAAGCAAACAATTTTCTTCAGAGGTTAATATTGAGACGCATTGTGCATGCTTTTTGACAAGACGTATGTCCTAGATGTGATTTGTTGCAACCAATAGGGTGCTAAACAATGAAATATATTGCAAAAATTGATTGTTGGAATCAGTGTTTCGTTAGTCATATAGTGTATTCATTATATTCCTAACATTTATCATTAAATATATTTTAACAATATATTTGATAACAATAACGGTAAGATAATCATTCTTGAGCAAAACCTTTCTTCAATTCAGAGACGTATTACAACTTGGCTCGTCCATACCATGGCAGGATGCAATGGAACGGTTAACAGGACAGAGAAAAATGAGCGCCAGCGCCATTTTGGAATATTTCAAACCTCTCATTGATTGGTTAAAAACCCAGAATGGAAACGATTCGGCTACTTGGGACACCGAATGTCCAGAATATTTATCAAATGGCGATCAACATGCAAAAATGTGGTTGTTTGAGTATAACAGTTTAGCCCAGACCAAATTTTATGAAGAATCAGAGGTAGAATGGACGTATGCAACCAACATTACAGACGAAAACGAGAAAAAACTGGTAACAGCAAGATTGGAGTTGGCTAATTTTGAGAAAGAGGCAGCTCGAAATGCATCGGAAATTTTACACCAATATAATATTTCAAGGATCACTGAGAGTGGTCGACGGTTGTTTGGAATTTCTAACATTGGTACAAGCGCACTCAAGAATCAAACAGTGCTCCAAAAGGTGAGTCATATCAATCCTATTAGTTTTTCACAACAGGTGAACATTTTATTTTAAGTCAACTCATTTTTTTTAAATGATACATATCATGGTTTACAGTTAAACACACTTCAATCAGAAATAGAGGGCATATATGGTAAAGCAAAATTTTGTCCCGAAGGAAACTCTACATGTCTTTCTTTGGAACCTGGTATGTATTTTTGTATTATATGAAAAATGGATATGAAATTGATCTCGTTAAAGAAACTTTTGCTAGTATGCCATATTTTGTTTAGTTTAATGTATAAACGTGAGAATAGAGATTTTTGTTGTATTGTTGTTTGAAAAAACATCTACACATAGAAGAATATGTTAGACTTGTACAGAATAATGTCGACCTCGAGGAACTTTACGGAGCTTCAAACAATTTGGAAAGGATGGAGAGACGTCAGTGGAAAAAAGATGAAAGAAAAGTACGCCGAGTTTGTAGAACTGAGTAACCAAGGAATTAAGGAGCTTGATTTAGGTACATGTGGGGTTTTTTTTTCATATAACTAGTCACGACTTGTTTGTATGTATTAAAAATCGCTTTGGTTCCATATTTTATTTTACAGTCTCACAGCATTTTGTTTTTCTTGTGATAACAGATAATTATTTTTTTTATAAAATGTTGGCAGTAAAAGTATAAGCATTTGAATGATAAACTAGCTTATGCATGTTGTCGTGTGCTTGGCAGGATCAAATTTATCCGAAATCATTTAACGTGCTGTTTTTAACTACGATGCATATTCGTATTGCTTAAATCCATGCTGTTAAATTAATAATAGCATATCTTAGGGTAGGAAAATAAGTTTTCTCAAAACATTTCTTATTTGAGTGACATTTTCGTTTTGTGTATATAGGATATAAAGACACAGGGGATTATTGGAGAGTTTCCTATGAAAGTGAAACTTTCAGGGAGGATCTTGAACAACTTCTGGAAAAGCTTAAACCTCTGTATCAGGAACTTCACACTTACGTGCGGAAGAAGCTACGAAATTTGTATGGAGATGAAAACTTTCCAAACTCTGGACATATTCCGGCTCACCTACTGGGTACATGTATTTTTAATATTTGTCATAAAATGTCATACACATTATCAAACAACATTATTTTCATTGTATTTTTTCCAATCTTATCTGTAATATTTTAAATATATGAAAATGGTAATAACATTATATTATAGGTAATATGTGGGCTCAAGAGTGGCAAAACATATATGACCTTCTGATTCCATTCAAAAACAAAACAAACGTTGATATTACACCTGCATTGAAATCCAACGTAAGTAAAACTATTAGAATGTTTGGTACCCGAATCATTGCTCAACGTAACGTTATTGTACATGCAAATTTAGATTGATTTTCGTTAAAGAATTACACAGCCCTCCGCATGTTTCGAACGGCCGAGGAGTTCTTTAAGTCCCTTGGATTAATGGAAATGCCCCAGACCTTCTGGGACAAGTCTATGATAGTCAAACCAGAAGGACGGGACGTTGTTTGCCATGCATCTGCTTGGGATTTCTATAACCAAAAGGATTTTAGGTAGAGGCATGCATGGCATATTTTGTTTACAATTTTCATAATGAAGATAAACACCACAGAAATATGTGTATATGTTGTCTTTTTCAAATTGTTTTATCGTTCAGAATCAAGATGTGCACTGACATCACAATGGAAGACCTGATTACAGTTCACCATGAAATGGGTCACATTCAGTACTACCTACAGTATAAAGATAAACCTGTTATCTACAGGAGTGGTGCCAATCCAGGTTTCTTTAAAGAAATTTTGAATATATTTGTCAACGTTTAAACCTATTGATTGTTTTCTATAATAAATTTAAAGTTACAAGCAAGTAATTTGTGTAAACTTGACATTTTTTCTATCAGGGTTCCACGAGGCTATTGGGGATACTATGGCATTGTCAGCATCAACCCCTCAACATTTACATAAAATAGGACTGTTAACTAATATTAAAAATGACAAAGGTATTATATGTAAAAATAAAACTGATGCAATAAATATACTCTGTAATGAATAGTACATTATAAGTAGTCGATAATTTCTAGATCAGTTACAAAGGGTATTGTTCACCTCACATGAACTTCGTATCAAAAAAAGCATTTGGAGATTGATTACTTGAACATCATACGAAATACTTGTGATTTTTTTTGGCGTAAGCTATTTCTTGTATTACAGTATGTTTTGCACGTATTCTCCATTGATTAAATTCACTAAAAAATAACATGAAATTCACGTAGAGTCAAATCAACTGTGTTTTTTCAATTGTCATACACTTTTGTCAGAATGTGAAACTGTAACAAAATTAAAAACGCATATTGCACACTATTTCTAATCAGAGACAGACCTGAATTACTTAATGAAGATGGCTCTAGAAAAGATAGCATTCCTTCCATTTGGTTATCTCATTGACCAGTGGAGATGGAGTGTGTTTAGTGGAGAAACATCACCAGATAATTATAACGAGAAATGGTGGGCATTAAGGTACGTGAAAGAAAAAAATGACTGCAATTTAAAAACACCTTTCTTTAAAATGATAAATGGTATCATGAATTCTCTTGTCTGGCACATTTTTTTTTAAAATGTCTTTACTAATGATACAATTATTAATACTATTTTTGCACCTTCAGTATACTATAAAACATACATTGCATGCGATTTGTTGCGGTTATCTATATTGCAAAAAAAATAAAACATTATGTTAGGTAGTGTGTACTACAAAAACTGTTTAATGGTAATAAATCTGCTAATAAACAAAATCAGATTAAGTTTTTTTATGTGCTTAACTGCAATAGGTAAATAATTTTAAGAACCATTTGAATTATCAGTATCTATGTGTTTTATCTTTCTTGGTATTATGTTATTCGATTCGTGCGTATTTTGGCTCAGTAAAACATTCGATAGTACTCTCAATTCAGTATTTATTTTTTTAATCATGTAGGTGCAAATTTATATTACAGTTCTTCGTTTGTAGATGCAAATACCAAGGCATTTCTCCAGCAGTCACAAGAACAGAGGAGGACTTCGATCCCGGTGCAAAATATCACATTCCTTCTAACACGCCATATATCAGGTTATTTGATATTATATAAACCTTAATGACATGCATTAACGTGTAAAACTGTGTGAACCATGCTTTTTGCCACATTTTGCGAGGTGTTCACTTGAACCAAACGTGTAATTGCCCAGTTAATATATTACCTACAAATGTTTGGACGTAAAAAATAGCCGTCACAAATCAGTTACTGTGAAATCATAAAAATTCGTGAGAGCAATTTTCGTGGATTGTTAAATTTTCACCTGGTCATTATGGTCGTAATTTCGAGGATTCACTTGTATGATAAATAAATACTGTGTTGCATAAATTGTTTAGGACGTACAGTCATTTGTGACTTTTGTTTACAATTTACATGAAAATTGAGCCACCACGAGTTCTAACGATTGCATGGTATTCTCCTCCAAAATTCTCTTGTAAATTGTAAAATAAAGTAGTTGGTTAACAGTTTAGCATAAAACGCTGTTAAATACATACATGCACCATAATAAGTTCTATGTTGTTGATATTACTTAGGTACTATGTGAGTTTTGTGATACAGTACGTTAGTATTGCAAAACGTTTTTAAATATACACATGTACCATAATAAGTTCGATGTTGTTGATATTATATAGGTACTTTGTGAGTTTTGTGATACAGTTCCAGTTTCACAAAGCTCTGTGTGAGGAGGCAGGCCAAACAGGCCCACTGTACCAGTGTGACATCTACCAATCCAAAGCAGCTGGCACAAAACTCGGGTATGCAGTATAGTTTTGAGTTGTATGACATTTGAAATTGTATCATTACCTCATTAATGATAATGAGCAATAATACCGGTATATATGTGGTTATGGTAATGTCATCTTTATTCAGAGATATGCTTAAGCTAGGATCATCGCAACCTTGGCAACATGCGATGGAGAAGTTGACAGGGCAACGGAAAATGGACGTTGGGCCGTTGATAGAGTACTTCAGTCCGTTGTTGGAATGGCTTAAAGTTCAGAATCAAAACGAGTCAGGTGGATGGATGGAGGAGTGTCCAAGCTTCTTGACCAAAGTGGATATGGATACTGCCAAGCAGTGGCTGAAAAAGAATAACGAGATTTCACAAATAGAGAGAAGCAAGGAGGGAGAAGTGGAATGGGCATACGCTACTAATATTACCGATGAAAATGCCAAAAGAGAGGTTAATACGTATACTTCTTGTTATAAAAAATCACACTGAAATAACGAACGATATATTTAATAAGATAGGCTTTGAAAATTTTTGATAAGATTCTATTCTTATCGATTAAGATTTGTTACTTGCAAATGCATTAAATTTATTTAACATTGCAAGTAGGATAAACACAACGATATCTTTGATTTATCATAAAGGTAGAAGCACGATTGGAACTTGCTAAATATAAGAAACGGTCAGCTAAAGAAGCCTCATACCTTTTGCGTGTACTAAACATTCCAAAATCCGCTTTGATGGGGCGCGAGTTATACAAGGTGTCGGATATTGGAACAAGTGCCCTTTCCGATAAGTCAAAGTTGAGGAAGGTAAGTTTTTAAATTCTAGTGTTTTAGAATACTATTGAAATATTACATGTAATATGGAAATTTATTTCCTGTATTGATCTTTTTTTCATTTTAGCTGAACGATCTGCAGTCTGATATTGAAGGAATATACGCAAAAGCACAAGTTTGCGTATCGAATGACACCTGTTTATCGCTAGAGCCAGGTATGTTATCGTGATTAGAATTCATATGAAAATACAAAGTTCTCAAGTGTAAACAAAGTACATGAACTATAAATGATATTTTTGTTATGGCAGATATCTCTAGAATCATGTCTTCATCGAGAAATTATACCGAGTTAACAATGATTTGGAAAGGATGGAGAGATGCTAGTGGGAAGAAAATGAAAGACAAATATGCTGAATTTGTGAAACTGAGTAATGAGGGAATTCAGGAATTGAACATGGGTATGAATGAAGAGCACAAAAAATTATTCTCAATATGTTATATCATCTAATATCCTGAAAAACATAGACAATAAGACTATAGACTTTATTTTTCATCAACATGCATTTTTAAAATACTTTGACATGTTAAAGGATAGTTGATTTGGGGGAAAGGGGTATTTTTAGATAATCATTTATTTTATTATGTAATACAGGTTTTAACGATACCGGCGCATACTGGAGATCCGCGTACGAAACTCCAACTTTCCAAGAAGATCTTAAACAACTGCTAGAACAGTTAAAACCTTTATATCAAGAGCTCCATACATATGTTCGAAAGCAATTAAGAAAACAATACGGCACAGAGTTGTTTCCTGTCTCAGGCCAAATTCCCGCTCATTTACTTGGTATTTATGATTATATAGATAAATGTGGTACTACCCTTGATATTTAATGATTGATTATTTATAAAGAGAATTTTGTTTGTACATATCAGTATTTTGTTTTTTTTAGGAAACATGTGGGCACAACAATGGAATAATATTTATGATTTGGTGATACCATATAAAAACAAGGCCAAGATAGATATAACTCCTGTTCTAAAGGAAAAAGTGGGTTTTTAATAACAAAAAATCAATCTGTCTATAATACTAATAATATGATAATTCTGGTTTCATTCACAAACCTAAGAAAGACAAAAGAATTCTGATTGTTAAGCATTCATGTACTTAAGTATTTCATCAATTATAAATAATACTTTCTTATCATTAGAACATTTTTTGCTTTAAATTTAAAGAATTATACTGCACTGCAAATGTTCAGGACTGCAGAGGAATTTTTCAAGTCACTTGGTTTAAAACCTATGCCTGAGACATTTTGGAACAAGTCTATGATAGTCAAACCAGAAGGACGGGACGTTGTTTGTCATGCGTCTGCATGGGATTTCTATAACCAAAAGGATTTTAGGTAATTTATCTAACAGAACATAGTGTTTCGTAAATAAAAGCTGCTTCGAAAATTTAAACATCTTCACAAATATATATATCGTAACGAAATAAAAAGTAATTGTTGATGATAACTATATTTATTACTCATTAAAATTATTCCTGCAGAATAAAAATGTGCACTGACGTCACCATGGAGGATTTGATTACGATTCATCATGAAATGGGACACATTCAGTATTACCTTCAATACAAAGACTTACCTGTCGCCTTTAGAAGAGGGGCTAATCCAGGTTTGATATGCTGATATAATATGTTATAATCCTTGAAACACAATTACTTCCTAACTATCATCTATAAAGACATACATGTAGAATATTGAAAAATTATACAGTAAAGAAAGAAAATATTTAGTAATTTTGATATGATACGTGCAAAGCAATCAATCGAACTTTTGTTTTCTGTTGTATTGTTTACATTGTCCTACACTATGCAAGATGAATTGTCAGTAATTGTTTATCATATCTTATTTTTAGGGTTCCACGAAGCAATTGGTGATACCATGGCTCTATCTGTGTCGACGCCAAAACATTTACATAAGATTGGGTTTCTCAAAAATCTTACAAACGATGAAGGTCTGATTGTTTTGCATATAATTCCATATATTTACATTTTCCAGTGTCTTTGTCTGTGATAACACTACTAATCGATTTTGTACTATACAGTCCAATAAATTCAAATGACGTATTGTTGGGGCGCAAGCGGGGTTTGCATACTTAATATTCTTTTAATCGTACAACTGCTGAAAATTATGTAAATATAAGTAATAAGGAATCATTCTTTGAATATTATGAGGTGATAATTTAGGTCGGGGCGTGATCAAATCTATCATAAAGCCCTTCGGGTTTTATTGGATTTGATCACGCCCCGACCAAAATTATCACCTCATAATACTCAAAGAATGATCCATTATTCCTTAAATACACCCTTATATTAAGACCGCCTTAAAAGGGTACTTAATTTTTTTGCATTAAGTTACTTATATCAGAAATACATTGTTCAATCTTTGAAGATTCATTCTTGCATACAAACATGCAACTTTGAAAGAATAAAAGGGTCGTTCAGTTAATATTCACGTCGTTGTCGCGTATTAATTTAACGTACGAATAACTGAACTGATGCTTATTCCAATGAGCTACACGTATTGAATTAAATATAAGCCATTTGGTATTGAAAACTTTTAAAACCTATGTTTGACAAAGCTAATTGTCTAATAGGAAGCTGTCTTCTTTGGGGGTTTTTTAACAAAATTGGATTCAAAATGATTATTTCGCTACTCTGAAAAGAATTAATTTTAATACTTACCTACCAAATCTCTGAAAAAGTAGAGATAAACCAGCCTTTTTTGAAATACAATAAAGGTAGCATGTTTGCTTTCAATATTTTGCATCTCACTTTAGAATCGGACTTAAATTTTCTAATGAAAATGGCGCTGGAGAAGATTGCTTTCCTTCCGTTTGGTTATCTGATTGACCAGTGGAGATGGAGTGTGTTCAGTGGAGAGACACCCAAAGACAGATATAACCAGAAGTGGTGGGAGCTAAGGTACGAAAATATGTCTTTAAAATTATTGAGACGAAATATGGACGAAGTATATTTTTTAAAAGTATATTTATCATTATGATATGAAATTTTAATTTAAGGTGTAAATACCAAGGAATAACTTACCCAACGTCCAGAACAGAAGATGATTTTGATCCAGGAGCTAAATACCACATTCCATCTAACACGCCATATATAAGGTCTGTATATAATATTCATACTTTCTTCGTTTATAATTGTTAAAATGCACCGGTTCTTTTTTTTTATTTGAAAACAACAGTTACATGTATGTTTTTTAACCACTCTTGATGCATATAATTATATGTAGATTATTAGCAGTACATTGTGGTGCAATATTTAATTGGCGCTTCTTTTTTATGCAAGAGTATGTTTTTATATTTACAACATCAGTACTTTTGTTTACATCTAGGTACTTTGTGAGTTTTGTGATACAGTTCCAGTTCCACAAAGCTCTGTGTGAGGCAGCAGGAAACAAGGGGCCCCTACATCAATGTGACATCTACCAATCAAAAGCCGCGGGAGAAAAACTGAGGTTAGTGCATTTCATTTACAGCATTTCATTTGAATGTTTTTGTACATCAATGCATTATATAAAAACTAAAATCAATTTACACTGCATCAAATTACTAACAAGGTCACATATCATGACAAACAGTAATTGGAATTGTTCATTCATTCATCAGATTATCATGTCACGTGTATTAGGCGTAACACTTGTTGTATTTTACGAATTTACAGACAAATCTAATATTTTGTCATCATAAGCAATTAAATTATTTTATTCATATAATTTCATTATGGCTGACAAGAGTTTTCTGCAAAATAAGAAAAGGTTCATTGCATCACACAATTATCAAAACGTGTATCAAATACGAAACTTGTTACATGGCACTATTTATGGAGAAATGGGGATCACGGAACATTCAAATTTACTTTAACTAATTCAAAGAGCCAAAAAAAAACCAAGATAACAAGACAAGATTCAACAAGTTTTAACGCATCAGTGCTGTTAAGTTTGGGCGCTAGAAAATACTCAAAAAATTAAAACTTGAATTTTTTAACACTATTTCGTATTCACAATCATATATTTCAAACATTAAACATACACTTGTGTATTTCAGAAATTTGCTTAAAGTTGGTTCTTCTAAACCCTGGCCAGAGGTAATGAAGGAACTAACAGGCCAGTCTAAAATGGATGCGACAGCAATTTTGGACTACTTCAAGCCTTTACAGCAATGGTTAGAAGAACAAAACCAAGGAGAAGAAAAGGGTAAGAGGAAGTTTATTGATTATTAGTTATTAGGATGATTAATGTTGCTTGAAAGTTGAAGTTGATCATTTAACTAAATTGTGAGTCTATGATATCGATTCGGTATTATTCCAGGGTGGGAAACCAATTGCAATAGTTTTCCCTATGGAGAACTGTTCGGTTTCTGGTTGAATAATTATGAAGACAGTGCAAAGCGTGTTTTGCATGATATGATGAAAACAACGTTTGATTATGAATCAAATATGACTGAACACAACAAAAACAAAAAGGTAAAACTTTTACATGTATACAGGGTTCTCGAAATTATACAATTGATGTGTGAGATTTGTCTGTTGAATTTGTTGAAAAAAAATGTCTTAATTCTTATCGTGACAGTACCAATGTGAAATTAGATATGATCATTTCAATAGAAAATTCATAAAGAATAACATCATTTAAATAGCTGCGTTTAAATAGAAACAACTTTTCTCTTAACTTTAAAACAAGTTAGGTACAATGCTGGTTTATTTGCAGCAGTTACTTCGATATAAATTTTGATTTAGAAATCTGAAAAGGTTAGGAGTTTAATAAGTAAACAAACACATTTTGGACAATTAATGGGTAACAAAATATTTAATGTTTCATCAATAGCAAAGAGAACTAAAAAAAATAAGAAAGTATTTTTAATTATTAATAAATTACAGCATTGTTTCATTTTCAGACAGAGGCCATACTTAAATTGTCGGAATTTAGGAAAGAAGCATACGACTACGTCAGACACATTGATATTCCAAACATTAAGAACGAGCGCCACCGCCGACTGTTTGAAAAGATAAAGGATATAGGGACCGGGGCACTGAAAAACGTTAATGATTTGAAGAGGGTGAGATCCATTGCTTTTGGATTTGAAGATAGTTATTGTATTTAAAATGAACGTACGGTGGAATTATAAGTCAATAATATGTAGAAGAACTGAACAGTGTTACTTTTTTCAATAACTATATACAACATTTTATTATTAGATGGAGGAACTACAGTCAGAAATGATAAATATATACAGTACTGCGAAGGTACCAGTTAATGGACAAGTACAGGAACTTGAACCAGGTGATCAATTGCTTGAAAGATCTTGTATTTCGCTATGACATGATATCTTTACTTGTTTGAAATCATACATGTACCTTTGCGGACCACATTTACAACCATCTCTTGTATGTTGCAATAGTATAATAATTAAATAATTGATATGTTTACATGGCCAATTAATTGTTCTACTAATTTCACTACAGGACTAACAAAGATCTTGACCGATTCCTCTAATTCAAATGAACTTCTCGAAGCATGGAAGGGTTTCAGAGACGCCGTTGGTCGCAAAATTAGGCCGTTGTATACTGAATTTGTCTACCTTGCAAATAAAGCAATCAAAGAGCTTGGTTATAAAGACTTTGGTCAGTGGGAAAGACGCTCATTTGACTCCGAGACCTTACCAGCAGATGTTGAAAAGATTCTTCAAGATATGATGCCGATGTACCGAAAAATACATGCCTATGCGAAAATGAAACTCAAGAGTATATTTGGTGATGACATATTTCCAGCAACTGGACATATCCCAGCTCATTTGCTTGGTAAATGTCTTATATCGTTATCGCTTCCCAACATATGTTTTTATAATAATTTCACTATCTTTCAGTCGCTAACATCAATTTAAAAAAATAAATAAACTACACAGGAATCGTCTTGATTTAATTCTAGGTAATATGTGGGCCCAGAAGTGGGACAATATTTACCTACTGCTGCAGCCTTTTAAAAATAAAGAAATAATCGACGTTACCGAAGCGTTAGTCAAACAGAATTACACAGTAGAAAGAATGTTTCAAACAGCAGAGAGCTTCTTTATGTCTCTTGGAATGGAAAAAATGACGGAAAAGTTCTGGAAAAACTCCATGATTAGGAAGCCCAGCGACAGAGACGTCCTCTGTCATGCCGCAGCCTATGACATGTTTGACAGAGACGACTTCAGGTGCAAAATATTTTGTCATTCCCATTCAATTCTGGTTTGATTTTTGTAATTTCCCCATAATATGTAAATTGTATTTGAAATCCACATAATTTTAAACTACAGAATTAAATTCCTTCTGACGAGAGTTTAAGAAATGCTCATATCACTCCTCATTGATTATATATTTAAGACAATACGTATTATATTGGATACCTGTGTTTTTCCTGTAGGATAAAGATGTGTACGGTGAAGACTCACGAGAGCCTTATCGTCATTCACCACGAGATGGGTCACATTCAGTACTTCATGAACTATGAGAATCAATCCGTGCATTTCAGAGACGGTGCTAACCCAGGCATGTATCAGGGTTCTTAATCAAGGAAATGTCGAAGAAAATAATAAAAAGTTGATTCCTCGGATTCAAATTTACAGTTCTTTATAGTGGATATATTCGATTTCATCGATATTTATAGTCATCGTTATCAAAACTATTACTGTTGTTAATGATTTAGGCAAAATGAAGTTCAATTGCACAATACAAATTTGTAAACCAATGATATGATTTATAATCCCGCTGTAATTTATGTTATGAGAAACTATTTGTGTAATCTTTTATGGTATTTGTATTCCTAAATGTTTTTACCATGCATTGACATCTAGGGTTCCACGAGGCGATTGGTGACACTATATCGTTGTCCGTTCAGACACCCGGCCATCTCAGCAAGATAGGGCTTCTGGATAGTAATGAAAACAGCGAAGGTATTGTAACTCAATGATAGCCTTCTAAGGTTGCAATATGTTCAGTGTATCAAAATTGATAAAAGAATAATAATTTCAGATATCTTGAATGGTTGTATTGAATATTGAGCATTGAATATTTCTTTAACCGGGTCATTGCTGCGTGAAAAAAATTATGATGAATACATGACAGTTTCGAATTTATTTATGATTTTTACCCTAGGTCTTTCTATTTTACAGAAGCAGATTTGAATTTCTTGATGAAGATGGCACTAGAGAAGGTTGTTTTTATGCCATTTGCCTTTATTATGGACAATTGGAGGTGGAGTGTATTTAATCGAGATACCAATCCGGATGATTTAAACAGTAAATGGTGGCAACTAAGGTATTATTAAGTAACCGAACTCATGATATTATGTACGTAGTGTATCATTGTACCATATACTTTAAGTGTTGTCTTGTTATGATGATTTGTAGATGTAAATATCAGGGAATCTCTCCGCCAGTCCGAAGAACAGAGGGCGACTTTGATCCAGGGGCAAAATATCACATTCCAGCTAATTATCAGTACATTTCGTAAGTTTA
Source organism: Magallana hongkongensis (assembly GCA_016163765.1). Taxonomy (NCBI): domain Eukaryota; kingdom Metazoa; phylum Mollusca; class Bivalvia; order Ostreida; family Ostreidae; genus Magallana; species Magallana hongkongensis. The sequence goes on from WFKH01011801.1 coordinate 19,556,800, forward strand.
GTTACTCCGATGCAGTATTTCAAGCGACAAAAAGAAACACCGGAAATAAGATGCTTTTAAACGAATCATAGGAGAAATTTGTTTACTGTACTTTCAAAACATTAAGGTGAGTTTTTAATTTTTTTAAAAATCTTTTTCAGCTCAAATTGTTGATTTAAATATATTGGATTATCCTTGTAGATATTTTATGAGTCATGTCATGCAGTTCCAATTCCATAAAGCCCTCTGCAATGCCTCGGGTCATACGGGTCCTCTGCATACGTGTGATATTTATAATTCTAAGAAAGCTGGAAAATTACTTGGGTGAGCAGAACATTCGGAGATTGTTCTCACTCAGTTTAAAACCTCCGTTTAACATTACCAATCTCTCTCTCTCTCTCTCTCTCTCTCTCTCTCTCTCTCTCTCTC
>WFKH01011801.1:19558592-19630251 GCA_016163765.1 Magallana hongkongensis
CATAATACATCATATCTATTGAATCCATATTTTAAAATTTTGCATATCCCCTTTTTTATAGATCATATATTATTTTGATTCAAAATCAACACTCAATTTACTCAGTTTCATTCAATTAACTACACGACGCCGAGGGTCAACTTAAGATTGTGTAAAATTTTTAGGTAAAAATGTTTTCCTTTTAATATTTGCATATCGAAACGGTGGATGTTCAATTTGACATTTCTTGGGTTGTCCTTTCAGATTTCTTATGTAATTGATTAAAGTCTCATACGTAACATCATATCTCAAAACTATTAAAAGTTTGATTGCTTTTAGCAAATCAGATGTTTTTGTTAGCTGTCCCATCAAATTACTGTGACTGAAATTCAAAACAAACCAAACACGATTAGGTTTGGTATTTGCTTGAATAAACCCAAAAATCTTCTGGATGTAGTTGCTTTGACATCGGACATCCTCGTCTAAAAGAAGCAAATAGGAGGAGAGGTTTTTGGCATAAGCCATAATGTTAAGGTACTGTAGATTTTCAGCTCGTCTCTGTCTCTCCTCCAAATTTTCAGAAGCAGGGAAAGGAAACAATTTGGAGACAATATTGCGATGACCTCTAACAATTTGCACAAATCCCTTGTCGACTTGCTCTTTATATTTGTCATACAGCTGATTTCCTGTTTTTTCAGTCCACACTGGGTCGTTCGTAAGCAGGAACACGACAATCAAAATTTTCGGCACATCTTTTGTAAAGGTACTGGCAATCAGCGAATTCAATGTATCCTCCACTAGTCTTGTAGAGCCGTTCAATCGTCTAACGGCAGGAAGAGCAATGGTTAGGTATCCTACATGTATATAAATTCACGCTTATTTTCAAAGTTTGTAAAGCTATTCTGAAACTTAAATGATAGAAAATTGTTAAGGGTTGGAATACGTGTATGATTTTTAATTTGAAATTTACAGCTATATAAAAAAATTTCTTAATCTCAAGAGAGAGAGAGAGAGAGACAGACAGAGAGACAGACAGTGAGAGAGAGACAGACAGAGAGACAGACAGTGAGAGAGAGAGAGGCTAGTGTTTGAAAATGTGATTCAATTATTCAATAGACAATCTACATGAATCGACTAATCTTCTACAAAATCAATAAACTAATTCCTTAATGACAAAATACCTTTGTACGGCCTGAAAATTCCGTGTAAGAGCGCTCTTTGACGGCATTCCATTAGAAATGTTTCCAAAGAATCGGCAACTGTTGTATCTTTATAACGACGCTCTGAAGATCTAGGCCGTATCTATTACATGTATGAAACATTTTATGAAAAAACCTGAAGAATATAAAAACATCTAAGATAGTTGAGTTTTTTTACTTTTAACTTTTACAATGTTTAATTAGGTATTTTTCATGCATAATCTAATTTTTGAAGGTCATTTTTTAAGTTTTAGAGAGATACATGGGTTAAAAACATGCCTTCGTATGATTTTGCTTGGGTATTTCTTATTCTATTATAAAATTTGAATTTAAAAATACCATTACATTATTACAAATGAAATCATTACGGTATGAATACAATTGGGGTATACCGACACGTTGATGTGAGAGATTGACTTCATTTGCCACTTTCACCTCCAGGATAATCTTTTGATTTGATCCTCGAATTCTATTTCCTGGACAAAAATGTGTGTTAAATAAATGTAAGAGTTAGTCATCCACTCAATGAAAAATATCCATACACCATTGTCATCTTTATCAAACATATTTGATTTTCCTGTAATCGGAATTTTCACATGAATCAGAAAAATTCACCAAAGTCATGTGAAAGTTACAAATACCAATTATTATCTCAAATTAAAAAAACAAAAGTTTACACACCTTTTATCCAGACAATGGTGTTGCCATATTGTGTATATTCCACAATCAACCATATAACAAAACAATGCACAAGCGCCAGGAATATGATAATCAGAAGATTTTGTTGTATGAACGCTCTTCGACGTATTTTCACAGCCATTATTCATCCATATATAAATCCGTTTATCCTCAAAATTTCGCCTATGAATGATACATATATCAACAAATTGAAATTATCGATTATTTAAAATGCTGATCGAAAAACTGTTTGTGTAAAGATATTGCTATTTACTTTGTACCCTATTTCAACTTGTAACACTCCAACTTCTGAAAAAAATCAATTTTTAGTTTTAATTGTAAACATATAAGTACATGGTTATCATTAAGCTTAAAATGTTTTCCAAAGATCTTTGGAATACCATTACGTTATTGAGGCATAGCATTTAAAATTGTCGGATGAATTTAATGTGTTGGGGATATTTTTATCTTCCCAGGAAAACATTACGATTTATGCACAAGATATTATGACCGTTTTGTTTCTTAATTTTCCAGAAATGTCCAGAAAAGAAAGTCAGATATTGTTAATTAGGAGCAAAAGCCAGGGTTTTTTTTTCTTTTCTTATCACTTGTTTGTCTCCATGTATTTTTATCTCATTTTAACTGTTTTTGTTTTCTTCACTTTTGAGCAGTTTAAATTTTTGATTTTTAAGCAGATACATGTACTAGTATTTTCAAAATTTAATTTTTCTGCAAAAATGTGCTATTTTGATAATTCCGTATGTATCTTAATACTTTATGATAGATAAATTAATAAAAATCGTTAAATTTCATCAGGAGAAAGAATTCTGTACAATTAAATATATATCAGACTAGTTTTTGTTCAGTTAGTTTCAGTATCAGCCTCTAGTTACTTTTCCTACAAAAATGAGACTACCAAAAGTTTATGATATATTAACCATTATCATTTTTGCATCCTAAAGGAAAACTACGATTTTGCTATAAAATGTTCTGACATCAAAAATGTAGTCCATATATATAGATCTAGCGCTTTCTTGATACAAAACAAAATGCTATTCTACATGTTTCTGTTTTGCGATATTGTATAGTTCTAGATTTGAGTCAAGGCATACAGAGTGAGACTGAGGGGGTGCTAAGTCCTGGAGTATACAAGAAATACTGTACATATATGTACCAACCTGGTGCAATCTCCGGGAATGGAGTAAAAAGATGTTTGATTCCAAATGGGTAAAATGTTCATAGTCCAGTGTTACGGAACAAGCGTTCAACTCCAGGCAGACGGTCAATCGTCTTCTCGACGCCTATGTAATACACTCGAGGTGTTTTCCCGAGCTCTGCCCGAAAGGCCCGAGAAGTTGCGATTGGCAAACGGTTTGCCCGTTATTGTACATGTTCGTAGGTATAGCGGATATTCCTTCGGATCCTGACTGTATACTTTCTGGCCATTGAATAAAAAGTACTTCAATTATATTTGGAATCGATAGAAAGTGAACACTACGAGAAGTCAAATAAAGCTAATCCATTAGTGATTTTATTTCAAAGTCTTTCAAATAATCATACTTCCAGTATAAATTGAGATATGGAATGGATAGAAAATGAACAATACTAGAAGGCCAATTAACTAATCCACCAGTGATTTTATTTCAAAGTCTTTCAAACAAACATACTTCCAGTATGAATTGAGATATTACAATTACTAGTACTATATTGTTATGTGTTTGCCTCGGTAAATTCAGTAAGTACCAGCACTTGTATAATATATAGTGACTGTTTACAGCGGTAATCAATATATCATGTATACTTTTTTTTAAAAATATGTAAACGTTTAACTTACTTGTTTAAAATGAATATAATTAATTGATAAAATTACTTTGTGAACATTCACAATCTCATTTATAGTGAATGAATGCAACTCGTTTTCGCCCGACGTCGTTTTGTTCGTCGCCACTCCTTAATGTACCGAAATAAACTCAATTTGCAGTTCTTTACTTTCTGATGAACAAACGTCTTCTATATAGGGCAATTCGGATCATGTGTTAGGTTACTTGCAGACACAGTACGAGCGGAAACCTGACCTAGTGTGTCATTATATTAGGTCCTGTTTGACAAGAATTCAGACACCATGTGTTAGCATAGTCGGACAGATATTTAAGTTTGTAGTTATACTAAGTAATTCTTGTACGCAAAATTTACTGCCGGTTGGCAACTTGGCATTGATAATATACTCGTTTATTGCCAAGTTTGTAAAACGTTGTCCTATCGATGGGGATACATGTAAGATAGTTGTTGCTCGTTGGTGTTTTTTTTTTTTTAAATTATTTATTTCATATTTTGAAAATCATTTTACCCCTTTTGATCTCGAATTAAACTTCATAAAAGTACATGTAATAATAAAGACAGAGATTACTTCAATTTATTAAGATCATGTCACATTTATCCAGAATAACTAAACTTCAAGATCCATGTTACCATAAAAATTAATGGGTCTCTAAGCTAATAAGAAGAAATGTAATACGTCTTTATTTTATTCTCTCAATATAATTATAGATCATTGATTGAATTTACTCGACAGTCAAATATTATTGCGTGTAACAACTTTGGTAAGTCTTATTCATTTTAATCTTGTATCCTATGATCATGTGAAATAATTGTAAAAATCTAAATAATGACTATATATATATATAAATGAAGGTTTACGTTTATTTGTGAAGCGAAAGTAGGTTACCCATTCATTATTTAGCAATGTTTCGCTTTTTCCGCTAGGGTATTGTATTAAGGGTTTATCCGCGAAAGTTTTGCATTATAAAATTGTGCCAAACGTTAAGAAAAAGTTAAGCAGTTAGTCGCGAATTTTCACTTTCCTCGGTATAATTGCGGACGGTTCGATTAAAAACGCAAAACGTTTTAAGGTATTAAACAGGGTTTTTGGCAAAAGGTTCGCATACTAAGGCAAAATATGCGTCTGATTGTGAAAGTGTTGTGTTAATTTGCTTAAAATGCGCTTAAATTTGCAAAAGTGTCGCGTTACATGTATAACGCCAAAGTTACGGGTTTATTCGCAAAAGTTTCGCGTTTATTTTTTCTTTTTAAAGTAAGAAAATGGGCTTTTGTAGTATCAACAGACTTCAGCTTTCAAAATGTTGTTTGAGACGATAACATGCGAGATCCATGCATCCGAGATATTAGACGTTCTTTATAATTGTCTGATTTCTTTGATATTCAACGTTTTCGATTACGTTACTTAGGAATATTCATTTTGAATAATTTTTTAATCGATTTATTTTAACTGATATGAATGATAACACTACGAAATGTATATACAAACGATAAATGTACATCAAAGAAAGTAATTTGTGGTCACTTCTGTCGGTTTTCGTCAGTGTGTCTTTCTTCAATTTTCTCATTATTTTCCAAACCGGTACAGCATGCCTCGAATTTTCGACTTGCTGAATTGCGAATATCTATCTTTGATGAACCTCTCATAACTCTTATCGCAATTACATGGCTTCTCTCCCTTTATCTGAATATTCTTCAGGTCCGGAAATTCATGCTGGAATGATTCTAGGTCATTCTGCTGAGAAATGCCTCCGTGTTGTCTGTCGACGTCTCTATAATCAGGAGACCGGAACAAGGACAACTGAAGATTTCCGGAACCATAGGGTCTGGTAAAAACAGGTTGGACTGTCAGACACAATATGACGACAAATGCGCAACACTTCATCTCTGTAAAACATAATATTTAATACTTTGAAAAAGCGGGGACTGCTTCGACAATTTAAAGATATTTAAAGAAAAACAACAGCTTTTGACTATATATACGAGACTTTATGCATGATTGTATGAAAATGTCTCATATCGATGAGTTTAAATAATTTTGGCTTATGTAATATGACAGATGGATATGTAATAAGCAATGGTCTATACTATGACATTTTGTTTGATTTTTATTTTTTGGAAACTTCATCTTATTCGGTAAAAAAATGTGACTTAGATGACAAAAGTAAACAGACTAAAAAGAAAACAGATTAATATAAACTTCCAAATCCTTTTGTAATTCAATTCATCCTTCTGCATATTCATGTATTGAACCATTTTCTTATTTTTCCATAATTTAACATAATATTTACCCTAAAATTGCCAGAATGTCATTGGCATATTTATCATTTGGCATAGTGTTAAATAGATCCAGAAAAAGGGTAACAAATTATTAAATAATTATGTTATCCTTATGTTGATATATACTTAGAAACAAGCGGCCAATTTTTTTATTTATTTTTTTTGCCGAATTACAAGGTGTTCTCATACAGTATATATAAAGGACGGGTTCCGTGAAAGTTTCAATGACGTAAGATTAATAATTCTTCGTATAACAGAAATCACAAAAGAAATAATTATACATTAGTCATAATAAAGCAAGTAAAGGATGACTGCACTTAAGGACATGCGATATTTGCGAGAAAATAAACTTTTAAAAGAAGAATTTTTCTTTCAATTGTAGAAATGGTCAACATCTAAACTGCAACTTTACGTAATTGCGGTAAATAAAAGTATGTTGTTACCAAGTACGAATTTGTTTTCATAGGCGGGGGTCATCACGATTTCTTGAATCTCCATACGATAATGAGGACGCCCACTTTTATACTGACTTCGTACATAGTCAGCGCATGTTTGTCTATTGTTCTCCGTTTAACAGTAGTTGTATATTTGCATTATCAAAGTTATGTCAAAGGGAGATTAATAGACAAACATGCGCTCATGGTTTAAATGAGAAAAAAATGCTTCTTCTTACTTTCGCTTTCCCTTTTGTAACTAAGGGTTGATGCATGTTGAATATTATAATTCACCACGTGATTTCTCACATCAGGCAACTTTGTGATTACAAAATTCTATCACGTGACGTGTAAGGTAGCATGCTATGTGCTAACTAGGACAATGTTTTCGAACACGTTAAGTTGTCAAGCATTGATTTAAAGTCTCCTGTACTTACATGGGCGTGTTCTAATTGTTGAAACCATAGTAAATAGTATACTTGTACCATATAGAATGGATAGGGTTATGATGAAAGAGTGATCACATAATTTTTTATATATGGCATTGTTATTCATGCTAGTCTTATTTTAGTACCATTCTGATAATGTCAGCTCCACCTCTCATGCATATTAATATCAATCTTATGTTTGATCAAGGGCAGATAAGCGAAAATTCTCCTTTTTCGAAAGTTGTAAGGAGAAAAACATAGAATGAGCTTATTGTAACACAGCTCAAAATCTTAATTCATGTTGGATATTGACTAGACTAACAAAAGTGATATTAGATTAAGAAATAAACGCAACAGAAGCGACTAAAAAGGGCCCAAAACCCGGCGCTAAGTGCAGTCATCCTTTTGTCAAATTGTCATATTGTAAATTTTGAAGTGTAAATATAAAATGATGTATTTACACACACTCTGTAATTCAAAATTCACAATATGACAAAATAATAAAAGTATAAAATGGAATTGTTTCTTGTTGATTCGTTAATTTTATAAATAGATTAAAAATTAATCAAAAGTTCTATCTAAATTATAGTTCAATAAGTTTAATGGAACAATAAAGATTAACTATGCAGAATATTTTCATTACATTAATTCAGAACAAAAACTCTTACTTTTTATGTTCTATTATGAAATTTAAATATTGTCACGTACATGATATGAATTCATTTTTTATTTATTTTTTTTTTTTTTGCGTCAAAAATAATACAGTTATATAATAGAACTAACGTATATAAATCATATTTTTAAGCGATTTTGAGAATTATAATAATGTATATAACATTCTAAACCATAATTTAGTTATACAACGTCGCTTACCTAGCTTATCCGTAGGTCGTTGTTCAGTATCCGAATCGAGTGGGAATTTTAAATATATAGCTGATGAAACTTTATCCAAACACGGATTTATTGGAGGACTAACGCTGTCATATTATTCCTGTAACAAAAATTGTCAAATTTTAACACCACAGTAGTCTTATATTTTTTTTTCAAAATGTTCACGGGTTTGGGATAGGAGAGAGAGTGTTAGACTCGGAGGTTTGCGGCTATGACGAAGCATCTACCACTGAATCTGTGGTGTAAATAGCGGTGGCAACCAACACGTTCTCGCATTATAGTCCTATGGTAATTGTGATATTTATCGACTTTAAACAAGCTTAATTCGTTTGTCGTCTTCAGGTTGCATTTTGGGAGGGAATAAACGATGCTCTAACGATCACTGACGACATTAGGTGTCTCTCGATTTCTGTTTTTTGTCAATGACGACTGCATGTGATAGAGTAATTTGAGCACGTGCAAAGAAAGAAACAACCTGAGCTTTAAAACATGTGAATATTATTTGTTTTCAGTCCGTGCAGTTCAAGGGTTCCATGTACTCAATGTATATGTAGCTGTGTTTTCATCAATCACGAAATAATCCACGCAAAATTAACATCAAAGGAATGAAAAATTATATATCAATGATGGATTTAAACATTATGTATTATAAGTCTTTCATTTACAGTGGACGCTTTGCTAAGCAGTACATTTCATGCGCAAATCCAGTCCAAGGGATAATATTTTTTGCAGGGGGGTGGGGGAGGGAGTGCGAGGGGCTATTTTCGGCAATTTTACTATGTGAATTAAATAACTTGTTTAAGGGAGATCCGGACCCTCAACCCCCTCTAGATCCGCGCATGAAGTTATGAGAATGCGCAAATTCAGACGCGAAAAAATCGTTTTAAACTGATTAGAACTAGCAGTACACCGTGCACATGTAGTGACGAAATTTAAACACTTAAAACGATGATGAACGGTATTCTAGTTGTAGTGAAGATTGCATTTCATGTACCTATCAACATGCAATAGCATTTATTCACACGATTTAAATCATATTTATATGAATAATGTGAGAGATTCAATGATTTAACTTTGTTTACATGTAGAATATTTCATAGTTTTTGCTTGTTTGGGGGTTTTTTCGGGTGGGGGTGGGGGGTGTCTTTAGTTTCTTATTATCAGATGTATAAATACATATGTATAATAGGGCTGTGTCATATTTCAAATTTTAACTTACTAGTTGGGTGTCAAGATTATATATATTGTAAATGTTATATCTACACCCTCTCAGTTCGTGATTCCCGCCTACGCTTCACAGCAGAATACAAGTATTTAGAACCATTTTAACAAGAGCTTGGACTTTGGGTAGTTGTGACAAACAGCAATGTGACGTAGGCCTGTCTATTTTATTGCTGGCCACTCAGCCATGGCTCTTTGAAATCAACAAAATTTGTCTGGCTTTTGAGCTAAGACTACGCACTCGGTGCATATTTCGCTTGAAACCGCGTCATTTTTAGTTTGTTTTGACGCAAGAAATAGATAGCTACGTCCTACTGAAAGGCCAAGGTATTGTTAAAATGGTTCTAATACAAATCTATTTTCTAACCAGGTTTTATGCATTGCGAAGTAGAGTTTATCATATTGATTTGTTTACATTGCTTGATTTTCAATTACTTTAATTAAATCACGCATCTTTTTCATAAAATAACCTGAGAGCTTTTTGGCAACAGGAATCAGCCGCCCAAAAATCAGGTGATGATCAAACACCATTTGATGTGGACAAACTACATGTACTTGATTACTGAATTTATATTGTCGCGATTGTATAGTGGTTACTTTACTCTTAAAGTCAGATAGAACAAAAACACATCTGAACACTTTGACTGGTTTATCTATAGACTAGTTTTAAACATAAACATATTAAGAGCATGTCTACGAGAAAACCATGCAAAATGTGGTGGGAGCAAGGTTCTCTGATCAACTTTAAATAAAATGTATGTTACCATGACGTCATACTATGATGACGTCATAATAGCAGTGTCTCCCAACGTCACATGCACCTTCACGTCATATAAGATATTTACCAACATACTCCGGGCCGCAAATGTACAAAATCACAGTTTACAAAAATTGAAAGTTCATAATAGGTTCGCGTTGTGTTTTGAAAATATTAACTATAAAGTCTTTCACTTCTCCTCAACTCTGGCTCTGATTCGCAAACTTCTAATAGATTTAACATTGTGATGGGACGTTTGTTATGGTTCCGTTGCTAAGACGTAAAAGCGCGGATCTTGTTAGTCCATCTCTGCCTGTCGTGAGGTCCACCACTAGAGTAATTTTCCAGTTGATACGTTTTGTGAAATCATCATGGACTTGGACGACATCTCCAATTTTGATCTTATTACATGTTGTTCCTGTTCTGCGATGATATTGTCTCAGAGAAATAAGATATTCCGTCTTCCATCTGTTCCAGAAGTTTTGTAGGAGATGAATTTGTTGTTTCATACATTCATTAGCTTTCTCGTGATTTAATAGAGAGTTATTGTTGGTATCCACTTCCATTGTCTCAGAGAAATAAGATATTCCGTCTTCCATCTGTTCCAGAAGTTTTGTAGGAGCTGAATTTGTTGTTTCATACATTCATTAGCTTTCTCGTGATTTAATAGAGAGTTATTGTTGGTATCCACTTCATCAAAATAGGGTAGAGATATTAATCTTCTTCCATACAGCAACTGAGATGGTGTAAGTGGCTGCAAATCCTCTGGATCTGTTGAAATGTAAGTCAGTGGTTTCATTCAGCATCGCTTCTATTTCCGTTACTACGGTGTGAAGAGTCTCAATATTTATCTTTGAACGTCCAAGAACTTTCAATAAGGAAGTTTTCGTCAATCCAATGAGTCTCTCCCAGCATCCACCATACCATGGAGCTCGACTTGGAATGAATTTCCATTTTACCCCATATTCAGCAAGTTTTTGATGTATGTGATGTATATTCTGCATGTGATGATCTGATGATTTCCTTGGATGCAGATTGAAAGGTTGTCGCATTTTTTGAGATCATGATACTAGGCAGTGATCTCCTACTGATAAATCTTCTGAATGCAAGAAGAAATGAACTCTGTGTTAGGTTTGGTACTAACTCAAGGTGTAAGGCTCGAGATGAGGCACAGGTAAAAAGGCATATGTATGCTTTAGAATCTTCTCCCAATTTATCCTTGACATAAAGGGGTCCTGCAAAATCTATGCCTGTCACGGTAAATGGAGGTTTCATCTGTAGACGGTTTTTTGGTAGCGGAGGGGGTTCTGGAGCTTGATAAGATTTTCCAATGACTTTTCTACAGCTGATACATCCTCTAAGAATTCTTTTCACACATTGTCGAATCCTCGGTATCCAATATTGTTTATGGAGTAAGGTAATTGTTGAATTCAAACTGGCATGGGGATGTTTGTTGTGTGTATCAGCAACAAAAAGATATGTCAATCGGTGATATGTTGGAAGAAGGTATGGAAATTTTGTTTTATCCATCAGTGGTGCATTGTGAATTCTTCCTCCACACCTTAAAAATCCCTCACTATCAAGGAACAGTTTAAGTTGCTGGATCAATGTTGGTTTCCTTCCTGATGGATGTTTCAGATATTCCATTTCTTTTGTAAACTCTGTTCTTTGTACATCTTGTATGAGCAGTCTAATAACTTCACCTAACTCTTCATGAGTGAACTTTTATCTTCAAGTTTCAGTACTGACTGTATACTTTCAGACTTGATGTCTGCAGTATCTTGAACCTTCGTTTGATGACTCATGTCACTCTCTTCTTCTGTGCTTGTGGAACATAGTATTGGGTTTGTTAGTCCATCCCATACAGGCTATTTCTTGGGTTCCATTAACCATGCTGGTCCATTCCACCAAAGCGTATCCTCTTTGAATTTATTGAGGGTAATTCCTGTGAGATAGTCGGCAGGATTACAGTATGTTGGACAATACTGCCATGTTGAAGATTCGCTGATATCCCTAATTTCATTTACTCGGTTTGCTAAAAATCTGTTTGGCTTTTTCTGTAAAATGATCCAGTGGAGTACAATTTGACTGTCACACCAAAAATAGATTTTGTTAACTCCTGTTATTTCTTTTACATGTCTTCCCAATCTTGCTCCAATAAGTGCTCCCATGAGTTCTAGTCTTGGAAGTGTGATCTACTTGATTGGTGTCACTCGATTTTTGGCCATAAGCAATGTTATCTTGTTCTTTGATAAGAAGTAGACACATGCGTCATATGCTTGTTGACTTGCATCGGAGAAAACGTGCAATGAATCACACCTACAATCCAATGAAGGAATGTTATTTCTGTTTGTTCTAATGTCCAGTGCATCACGAATTTCTGATGAGATTTCTCTCCATGTAGTCTGCATAGACTTGGGCAGTTTTTCGTCCTATTTCAAATTAGTTTTCTATAACTCGTGCATGGAAATCTTTGCCTTTACAGAAATAGGACTTAATAATCCAAGTGGATCAAACACCTTTGATGTTTCTCTCAATACTTCCCGCTTTGTGGCCACACGATCCTTCTTTTGTCCAATATCATTCTTTGCATATTGAAGAGTATCTTCTTGTGGATTCTATTTCATTCCAAGAACTTTAACGACAGAGTCTTCATCCGCTGTTTTTTTTCTGCTTTAGATAAGTTTTGTAGCATCTCACTGTTGGAGCTCCATGAACGAAGATTAAAGCCTCCTGCTTCAAGTAAGGTTCTTGATTCTTTGTAAAATTTCATGGCTGTTTCCTCACTCTGAAAGCTGGCCAGAACATTGTCAACATAGAGATTTTGTTCAAGGAGAGATGAAATTTCATTTGCATTCTCTTGAAAATGTTTCATCAGAGTAGCGCTGAGGATAAAAGGTGAACAAGTTGCTCCAAACAGTAGACTCGATGCATTACTGGGATCACTAAGTCAAAGGAATCGTGTTGCATCACGGTCTTTTTGGTTAAGTTCAATTTGAAGGAAGGCCTTTTCAATATCTGCTGTTACTGCAAACTTGTTCAGTCTGAATCTGGTCAATATTGATGTGATGTCATTAAGGTATCCCACTCCTAAATGTTTTTGTATCAAGAATTTCTTGAGAAGTATATCATTGAAATCTGTAGACAAAACATACTTAAAAAATACAAAGATAATAGGGGGTCAGTGTTTATCCCTCTGAGTTATGGCCCATTTAATTTGACCTTTTTGCACCTAAAATGCAATTTCAGCCCGATTCGGAATTGTTGTCAGTATTTTTGATTAAGCAAACTTATTTCTTCAAATATTGATTTTAATTATGCACAATGGTCAGACTGAATAGAGGGATTAGGAAAACATTTTGTATGAAGCTGCATAAATTTTTGTGTGACCTTTTTGCACTTAAAATAGACAATTTCCATAACAGTTACAATTTGATTTGAAATAAAAACTTTTTGAATATCAAGAAGTTTATAAGACTAATCCAGTTCGCCTAGATATGTATTCAGTATCATTTTGATATGATAAAAGATGAGGGTCAGTGATGTCAAATTTTAGATATAGGGCTTCAAAGGTAAAATTCTCGCAAAATTTGGCTAAAAAAATTCAGACATTTTTTATATATTTGCATGATTTTATGCTAAACATCTATCACAATCTTAAGATTTGATCTTGTACATGTCACACAGAACCTATGGAATATGTTACAAACATATCAAGTGTTAAAAATGTGAAAAATGAATTAAGTAAAATAAAAAGAAATGTATATTGAAAATTCATGAAATTGCTTGTTTCTGTCATTTTCGTCTAAAAAACCTTCCGCACGAAAAAATAGTTCCCCCAAAAACTTGTTTGTTTCTTGAACTCAAATGGATTTTCTTTATGAATGTTGTGTAATTATGAAATAATAATCTTTATGTGATGATTAAATAAATAAAATCATATTCATTTTTAATAAAATGATCATCTGCGCAATGAAATCAAAACGTGAGGAGTATGACCGGGGAGTATGGCTCAATGCAATCGTTTAGACTAATATGTCCAGTTTTGTCCTTGCAGCTGCAATCGTACACAATTCTAATTGGGGTTGTAGTGCTGTCTTTTTTCACAGGGTGAAGAGGGATATAATGGACTCTATTTTCTGAATGTTATGGATCTTCAACTTTCTCAATAAATCCTTTGTTTTCTTGATCCTGTATTATTCCACTGTACAGCTTTAACAGTTTTGGATCCTTTGCTAATCTCTGAATAACATTTTCTGTTCTTCTGTTCACAATCTCGATCGTAATTTGTAGGTAAGCAGGGAGAGTTTTCTTTCCAGGGGATTTTAGCAACATAATGACAATCCTCTTTATCTATTGATGTAGCAGCATAATTTAACAGTTTCCCCTTACCTTTCATCTCTTCACTGTGATCATCAATTCCCATGGATTCTATTTTCCAGAATTTTTCAAGGTCAACCTCTTCCACTTTATGATCTGCCAGAATATGGAACATCCCTGAATGTTGTATTCCTGATGAGTGGATAGGTCCAGATATTAGATATCAAACCTTTGATTCAACTGCGGTGGGTCCATTTCCTCTGATGATTCTGTCTCCTACTATGTTCCAATAAAAGTCTGCACCAATTAGCATTGAAATATGAAACTGTTCGTCTGTGCTGACTGGGTGTGCCAATTTTAATCCCTTTAGGTATGAGAGCTCTTTGATATTGACACGTGATCTATTGAAGATTGGAGCTGCTATCGTTGTCATGATGATGACCTCCATTGGAATTTTATCTCCGGTTTGTGTTTCCAGTTGAACAGTTGCTTTCTCGAGGTTACGAATTTCACTATTCTTGTTTCCAAATGCTGAAATCTTTAGAGTGATGGATCCCTTTGATTTAATGTCAAGTTTCTGTGCTAGCTCCTCAGTAATAAATGAGTTTCGAGCCCCTTTATCTAGCAATACATTAGAGCTGATTTCTTAAATTCCATACCAAACTGGTGTCACAGCAGATTTTAGCAGCACTTCAGTATTGGCTCTGACATGTGTTGAAGAGTGAAGCTGGAATGACTGCTCTCGTTGATGTGGTTTTTTGGTTTGCGTGCTCTCGGAATTTGTAACAGCTCTCTCTGAGGAACTTCGTGGGAATTGAGAATTACGGCAAATACTAGTGTGATGAAGCTTCTTGCAATTCCTGCACTTGAAATGTGACTGACATTCACTTACTTTGTGTTTTTCGAAACAATTGAAGCAGACTTTCTTCTGTTTGATGATCGATATCCTTGCTTCATTATCAATGATGACATGGCAAGTTGTTGGCGAGTGGTTCCCATTACAGAACAAACATTGCTTTACTGTAATTCCTTGCTTGTTAGTTTTCTTATGGTTTGAGCCTGCAACAAAGTAAGCTGTTGGGATGACTCCTGTGATTCTTGGTTAGATCTTATACTGATAGCATTTCCAGCATATTGAACGCAAAGTTCCTTCTTAATTGCTTTCCTCAATGAGTTTAAATCCAAATTGTCATCTCCTTTGTCCCGAGTAATGTTCTTCTGAATGTCTGCTGGGAGCTTGTTGTAAATCATTTGTGTTAGTTCCATACGTGGTTTCGTCAGTTCCTAAGGACTCCAAGCCTCTAATGCGGCACTCCATTTTGTCATAGAAAATTCTTAAACAATCTGGATTGGATTTTGGTAGTTTGTTAATAAGAGCCTGTATATGCGCATTAACGATTTTGTGATTTTGGCCATATCTTTCAAATAAAACATCTATTGCCTGTCTGTAGTTTGTATTGGTTTAAATAAATCCTGAGACAATGCAACGTGCTTCTCCGCACAACAACGATCGAAGGTAACTAAATTTTTCTACATCAGATAAACTGTTGTTCCCATGGATACTTGTGTTAAAGCAATCCCAAAATGTTTGCCATTCAAGTAGTCTCCAGAAAAAATTGGAAGGTTTAGTTTAGGCAATTTATGGCTATGAGTCTTGATGTTTCCTAAGCTAAATTCTAATGAGTCGTGGCTTGGAATAAACTGCGGTGCATTCACGTTTAAATATAGGGAAGTACATGTAGATTGATGACAGTTTTCTATGGTTTTGTTGGATGAAGCATTTTTTGTCAGTTCTGCTAAACTTATTCTTAACTCTAACATGTACTCATCTGAATTATTGATCTCCGTCTCTATCTCCTCTTCTCTTGTAAAATCTCGCGGTTGATTTTCTGTAATGTGTCCCATTTCTCCTCCAGTACCTTAAGCTTGATCATCTCGGCTTTCCCTTTCTCATCTTCATTTTCGAAAATTCTCTTCAAAATTCTCGTAATTACTGCTGTATGCCCTGAACGCATCGCCTTTAATTTCGATACATCCATGTTCTCCTATGGTCACGGCACCAATATCGCGATTGTATAGTGGTAAGTTTACTCTTTGAGTCAGATAGAACAAAAACACATCTGAACACTTTGACTGGTTTATCTAGACTAGTTTTAAACATAAACATATTATTGTATGTTACCATGACGTCATACTATGATGACGTCATAATAGCAGTGTCTACCAACGTCACATTGACGTCATATAGGTTATTTACCAACAATATCTTTTGTTTTGCCTCGGACTAGAATGTCTCGACGTCATTGGATGAAAGGCGTCACGTGATTGCCTTACAAATTTCTTTAAACGGCGAGCGTCAAAATTTATACGGCAACATGGCGGACGTAACGTTATTTGAGCTGATTTTTTACACAAACGTTCGACCATACCTTTAATTTTTAAGCCCCAAAATATTTAGAGTGATCCCCCTTTGCCCGTGACGTAATATTACGATCCTACAATGACATGTTTGCGCAGACGAGGAACGAAAAAAGTAAGAGAATTAAGCTATGAATTTAATTGTTATATTATCTTTTGTTTGTGTACATATCAAACTTTAGGTCCTCGACAAAACAAAACACTTATTAGGTTTGTTAGTAACAAACCTAATAAGTAATATTGTTTTCCCTTGGACTGAAATATCACACTTTCATTGGTTTAAACATAGCACGTGATTGCCTCATATATCTCTATATTTGTTCGGTGATGTTAAGTAAACATGGGTGGAGCAAAGATTTTTAAACAGTATTTGAAAGGTGAGATTGATAATTTTGAAGAGTTTAAATGAGTTAAATTGGACGAGATGTTAGGCATCTTGTACATGGCTTTGCGTAGATCATCGCTATTTGTGAATAAATATGTCGCTTGATAGTCCTCGGGAAAACAAAACACTTATTAGGTTAGTTACTGACTCATTACGGAAATATATTGGGTTGATCAATCTCATAGATGGCGAGGCGAAGCCGAGCCGTTTATGAGATTGATCAACCCAATATATTTCCGTAATGAGTCAGTAACTAACCTTGGGCGAGTTCGATCAATAACTAGAGTTTAACCACGGTAGTAAGGAAAACTTATGGTGCGCATGTCTGTGTTCGAACGCACATTGGTCGATGTCTGGTTAAAAAAATGAGAAAGATGTTAATTGCTACACATAATTTTATTGTTCATGAAAAAGGAAGGACAATACCTTGTTAACACATTAAATCATATGTGTGCGCGCTAAAATTTACAGATTGCATGTTGTGCTGATTAAAAATAGCAAAATTTGGAGGTTTCGCCTTCCGCCGCCATCTTTAAACTACCTGACCAGAGTCAGACCAGAGTCTCTCCGTTGGTTGGACCACGGTTTCATTTTAGTCGGACTAAAGTGAGTTCGATCTCATTTTAGTCGAACTACGGCGACCGTAGTTTGTGATCGAACTCGCTCCTAATAAGTAATAATATGACGTCAAGGTGCATATGACGTCATACTATGATGTCGTCATAATAGCAGTGTCTCCCAACGTCACATGCACCTTAACGTCATATTATTACTTATTAGGTATGTTACTGCCTGACTACAGAAATATGTCGGGTTGATCAATCCCATAGATGGCGAGGCGAAGCCGAGCCGTCTATGAGATTGATCAACCCGATATATTTCTGTAGTCAGTCAGTAACAAACCTAATAAGTGTTTTGTTTTCCCGAGGACTATCAAGTAACACATTTATTCACAAAAAGCGATGATCCACGCAAATCAATATACAAGTTGCCTAACATCTCGTCCAATTTAACTCATTTAAACTCTTCAAAATTATCAATCTCACCTTCCAAATTACTCTTTGAAAATCTTCGCTTCACTAATGTTTACTTACAATGTTTTGTTGCTATTCAATTTTAAACGTTTTTTCCCTTTCCTCTGCAGAGATTTGAGCAAATCTCGACGCTGCTATTTTGTTCTGCTCCATACACAACAATGTGACGTCAATATTCAAAGGGCAACAACTCTAATTTTAAAGAATTTCAAAGGCCAAATATTTTAAGAACTTCCGGCATGCGGTTTCTGTATAAATAATATGAAATGTCGAAATGAGTAGGCGAAGTGTCGACCAATGACGGTCATATTGCCGAATATTGATTCTCATCGAACAAACATAGAAATATATGAGGCAGTCACGTGCTATGTTAAAACCAATGAAAGTGTGACATTTCAGTCCGAGAGAAAACAAAAGATATTTGCCAACATATATCATGTTTATAAAGTTAATTAAATAAAATATGATTCGATATTTAATTTATTGGTCTGTCCCATGTAACCCATTTAAGAGGACTGGATCGTCGTAGCCACTTTTATACTATATTAAGGTATCCGACCCATATTAAGACTTAATTTTTCTAACCCTGAATATCCATCATGTATTAAATACTCCGATATTAATTCAAAGCTTTTTAGAGTAGAAAAAGATTTACCGAGAGAAATTTTCAAATATATTATTAACTAAGCAGTAATTAATTAATGAAGATTGCATTAAGGTCTATGGGGACAAGCACATATTTTAAAATAAAAAAGTAAATGCTAAGAATATCAATAAATGCTTTGGTGAAAAGATGAATTTAATCCTTAGGAGTACAAAAATTATTTAAAATAAATTTTATACCGTATATATTTTTTTAAATTGATTTTTATAGATTAAAATCAAAGGGGGACAACTCTTCAAGAACAGGAAAAGGTCATTTATTTGGACACATTCCACTCCTACATACTGATACTTAAATATGAAAATTATGTCCAAGTATACTGAGTATTAAGCCCATACATATATGTTATGCATCCAGATTCATTAAAACTGGGGCTATTATGGATCGGATACCTTAATTTCCTATAGATAAAGAGTTCTGTATAAAGACATAAAAAATATTTAATTTAAAATCTAAAATAGTTGGATTTTATCTTTACTAAATGATAGGTCTTGGTTA
The DNA here is from genome assembly GCA_016163765.1 of Magallana hongkongensis. Classification (NCBI taxonomy): domain Eukaryota; kingdom Metazoa; phylum Mollusca; class Bivalvia; order Ostreida; family Ostreidae; genus Magallana; species Magallana hongkongensis. The sequence continues at coordinate 19,577,615 of WFKH01011801.1, forward strand.
TAGAAATCATCTCTAAAATTTTATGGTTATTTTGATGGGTATTTTATTGACCATCCAGCCTCCTTAATTGAAATTAATTTAAACTATGCAAAGATACTTTACTATATTTTGATATACCGGTATGTAAACAACCCCCCTCTCTCTGTGAAGCAACAAAATCTTTGGAATAATAAACCACCCCATCTTCGCTAGCGAAGATGATACCACCCGTTCAAAGGGTTTATTCCAAAATACGGGGTTATCTCTCTTTGTTAGATTAATATTTAATGAAAATTCAAATATTGTCTACGTACATAAAAATATAAATAATTCTAATTTGACAGCTTTTAAACATTACTTTAAGGTAGGCGGCGAATCGGTATCATCGTTCGTAATCCTTAGCGCCATTATCAGCAATAACTTAAACGTTCTTAGATTTTTTCAATTGAAAAAAAATTACAAGAGAATATTATGACATCAGAAAAAAGAAAATCAATGAAAAATATAAGCTTACAGGAATTTTGAAACTAAGATACATGGTTATGTTTTTTATCCGTAATTACTCTGGTTTACAAACTGTATCATATTTTGCGTTTCAAGTTAATGCGATTGACGCCCTCGGAAAAAGTAACAGCTAGACAATGACATAGCGATATAAAAAATGCTGATGTAATGATTGTTGCATGGAATTAAGCTGCAATATCATGCAGGTTAACACATCAATGTTGTTGTAACAGTATGCTGTCTCCTTCTTAATGAGATTTTTTTTTGGGGGGGGGGGGGGCGGGTATACATCTAAAGTAGAATATTTAACGTACGTGTCAGTGTATTAAATGGCAACAAATATAATTTGAAAAATATCAAAAAAAAAAAAATAAAAAATGAATTCTTTTATCGTCAAATATCTTCAATGTATAACAAATAAATATCTTATCAATTTTATGAGTTATTAGTCCTCTACCGATGAAAAAACACTTATCGCTGTTTGTCAGTTCGTTTTCCAAACTTTTTTTTCGTTAACTGTTTGGCAAATTGATTTCAAACTTCCTGTGAAGCTTCATAATAAAAAACTACATATGAAATTTGACTTTCGTTACTTTTAATCAACGGGTATTTACGTAATTGATTTTTTAAAAAATAAAATGGGACTCTAAATACGATTGGGTAACCCGGTTATATAGTACTTTAGTTATTTTTAAATGATTAAAAAAGTGGGAAAAAATCATAATTTTGTGTATATAAAATTTTATTTCGTTCCGTGTTGTTTATTTCACATAATTACCGTCTTCCTTGGAAGACGGTATAAAGAGTTGAAATAATTTACAGTCTCCTCTCTTTTGTGATTGGTAGAAAATACATGATGTGAAAATTTACATTTATTTCATTGGTTGAAATACTTTTCGGCGCAAGGTAGATAATTTTTTGATGATTTTTTTTACGTACGACTTAACAATTTTCGTAGATTTCAAATCTAAAAAAGTGAGAAAACGAAAAAACAATACAAATTGCTCATTCTCTCACCAGAGGTCGTGCTACACAAGCTTCGCTTACACCTCTGTCAACGCCGGAAAAATAGTCTGTCACATGATCAAAACAAGCATGACAAGCACATGGTATTGTTGATTCGTTTCTCTTGTACAATCAGCTTAAAGGGAGGATATTAATGGGCGAAGACTTTGTGGGCAATTTTAAAAAGATTATAGGAGATGACACTGCCGTTGATTTGTATAAAATCAACGATGAATCGGTAGCGTGCAGAAACTGCTTTTTCAAACTTTCGAACATCTGTCAAACTATAGACTCATGTGATCAGATTTTAATTTTTACCTCCGCAAAATAGTTCTCCCAGTAACTGTGAAATACAAATGAATAAATGTATTAAAGATTTAAATTGAATTATTTATAGTCATATTTATAGATAAAAGAAGTAAATATATCGGTTTTAATTACACTTTGCCCATCGCTTCAGTTTGTACAAGAATCTTGTACATCGGGCGTTGACAGAGGTGTATGCGAAGCTTGTGTAGCACGACCTCTGGTGAGAGAATGCAAATTGCTATGAATGAAATTCAGGCTTTAATTTTTCAGTACAACGAGTTCAAAGCAATATTCTATAATATCTTTTGAAATAATTTGATCTTTTCTTTTTGTTTTGATTATGCAAATACAAAAAAAAAGTAAACATTTGATAGGGTATGGCTAATATCTGTCAACAAGTTTGTATATTATACAGAATGATGCTGAATGCAGTTGTATTAACTTTGATTTTATTAAAATGAAACGACCCCTCCTAAAATCTCTTTTTACCTACTATAGTCAATCTCAACTAAAAAGCACGTTGTAAACAATTTTCAATTTTAAGCACGCACGCTTAAAAGGCACATAATAAAAAGATCGACATGCCATCATATGGCATGTAGAAGAAATTAAGCAACACGCCAATAAAATATTTGTTTTTGTATAAAAAAAAATTAAATTTTCTTTGATAACTTATTGTTGTTAAGAGTTTGCTCTAAAGACGGTAAGCTTTTTTTAAAAAGCTAGACTTGTGGCGATTTATAACCGTTTTTTATTCATTTATAACGTTAAAATAATGTTATTTAGAGGTTGTTACTCGTTTTACCAATCCGCCGCAATAAACATTGCGATAAAAATAAATATGAACAGTAACTCCTACCCCCTCCCCAATCCCTTTTATTGTCCCAAAATGCTAAATATTTATTGCCTGTAAATTAATTTTGTAAAAATGACGTTTCCATATTTGATAATCCCGGCTCGGTCCATGCTTTCTTACTCATTTTACCCTTGTCGTTACGTAATCTTCCGAATATGGCGGCTTTTTCTATGTTTACATAGGATAGCTTTTACTGATAAGAACAAAAAATTCCCAGACAGTGTCAGTAGTTTACTTGCAACTGGCGATCAGGACTGAGGTAGGCCTAAGGCTTTTGAATATAAATTGCATACTGTACTTTAGTCATCCCGTATGTTACCTCTTGAAAATGATAGAGATCAACAGCTGATCAAGAGAAACACTGAGGGATTAAATTACATTTGAAACACGTTAAATAATTAAATCACTCACCTGTATCCAAGATTGTCATCATATTTCATGAAGGCTCTTGTTTATTTAAAATAATAATTTACCGTTAAGTTAGCCTGTACCACAGGAGTCTGAAGTTTTATCAATATTAAAGCCAAAATTTTAAAAATTATACACCCTATATACTAAAGTGTTAGGTATAAGTTAGGGTGTATTATTATTTTTTTTTTTTTAGCTCTAATATTGATACACTGTAAAACTTCAGACTCCAGTGTCTAAACTAAGTGAGACAAAAGTCTAAGCATACACTTTTTGTAATTTGTAAACTATATGCTAATGCTCACAAAACAAGATGGCAAAATTTGACAGGAAGTACAGTGCCTACCCATTTGATCATTTTTTAAGAGCTTTATATGGAAATAGTTCATGCATGAATTTCAGTAGTCTTATGGAATAGGACTTTCCAACTCATTTGCTTCATCTGACAGCTAGTTCATGCATTGTCAACATTACCCTTCACACACACATTTTTATTTACTCTCTGAACTTGGAAATCATGTAAAGTTTATTATCAATTGCCATAAATTAGCCAGCAAACTTGACTTTCTTGATATAGCATATTAGATTCTCAATGTTAAGGATATTTTCTAAAACATGCACCCTATGCATGCAACCAGTTGAAATATAAGGGTGGAGAACATGGAGATTCTGAAGGACACTATACAAGATATTTATGCAGCACATTTTCTTAAATTATTCGATATTTTTAAATACCTCAGAGTTCAAATGATGTTCATTCAGTACTATGAAAATATTCCAATACTTCTCCTGTGAAACACCCCCTCTAGCTTTTCAGACATTAAAAAAAAGTGTATGGGGATTTTGCTTTGCAAGCAACATGAAAGTACCCAGTTGATTTAACATTGAAAAACTGCACAAGGTATTCCAGGTATTTCCAAATGGAGAAAAGATGTAAACTTTTCCCATTATAAATCTATGTAAGAAATTTGTTTTCATTCCTGTGAGTTTCTCGAGGTAAAAACAGATGATGTATCAATGAAAAATCTTGGATTTCCTCCCTTTTACCAATTTCAATTGTACTAATTGACAGGTATGTTTAGTTTCATTCAAAAATTATCAAAAGGTGACAGAAACAATGACTTACGACAGACTATAATTACTTATTATATAGAAGAACAGATAACAATCCAACTTACTGTAATAGTCACATGAACTATCAGATTCATCAATGTGTGATTTTTTCCAGATATGCTGCATAGTAGACTTGTTGCATGTCGCCGTGCAGTGGGTTGCTCACTCAGCCTGGTCAGACATAGTTCAGGGGGACAGTACAAGGATGTCCAGCTGCCTGACTATAACACCTCTGTAGAGGTTGATAGTCATCGCCTCACACGTCCACAAAAACCCCCACCCACCCTTCAGTGGGAGGGACTGAAGGACTTAGAAGAGAGAACTAAGGTACTCCTTTTTTTCATATCGTATTCATATCGTCCGAAACCCATAGCCAGGCTTGCATACACTTAACTGACTATGGGCCAACTCATTAACATTTTTTCTTGATTTTGTGAATGTTATATTTTCTCAATCCAATGATCCACCAATAAGTCTATAAGAAATCGAAAAACTTAATTTTTTTGGAGGGTTGAAAAAGAAGATCAAGTTCACAGGTGCTTGAGGACAGGACCGACCACCCCCTTCCCCCCCCCCCCCCCCCCTCACCCCCAAGTATCTAGACCCTTGAGACTTTACTCCTTTTTTCATTAAATTATCCTTTTATGACATATTTATAAACTAATTTATACATTCATTGCACAAAATTACTTAAAACAAACATTTTCAAAAAATCAGACCCTCTCTAAATATAATACAAGAAGGTTGCCGACTTCGTCTGCCAGCGGAGACCAGGCACTTCCGATGAATATTTGTTGAAATGACTATCAAACTACAACTACCAGTAAAAAGGATGACCACATGTCGTAGCCCGATAAATCCCTTCACTAAATATCTGCATGTCATGCCCATGTAAATACATTTATTGGGTAAATTGGGACAATCTTCACTGACATGTTGCAAGTTTTTGTACAGATCCATCTTCAAGCAACGGAAGTGGGGGTTTATCGGAAGAAAGATAACTCCGCTCATAAACGGAGAAGTTCCGAGTGTACACGAGAACAATGAAAAGGTAAGAGATTTACGAAATTGCATGGAAAACTCGAAAAAAATATAATTCATTTGAAGTATGGATTCTGAGCATGATGCAAAGAACTGAACACTTTTTATATCATCTTGGGTAACTGAAAATTCTGAAAGAAGGCACTCATACTGAGTAAATTGCAATGGAGAACATAAAAGGGAAATATGAAATTAATGTTACAAGTTATCTTTCTTGCGATAAACCCTCACTTCCATTAGTTGAAGATGGATTTGTTCAAAACTTGCAACTTGTCGGTGAAAATTGTCTCAATTTACCCAATAAATGTATTTACATGGGCATGGCATGCAGATATTCAGTGAAGCGAATTATCGGGCTACGACATGAGGTCACCGTTTTTACTGGTAGTTGTAGTTTGATAGTACATTTCAACAAATATTCATAGGCAGTGCCTCTCGGCTGGCAGACGAAGTTAGCAACGTTCTTGTATTATATATAGAGAGGTCTGATTTTTTTTTGAAAATATTTGTTTTAAGTAATTTTGTGCAATGAATGTATAAATTAGTTTATAAATATGTCATAAAAGGATAATTTAATGAAAAAAGGAGTAAAGTCCCCGGGGGTCTATATACTTGGGGGTGGGGATTGGAAGGGGGGTGGGGTGGTCGGTCCTGTCCTCAGGCACCTGTGATCAGGTTATGAAAACATACTGTTGTTAATAGGTACTTGCATAAGCATTTCAGTATTTAGTTAGATTTCATTGACAAAATAGTGAAGAAGCCAATTGGGATAGATCATGAATTATTCATGAGAATGTGAAAAGTTCAATAAGTTATCCCATGGTCGGCCATAGTTTCCAACTAAGATGTCTATCAGTGCTTCCATGTTTGTAATATCAATGATACATGTATTATCAATCTTATCTACCAAAGGGTGTATTGAACTTTTAATTTTTTAGAAATTAAAAGGCACAGCTAAAGGTTGATGGTTTAGTATAATTGAAGTAATATCAAACATGGACTAATTTTCCTTATCTTGAAGTTTTCTCTTGCAGGGTTCCCTCATCCCTGAGACATTGAAAGAGATGGAAGAGGATGAAACATTTAAACTAACAGCAGCTCAACTGAAGGAAATGGGACAGAAAAAGATGACCCGAGAGGAACGGAAGATGAGACAAAGAGCCCTGTCAAACCTCGATATACCAGCTTTTGAAACTTTCTGGAAGGTTAAAAGGGCCGAAAATGTAGAGGGAGTGGGTGAGTACATATGTAATTGTTTGTCAAAAACAATTGTGTGTCATATCAACAATTACTAAGTATATTTTTGTGGAAATTGTCCCGAACAAGTTTTATATGTGAAAAGCCTTTCAAAAATTGTATGAGCTAAAGATGCCTACTTTTTTAAGTCTATATGTAATTTACATTGACCAGTGGATCATTTGTTTATTCAATTTTTAGGTCACCTGAGTAAACTCAGGTGACCTATTGCTATCTGTTTTCGTCCGTCGTCCGTCGTGCGTTGTGCGTCGTGCGTTAACAATTTACATTTTTAACTTCTTCTTAAAAACTACAAGGCCAATTGTTTCCATTTTTGGTGTGAAGCATCTCTATGGTAAGAGGAATGTAAATTGTGAAATTGGTGGCTCTACCCCCCCAGGGTGCCACAGGTGGGGCCAAATATGCAAAAAACAGCCAAATTTTCAAAAATCTTCTTCTCTACTCCCACACATGTGAGGAAAAAACTGATTGCATGGTTATGATGTCCATGAAGCCCTTTACCAAAATTGTGAAATTCATGGCCCCTGAGTCAGGGGTTCAGGCTCTAGGGTGGGGCCAATATTGCCATATAGTAAAAATGTATTAAATCTTAGAAAATCTTCTTCTCTACTCCCATAGATATTTGTGAAAAACTAAATGCATGGATATGATGTCCATGAAGTCTTCTACCTAAATTGTGAAATTTATGGTCCCTGGGTCAGGGGTTTAGGCTCAAGGGTGGGGCCAAAATGGCCATATAGTAAAAATGTATTAAATCTTAGAAAATCTTCTTCTATACTCCCGTATATATTTGTGAAAAAGTAAATGCATGGATATGATGTCCATGAAGTCTTCTACCTAAATTTTGAAATTCATGACCCCTGGGACAGGGATTTAGGCCCTAGGGTGGGGCCAATATAGCCATATAGTAAACATGTATTAAATTTTAAAAATCTTTACTCCCACACATGTGGGCAAAAAACTGAATGCATGGTTATGAACTCCTATACCTAAATTGTGAAATTCATGATCCCTAAGTCAGGGTTCAGGACCTAGCATTTGGAGAGCATTTGGAAAGAGTTGAAGGAGGGGGGGGGTAAATGGTTAATGGAGTTATTTTCCCTTGCTTCTTCCTAATGGAGTTATCTTCCTTAGCTTGTACATATTTAGTAAGTAATCATTGAATTTAGAAAAATAATGAAGCTGTCCATCAAAGTTATTGATAAGATATTGTGAAAGCATTTGAAAAGAGTTCAGGGAAGAGGATTATAACAGTTAATGGAGTTATCTTCCCTTGCTTCTTCATAATGGAGTTATCTTCCTTGGCTTGTTCATATTTAGTAATAAATCATTAAATAGAATGTAATTATAAAGTTGTATGATCAAAATAGTTATGCAAAAATTTTTATCATTTGAAACAAAAACAGTTTTTAAATTTTTTAAGATAAACAAATAGACTTGTTAATAGTAAAGTAATAAGTAGTATACAAGCCACCTTGTTTTAGTTTATCTATGAAAACATATAAACATAAAACCTGTTTTGTACGATAACATACGTGGGATAAATAAATTGAATGGAATCTGGGCACCTCTTCTATAGTATGTCATACACTCTGTTAAGAGCTTCAAGTCTTGTGGTAACTATAGGGTTAAGAGTCAGGTGACCGTTAAGGCCCATGGGCCTCTTGTTAAAAAAATTTTCTGATGGAACAAATATCCATTTTTTGATAATAAAAAAAATCAAAAATTTGTAGAAAGTTTTAGTTGCATTTTTGATTAGTTGATGTAATTAAGTAGATTAGAATAAGTAGCCTTTGAAAAATCAACCATTAAAAATCAACCTAAGTGTTTCATATAGAAAAAGGATTGTTTCTCTATTTATGTGTTCTTCATGGCTTGTGCAAATATACGGTATACATTTTTATCATTTACCGGTATATAATGATACATTGTACATGTACCTTAAAAGGTTTTACATATATTTACCTCAATAAGTTGTAAACAGCTGAGCATTACTAAAAGAGGGGAGGGGGTACAAAAATTGTCTTATTGTTCAAATTTTTAAAAAGATGTTTGCATATAACAATGATGAAAGGAAATATTTTTTGGCATGTGTTTACGTAAGTAATGGTACTCTCTGAAAAAAAGACCTCTGAGTAGATCTTATATACTAGTAATACTTTACAAAGAAACAGAAATAGAAGATTCTCTAAGGAAAAAGAAGATAGAGATCCTCCAAGCCAACATAGGACTGTACTGTAATCAGGCGTGTAATCACTGCCACGTGGAGTCGTCTCCAAAGAGGAAGGAGATGATGCTTCAACAAACAGCGGAGAGGTGCCTGCTGATCCTACAGAATAGTCCCTCCATCCACACCTTGGACCTCACAGGTAGGGCGAAAGCTGGTACAGTAAACCAGGCTAACAACAAACACAAAAGTTATAGTGAACACATTTACAACAAATTACAGCTTACAGTTACTTCAGTTTCATTAACCTAATCTTAAAAATGTATGGAACAAACTTATCAAATGTGACATCATGTATGAAATATATTGCATATATACTATGTATGTAATAGGATGGGGAAAATAATGACAGACCAGACTGGGATTCAAACCTGGACCTCCTAAATCTCTAGTCAGGTGGTCTACCAACTGAGCTATCTGGTGCCAGTATTCGAACCTTTCTGATCGTCAAATCCCCCACCCCCTTAAATGATAATGGAAAAGATAATGATATCAGAGAAATAACAAGTCATGCTTATTTAATGTGGCTATTAATTAACTTTTAGTACCCACCCATAAATTGATTATAAGTAGATAGTACCAACCCGTTTATTAAAAAGATTCTGTCTCTAAAAGCTGGTATTTTTGTTTTGTAGGAGGTGCCCCAGAGCTATGTGACCAGTTTAGATTCCTTGTCAGTGGTGCCAAGAAACTGGGAAAGAATATCATAGTGCGAAGTAATCTGACATCACACTTAGAACCAGGTTAGAGTGTGGTCCATCCAATGGTCACATATCACAGTTCAATGTTCATGTATATACATGCACTGTATTTATATGTAGTGGTTTCATTGTTTAATATATGCAAATTGTTTCTAAGAGATAAGTAGTTATCCTTCCTCCTTTTTACACAAAGTCTCTGTCTGTCTTTAAAAATTTGATGTAGATGTAATCCCATACTGGGTAATTCCTTTTCTTAGAACAGGAAGACACAGCTGAGTTTATGAGAGACCATGCCGTGAACATTGTTGCTTCCCTTCCATGTTACACAGCAAAGAATGTCAACATGCAACGAGGGAAAGGGGTGTTTGACCGAAGCATTCAGGCACTCCGCAAATTCAACTCACTCGGATATGGGGAGGAGTCCTCTGGTTTAATGCTGGATCTTGTTTACAATCCTTTGGGTAATTGATATATATATATATTAATACAAGTACTCTATACACACAAAACTCAGGAAAAATCTGTTCTACATGAATTTTATAGATATTTTACATCTTCTATTAAATGCAATTGTATTTTGATTCTGTATTCAGGGAAATTTTCATCACTTTTTTATTATTCCCCAATTTTTCTACAGTACTGTTAATGTCTAAATTGAAACTGCGAGTTACTTCTGTTTAACCACAGCTGTGTTGAGCAAATTAAAATAAGACTAAATTACTAGCACATGTATTAGCAAGCTTCATTGGACAAAAATAACCCTGTATACAGTATATTCATAAATTGGTACCTATATCAGTGTACTCATAAAACATATTAGTACATGTATATGTATTTTATTGCAAAATTTTGTATAAAGGTGCATGTAAATGATAAAAAAAATTCATTTAATGTTCACTGCAAACAGCACGTAATATTTTGTTGTATGTGAGTTTATTACTTTATAACAGCTTTATCAAAACCTCTACAGGTGCCTTTCTACCCCCACCTCAGGGACAACTAGCAGATAAGTATCGAGAGGAACTCTGGAAATACTTTGGTATCCAGTTCAATCAGCTGTTCACCATTACCAATATGCCAATCAAAAGATTTGCTGACTTTCTATACAGGAGGTACAGAGTTTTGAAACTTCTGAAAAAAAAGTATCAAGAAGTTTATAAACTATGATTGTCATTGGAGAATTCAATTAGAATTTAAATTCAGTTCAATTAAAACATGACAACTGCAGCTCATATTGCATAAGAATTGTCTGAACCGCTAAATAAATGGAACTAAGACAAATTAATTGGTCAAGTCTCTTATTAAACGAATTTGATAGGATTCTGATTTTGCTGGCCAACTTCTTGTTTTTATTGCAAATTACGGTTAGCAAAGCAAATATTGTTTAATAGTGTGTGATGGCATACAGAATATTTTTTAAGTCTTTCTTGTTTCTTTTTACTTCAGCCTACATATCAATATGGATTTTTTTTTTAATTATCAGGAATGAACTTGACAGCTACATGGAATTGCTGGTGAGGAACTTCAACATTCATACTGTTGACAACATAATGTGTCGCAACCTGATCAATGTCAACTGGAACGGAAGAATTTACGACTGCGACTTCAACCAGCAGCTGGAGATGGAGATCAGGAAGAATGACAGTCAAGGTAACAGCTGTGAAGCTAGGATCCCTATTGCAGTTAAAGAAAGATAAGCGATGCATCTTAATCTTTGGTCTTTGGAATTTACTGACTTGTATTATCAACAATATTATGTTTGATAAGAAAGAATCTGATGTCAAGTTTTAATCATACGAAGACTAGTTGGTCACAATTACCCTCCAGATTTAAATATTTAAATTGATTGTTAAAGTCATAAACTATCATTTAGGAAGGGAAAAAGTTCTAGCTTGAAAATTCAATCTACTTTGGCTTTTAATTTTACCATATTTCTGCACAGTCAGAACTCTTCTTTTTCATGAAGGTTAAATAGTCTAAAGGTGGCCACATTCCTTTGTTCATTGTTTCATTGGTTAGTACTGGTGATTTTGTTTGAAACTAAAGTATTTATGTTTAATAATAAATGTTCCACTGTATTTTATATTCCTGTTGAGTTCCTTTAATTAGCTTTAATTTTTATCCATTTTCAGATCCCTTGACAGTGTATGAGATTTCGTCAGCCAAAGAGTTGGAGGGTATACACATACAGACAGACAGTCACTGCTTCGGTTGTACTGCAGGAATGGGCTCCAGCTGACAGGGAACTGTAGTGTAAAGGGCCAAGGCTCTTTATACGTGAACATGTATGGGCCTGAGACAAAACATCATAATTTGATAGGATATAATGATTCATTTTTTTCGTAGATCAATGTCATTATTGACAATTTCACGCTTGATCTTCATATCATATTGATTACCAGTGCATAAAAGTGTTCATTTATTTGATTTTGAATAAAAGTTTCCATTTATTTAATTTTGCACCTTGCAGAATAATTTATTTTTGGCAGAATCATGATATTTTTTTAATCTCAGTATACTGGTAAATATTGCTAGTCAAGTTTTTATTGTTTATGAATACATGTATATTTAATTTTTACTTTAGTCCCAATTTGAAGGTGCTTGATGTTAGAAAAACAATACAAATCTATTCTATGGCTTTCAGTCAAAAGATTTATACTGTAGGTTTCCAGACAACACTGTTGTCTTTTTAAAGTGTCCTCAGTGTCATTTATTTCATCTACATGTAAACAAACGTTCCTTAGATACATATTTGTATCAATGAATAGTAACTTCCAATACAGCTGGTTAGGTGTAAAAATGGAATTTTACATTTAATAGATATAATAATCACTTTTTTAAAGAAATTAACATTTATAATTCATTTAGTGTTTTGAGCAGGCCAGTATGTTGTTTACACCTACCTCTAATGGGATACATATGATGAAGACTGCTGCATCAGCCTGGAAAAGGTTGTAGTAGTCTGATGGAAGTGTATTCAGAGCTTAGGGGCAGGTACTGTACAATGCAGCACGATTTTTTAACTTTATTTTTGTTTTTACTGTGTATACATTGTAAGTACTGTGATTTCAACAATATTTGTGATCAACAATTTTTGTGGATTTAGTAAGCCTTTCAGTTTCAAGGTGATATTAATTCATAGACTTAGGTCCAAACAATATTATCTGTTGTCGAAAATCTCACTTTGATGAGCATTCAATTTCGTGGATAGACTCAGCAATAAAATCCATGAAAATTGGTGTCTCAACTAATGGATGAAAGAACAGTATTTCATTTTATCAGTGTTAATTGATATTTCTAAAATGAAGCATCTTTGAATTCAGATTTTCAAAAGTTCTATTTGTGAATGTTTTCATTTGTGTACGTAGACCATACATATTTTAAAAAAAAAACATTTATTGGATTAATTTTTGTAAGACAGTTTTTTTTGTTATCTTGTTATCAAATATATAATGAGAAAAACAACACATAAAGGATGATTGGTTTTTGTTTTGTGTTGATTTTGTCATCAATGACATGTAAATAATTTTATGTATTTTATTTTATTATACCCCATGCAACGAAGTTTTAATTATGAATTATACAAATAAAGAATTAATATTTTTACTGAGTGCTTCCCCTTGAGTGTTTTTTGTTGACTTGCTGTTTCAACAACTATGTATCATAAAATCTGACATGTTTAAAATGCTATTATTTGTTTCAGTCTGTGTCTTTCAATCTTAAGACAATTAATGCAGTTGCATGTACAAATCATTGAATGATTCTCTATTTATCCTGAAATAATAGGAGAAGTTGGACTATATATTTATACTTTATAATGTGTTTAATAAGAAATCACTCAGTATGATTCTCTTTCTAATTTTTTGGTTATCTTCTTTCTGTATTGATTTTTAAAAAAGCATTTTATATTCATAATATTTTTGTATGATTGTGTCTCTTTTTGTGTTATAAATTGCATTAAGATAAATACATTTTTATGTTACTTAGTCTTAAAAAACAAGATCAAATTACAAGTGAGTTTGTATCAATTATAAGAACACGATCAAAAGAGGGTAGAATGTAACTGTTCAAAGTAAAATCTAGGGTTGTAGACAATTTATCATACCCCCGCTCCGAAAGAGAGGGGGTATACTGTTTAACCCTTGTGTTTCTGTCCGTCTGTGTGTCTGTCTGTCCGTGACAAATTTTCCTCAAAGATTTCTCAGCAACAAATCCGTAACAAATTTTCCTCAAAGATTTCTCAGCAACTATAAATCGCAGATGCTTGAAATTTTAACACTCTTTGTTTAGGCATGCCATATGGTGGGATTCATTTTTGGACCATTCAGACGTCAACTTCCTGTTAAATAACGACTTTGCTTATTTTGTATATTCACATCAGAGCAGGGGTATCACTACTGAGCATTGGCTCACAGATATCTTGTTTGATTTGAATATATTCTATCAGGGACGTATATACGTCCCTGATTCTACTATGCACAAAACAAAGGTGAATTATAGACAGCAGACATTGGCTATACATTTATCAGTCTGATTAAAATCATATGAGCGGTAGCTTATCAATAGCTGATTTTAATCAGTTTGTGGCTATCGTATAAGCCTTCCCTTAAATGTTTGAACAAAATGATGACAAGGATGATTTAACTCTAAGTAATCGGTGATTTGGTTCCAAAGCAATGGACCAAGACATTGGTAAACAAAGGAAAAGATAATCTCTGTTACACTCTGTCCCAGACTTATTTTTCCATAATTTTTTGTCGGTTTGCTTAATAGTTACAAGTAGTGCATGTACGGGCGAAGAACCGTTAACATGGATATAAGGAAAAACGTTAAAATTTTTCTCTTTGACATGCCCAACCGAACTTTTTATTCGGAAAATATTGACAAAAATTAGAATAAATTTTGTTGGAGAATTTAAAATGGAAAAATTTGATATCTTTTATCCATTCGGTAATTTATTTTCTTTTAGTCATGTCTTTCAAAACCTGGCGTTTCAGAATGTTTTCATTCTAGTGCAAGAATGTAAAATGGACACTTAGTTTAAAGAGTTTCTGAGAATCAAAATATTAAGGTGGCTCTATACACCACTTTTTGATGACGCAGTACGCAAAAAAGTAAATCTGAAAGCATGAATTTCCGGAACTGGCTGATTTAAACGGGAAAATTGTATGGGAACCGCTCTTTTGAAATTTTTGTTAAAGAGGTATAGCCACTTAATATACGATTTCGCCTAAAATATAGCACTTTCGCAAATATCAGGCATTTTCAATATTATTCAATATTTAGTTTTCGTACTGAAAATTAGAGAGTTATTTCAATTAGTGACTTTTCTAATACAATCAAGTATATAGCGGTATATATTTAAAAGACATGCGATGAAGGTGTTAGATGCGTGGCCTAGTGGTAACGCGGAGGTCTTTTTGATTTTGTGGTCGCTGGATCGATTCCACCAGAGAGTAATTATTTTTTCACTTTTTTAGCTATTGAAGCAAGATAAAAATAGTTTAAATTACATGTATCTAATCGGCTGGATATTTTTTTTTTCAAATTATCTTGTTTAATTCAGCTTGAATATGACTGAGCACACCCGATATATAAACAGATCTCTTCAAAACATGTATTCTATATACAACTGTAAACTTAGATTCACTTCATTTTGCTGGAAGTTATCACGGTTCAGAATACCAACTGACATTAATCACAGAGTTCTATATATTCATTTCTCGATGCAGTCGTCCCGAATTTATGACAAATCAGTTGTTACAGACACCATTACAAAAGCAATATCTATGTTTCGAAAATCATAATGCGACAGGTACCTGAAGCTATATTTAATAAAAGGTACTTTCCGTCCAAACACAGGTGTAGGCGAAATAATGGGAAAAGACGATGTTTTTAAATACAATTACACTTGTAAATACCGTATTATCTTTAAAGATATAATGTTTATATCATTCATGTAGATATATTTCTCTCAGGTTGGGATACATAAATCCTATAAATTAATTTTCCCTTTTATTTATTTGACTTAGTTTTGCATTAAAGTGAATATATTTACTTACATAGGCCTACAATGAAATATATATGTATTTATCATTCCAAAACAACATTTAGGACATTTTCTTTAACTAAGAAATTGAAAAGTCCCCAAGGTGTTTGAGCCTTGGGACTTAGGAAAGATAACTCCTACCTGAGGAACTTTCATACCAAATAAATTTTAAAATTTTTTTGGTGTTTATTTGTAATGCTTTTCATTCAATTTTTTGTGTCACATGTATTAAAATACATTTTTTTATAACATCAAGCAGCTTTTTCAGATGATTTGTCAACAGAGTAAGAAGATATAAAAATTATATGTTTTGGGGAAATACTCAAAAATTTGCATTAATAATATTTTTGAATGTTATGTAGTGTTATATATTTTTTAATGTGTCTGAAGGAAATATCCATCATTTGACAACCAATTTTCTTTCAATTTGTTAATATTTAACTTTTTGAAAATTATTTTACAAAAACACGAAAAAACATTAAAAAAATCTTTAAAAATACCTATAGCATCACTATCATCATTTTGATATTTGATAAGTATATGTTTTGTGGTCTTCTATTGAAAATTGGAATAAACTGTGGGTGTATAGAGCCACCTTAAGATAAAATGACAGAAACGGGAGCCTGAGACAAAGAAAAGTTGTAATTGCTTGTTCGATACACAAATGGCTAAATTCAGTAGGTCTTTGCTTAGCAAACGCTTAAAGTATACGTTAAAAAGTTAAATATAGTTAAGAAGGTCTGCAATCGCCAAAGAAAAAGACCCCCAAAACTATAGAACGAAGTCCACACTAGTCTATGTATTGTGACTTCACAAATACCGTCGCGGGTCCTCTACATCCCATGTACAAGTAAAACATCTTTGAAAATACTGGAGGGTTTTCCAAAAAATTGTACTGAATTTAAAACTTTTCTGTCTTTTTAATATTTGAACATGCATGCGAAAAATTGATGATTATCCTACTGATTTGAGAAACACGAGAAAAAAAGGTTTTCAGGACTCCAAAAAAACTTTATGTTGAGTTTTGCGTCACGGGGTTTTTGAACAGCAGACAGAACCCGTTACAGTCGCTATTCTTAGACTAATACGTGACAACGGTTTTGAAATAAGTTCTCGTGCAAATGTTCAGCAAATTTTATTTTTAAATCAGTCATTTTCAGTGTTTAAAATACAAGCTGCCCAATGAGGTAAATAAATGTATAATTTGCAACGGAAGTAGTACAACGGTCTAACATAGAATATACGTTTACGCATTGTCAAAATTAATGGATTTGCGTCATATATTGAAACCTATGAACTTTAAAATGGTCATTGTGTAAAACTTGTGGGTGTATTAAAAGTGCAGTCTTGAAGCATAGTTTTTCAGTTGGGTGACCAAGCTAACCCAAAAAATTCTTGACCAAAAGAGAAGGATATATACCACTAATACCAGTATATATGAAGTTCACAAACAAAACCTAGAAATCTTGGAAGGGGGATGCTTGTTTCTTAAACACGATGCTTATATCAACTTCATATATCTTTCTTATACTGTCTCAACAAGGAGGACAAATGACGATTATTTTATATCAATTCAAAAAAATAGTCGATTGCTAAAGCGAAGAAAAATGGCTGACAGGTCTATCTCCATGGTACATTGTTTGTTTTTGGGTAAGGCTTGCAGTCTATATAGAACCCATTCTTTCGACTTTGCTGTCAGGCATATATATGTATGTGAAATAATGTTTTCTTCAAAAACCCGTATCTCAGAATATTTCCTATATGCGATATTTGCTATTTTCATTTCACACTGTTATGTTTAAAACACAGCAAATACTCTAACCTTACAATTATTTATCAGCAAAAATAATAGGAACCTGTTTTGCCTTTGGTGCTTTTTTGTGGGCTTTTGAATTGTTTTGCAAATGATCTCTGTGGTAAATTTGGTTTTGCGCTTATTTGATTTTGTTCGCTTCGAAAACTACTCATTTAAATTTAATTAACAGGTTATCAAATCTTCAAAAATGATATCAAATAGACATAGAAATAAACAAATTTGAATTAATAAATTCAGACACAAAATGAACTTTTCTTGTTTCAAAGTTTTTTTACACATTTACATAACTCTCATATTTCCTGGATGAACTGCGACTTCAAAGCTTTTCTGATGACAACGGTGAATAAATTAAGCATTAATTAACATTCTTCTATTTGTATGCTGTGTTGTTTTGTCTAAGTTTCCTTTTTTCCGACATTCAAACACTCTGTAAAATTCATTGACAAATTATGAGTTTTTCTTAGAAGAAACACTAGAAAACTGTCGAAATAAATCCTGTTTGGTCGGCCTCACCATTTTTTGCCAAGACGAGTAACTGCACTCACTTTTTTGCATAAATTGTTGGTGTTTTCAGTAATGAAATTTATACATGATGCATACGTTTCTAAATTTTCAAAACCCGGTATTAGGGTTAGAGACACAAAGTTCTGAATGCATGTGAACTTTAGTGACGTAAACGAATGCAACTGGTTAATGGCGGGTTTCAATATTTCCTCAATCAAAAACAAGATTTAATTGTTTTTAGGAACCACGAAGAACGTGCAGTGACAAGCAACGGTGATCTTTTAAAAATTTATATGCCATCAAACCTTTGATTATATAGAAATGATAAACGCAATCATTGCAGAACGAAGTTTAGGAAATTATATGAAGATTGAAAGTGAAACGCTAAGGCCATCTTGTTTCGACTAACTTTCAGCTTTTCTTGATTTGTTCTTATCCCTGAAGCGTTCTCCTCGCTTTAACTGTTTGACTTTGTCCCTCGGACAAATCTAAAGCATTTGCGAGTACTAACTGGGTTTTATTTTCTGTAAGCGCACGGTGTATTGAATTTCATTGGTTTCTCTTTTTCTGAATGAAAGCTTCATTACATACGGTATACAAATGAGTTTACGCCTTCTCCCACATGCATTGCATATGGTTATAGATTGGCCTTCTTCCCCTCTTTGTCGCTTTAATCCTAGTAATTTTCCAATAATATAAGTCTCATGTTTCCTTAAAAAAGAAATATGCCCAATTTTCTGCAATAAGAATCTTATTGAGTAAAACTCAATGTATATATGATTCTTTGCGTCCTATATGTAATATATATATCGATTTGGGGAGAAAAAAAGAAAATTTACAAAGGCAACAAAAACACCTAAGCATCCCCCCCCCCCCTATTTTTTCGCAGCAGACATTTTTCTTAAATTTACATATAAAAAATTGAAGTATTATGGGGGTGCCCCCCCCCCCCCCCACACTCTTTTTGGGGGAGCATGTAATAAATGGAAGTGAAAGTTAGGAATTCAACAGTGAAATAAATTGAAGTTACAAGGAATACTACGTACCCTACCCCCCTACCCACCTTACGGATTAGGATTTTCATGATTTTAGGAATTTCCTTTTTTTTTTCTTTTTCCTTTTTTTTTTTTTTTTGCTTGTCAAGATTTTTTTGATGAGGCTGCCCCCCTCCCACACCCACTTTCAAAAACGATGCTACGTGCCTGCACAAATGTAACCATTTTGTGTGCAGTTAGTGAATGCAAGTAACGTCACAAATAATTATATTATACGGAGTTAACCAAACGCGTATCGTATCAGCTCTTTAATGCAGGCTGCGGGCTGATATTGAGAAAACGTCTTTGATTTGGAGGGCATGGTTGTATATAAATTATGTGGTAAGGTATTAAATTGGAATTCTATTCAAAATTTGAAAATGACAATCTAGGTGTTTTGAATTAATTACATAAATGATGAATTACCGCACGATGTCTTGCCGGTATATTAATGAAGAGAAAGTCGCCTGTTCATTGGACCATTGCTTGCAGGAAACGCAATACCT
The DNA here is from genome assembly GCA_016163765.1 of Magallana hongkongensis. NCBI lineage: Eukaryota > Metazoa > Mollusca > Bivalvia > Ostreida > Ostreidae > Magallana > Magallana hongkongensis. The sequence goes on from WFKH01011801.1 coordinate 19,596,924, forward strand.
CGTTATAATACATGTGCAGGAATCTAATGCAAATAAGTATCTGTGTATTTCAACTAAAACGTAGAAACTTGCACCTTGATTGACATAAAACTGTGACATACTTTCATTATAGTTGCATACAGAGTAATTTATAAACTACCGTCTAGTGGATTTTGTTATAATTATCACGATGCTTAAAACATAAGTCTTCTCAACTATATCTGTATCCATATATGTGTATGTTGTGTGTGTGTGTGTGGGGGGGGGGGGGGGGGGGGAGGGGGGGGGGGTCTGTCATGCATTATATGAATGCATTTCTGTAGATAGTGTACTGCACATCGAGGTCAATCAAATTCAGTAGAATAATCATTAATGGGTGTCAAGGGAATATGAAATAAACACAATCTATTCTATGCAATATTTCATGTCTGATTCATATGATGGATTATGTCTATTATATCTCGCCCATACTATGGATGTGTGTATTAAGGTGAAACTTCTCACATACCAGTACTAGTGTATCTGAAATTTGATTATAGAAAAGTGCCAAAAAAGAGAACAGTGTCGAGAATACCAAAGCTGTGACGCAATGGAGGCAAATGCAAACTTTAGAAACGATGACCAAGACTTAGACGCAACAGTTTCTACAAAATTTTGTATTGCGCTATTTCATTGTCTAAAATATGCTTAGAGGAATTGTAAGGAATAAATTTAGAAACTACTCAGATTATACTCATATAAACCGAGTTAGAACAGTCTTCACTCAGTTATTAAAATGAGGGCGTAAATTGTCCCAACCCCGTTGGAATTAATACATACCCAAATTATACGAGCATCAACTGGGTTGGGGCAATTTACGGTTAAAGCGGTTCTTAACATAAACTGCTTCAACCCAGTTTATATGAGTATAAAACCTATTGAATTATTTTTTTTTATGATTTAATCATCTGCTGCTTGTTGTGTAGTTAACACATTTAGTTATTAATTTCCGACGGCATAAACCGGAGTTTAAGTTCTCAACATAGAGGTTAGGATGTTACTGGAAAATTATTTTCAATTGTTGAAAACTTTAGTATATGCATGTATAATACTTCAGAAAAAATCTGGCCCTGACCTTGGTGCCATAAAGCTTAGACGAGCGAGCTTTTGTTCTCAGTCTCATTTTTTATCAAAGGCACATACAGTGGAAAAGTTGGGTGCAAAAGCGAGCTCTTCCGAGTTTGATGGTACCGGGACCTTCACTTCTCCTTACATGTACATGTACCAAAGCTTTGTATGTAATCATAAAGTTCATGACGGGGTATTTCGTTGACAAAAGTAGACCATCCCAATTGTCTTCAGAAAGAAAGTGGTTTTAATTAATATAGCAAGAAAAAACTATAGCATACTTCAAGTTCTGGTAGCGGGTTTATCAAGTGTCCTCACTTTAAACCCCGAGTATATTTAAATCGATGTAGATATCTTTTCTTTTAAAAAAAAAAAAACCCTCTTCTCTTATATTATTTTTATTGATATAAATTAAGAAATGATAATTGTGTCCATTTTTATTTCAATCAGTATCCATTCAAATAAGATATAGAGTTTTTTCCTTAAATATTTCAAATTATATTTATCAATTTCCTTTGAATATTTATTTAATTGTTCATACAATTCTCTTCCATTTGTGACGAACATGAATTTACTGAAGATTTTATCAAAGGATTTTAAAAGAATATATCCATAGATAATGTTTTTCGTCCTCATGATTATTTAGTTAATTAGAAAAAAGTTTAAAATTGGTCATTCTTTATATATTTTACCATACGTTAAGTTTTATCTCTAAAATATTTATTTGAAACCGAAACATTTATTCTTTTTTATTTTCTCTGAATAAAATAAAATACCGGAAAATCATATGAAAGAATGGAAGACTGATTGAAGACATCAAATTTTAAAAAAACATTCTATAGACCCATCATATATCAGCAATTTCCAATCAGAATTGAAACGGGACGGTATAAGGGGGAACCTCTCGATGAAAGAATATGTAATTTTTGTTTATTAAATGAAATAGAAGACGAGTGCCATTTTTTATTGAATTGTACTAAGTATTCTAATTTTAGAACGAAATTATCGGATACAACCCAACATAAGTAATGTCTAACTTAGTATGTATTGTTGTGCTATTGTCAAATTTTCCTAGACAAACCTGAGACATACATGTACAGACAATCCTTATTATTAATATAAAAAAAGTAATTGCGTAATATGTGTATATATGTTATAATTGTATTAACAGTGACATATAAGCCCGATGGACCGGGTGTTTCATTATTTATTTTGTATTATATATATGTAATTTGTTATGATAACACATGTCACTATAATAAATTACTTACTTACTTACTTACTTACTTACTTACTTACTTACTTACTTACTTACTTACTTACTTACTTACTTACTTACTATCAGCAGTACGGATGTACCGAACCACCTTAAGAATTGTAATTCTTCAAGGAAGCAAGTATCAAAAGATCACGTGACATACTCGTGAAGCTGACAAATAATTTTGGTCATCATAAAAGCGTGACTATAATCTTAAAAAAGTATAAATATATTCTGATATGATGACCTATCATATACATTTTTATATAGCTATGTGAAAATTATGCAACTTAAATGCATGGAAAATGAAAATGCTGACAAAGAATTAAATTCAACCTTAGTATACATTGATCTGAAATAGGTTTTTTGAGATTCGAAACAATTTTACATGACTATATATAATTAGGATACAATTACCAAATAACTGGATTTTTTCTGCGAGGTGCTAAATTTTGCCGAATCATCTCATTCATTCAATTTTTTTTTAATCAAAGCACACCAAACAAAAATTAAAACCACACAAAACAGAGTTACACTGTGACAACCACTTGATTGAAAAGCTTTGTGGAGTTAATCGTCCAACAATAATCTGTAATAAATGTGAATATTTGGTGTACAATGAACATGTACATGTAACTGTATACATTTACATTCAGAGTGTGGCCTCTTTAAAAGTCACCATTTTGTTATGGTGTATCTGTTTATGTTAAAATGGAAACAATTAAGATCAATAAAGATGATTAAACATTCCACTCTTTATTTCTAATTTTAGTTTTAAAACAATAAGCAATGCTATTTGTTTATCAATTAGTTGATAATTTGATTGAAATAATAATGTGGTTTACTGAATTCTATGTTTTCTCAAATTATATTATAAATACATGTACACGTATAAAGGTTTACTTAAAATACTTACAATGTATTTTGATCTTAATGAATGAATTTCAGTAAACCATATCAGAAAAAATCGCAGCGATTTTCTTTCCTCGGTATGAATGAGTTTACCGTGTACCTTCAGTCTGTGAGGGTCAAGCTAAAACAATTCTATAAATAAGTTATCATAAAGGTTGTATACAGACTTTTATATCACAGATAAAAACTGTCATACGTGTTTAACTTTAGCTATCTTTAGTCACAATTAGCATCACTATTTGTAGCATGTTTCTTTTTTCTGTAACTCTTAAAACATTCATAAATGTAATCTAAAGGTGAATGAACTAAATTGTTCATATTAAACTGGAGTCTACTTTTATTTGGATTTTCATAATGTAAGTGATCAGTTTTATCTGCATTGATTTGCTTTTTATGTTTGTTCTTTTACTAATTAATTGTTTGGTCAGTTTGTTGGTCCGCTGGTACATAGGTTAAAATGTAATCTGATTATTTTTGTTTGTGGAGTTTGTAGAGGCCTTAATATCAAATGTTTGTCATTAAAACTCTGTAGCTTCTTTCGTATTTCCAACATGTTTGTGATGGTAATTTCCACAGTACTTTGTGCCTTGCGATTAATAACTTAGCATGTTGTTGGTGGAAATATTACGAATTGCAAACTAATCCGAAATAATTTTTCCTCCAGATAAAATTCATCAATAATATTTCATGATTTTATTATTTATATCTGCAGTTAAGACACATTATTGCTTTCACATAAACCGGGTGTTTTGTATATTGATAAATTTCGGAGAGAGAGAGAGAGAGAGAGAGAGAGAGAGAGAGAGAGAGAGAGAGAGAGAGAGAGAGACCTACGTTGAACTTACTATTCTGGGAAAAACGATAAAAACATGTACACCAGGAATGTAGGAGTAATATGTACATGTATTCAGTTTACAGGGACAGAAGGAAACGATACTGGAAGTCATAAAACATTTATCAACGCGAAAGGAATTCAAAAGAAACTAGACTAAATCAAAACCCCTTCTATATAGACAATTTAGTATCATATGGTCAAAATCGGTATGGATTTTTTTTTTTTTTTTTTTTTTTTTTTTTTTTTTTTTTTGTAGTTTGCACTGGAAGTACTGAAAGTGTCATTATAATATTTATAATCTTGAGCGGTTTAAAATAAAAATTAAAACTGTTCCAACGTACAAAAGTTTATCCTGTTTCAAATCAAAGACACGATAAGGTCATAAAATCAAAAACATTATAACCACAAGTTAATCAACTTAATTTTCTTCTAATTTTCTTGTATGACAGCTCAAAATTCTATGCAAATTTTTCTAAATTTATTCACTTTGGAAAGATTATCAAACAGGTAAAATTCAGATTCACAAGAAACAAATCAAACTTTAAAAAATAACACCGTAGTCCGTGCCTACGGGCATACGGCAAGTCATGGTTCAGCGGTTCACGTGGAAGAAATGTCCTTTTTCTGAATACCAAAACAGTATTTTTTGGGTGCTTTTTTATTGATACCGTAAACCCTCTATTCAACACATTTTGTAATGCTATCTTAAAGCTCTGATACTGCACATTTACAGGAAAATCTTTTTTTTTTAAATGGTGAGCAACTTGCGCTGTAAGCGTGTTATTCTGCAAAGATAATTTCTGTTTTTTGTCCTTTTGTATTGATACCGTAAACCCTCTAGTAAACACACCTTACAATGCTATCTTAAATCTCTGTTACTGCACATTGACAGTAATTCTTTCTTTTTTTTTTAAATGGTGAACAACTTGCGCTGTAAGCGTGTTATTCTGCAAAGATAATTTCTACGACAATATCAAAGTAGATCAAAATATTAGTGATTAAATAAATAAAATTAAATTTGATGTTTTATTTATATAGCTCTGAATGTTAAGGGGGCTAGATGGTCCATAACTTAGCCATCAGATTGACCATAACATTGTAGATATGGTTGTTTTAAACCATTAACCATTATTTAATAAAGAAAAAATCCAAATATTTCATCTTTAACTTTTGAACATTTTCTTAAATCTTTTAACAAAGCTCTTATTCGAAAGAAGATTAAAATAGTCTAAAAATGGCCACGACCATCCAGTCCTCTTAATTCTTAGTATTTCTAAAATTGCAGGAAAGAGCAAACTACAAGCTTAAGTGTTAAAAACATTTTGAAATAAACATAATCAATTTGCTCATGATGTTACAGTATACTCTAAAGATGCAACTTATTTTGTGGTGATTTTTGTAAGTTTGTTCTTAGTGGAGAGAGAGAGAGAGAGAGAAGAGAGAGAGAGAGACTGTACAATAGGGTGCTTAAATGTTTGCAGACATTGCTAGGAAAATGCAAGGGCTTCTTGAAGCATTAACTTTTCAACTACTCTATCCTGATACATTCCACTGCTGCCAAGTTATTATGACAATATACTACAGAATTCATCTTTCTGTAAAATAATGACATTTTCTTGACATTAGCCATTCTGTTCCGTTTTTCAAAAACATGATTTCATAAAATACTGCCTTTTGAAATAGTTTAGCCCGATTGATGATTTGACAATAATAAAGACCAGGAAAACAACATTCTATATTTATTTATTAATCAAAATATTTTTTTTCATTCATTTCTTGCTAATACTTAATCTTCAACGAATCACACTGGAAAATTAACTAAATAAAATGTAAATATCAAATTTGAACACGTGCACGGTATTTTGTAACTAATAAAAATAATATCTAAAAAACGACCTGATTTTCGAAATTAACATCAAATATTAATCGGATATTTAAATAAACACTCTACAGCACATCGCAAATTAATAAGTACGTACGAATCAATATTGATGCTATTTCAATTATCAATTATATGTATAGTCATTCTAAAATACTTTAATCTATTCATATTGTGATGAAAAAAGGGTTCATACAAATTCAAGAAAGATAATGAATTTTAAAAAATGAATATCATTTCTTTACTATAAATTATCTCGATTATATATATAAGCTGAAAGATATTCAACTTTAAAGCAGAATGAAAACAACTTCCTTCTGTCTTATTGCAGAGTCGTGTATGTGTAAAACGATGTCATTTAGTGTGCCTTTAGAAGCCCTGGTCAATGTGCTGATAATTTGCAACGGATGTAGTGTAAACCCCCCTCGGGGAACGAAAGAAGTCGTGTAGAAAAAAAAAATACCTTAGTCCCACGGGCCGGACAGAAACATATGTTGGTTTATATTCAAACATAAAAGTTCAAATTTGGACGGGCCTTCTGTAAAAATTTAACAATGTACGCATTGGTTTTGGGCGTATTTCCCATGTAATTTATACACATTGATTAATAAAACGTTCCGATATTAAAGAATGTTTCACGTCATATTTCGAAAGGTCGTGAACTTCAAAATGGTGGATGTGTGAGATGGCAAAGACAACTGTTTATAGACGTCCTTTTTTTACAATAGGAGTGGTTTATTAAAGGCAATACAGTAATAATACAAAACGTCGCTCATCCATCAACTAGTTGTCAGAGAAAATTTGCCGTCTTGTCAGCGGCCGTGTCACGACTAGGTTTAGATATTCTTCCACGTCGATAAGTTTCATTGGGATTCGTTTTCTTCAAAATGTCATATTCCTTGTACTATCGGTCATTTGAAGAAAGAGTTTTAAAACGATTGATTTCAAATAACCCAGTAATTCTTTTCTCTTGCGCATGCATAGCTGACGTTGTGTTCACTTCTTTATATTCCTACGCGTCTTAACCCTAGAGTGTCACCACCTTCTATACAGAGGACGTTTGATTAAGAATGGTGATTATAATGAAACTGTGATTAATTTGAAAAGAGGAAATCGCATTCCTAGTAAAAAATATCCGTTAACTACGTCCGATTCATCGAATTTACTTATCTATCTTGTTTCAGGAATTTACTTCAAGCGGAATTTCATTATAAGGTACGTCCATATGGTATTTTGCTCAACTTGATTTTTTTTCTCATCTTCTAATCCATTTCACAAACGCTTTAATTTTATCTACCAACCGATTACAAGCAAATACGGAAGCAAAAATGTCAATTTGAAAAAAATTATGCCTGCACATTATCTTGCCAATTAATCAAATCATAAAATATAGCGCGACTGGACAGTAAAATTGTACATTAAATATGTCAAGAAAAGACCCTGTCGATCTGTCAATATTTTTACAATACTTTTTTGTTGATCTTGATCAAAAAGATCCTCTGATGGATTACTGTTGTTGTGTAGTAAGCCTCTCGAACGTGCAGCGTATTTCTAACATATTCCCCGCGGCCCCAAAACCAACAAGACCGGTTAAGAATTATGTTATCATTATTTCCATTAAGAGCAATTATAAATAGGTATAATAAATTTCTATGTATACAGGTTTATTCTTACTGCAGGTTATTAATCATAGGGGCGATTTTGTTGACACGATACCCTGAAAACATTAGGTAACATTTCTGATAACCATAAATAAAGGTAATAATTTAGTCAATCATATCTGCCCCCAAATTGAGATAATTTACGGTTGAATGAAAATGGACAATTGATATTGTTTCAGGGATCAATTATGCAAATAAGCTGCAAAATGGGTGGCCAAATAATAAAATCTGATTGGTTCTACATTTTTACACTATGAATCAATTAAGATTTTTGCCTGCATAAATTGGGAAACTTTTTGATGATAAAACCATATTGACCTTCTGCAACCTTCAAGTATAAACGGCTTGAATAGCCGCACCCGTCCCATGCAACAAGGTAAACTATAATTATTTAAAAATAATTAACTTTAATTTACTAAAAGAGTTAATCATTTAAAGGATATTATTTTTTGAAAATAATATATAGTTTATTCTTTTCTTTTTTAAAAGTTAGAATAAATTGCATGTACTTCATTCTTGCTGAAAACTACGTGGACGATTTCAACGAATTAATATTCCTAATTAGTGCAAATCGTAAGCAGTAGTCAAGCTAATGAATCATTTTAAGTATAATAACCTTTTCTTGAAAGTCAGATCTAATGCAAATTTCTTGTAACATTCCTCTTACTGTTGGTGGACTTTTATCACGTGACCATCGTTTAAGAATTCACCTTGTAATGCACGGCGTGGTCCCTCGACAAACATTAATTCTTGGACTATTAAGGCGTAGGACCCATTTTGTAGAGCCGTCTTGTTTCAAATTATTTTTTTCTCTTCATTTGTCAAGACGCTTGGCAAAAGAGGAGTTCGATTTTTTTTGTCCGCTTCTACAAAACATCGCAGACCGGGAACGTCTTCTTCTTTTTTGGGATATAACTATTTTCCAGTGTTAAAAGACATCTAATCAGATTGACTTTCTGCTCTATTAATATTTTCTATACCTTTTGCTTAATAACCTTATATATATAGTCAGCTTTCTCTGCGATTCTGTCCTATTGCAAACTATTTTTTTTTCTCTCTGAAATGTTCGGAAGCTCTTCCGGTAGCTCGGATACCCTCTAGTTTGTGGCTCGTGGGCAGTAAGTTGATGGGGTCCCAGGTTGTGAGGAATTCCCGGGACTACGTCAACTACTTGCTTAAGTGCTGCTCAACTCGTCAAAATTTGCATTGGGCAATGTCTGTTAACATATATACATATACTCAGAAGATCTGTCAAAATGCATAGCATATATTGCTTGTAATTATTGATGCTTGCTAATACGATAAAGAAAAATATTCAAGAAATAAATAAATTTGTTAAACGAAGACTTGTTAATAAATAAATAATTCATAACAAAAAGTAAGTTTATCTGAATCATCACAAGTGTCAGTCTGTTTTGTTATGAGACACTAATGGCGTTTCTCTCTTCTATTTCAGATGACCGGCTCTTCGGACAGACAGCGATGTTGTATAGATTTATGACTTTGTAATTGTATTCGCGGGTCGTGGGGAGCGCCACTGTGTCAATCCTCGTGGATTTCCCAAGATCCGTGATCACAGTTACTACTTTATCGTCATGCCTTTCCAGAACGCATGCGCACTGCGCATGGTTATTTATCACATTTTCTTTTGGGCCATCACGGCCTTTCACTTTTCCCTTACTCTTTTTCTTCTCAATAAAGTATGAATTCTCAGCAAAAATTAAGAACAAACGAAAAGGCATGCAATGATAATATCTTGCAAATAGGAAGATATCGATACATAACATACATTATGTTGAATAGATTTTTTCTTGGAAAATGGGATGCATGTTCAACCTATAAATACCCTCAAAATATCTTTTCAAAAACAGTTTAGGCGGAAAACTATGGTACACCGAACTCAAGACTCTAGAAACAATGTAAAAAGATGTTTAACTGTTGTGTCTGTGTATAACGTCAACCTTTTGCTGTGTTACCATCAATTAGCCGTTGGCAGTGGGGCACTGTAAAGGGGGAAATACCTTTATATTACATATTTATATTTTTAAACAGAAATAAATACAACTGTACAAAGACGACATGGCTAAAGTGGCATCTCCTTTAAAGATAACAGATATTTTATGTCTCATTGAAGAATAATAATTTCAAATTCGTCAGGATTTCTACGTTTTTCCCTATTGGGCCTCTTAATTGACATAGGTGTCTTGTCAGAAAGTGGATTGTTTTAACGACATTGTTGGTTCAGATTTGCAAGGTACGACCATAAAACTTATCGAGCGGAACGAGAAATGTGACAGATTAAATTTTGACTTTTATATGCTAATAATGGCACGAAAACCATTTTATACACAACATGGCGTACAGGAAATGCCAGTCGTTGATTCACTCACAATTTGCATAGCATCAAATTTTCATTTTAAAATGACGCATGTAAATGCGCGTGAGTGCTGAATCAGCATTTTTTCCTAATTTTGGGTGTTGCAGAAGTGCATTTTTTCTAGTTTCATTAACATCAATGCATTTACAGAATTGTAAAACATTTTCGAAGCATTTTAACGTTTTCATTCTAAGATATCAATCGTGTACGAATATAAACTTGCGGATATAGGGTCATATTCATTAATTCATTACGTAAAATTATCATAAATAAAAAACAATCGCACGTGTAATGTACATGTGCATGCATGTATTGTTGTTTGGTTTAGGTTAGACTAAAAACCCTGTTATTGCATTTTAAATTTACCGCAAACCATTTTAGAGGTATTTTCTATTTAAAATATTGTACATAGTACAATTAAAATTAAAACAAAAAAACCAAAAAAAAAACCTCTTACAGTGGAAAAGGAGTCAAGACCATAAATTCACTCAATTTCTAAATGATAAAGTGTCATTGACATCGAAGAGTATAATGGTACTGCATCATTAACAATAGACAAGACATTTCTAACCTTATCATGCAAAAAATGATGCATTTTCCATTGTTATTCAGCAGCAGACCATTTTTCATTTGTACGTGGACCATATGACTATTACATTGCAGCTGTTATCCAAGTTTTGATCTCCAAATATTTCATTGCAATGAATATTGAACAGTGTTAAGTTGACTGTCAATCTAATAGAAATTCATCGCTGAACACATACATTAGGTATGAGAAACAAAGCACCTTTTTCTGTAGAAATAAATTCCCCGCAAAAAAATCACAAACAAACAAACAAACCAAATCAAAAAGCAAAATAAACTTAACCATAAAACAAAACAAATCAAATATAAAAAAAAAGTCTAATTTTTTAAAAAATATATTTTTTATCAAAAGATAAACAATCACAAAATTAATCACTGTAATTTCAAATGATTTAATCGCTGTGGTCGATAAATTCTTATTAAAAAGCAGAATCTTTGAGTTGGGAAAACAAACCATGCATGAAAATGTTCGAGTCTATATTTGGAAACATGTTGAACTTGTAACTGAAGATATCTATATAAAAACCAAACAAGAAAATTCTTAATTTAATATTATAAAAAAATGAATGATAAAAACGTGCTCGAATTACGAATACACATATATTTACATCAATTTAAAAAATCATTTGTTTTTGATCCGCTTCGTAATGGTCAATAAGAAGAATCGCTAAAGGTCGATGGACTACACTGGTAAAATTATAAACCGTCAGTCTACAAAAACACTTAAAATTAAAAGGAGGCTTGCTGGTCAACAAATTAACCATCAGATATGCCTTAAACTTTTAAATATGATATTTTTTGCCATGAACAATTATTTAGTAAACAAAATATCCAAACATTTTAGCTTTAAAATTTTAACATTTTCCTATATCTTAATACAGAACTCTTCGTCTAAAGAAGGTAAATATAGCATAAAAATGACCACGACCATCCAGCTCTCTTAATAAAGCCGAAAATACGCGTAATTTATATCTGATGATTAGAGTGTTAAAACCTTGACATAAATTAAAATACATGTCTACCTCATCACAACTCTACATGTCGGTAAAATAGTTGAATTTATTCTTTCGAGTAAAAAATAATACAAGAAATCATTGTGGGATTTGGCTACAATTAAGCAAGCTAAAAAGTATACAATTTTATTTTTCCATTAGCGTTTTAACAATTGAAAGCTAATGATAAACTTATAATTTGAATATTAATTGTCGATTTACGTGCGAGAAACATTGCTCATAATTCCTAGTTAATATGTAAATAAGGCCAGTGCCGTGACTAGTTTTTGTTAAAAAATGTATATATCATAATGGCGTATCTGGGCTAAAAGTTTTAATTAATACGAATTTGCAGGTACGTGTTATGATTTAAAAACTCACTTAGAAACATTAACTACTTCATAGTTATCTACCTAAATAATTGTTTATTTGAATGTAACAAATAACATAATAACGTTTTTCACCCCACAGCTTAAGGAGGCTGGATGGTCAACAAATTAAACATCAGACCTGCCTAAAATTTTAAAATTTAATTAGTTAAGCTATAAACTATTACTGAGTATTTAGTAAAGAAAAATCCGTATATTTTACCTTTTAAATATGGTTATTTTCCTATATTTTTATATAGAGCTCTTCTTCAAAAGGAGATCAATACAGTCTAAAAATGGCGACGACCATCGAGTCCATACTTCCATATTGTGATGTACTTCCTATCGAAATAAACAACAAAATCAAATATGATTTTACATATTAAACTTTCTCGGAATTGGTACCTAACAGCGTAAAGCAATGGGTTAGAGCGTTAGCTATGAATCTGTAAGTCATAAGTTCGAATCCCGCTGGGGCTTTTAAAAATTCTACCTTTCCAAAATTTTGTAAAACGTATTTTTTTGGTGAAATATTGCAAACTTTGAAAATTCTTAAACAGTGAAATTAAAGTATTTTGATTATACTTTTATTCAAATGAATATCGCCAGGTGTCCCATTACACCTTAAACGCAATGGAAAAAATACCAAAATACACGTGTGTCTACGTCTCATAATCTGGTATTTGTCTTGTAATTTTAGCTCACCAGAGCCGAAGGCTCAAGTGAGCTTTTCTGATCAAAATTTGTCCGTTGTCTGTCGTCGTCGTCGTCGGCGTCGTAAACTTTTCACATTTTCATCTTCTTCTCCAGAACCAATGGGCCAATTTTAATCAAACTTGGCACAAAGCAATTTTGGGGTAAAGGGCTTTCAAGTTTGTTCAAATGAAGGGCCAGGTTCCCTTTAAAGGGGAGATAATTTAGAATTATTGAAACTTTGTTGGTATTTTTCAAAAATCTTCTTCTAAAAACCGTTTGGCCAGAAAATCTGTAACTTGTGTGGAAGCATCATCAGGTAGTGTAGATTCAAGTTTGTTCAAATCATGAACCCCGGGGGTGGGATTGGGCCACAATAGGGGGTTAAATTTGAACATAGGAATATATAGAGAAAAAATCTTTAAAAATCTTGTTCTCACAAACTATTTGGCTAGTTATAAGCTGTAACTTAGGTGGAAGCATCTTAAAATAGTGTAGATTCAAGATTGTTCAAATCATGATCCCCGGGGGTCGAATGTTGACATCGGAATATATAGAGAAAAATCTCCTTTAGATGTTTTAGCATTTTGTCGCATATCTAAGGCAGTAGATGCAAATTGAGGGGCGATTTTTATTAATGACAGGTGTAACGCGCCGTTTGGGTTCAATAAGTTGTAATCTTAGATGTTGAAAGACCGATCGGGAGACGGAGAGGATCGCAAAATAATTTTACCGATGACTTTCAAGCGAAACTTCCACCTGATGTGACAGTTTTGAATAAATCCAAGATGGCGGCGACGTGTACCTTGTGTATTTAAGGAATGAATTAAATTTTGACGTATGTTATACGATATAACATAACTTGGGGCAGTTTACGCTTTATAAACCGCGAAGCGGTTTATAAAAAAGCGTAAACTGCCCCAAGTTATGTTATATCGTATAACATACGTCAAAATTAAATTTATTCCTTATAATTTAATACATTTAACAAAACTAACTTTCCGTACCATTTTCATGCTTTTGTTTTAACCGTAAATGACATTTTAAACTTCCCGCGCATTAGTACAACATCCTTAGTAACAGGTGACCCAGATTAGAACGAAGCGAGGGTGGCGGCCATATTTGAATTTGGTATTTGGACGCTGGTTCGCGACTTCACAGTTTACTTCTCAAATGTAAAGGGACAGTTGTTAAAAGTTGAATTGGACATAAATTCAGAACAGAGGAAGTGTGAAGATTGCAGAGGCAGGCCTCTTAGGGCCGTGGATGCAGCACACGAGGCAAGTTAATGTTCGGAGACCGACTCGGGATTGGGAGCGGTGTGTGAAATGATCGAGCATGTTTGTATTTCATGGTTTTACAGTAAGTACATTAAGAGTGTCGCTCATTTGTTTTCTATGAGCCGTCGATCTCGATTGTAACTGCTCACAGAGGATTCATATTTAATTACAGTTTATGTTTTAAGTCCCGACATCATTCTTTAACAGTCTAACGTTAGTATAAGGGGGGGGGGCTGAAATCTGTTTGCTCGTCAAAGAGGCATCATAATATTAAAACCACACTAAAACACCATCAAAAACCTAGATAGCTTAAAAGTAAAGCGCTCTGAAAAGAGAGATTTGGGTGCAAATCCCTTTCTGGGTTAAAATCATGAGGTGTTTTGGTAAATAATGCGTTTATTTTTACTATGGTATAACATTTATTGATATTTTTTTTATTTATCCATAACATACCTTGAAAAAGATTCAACTTCCCTCCTCTCATTTTGTGCTTCTTTTCGTAGAAATTCATTAATATTCATAGGCCTACGCATGCATGCATGTGTACATGTAAGGTTTACATGTAAAAAAAGTAGTTCCGGATAGATGTTGTCAAGGGGGTGTGTCCCCATACCAAGGTATGTTATACAATATAATACATGTCCCTCCATCTGTATCAGCCAATGAAATGAGGCGATACAACCAAAATTAAATTATTTTTAGGTAAAGGGTATATATTTTTATCATGAGAAAAATATATAACGTCAGTTGCCTGTGGATATACTCTATTAAGTTGTCTAGATATTCTATATTTGAAACTCTAAAGACGGTCTAAAGCTTTTCTGATGTTTTGGCTATTATGGCTCAGGTGAGCGATGTGGCCCCTGGGCCTCTTGTTGTGTCTTGCTTGCTCGTCGATATTTTTAAGTGATTCAGTTAATATCTCGTAATGCATCGTCATGGATACATGTATCTACAATCGCAACTTCTCAGCCTTGAATGTCTCTTCTGTTGTGTATTTTAGGGTATATATTTGTCAATTAATATCCGCAGTATAAGACACAAATTAGGACATTTAAACGTTTTTGTTCAGGACTTCGATATTTCATGTTTTACCGAAACCTATCTTGATAGTACCGTTGACAACGACGTCTTACTTTTGGACGGCTTTAATACTATTCTGCGCGGAAGGTTCCCCATCTTTGACACTTTTTGTATAGATACAACATGCCAAATATCATGCCTTGTAGGTTTAGGTCGATTCTGGTCACAATACTGTGTTTATAATTTTTGTATTTTTTAGGATTGTGGCAACTTCTTAATGTTTTTATTAGTCACAATCCCTTCTTACTAATTATGGTATTGTGTTCTTTTGTATGTTGTATTTTAGACTGTTTTACGTGATTTTTTGCATAATTCTTGTCATTTATTGGCTTAATAAATGACCATTCTAATTCCTCAAACAATGTGTTGTGTTGTAATGTGTCAAACGGAGCACCACCCTATCAGCTATCCATAAAGATAGAATCTGGTTCGGGGGTGTTGTGTAGTCGACATTTGCCATTCCTGTTGACCATTTAGCAAAGCATTGTAAAAATTAATTTTAATTATCTAAACGCTAAGCCTTTTGTGCATAATCGGGAAATAGTAGATGGTCTAGAACTTATAATAATTTGCAAAATTCGAAATACATGTAGCACGCGTGATTTCCATAACATCTGACGTCAATGAAAGGCGACTGTTATGTAGGAACCTCTAATGATACAGTATCCACTAATGACATAAAGTTGCATTACTAGTAATGGTCAGAATTTTGACCATTAATAATATAATTTTATCATTAACGAACTACCTAGCTTTTTGGTAATGACACAATTTTAAAACTATATCATTAAGGGCCAAAATTCACATCCACTAATGATAGAAGAGAAAAACGCAAAATATGTGCATTGCTGACCATTAATGATATAAATTTTATTGTGTTATTGGATGGACTTCAACCATCTATGATACATTTATGTATGAAATGATACTGTTTTAAATTTGCATTTTTGCACGTACCTCTATCTATTTCTCTTTTGGCTAAAAGGAGTATCAGATAGATTATTCAATTAGTTTCTACTTTGCTTTTCCAATTCTTTAAGTTGAGTAAGGTTCAATATCTAAGGCAGAGGCTTATAAGAACCATGACTTTCTTCAAGTCTGAATACTCAGCTGCTACAAAGTTAGTTGAATAAAGTTAATTTTGCATTTTAGAATATAAACATATGATAAAAATTAATACATAGTGCAGAATTTTTAGACTTGAGGTAAACAAAAATGTTTAAAAGCAGAGTAACAAACCTATTTAAAGATTGTTCAAAGATGTTTTGCTTAAGTTCATTTGACTTTTGTTTTTGATTTGGCTCGTTTTGATATTATTTTATCTCAAATACTAGTATTCATAAATGAGGTGATCATTACAGTAAAGACAATGTCATAAACTAAAACTAAAAACTATCCTTTTTTATTCACTTCTTTCTCTTGACATTGGACATAAATTATCTAGAATGGGTCCTCATTACTCAAAATAGGAGTGCGTATGCAGGCAAAAAGTCGTGTTTTATAAGCATTTACCATTAGATTAAACCTTATATCAATAAAAGAAATGGAAACCAAAGTTGAAACCGATTGAATAATCTATTTAAACTCCTTTCAGCTACATGTAACAGATAAAATAGACAGAGGGGCAAGCAAAACTGCAAGTTATCAAAACAGTGCACTTTTTCATATATAATTGTATCATTAATTTCATGCTCATGTAGTAGCCCCTAATGATACATAATCCTCTAATGGTATAAAGTTTCATTATATGTCAGAATCCTGACCATTAATGATATAATTTTGTTATATTCTAGCCGTTATTGATACAATTTCAAAATTATATCACTACTGGTAAAAAATCAACATCAACTAGCGATATGAAATAATAACGCAAAATAAGTACATGTACATCGTTGACTACTGCTGATAGAATTTTATTGCATAAGTGGATGGACTTCAACAATTAATTAACAATTAATTTGAAATAGTACCGTTTTGAACAATTTTTGGACAAGTTATGCTTTTTGCACGCCCTCTGTCTATTTCTCAGTTGGCTAAGAAGAGTATATTACATTAGAGATTAGATTATCAACAATGTAGACAGGTACTAATAATGACAATTGCTTTAAAAAAGCCAAAAATGTCAGTTAAACATTAAAAGCAATAAGTAAACGTGTTTAAGATTAAGTTTCTTTATTCACTCACATAGACAAAAATATAAATTAATAAATTAAATAACACATATTTCATATTTTTCATATAAACATTTGTTCATCAAAATATCAATTAAAAACATTCATTAATTAAATTGGTAATGGTAACCTAACAATACATGCATATGCTATCTATTTCAAGGACACAAACAAAAAAAACAGAGATTATTCGGTAGCTTAATGGACAGCATGTTGCGTTTTGTGTTCGGATGCAAGAAGTTTAAAGTCGGGATCACGCTTCAACGAAGTTTGATATTACTTCAATAATTGAACTCAAGACTGGTGATAATATTTAACGTTTGGCACTATCTACTGGTAACAAATGGGAAACATACAACTAAAATTAATCCAGGTTTGGGGGACAAAAATGACGTATTAGCCAAATCTTCATTTATCACTTGGCCAAAGTACCAACTCCGTAGCCGTGGGGTCCAAAATGTTTTGCGTAACAACCTGAAAAAAACCCAAAACATATCATACAATTCTCAATCCTAAATACTGTCTTTTAAAGACTGTTACCAATATTTTATCAAATATTCTGTATCCTCGACATAGTTGATGGAATGAATATGATCGTTTGTATCCAAATTTAATTTGCAAAAACTAACATATACATGTACTATTAAAACATATCTAGTTTATACATGATTGGTTTAAACTCAATCTGATCAGAGCTTATATTTAACGATATTTTCAAAAGGCGTTTTAATTATATTAACCCCGAATATTTGTTATGCAAATGCATGGGACTCAATGGCAGATCTCTGATACGCATACCCGACTAAAAGAAACTAGAATTACCTTTACAGTAAATTTCTACTTCATGTCTACTCAAAGTGCTAGCATCTAAAGGCTTCTTGCATTCCTTGCAACAACAGCATGATTTATGCCAAGCCTGAAAGAAGAGAATCAATTACTAGAATATTTCAAGATAATTTAATCATACAAATTAAATGTAACGAACATAAATATTACTGTCACATTAAAGAATTACGAAAAACTCCCTTCATAAAAAAAAATTGATGCCGATTAAAACAAATCCAAGAAAATCCCAGATTTTAAATCATTTTTTATGGGGTTGGTTGTTCGTATTCTTAGTTTTACTGTAAATGGTACTTGAAGGAAAACTGAATGATCTTCTAATTTTGTACTGACGTCGTTTAGTCCGATGGCACGTTCGGCGTCATACACGGTACGTAGACAGCGTGGGCAGTGAGGCCCGGGGCCAGATTTCTCTCCAATCACAGCTTCAGTAGGACGATTACTAAAAATATAAGAGAATGAAAAACATGTAAACTTTGAAATCTTTCATAAAAAAAATTTGGAAGGGAACTTTTGAAATAAGATCAAGAACTACCCATCATTCATTTTTTTTTGTTCTACTTACGTCATTTCGCTTTCTTTGTTGCCAAACTGACTTCCTGTCTCCATGCTGAGTGCGCCTGCGCCACCTCCAAATCCATAACCTTTGGGACCGAATTTCTTTCCATGACAACCTTTACAGTACACCAAGCCCTCGTGCTCTGCTACCGTGGTACTGTCCAGACCTTTGTTGCACAATCCTTAAATATAAGAAAATATTATTGCAAACATGCGTTATGATATCACAAGTACTTTAGTTTGCAAGAAATCATGAGTAAATTCGTTCTGGAACACAAAATCATGGCTTTTCAAGTGTATTCTATAGATGGAACAAGCCTCTCTCTTGGAAGGCTTTAATCTACGCCAAAAGGTTTGAAATTTAATTTTCCGGCCCAATATGGTAAAACTTACCACATTTAAAGCATTGCTTATGCCATTTCTTTCCGGCGCCTATTCTCTCCTCAGCAGCATAAACAGCCTGGTTGCACTTTGGGCAGAAAGCTCTCTCTGGTGGCTTGAAAGGCATTTTGTCTGGAAAATACAAGTAGAAACATAAACTCAACATTAGAAAAAAAAAACGATTTCGTTTAGCTAACTAAAGATTAATGTTTTGGAACTCCAAAATTTGTCTTTACTAGTAATTTTGAATTTACTGGATGGGTGTGAATGCAATTTTTAAAGTATGACAACTTGTAAGTTTGAAACTTACACACGGCTAGTACATTCAAAATTCACAATGTAACAATTTTCTAAGCCAACGGATTAGAGTTTTCCGGAATAGGTGGATTGTATTTTCATTTTGTAGAATATCAGGAATTTTTTTGGTAAAAAATATTATGAAGCACGATGTACATTCGTCTTTTGTTTGTTAATTAAGCACAAAAACCTGACTGCAATTTCTGTCAATATGTGAAGTCCATTCCTTGGTAGCTAGAAATGGCAACTGCAGTGGTATGCGGCATTAAATAAGTGTGTTTCTGATACAGGTGACGAAATATTTCCTCACTTTTTTTTTTACAAACTTCTTAAATCATTGAATGAATGTTAGATCCACCACTATAGATCATGTAAGTGAAAGTGTGTGAAGTGTGAGAAAACGGAAGCAACGTTATCAAGAACACGTGTATCTCGTAGCGCGCGTGCCAAATCCGCTACTAATCTATCAACAAGATACATTCACCTTACTGTGTTTACACCCGAGGTTAAGAATTCGGCTGAGCATCTAAATAATTATCATCGCCGATCGCGGGATGAAAAAACAAACCCCACTAATTAAGGTCTTCCGTTTCCAACGGAAGACCTTATTGTTTTCGTACTGTTTCTTATTATTATTATTATTATTATTTTTTCCAAATTTTGTGCACGCGATTTCTCGAAAACTATTCAGCCGATTTCAATTATTTTTTCACAGATGATGAGTCATGATATGAATTTTATATGTTTTTGAAATTTTTGTTGTCGTCACTTCCGGTACCGATTTATCGGCCATTTTGTAGTTTTTTACGACCTATTTTGTGCAGAGCTGATCTCAGAAACTATCAGAGATATGACTTTGAAATTTTCAGGATAGGTAGTCTATAGTCTGAAGTTGTGCACTATTATTTTGTTTTACGCCAATGGCGCCATTTCTTGGAGCTCGCTTAGGCACGAAAATTGGGTGCGAATTTTTATTCAAAATTTTCATACGTTTTGATCTGTATCTTTTTATCAGTTGATATTTTGTTAAGACATATATAACAAAAGTGGTAGAGAATCAAAAGTTCTTTTCAACGTAATCTAGAAAAAGGGGCTGGCCCCTTAAATTAGGGGCCAAAAGACTCGTAAAGTCTATTACATATAACTAAAAAACGATAAAGATTTTGTTAAGCATTATAGAAGCAAAGTTGTTGATCGTAAAAATATCTAACAAAAAAAATCATTGCCACGCCCATTTATTACGTAATTAGGGATTTTTAGGGGCCAAAGTACTTAAACTTTGACGCAATATATCAAGAAAACGAAACATATTTTGTTAGGCATTGTAGAAGAGAAAATGCTTACAATGATGATTCTAATCGATTCCACTAATAAAAACACCAATATATGTCCCCATTAAGGATCTAGAGGGCTGGCCCCTAAAATATTTAATCATTTGTATCTCAAAAATGAACAACAATTTTAGATAGGTGTAAAAACAAAAAATGTAAGTATTCATAAGACCTTTCGTATAAAATCAAGAAAAAAGGGCTGGCCCCTTAAATTAGGGGCCAAGAGACTCGTAAACTGTATTACAAATAACTTAAAAACGATAAAGATTTTGTAATGCATTATAGAAGCAAAGTTGTTGATCGTAACAATATCTAACAGAAAAAATCATTGCCACGCCCATTTATTACGTAATTAGGGATTTTAGGGGCCAAAGTACTTAAACTTTGACGCAATATATTTAGAGAAGGAAACATATTTTGTTAGGCATTGTAGAAGAGGAAACGCTTCCATTGATAATTTAAATCGATTCTACTAATCAAAAAACTAATATTTGTCCCCATGAAGGATCTAGAGGGCTGGCCCCTAAAATATTCAATCATTTGTATCTCAAAAAGGAACAACAATTTAAGATATGTGTAAGAACAAAAATTGTTAGTATTCGTGACACCTTTCGAATGAATTCAAGAAAAAGGGGCTGGGCCCTTTAATTAGGGGCCAAGACACTCGTTAACTCTATTACAGATAACTTAAAAATGATAAAGATTTTGTAATGCATTATAGAAGCAAAGTTGTTGATCGTAACAAAATCAGTTTGTAAAACTCATTGTCACACCCATTTCTGACATAATTAGGGATTTTAAGGCACTAAAATCTTAAATTCTTAATGTGCTGTATGTGAAAAAGCAAAACACTTTTTTAAGCATTGTACAGGATATTGACAATCGTATACATTACTTGAAAGGAAAGGGGTTGATTGGGAATTCTGAAAATTTATTAATATTTTTATCGTATCATTTAACATATTGAACGGAAGACCTACTCGTTACTCGTAACGAGAACGATCTAGTTTCACAGTATTATTTCTCTATTGTTTTACATTCAACCCCCTTTTTGTCCGATATATAATATCATATGTAAGAATTCATCGAATTATGCTTATGTATGCAACTTTGTCTAAGAAAATATTATCATAAAATAAATGTCTGGCTACACTTATGTATACTTACAGTCTGTATCAAGATCAGTTCTGGCTTAAAACTGAATATCTACCATGCCTTAAAGCTCTAATATAGGGGGCTACTCGCATTCCGCCGCCGTGACTCATCCATTCCAACATGCTGAGGATGCTTTTGTTTTCTCTAATATACTTACTAACCCGTTTATGATATATCAACCAAATCTTCTATTTATTTAAAATATGTCCCGCGAAGATTATGGGATTAACGTCAAGCGGATGCTGACTCCGAATTATGATCGCAATAGGACCGATAGAAATGTATTAATTCATTGACATCTGGATCGAATGATCACTAATTATAGGATAACAGAGAAAAGAGATTTGGTGTAAGACTTCCGCGGAAGTCTTTTCAGACACAAATCAAATCTTCAATGTCAGCAGGCAGGTTTAGCAGTTTTGGCCGCCGGTTAGACATTTTTTGTTTCGAATATAATACACATGCACAATGATAACTCATGTAAATAAATGTTATGTATAGAAAGGAAATTCAATAACAAAAAATCTTGTTTAAAAAAAAAATACAAATAAATTAACGGGGAAATAAAACTTCCCTATAAAATGAATAGAAAGAGGTAAAAAATCAATGATTTGCGGAATCATGAATATGCGGAAATATTTTTTAAAGATACTAGATTAAAATTTAAAAAAAGAAGAAATTAAAACACAAATATTTCCCTTTTTAATTCGAGTTTTGTTTAAAAGAAATTGTTAAAAATCATATTACGTTGTATATGAAACTTATTCCGACAAGTTAACGTTTGTTTAATGATATCAATTTGATGAATCAAAAAAATCAAGAGAAATTACCTTAGAGCCGATGTCTGATCCGGAAATCTGCGAAAATGCTTTGCACACGCAGGGGAGTTACGTCAACGCTACAGTAAAGTGTTGAAAAACTACAGCGAGCCGTTCCAGCTTTCTCTGCAAATTTCAATGCGTCAGTTTAATATGGGTAGAGAGAACGTTCTTTTTTGTTGATATAATATAGCTAACTTATTATTTGAAATGAATTTCTTACATATCATATATATCGATAAGTGGAAATAAAATCTCTTCAGCAAGTCAATAATCAAACCTTATACTCTCGATTAAATTTTCTCCAGTATGTTTTGGGGTTTTTTTTGTTTGTTTGGTTTTTTTTTTTTTTTGAAATACAGTAGTTTTAAACAAATTTATTCAATAGCTGTCTAATTTCCGAAACGTATATTTATTTTAATATTTGGGCCCATTAATATTTTTGGCTCTCAAAAAGAGATTTTCTCCAATCTTTATTGATTAGTTTATCCTCAAACACTGTCCATTATTTTCATTTTTTACTTTTCAGATAATAGTTTTAGTTCCTGTTTAGTTTTTTAAACATGGTGCTTAATTATATATGTCTATACATCAAATTCTGATTCAGTAAAACTTTCTTATATATACACATTTTTCTTAAACTAGTTTTATGAAAATGAGGGTAAAGATACATGTACTACATATAGCCTTACTGAAAATTACTATGACGTATCCTATCTATAGTTTTCGTTCTATTATAAAATTGACATGCAATGTAAACTTTCTTGAAAATAATCAAAAAATCCTGCTTTATTTTTTCCTAAATATTCTATTAAAAAACATTGTGTCAAAATTTCTACATCAATTTAACCCCACTGGGGCTTCATACATTACGATCAGATATACATACATGGCAATGGTATGCGCACGGCCCGCCAAAAGTTCATGGTTTGTTTACGCTGTATAAAAATTCACGGATTTCTGTTACTACTGTAATTTCTTTCATCGCTAGCTCTCATATACAACCTAAATCGATCACAACATAGAACTCATGTGTAAATCTAAGAAGATGAACGCATGACTCATGACTTCTTTGAATGGGTAGAGCTCAGCAGTTTTTTTTTTCGCTACAATCATATTACATTATTTTAAATATTTTACGCAGACGGATTAGATTGTTTTCTATAATTCGCCAAAGATTTAAACTATTTTTTCCTTCAATTTTTTAGTATCGTTAACTAAAGTCTTTTTAAAACAATTCAAAATTATTGCGATATATAGTAAGTACGTGCTTCAAAACAATGAATACAATCACATTAACAAGAACCCTTGCTAAAATATCTCAAACATATGTTCTATAGCAGCCACCGTGCCCATGGATCTTACCTGGTCATGAGTATATTTCCTATAACACACCACTGTGGATGGCCCATTGAAAAACATTTTGATAAATATAAAAATCATCATTTACATCAGTTGATTGGTCACAATGCATAAAAATAAATTGGTTGTTTTGAGGGATCTACAAAAATTCAAATCTAATTATAGTATTCAAATTATTTAACAGCTTTTAAATATGGGAAAAAAGTGAGCAAGCTCACACACCTAAAGTTCTCACAGTACACGCAGCTCCCTTAGGAGGAGATAAGTTAAACATAAACTAGAATTACTTCTCTTGCTACATATAAGTAAACTAACATTAATTGTACTTTTCTCTTTTTCAGCCTAATTTACAAGTGAATAAAACTGAAAATGACAAAAGTTCAGACTTCATTCAAATATGTCTAGACTTGCTTTAAGAATAACAGTAATGTTGTCCTTTTAAAACACAAACTCTGGCAATTTCCGTACTGTCTGCAGAAACTCCAAACACACAAACCACCTGCTCCTGCTTTTGTTAGGAAATTTGCGAGCTGTTTTTTTCCAGAACACCCCTGAATTTTTTTCACATCTCCTTGAATAACTGCTTCAGTCAATGCAGCAATATCTATTCGAAGTCTCTTGTCCTCCACCGGTTTTGTCGAACAGATTCTATCACACTCTTATTGTCTACAAATACATAAATTTCAATGAGTTTCTGTTACTACCAGAAGCTTTGCCTGCTCTGTCAAGAATTGTTGCTTTTATCCAATTTTCATCCTCCAATCCCATCTTATACTGAATATTGTCATTTGATTTCAGTGCAAGATTGCCTTGTGGAGGTGAAGGTAACTTCAGGTCCATTTTGCTCTCTGACAGGTATTCAGAGACTGCAATTTTTTTTAGGATCCTCCAGAAAACAGACTTTACTAGATGAAGAGCTCTTTTAGGGGGAGATGAGTTAAACATAAACTAGAAACACTGCCGGAGAATCAAACTAGTGCCAAGGTGGCATTTTTGTAATTGCTTAAGATGCAGTTTCGTAAAAATCCATATATACCAAATGATAGACCATTGTCTAGAGAGTATATAACCACTTTTGCTTATAATGTTTCTTACCTGACAGGTGAGATATTTACCTTTAAAAATAAATATCCCACAGGAAATAATGATTTCCATAGGAGAAATAATTTTACTACAGGAAATATTGAAAATCCTATAGGATTTTCTAAAAATCCTATGGAAATTAAATTTCCCATAGGAGAAAAGTACTTCCTGCAGGAATTTGATTCAGACAAGTTATTTTCCTATAGGAAATTAATATTTTCTATCGGATTTTAAAATCCAATAGGAGTTTTGTTCAAATCCTATCGGAATTTGAATTCCTATCGAAAAATTTTTTATTCCGTTAGGAAAATCCAAATATCCTATAGGAAAATTGTTTTTCCTATCGGAAAAATTATTTTCCTGTAGGAATGTATATTTTAAAGGTATATGTCTTACCTGACAGGTGAGATATATTAATAACAAAGATGGATACAAACTCTTTAAGCAATGGTCTATCATATGGCATATTTGAATTTTTCGATACATACAGCTTAGACCGGTGCAAAAATACTACCTTGGCACTGGAATAATTATCGCACAGTGTTTAGAGTTACTTCTCTTGTCTTGCTACATGTGTCCGACCTTATACGCCGCATCAGATGACGTGATCTGATTGGTGTATTAAAAACACACAGAAGGCTCATTCGAGAACTCCAAAATCTAATGTAAGCGGAACTACAGCTAATATACCCGATTTATCGATCATAACTAGGTATACTTGAATTTCAATTGTCATTAAAACATTTGTTTTCAGAAAAAAGCAAGGTAATATTATTTCGAGTATGGATATCACATAAAGTCTAAAATCAAAACATATAAGACTTAATTGAATATTGCAGCTAACCGTATTATTTTGTTACCGCCATTTTCCTTCCTACTAGAGAATTAACAATACCAAATATAAGTCCACATATTTATTAATGAAAACCCTATAGTCATACATTACATACATGTACAATGTTGGATGGAAATGGCCGCAAATTTTGCAGGGGCAAGGGAGACAACTAGGATACCATAACAAAATGGGCAAGCTAGTGGCCTCGCTTATGCGAGTGCCATGAAGCCCCATGCTCGACACGCATTGTGGCAAGGCATACAAGCTGCACAGCTTTTACACCCTGTCTTTGGCTTGCTACCTGGTTTATAATTTTAACACCACCAGCTTGTAGCCTCTCCTTCTTTTTATAGAGGAAGAGGGGGTCTGAGCACTGCAGACCCCAAGCAGTTTAGGAACATTACACATATTTGCTCAATGGCATTTAACTTCCATGTTAACACACAGCCATAAGACCCCCTCATGCTTTATGCAGATGGGCAGAGACAACCAGGTTAAGCTTGTGCAGAGATTATGGCTCCCTTGACCCCGTCACTATCATCGATATGATGTTCCCCACCAAAAAATTTGCCCCCTTGAAACGTGTGTAGGGCCTAAGTTCTAATCTAATAACACGTATACTGCACCACAGTAACAATTAAGTCATCCAAAGATTTTTTCCTTTCCCCTTAGAATAAATTCTAAACCCCCTTGGATATTGTTTAAATAAGCCCTGTTTCCCCTTTCTGATAAATGGATCCGATCGTACCTGAATAAACTGGTTTGATGAACATTAATATTCTTGTCGTGGTCTCGTGGACAATGCAAGCCCCATTATTTCAGATATATTAATACTTAATAGCCTTGTTCTCCTTCCGCCATTTTAGATCAATCTTAGCCCCACCCTTGCCTGGGGGGTGGGGGGGGGGCATGCCAGTAAAGACGGGGAAGCATAATTAACCAGATGAGTAATGTTTAAGGAAGCATTACATTATAACGATATAAACTACACTGAATTTTTTGCGAGAATCGCAGTGCCGTATTGCCTGCTATTGTAAGATCATTGGATCCCCCATGAATGACCAATACATCTGGGTGTGGTTGGTATTTAATCTCATCTAAAATAAGTTTGACCAGGCCTTCCCCATGGAGCCCTCTTATCCCTTTCCATGTGATGTCAATGCCAAAGTAGAGGTTCTTTCCACCTGGTCTCTTCGCTGCCCCCCCCCCCCCCCCCAGCCCAATAAGGTATCAAAGATCCCAATATCCAAACTGTCTTGAAATCTGGAATACTTTTTGCAAAATTAGATGTGTTCCATTAAAACTAAGCTATGAATTTACAATCTAATGTAATTTTGAAAAGCTCTTGATTCCCATCTGCCTATGGCTTTAATTTTTTATTCTGAAACCCCTTGTTAAGCAAGGTCTGTAGCTCTACTAATCCTAAAGCTATGTGGTCTAAAATATCCCTGAATGCAGAGTCTTTGCAGAATGGAGAGTCTTTGCAGCATGCAATTAAATTGGTATCTTGTTATGGCTTTGTCATCCATGTGAATAAAAAATCGAACAGAGCCACTGTTAGGGTGTATACGTAAAAATTTGAGTACCCAACATATTGGACATGTGTCAGAATTAGGTTGTCTATATATGTGAAACGTGATTGCGTTTCCCATTTGGTCTGATTTTGACCTTGGAATTAAGAAGCTGACCCTGCTTTTATTAATTGAGATGTGTGCCCTATGAATAGACAAGACCTCACTTACCCTAAGCAAACCGTGTTCGCGATGGAAAAAAAAACAGTGGAAAATAAAACACTTTCGTAGGGGGGTCTACAAATTGATGGCAATGCTAATTATGACCCTTTGTAAAATGGATAAAGTTAAAGGAATTCGAGGATCTGTTGTGATTCCTCGCTTTTTATGGAGACCATGCAAGGCTTTTTTTTAACAATGAAGGATTTGGTGTTATCTTGGATGCCCCTGAATTTGTGAATATCATCATATTCATTTCAATAATCTGTAACGAATTTGAACGGACGCTGCACTACTTTTAATGAGATAAAATTTACACAAGGTCATACTTAGAATTGTGTAATTCTCTTAAAATGATCATTATATAATTTTTATAGATTGCATATGGTACTATTATTGATGATATCATTCGAATAAGAACCTACCCTACGTTAATTAGCCTTCGGGTATGGAAAAACATTGAAACACAATAACGAACTTGAGTATCTTTTGCGTATCTCTGCCATTAGGATGGTGCTGCAAGATTATTTGTAATTGCAGGTCATAGACGCATGTGGCGTTAGTATCTTTTAATGACATCTGCTTTTTCAAAACACTGAAGCTGATGCGAGACGTTTATACACGTTGCCATTTTCCCCCTCTCGTTCATACATGTAATATTTTTTTGCCAACAACAGTGAAACATTTTCAAATAATATTCAAACGTTTGCCTTGTTGGAGTTTAACTAATTGTTTGATTATTTAGAAAAAGAACATAATGGATTCAGAGGAGCAGCGTGCTTTCAAACTTTCCAATGATCCTCATTTACAGACACTTATACCTGATATTTAGTTTACTGTGTACATGTGAATGATTTTCGGATTATTCACTTTTATGCAAAATTTACAAGCATCCATCACCCTTAGTTCTCACTGAACTTCATTCTTGCACTTTACTAATTTGTGTGCTTGACTAACACTGTAGAAAAAATTATATCGTTTGAGAGTCAATTTATGCGCTTTCTACCGGTATTTTATGTCTTGATGAAGTTATTCAAGCATATTTTAAATCCCCTATGTATAACTCTTAGACTTAATAAATACAAAGCCAAAAATTAAATGATCTATGTAATTTGTACATTTTGCTGCCTATGATAAGCGTTAGCCATTTTTGAAACAAATTTATACTATGAAGTAGACCCTTTATTGCTGTTCAAAAATCCTCAGGGTCTTGTTCAGGCAATAAAATGTTCTGAAAACCCGGCTGTCTACATATTATGCAGCAAGATTCATATCGGGTTTGAAACACACAATCCACTTTACAGGTGCCAATGCACCTATTCATGTCTTTAGTTTATTAGTACTCGTCTGAAAAACACCTATATGAACAGTTAAAGGTTCTTCAGCAGTTTTTACAAACCATCGATAATATATCGTCGTCATCCTAACAGTTTGCCGTGGCGTATGTCTCATTTGGAGAATCAAATCCCAATAATCAGAGAAATATTATCCATTACACCTTTATAATCTAATCCTTTTCTGAGGCCTACTCAGTATTAAACTACAATATCAGTGATCGTATTACAACCGATATCCTAAAGGGTAAATTGTCATACATACATACATATACATATATATATAGTGGTAGAGGTAAAACGCTTTTTCATCTCTATGTAAACTCGCAGGATTACAATGCAGAACTTAACGACAAACGTTTCGACTCTTCCAAAGCCTTTGCTTACAGACGGCATCCTTATCCCCATTGGGAGTCTCGTGGTTATCGAAAATGTCCTCGCTATCATCATTTTGTACCGATGTACTCGACTGAACTTCCAAATCCGGCTTCTGTCCATGAATTTAACTTTAACAGATCTACTCACGGGAATAATGTTAAGCACGCCTCTACAAACTTTAAGATTTGGCGAGGAAAATTGTGAATTGAAAAAATACATGTCGTTCTTGTATCTGAATACTTCTCTGCTCACGGTCACTCTGTTTAATTTGGACCGATGTTTTGTGTTTTGGTTTTCGATGAGGTACTACGCTTATATCACTAAACGCCTAATACTAAAGTTTTGCGTTATTCTATGGATTGTGAGCCTCTTGATGACTTACATGATGTTCTTTAATTCCGACAGACCCTTTGGCATCCATTGCGGGTTTATGTATACACTTGAGAAGAATTTCATCAACAATTCTGGAAAATCTTTGATTTTAATTTTCATTGTATCGAACTTGTTCATGTACGGTTATATTCTATCTTACCTAAAACATCGAATGGGAAAGATTTTCAACACTAACTCTACTGGTAATCCGGCACCGATCAACCAATCAAATTTAGCTGTAAAACTTTCCGTTCTTACCGGAACCTTCCTGGTTATGTTTACCCCGTTCATTATCACCCTTACTTTCCCTATTTTAGACTACTCCAAGAAAACTGGAATACTTGTTCACAACCTTACTGGAAGTTTAATGCTTTTGAATAGCGCTGTCAATCCGATCTTGTACGTTTGGAGATTCAAGGAACCACGGTATCTGTTGAAGAGGATGTGTTGTTTCTTTAACACAAAGTTACTGACCAAATTGAATGATCACCATAAACGTGGTATTACTTCTATTGATTTGAAAACTTACGGGAAATCATGAGATGCTTGTGTTATCTGCTTTGAAGGTGAAAATATACTGAAAATTCTAGCCTGTATTAACTTGTATCTATGTTTTTATTTTCAACCGATATTACAACTGTACAAAATTTTTACTGATACTAACTACGCATGGTGACGGGGGTTTTGTTATCGCTCATTAAGAATAACCAACTTGAATATGATTTGAAATTGATACAAAGATATATATTTATTTCTTCAAATTTACATTTTTTATTTTATTGATTGTAAACAAGCAAAGCTGTTCTTTGTTTATTAGGTAACAAGCTGGAAATTTCCAAACTGTATTTGTCTATTTTTAAAGTTTACGAGGGTCGTTCGGAAATTATTGAGACATTTACTCTTACTCCCTTGAGAAAAAAGGTGAACCATTGAAATTTCACTAATAAATTAACTAGGGCACCATTTATAAATGTGAAAATTTTCCAGTCAATGACATCATTAGATAATTCCTGGTAAGATGACAAACTTGCTTATGTCCAGTGACCCAGCGCAACCCCAAACTCATCGCAACGTCATTTCAACGCGCTCCCTTGCTCCTAAGTTTTATACATCTTACAAACAAACGGAACACATGAATTATTCTTCATTTCTCATCTATTTTGTTCATTTTAAGATATCAACATTTACGTATCTTCTCCATTCTTGACTTTTTTGTGAAAAAATATACTTATTTCTATCTAAAAGTCAACTTTCCGTGAATCGTCTGTTAAAGTCATTCTGTACATATTTAAGAACTATTGACATCAGTTTTCGTTTAAAAAGTAGTAGGTATTTAGTCCCTTTATGTTTGATTCTAGTTAAAAAGTAAGTAAAAAAAATCCGATAAAATGAAGCTATTGACTCCTTTATATTGTATATTTTTTGTTTAGGCAATTACTTGGACTGTAAAGGTCTTCTTCCGTGTTCCGACCAATTTAATGTATATTTGCTGCGCCGCCTTCACGTCAAAATTCAATAAACTGTCGTGGTCCGATTTCAATTGCTTGGTAAATTTATTTGCACTATCTCCGTATTTCAACTCGAACACTAGTGAAACTTGCACACAAGTTAGTCACAATAAATAGCAAATTGATCATATATAATTTGATTTCTTTTCCTATTAATTGTTGGTCCACCGACACTAAGTACGTAATTGTTTAAGTTTAATTAATCTCCGAGTTTAAGACTGCGCCGGGTACCCCGACGACGGACTTGTTTATGTACCGTCGTAAACAAAATATTTAAGATTTTTTAATATTACTGTGTTTAATTATTTGTTTAGGTTTATTCAAAGTTTATGCCAATTTTCACCAATATTTTTCACTTAGAAAGAAAAATATTTGTGTTGTCTCAATAATTTCCGAACAACCCTCGTACAATGTTCAACTTACTAGGTTATCCAAAGATTTCAGTTGGCGAGGTACTGGTTACATGATGTTTTGCTACGTATATACGTGTTTCATTATTCGGTACTCTACTATTTAAAAACCTTGACATCCTTTTAAGAGGTTTTCGAATTTTGCACCTGTGATGATTAAGTAACTTATATGATGGGAAGGTTTCTGTATAACCATTTGTCTTTTCGCCAATGCTAGTAAAAACTGTTGTTGACACCATGCCAGCATGGCAAACGATTTCCCTTAAAACATGATCATATTTCTGTTGTTTTTATATTATGCGTTTTTTAATGTTGAATAAAACTACACTCATCAAAATTACTACTATTTGTTCCATGTGCAAAGCTTAAATAGATATAGCGTAAGCTCTCCACAGATGGCAATCTTAGAATGGGGGATAAAATGGGGGCAAAATGGGGGATCAAATGGGGGCAAAATGCATGTAGTTTTATAGTAGTTTCAATACTGCTTCCAAGTACTTGCAAAATTTTGATTAAAGGACAAGGCTTTGTATGATAACAGTGGTTTATTAATTATGACAAAACAATGGTAAAAAAGGTTTCCTTGTTTAAAGCTCCGCGAAACATTCAGTTTCATTGTCTGTTCTTTTTGTGTTTTCTTTTGACAAACGCGTTCCATGTTCAAAAGCCATGCATACAGTGGTCATTTGCAGGAAATCTTGACCAAAGTTAATTATACCATCAAAGACTAGATTTAGGGTCTACATGTCACGCTGCAAGACCTTAGTAAGGAGAACTTTTTTATATACCATATATAATAAACCAAGCGACATCTGATATTTACTAAAGATTGCAATTCATTACATGAAAGGAATGGTCTAACCCCATCAACACTTTGATTTCATAATTTCTATGTCATATAATTAACAAACGTAAATCCTATTAACACACAGGTCGTACATGTACATCCGCCTTTCTCTGGAGAAGCAGACGACAAAAGTGACGGGTTGTTTTTTTTTCAAGCAGGCCCGCAGTCCTTGACCGCGAAATGTTCAAATTTCTGTTCTTGTCGTTCCAATAACCATGGAGGCAAAGACATTGTACTTTCCAGATTTATGATTAAATTACGTTTCTCACTTGGAATGCCCAGTCGGCCTATCCTTATAAAATTAAACTCTTATTTCGAAACTATTCATATATAAATATTAAAAACCAAATTTATTTTAATACTTAAATTCTAGACAAGGCATCAAAACAGTTGCTACCGAACCTAACGAAGCCTCAGTCGAGAAAATCACAGTGTTGATACATAAAAAAAAGGTTAAGAAGTTTTAGTTAACAGTATTTTTCTTTGTCTCGTATATAGAAATATTTCTGTGATGAAAATCAGTGGGTAAATAAAGTAAATTCCCTCTATAGTGGGTAGATTGGTAGAGTAATGATGGTTTGTATGCTAATATAGTCGCTCAAAAATGTGCATGCAGTATTGTAACTCTTAATTATTAACATTAACATATTAACATTTCATTTTGTTATACATTCATAAATCTAGGCATATACCGGGGTATTTCATTACTAATGTTGCTATGTGCTTCTGGTTTAAGCCGTACCATCGGCCTCGAATTTTTAGGCTATTAGCCAAACCCGTGACGTCATTTTATATGATAAGGGGTTACGAGAAATCTTAAGTGCTTTTTACGAACGCATTCGTAATAGTTTTCACTTAAGATTTCACTTACGAGTTATCCTTTCCCTAAGCAACGATCTTAATTCA
>WFKH01011801.1:19648289-19660746 GCA_016163765.1 Magallana hongkongensis
TTTTTTTATTATTATTTTTAAACCTTTACAGCTCATGTGCAAACACATGTGTACATTTACACAGAGTTTCTATCATTTTCAATAATTAACCGTGAACATCGTTTGCGAGTATTTCTGCTTTTCCCCCAATGCAACGTGTTTCAAACATGTCAAATGTTGTCAATTTTATCAACTTTTTGTCGTGAACAAAACTCGATAACTTCCTTACAGGCCATCGAGATTTCCACTTTGCTTTTCATTTACTCGGGCGATCCAAATATTCAACTTCAAAAACAGCTTTGCAGGTTAGTGGTTTGTTTTTATCAATATTTCCTTTGTTGCGTTCGTTGCAAACCTTGAAATTCTGATTTTTCTGTAGCTCTACGGAAATGTTGGTTGAAAGAACGTAGAGCTACAGTACTTTTCATACAAATACCTTGTGTGCAAAAAAAAACTCGTGCTTCTTTTAGACGTTCTAACCAAATTTATTAAATGTTCTGTGGAAATATTTGATTTTTTTTACTAAAATTTGTTACTCTAGGGAAATTTTGAGTCAGCTCTCTTGATCTGTTGTCGCTCACAGAACCAGATACATATTTCTGAGAGAGAGAGAGAGGGAGAGAGAGAGAGAGAGAGAGAGAGAGAGAGAGAGAGAGTTGTCTTAACGAAAGTTGACTCAACGAGAGATGTCATATTGTCATATTATAGTATTATAGTTACACTTATAATATCGTAAAAGGCACAATCATTCTTTCACCAGAGGTCGTGCTACACAGGCGTCGCTTACACCTCTGTCAACGCCGAAAAAATAATTAACGGGCAAAGACTTTGTGGCCAAGTTTAAAAAGATTATAGAAGTTGACATTGCCGTTAATTTGTATAAAATCAACGATGAATCGGTAGCGTGCAGAAACTGCTTTTTCAAAACTTTCAAACATCATGCGATCAGACCTCCGCAAAATAGTTCTCCCAGTAACTTTGAAATAAAATAATTAAATGTATTAAAGGTATAAATCGAATTATTTTTAATCATATTTATAGATAAAAGAAGTAAATACATCGATTTTAATTACACTTTGCCCAACGCTCCAGTTTGTACAAGAATCTTGTGCGTCGGGCGTTGACAGAGGTGTAAGCGAAGCCTGTGTAGCACAACCTCTGGTGAGAGAATGAGGCGCAATCAGTCTGACTAAAGAAGGTAGCTAGGGACAGTTTCGGATAAAGTACCTGGAAATAGAGAAATGGTTTTTAATGATTAGGCCCCTATTATTTGTGAGAGGGGTGTCTCCTGTTGAAATTGGCATTCAATATGTAGGCCCATGTTAATTTTTAGGTACATGTACATGAGAATCAGAAGTAAAATGCGAAACTTGCGGCTATTACTGTCGGGTTGACTTTACACAGTGAAATTGCAAGTTACAGACGGTACAGACTGGAGGTATACAAAAGGTAGGTGGATGGGACAGTCCTAGTAAACTATACACCGGTAGGTTGCTGACATGTAAACGTGCAACATGCATATAGTACGAATTGTAAACTCTTTGCATGGAATTAGCTGGGGGAGGTCTAAAAAGCTGAAAAATCATTAAAAAGGCAAAATATGACAGGATCAAAATCTCAGGAAAACCAGTATATAGAAAAAAAAACGTTCGGACGAGTAATTTTCAGAAACTGGTGTTAGGCCTCATAAGAAGTGAATTAAACGTCTTCGTGTTGAATAGGAGCTGAGGAAATTCTAGTTACAGAGTTCCGAAGTCACACATCCACTGGCTACAGTGACTTGTATAAAAAAAAAACTATCTCGTGCCACATTAGCTGTATTTACATGTACTAAACTCGATAGAGTTCTCTCGCTTTCTGCATTTGTGTCTTCTTGATAGTGGTGCGCTTTGTGAAATGAAGATACTCAAATTTACCGCTTTTCTTTACCTTGTAAACACTAGTTTAGGATTACATTTAGAATAGTAATACCGTATATTTGGTAAATTGTCTACCATAAATATATATACTGGTTGTTGAATAAATTGATGTATTTCTTGCTTTCAATTACATGACAACAAGCTAATGAACTTTTTCGACTACTTCATTAAATATAAAACATTCTATGAAAAAAACCCATAAAATTGAGGGTACTTAATTATCTTTAAGGAAGACTCTCAAATCGGCAAATATTGATTAAACCAATTAAACCATAAAAGAAATGGCTATTTTGCATTTGCATCAATTTGAAAAAAAAAATAATAACTGAAAATTTATTAAATTTCTACACTATGATCTTTTTATATAAATTCAAACATATATAGTTGAAATTTTATTTCAACAAGAAACGGCAATGATGCATTTCAACTCGTCATCTGCGGATCCGTAAAGAATGCTTTGTATCCACTATAGAAGGGTGCATCTTTTAAAATTTTTAAACATTTATATATATATTAAACAAAGGCCAACTTCTTGCAATACAGTCTAAACTTGAATAATGCATTGTCATAGTAGGGGCTTACGTGATGAAGATTACTCGCTTGTGAGGTTCTTAGAAGGCAACATTTAAAGTCTCTATATACATGAAAGTTCCAAATATGGTATAAGAACTAGACAAAAAAATCAATCAATCGTTCCAATTAAATATTGAGAGCAGAGCACTGGAAGAACAGGAACTGGGGCGGGGGGGGGGGTGTAAAATATTCCAAAATTTTATAGCTGAATATTATTTTTGCTAAAGAAGTGTGTTAATGAAGTATTGATTCAAAAATTCATGTTAAGATTACATTGAATTAAGGATGATCTCCATCACAATCGTAAGTGGCTGGAATGCGTGAGGAATGTGACGAAGCATCCTGTCTGGAACAACGAAAATCAATGGTACTTAATATTTCCGAGATGTTTTGGATGTTATTTACACGGACAATGACAATCTTTCATTACTGAACTTTTCATACCTTGACAACATGTAAAACGTGCAAGAAACGCACGTGTCTTGCAATTTTCAATTGTTAATAAGTACTGGATAAATAAAGTAGTCAATGTACTCATGAACAATTGAAAATTGTAAAACAAATTTGCAATACGCGTGTTAATTTCAAGATAGATGCACACACAGACGTGGGTTTTTGGGGTGGGCGCATATCCTTAGTCCAATAGCACAGCAAACATGCAAAACCTTAAGTGTCCTAATATCTAATTTTGAGCTCGCTTTGTTTGGCAAAGCGATAAAATATCAATAATATGTCTATCGTCCCTATGGAACAGCCGCGGATGAATAAATTTTCCCGATGAATATTCTCCTGGAGTTGCCACAAAGCAATTACCGTGATTGATTGATAATATTCTATTTAGCGTTACAATATATGGATGAACGATTGTGGAGACCCCTTCTTTTATACATTAACAAACAACTCCCACAAATTCACTACCTTCCCAAGATCCCATTTCCCCGGATTTCCCTTGCGAATTTGTAAAGATCCTGGTCAGAGTTGTAAAATCCTTGCAATGCCAAGAATGTATGTGTCTACTACTGGATAAGTTGACGTCTGGAAAAGAAAAATGTCTCCTACACTTGAAATCGGAAACTTCTCCTTTTGAGGAAGCACGCAACACACTTGATATTGAAGAATACGTTTCCCCTTGCTTGAAGTACCAGACGATTGTCATATAATGAGAACATTGTTCATAAAATGGTGATTATATTTATTCTGAAAATTGATTATGGAACAAATAGAAATAAATAAATGAAATAGATATTCAAGCATGGCGAAATTTTTGTATAACTTCTTGATTAATGGTAAAAGCATCTTACAAATGTAGGTCACAAGCCACATGCATGTAAAAAAAATACCACAAAAGTATAGTGCGTAGTGCACCAACCAATATTTCAGTCTTTTTCAAACTGATCATTGCATTGTTCGGGAGAAAACGCTCGAAGTGTATAAAATTTTCGAAGTTAGACAAAGAGTTCGACCGAAGAAAGAATATCTTAAAATGGAAGCCAACATTTTTGAATGGCTCGCATGTATAGTGTTTATCAAAGAGTCACGATCTAACTTTCGATTTTGAGCATTCCGGAAGCAATAATTGCATTTTTTTGTTGAAATAAAGTAGCCCTATTTAGTTTTAGAACGCAGCAATAAAAAATTGAACACTTTATAATAGCAAATGTTATTTTTAATGTGCTGGTCGATTTTCTTTTTTCTAAATACCCTTTACACATATTTATTTGTCGCTTTTTTTGGCTTTGCAACACTTTACTTTGCACAAACAAAGAGTAGATATCCAGTAAATGTCGCCAATATTTTGTGATTCTTTTTAATACCTTTAGGTTTAAATGCCCCCAAAACTATTTATATTTTAAGGTTGTGTGTGTTAATTCATTAATTGTTTTAAGAGAAAACAAATTGTAAAACCCATATATTTTTAAAATTGTAAAGAAAAAGAAAAAAAAGAAAAGCGAAATAAATGTTCTTTGCGATTTGTGGAGAATTCATCGTTTCCATTTCTATGTTAGAATATTAGCCATATAACTAAAGGCGTATATGTATATATTGGCAATTGTCTGTTAAAGCTGCCACTTCACGCATTTCAAGGTGTGCGCATGCTATTGATTCGTGTGCGTTCTTTAATGGCGTTCACGTCACAAGGATAAACAAAGTGTCCAACGAATCGGATGCTCCTCAACAGTCTAATGCATTTAGCATTTCTATAGAAACGTTCCTCTCTTCTTTGAATGTTAAAGATTAAAAGTGCATTCGTTTGATATTGATTGACAGCTACTAGAGGGCCGCGGCTGCCCATGCTCGTCTCTCGCGCGGTTTGAAAGTTCTGAAATAATTTTATAAATTGATCCTTGTAAACATGGTATGAACGAGCTCATTTTTCAACTCAGTCAATTGCATAGTGTTAATACTATTTAAAATCTATATCGGTTAGAATTAATTTAGTACTGAGACAGCGACTGGGACGCTCTGAAGTGAGATAGACTAAATTGGTTTTAGAGAGAGCGAGGTGTGACAAGGAGTCATTTACTTGGACAATAATTTGAGTAATGGTATTCGACAGTCCACGCTAGTCATGTTGGCACTTAATTTATGAATCACGCACTTGTAAATATGGGATTCGACTGCATTTCTATCGAAATGATCGAAGGGAATGGAAGTGGTTTAACCTCTTTCGATGAAAACAACACTATTGCTGGGACTCTAATATCAAAGGGAACTTGGAACCTGGAATACATTTGTTTGGCAGTTTATCTAACCGTATGTTCTTTTGTTGGAATTTTAGGAAACGTTCCAGTTCTAATTGTGTATTTCCACAAACGTGATCAAATGGTTTCGAATACTTTTATTAAAGTTTTGGCCATCTTAGATCTCTCGGTATGTATGCTTATTATGCCATACACCATGGTCTATGAACTGCATATGGTTAGTTCGGATGTAGCGTGTCGTCTTTTTGAGTTTTTTCGCCATTTCGTTATAGCAGCATCGAACATTACACTTGTGGCAATCAGTGTGGAAAGGTATATCGCCGTGTGCCACTTGGCCTGCAAAATGTCCGTGGATCTTGTGAATAAAGGAATAATTTGTATAGTTTTGATCAGTTGTATTATGGCGGCCCCAGCTGTCGGAACTTTTGCCGTTGTATCATACGAGAGTATAAAGGAGATTCATTGCTCTTACGACGAGTTTCATGTGAGTAGTGGAGAGTTTTGTCATTTTACATACTCTGAAATGGGACAGTTGGCAGTGTCCATCTACCAAGGGTTTCTTGCTCTCTCGTTCATTGTAACGTTAGGAACTATCATGGTTCTGTATTTCATAGTTTACTATGTTTTATGGAAACGTTCCAAATTACGACGTCGACGTCATGTTAGATCGCAAATGGTGTCCGACGTGTTAGAACTTTCTTACAGTAAAGAAAATGGTTTAGCAGATAGGAATAAATACGCAGACGAGGAGCATTCTAAATCATTGATAGGACCAAACGAGGGAAAATACTTGGAAATTGACAATTCCAAAACGCTTATCGAACCCGTCGAGAAAAACTCTGTGTCCGAGAAAGACTCGGAAATGTCCGTTCAAGATCAGGTTGTAGAAAAGTACGTATCGCCATCCGAGAGACCTAGATGCCGAATGAAGCACACAACAAGCGTGTTGTTAGAAAGAGAGCATCTTCGGCGAGCCGCGCACAGAAAAACTGCCCAAATGTTGTTTTTGTGTAGTGTGATATACTTAGTGACATGGCTGCCATTTTGGCTAGATATCTTTGGACTCACTGGAAATTTACTACTTAGGTATTTGTTCTTTATTGGAAATGCTTCAAATCCGATAGTTTACGGAATTGTTAACACCCAACTTCGAAAATCGTT
This sequence comes from Magallana hongkongensis, assembly GCA_016163765.1. Taxonomy (NCBI): domain Eukaryota; kingdom Metazoa; phylum Mollusca; class Bivalvia; order Ostreida; family Ostreidae; genus Magallana; species Magallana hongkongensis. The sequence continues at coordinate 19,654,624 of WFKH01011801.1, forward strand.
TAAGAAGTTATTCTTTGATTTTCTACAAAAACTTTTCCCATGTGTTGTAAAAGAATAAAGATTAAATTGAAATGTAATTCAGTTATGAATGCTCAATGAATTGTCAGATTGCTTGGTGCAATAAATTCAGTAAAATTATAACGTTTGTTACCTTCAGTAAAAAAGGTTTAAAGTTTGTTTTTATATGATTGATTTTGAGTAACATATGTAGCAAGTGATGAAACATGAACATCAGACTGCGAAGTTTAGATGAATGGGCAACAGATTTTCTTGAAAAATCGTGCACATGAAATCTATCTAAAAAATCCGTACAGTTAAGTAGATCAATTGTAACAACTGTTTAATAAATCACACCGTCTATCACAGTATGTAAACACTGATAAGGGGAAAATATAAAGCTTATATTCATTACAAAGCATATTTTCATTAATATAGTAGAATCATTTGTTGACTACAGTAACGTTCTTAAGCCCCACCCCCCCCCCCCCCCCCCCCAAAAAAAAAAAATAAAAAATAAAAAAATGCATAACACTCATCTTTTAAAATATGATACATTTTTAATAAATAGATGACATGTTTTAATTACCATAGAAACTATATGCGGCATACACTTTTAAAAGATAATAGTATAATAACTACTCTCAGACTGGTGTTTATTTTAAGGCAGATCAATTAATTTTGACCAAAGTGAACTAAAAGTGGACTTCGTGAATGGAAACTTATCTGTATTATCGGTTAACCCAAACACTGCTCTAATATCATGGTCATCAGCCGGGGTCGAACAAGATAGCGCAAGAAAACCCCGATAGTAAAAACCTGTTGTTATTAGATTTACGAGAGAGTAATGAACTAATTTCCCAAGTTGTCAGGGTTGTCTTTCTTGTCGGTTTCGACACTTTTCTTGACAAATTGAGCTCGTTACAGAGATGGTACAGTTCTCAATTGACAGCACCACTGTTCTTGACATGCAGTGATGAATGTTAAAAGTTCAGCGTATTAAAGAAAATTAAAAATCTTCTCATCTTCATCTTCTCGGGTCACCGCTGTCAGCGACACATCTAGTTATCATTAACCTATATAAAATGTACTAAAGACAACGTTAGTCAATTACATTTGAATAACAAGCCTAAATTTAGAATGTATGCCTGATAAAAAGATGCAAAGTACTGCTTATATACCTATCATAGTCGTGTACTCTTAAGGTTTTAATAAAGGGATAAGGAATCATTCTTTGAGTATTATGAGGTGATCAAATACGGGTGATCAAATTCAATAAAGCCCGAATAAAGCCCTTTGGGCTTTATTATAGATTCGATCACCCCCGACCGTCTTTGATCACCTCATTATATTTAAATAATGATTCCTTATTACTTATATTTAATATATAATTTTCAGCACTTGTACGATTAAATATTAAAATAGTCATTGATGAAATGTATTGGACTATACATTACAAAATCGATTTGTATGTTATCATGGGCAAAGACACTGAAAAATGTAAATATTAAAGCATATATACTTACTGTACATGCTCTGATTTCTACGCAGAAACTAGCATTAGCATGAGAGAAGTATATATACACGAAATTAAAATGGAGAAAAAAATTAAACTGCACGATCTTACATTCAAAATAAATTTGAAAGGACACAAAAATATGCACTACGTATATATTTTACAAGTATATATCCGATATTTATAAGAAATAATTTGTTTGGGCTGACCTTTAATTTTTTTTTCCATTTTAGGTTTTAAAAAGTTTGTCTCTTATGCAGTTACGAATAATTTAAATGACTGGCGGACAGAAGGATACCATGTTAAGATATTCAATTTACATGTAGTATCACCGTGAACAATACGTGAGCGCGGCAATTAATTAACACCAATGTAGGGTCTTATGTGCCAATTGGCACAAAGTGGGTAGGTGGTAGCGAGGTAAGATTTCCAACGTAAGCCCAAAGCAAACCTATTCCATTTAATAGTAAATACCGTTTTGTTCAAGTATAATCTTGTGAAACCCTTGCTTTCCAACTATGAAATAGCTATTGCTTATTTGGTTGGTATATTAACTATGCTTTGGTATTTATTTAATCAAATTAACTGCTTAGAATTCGCCTCATCTCAATTCATTGAGTACCAGTTGGGATCTCTTTGGGTTGATATTTGCACAAAATCACAAAATGGTAAAATATATGTTGCCATCGTATCCGATATATGCAGCAGACTATCTCATAAACAAGGCGGGAATACTTATACTGAGTAGATTTTCCACTAAGAACGATGTATAAGGTTAATCTCCTTGATAAAGATGCGCGATTTAAAGGTTCTACTAAAAAATCATTGTTAGTTTTGTTATAATATGTAAATGTATATGAGTAAATGATAAAAGATAAGACCGGAGACTTAACAGAGTAGTGAAGGCTTCAATTGGTTATTTATATATTGAAAAAGGATTCATGTTTATTGATTATGTATATGAGTGAAAATATACCATTTAGCATGTTTCCTTGAGATTTCTGGACAAATGAACTGTAAACGTTTAACAACTATCGTGTAGATATGATATTTTGTTTGATAGAGACGTGGTTTAGGCGAAAGTTTATCACAAAACGTTTCACAACTTCATGGCAGCAAACGTGAAAAGCAATCACTGGCTATTAAAACAATTAAATACTTCCTGATAGTTCATACATGTACGTGATATGATGCCGCATGTATAAATGATAACACATTTAGCATCAACGGGTTTATTTTAGAAGAATAATTCACGGTCGCTCCATGTACATTGTTAGTACGTGTGTTACATGTAACACACGAGAAATAATGTTACTTTTAATTATATATTTTGACATCTCTCTTTGAAACCCTTTTAAGATTATTTATGTTGAGAAAAAGTTTTGAATAAGTATAATATGATTCATATTAAGAATTATAAAATCACATAGACGGAATATCTAGAACGTCCGTTGTCATCATGTCGTCATTACGCCATCATCACGACGTCATCACATACAGACCGTTGTTTCAATCTTGCCGATTGAAGCTCTGTCGATCTCTAAATAGCCCACGAAAAATAAACTTCAGAAACCGGACATAATTTAACAACATCAAAACTATTTATCATACATCAGTATTTGAATTAAATATCAACAATAAACAAGTAAATTATTTTCCAAACGGGTTTCTACAAATGGTTTATTTTCCCGATGTTGATGGCACTATTCAAACTGGTTAGATCCGGTTTTTGCATTTGTTCTTAGACCATTTGTTTATAGATTATAAACTGCTTATTTTTGATTCTTTAGAAATAAATGAGATAATATTCAGTGGATGTAAACATTTTGAATTTACGTTATTATTCTACAGAGAGGCATCAACCGGATAAAATCACGTAAATGACCAACTTTATCTTTTTGCTAAATAAACAGAATGGAATACAATGTTACCTCAGTTCTAATTGTAATAAAAACAAACTTAAAAATTCTATTCACAACAACATTTTTTTAGAAATTTGTGTAACGATTTTTTAATGCCCCAAATAATGCATATCTGGGTAAAACTAAGCTCTTTTCTAAAGTGTCATTATATTACTTGTAAAATTATTGTTCTTGGCCATTGATTCTCCACTGAATTTTTTTTTTAAATACCAGTGCTTTAAAACAATTCAGTAGCCTCTCACAATTCAGTAACAATCTCACAATGCACATGTACATCAGTATTTCAAAAAAAGAAATAAGGATATTGCTTAGATCAGTTTTAAGAGCTTGTTAACTTCCTTAACCTATGATAAGTTACAGCTTGTGCTAAGATAAGAATTGTTTGCCTAATGTTGAAGAATTTACAATGTCATGTAAACTGATTACAAATAGCATATTTGTTAAAAAACTGTTAAAAAATCAATCTTGAAGACAGGCCGTATTTTAAGACCGTTTATTTCAGCTACAGCTATTTGTAGGCATTAGCATTATTATAAAAAGTAATTTTAAAAAATCATGTACATGCAGAAAACACCTTGTGTTATACCTGTAAAAATAGTTAACACTGGTTAGAAGGGGAATTATATCACCTATGAGTGATTATGTTAATTACATTAAATGTTAAACATTTAACATTTAGTGTTAAATGTTAATGTTAATCATGTTAATCCACACCCTTTTTCGTACTTAGGTTTTGGTTATTGGTTAGCATTTTCATTTCAGATACATGTACATGTACGGTGAAAAGTAATGATATGTAATAAAACGGAAAATCAATGTGCTTCACTAGCTACTATACAAATCAAGCGAACACCTGCAAATTATGTCTATTTCGTTGAACAAATATTGTAGTTCATCCATCGTTTATATACATATTCTCACATCCTGCATCTCTAATAGCAACAAAAGGTAGGAAGAACACAATTCGAACATTGTGATTGTGAAGCATTTCAACCCTGTATTCAGTAGAGAAATAAAAATTTAAAAAAAAAATGTTATAAAACTGATGTGTGTGCTGTCATTTGCACATGACTTGTACTGTTTGATGAAATATGAAAGATATTTTTCTAAACAATTTATAACTTTTGACTGTCTCAATTTCTCAAAACATAATGTTTTATGCTACATTGTCCAGATAGTTTGTATTATGACTCCATTAAGCTGATTTTATTATACCTATTGTTCCTCAGGTGAGCGATGTGGCCCATGGGCCTCTTGTTTATATCCTTATCAATGTCCATGCAACATATATTTTATTTATGAAAATTGACATCCGTTGCTATGGGAACAAGACAAAGCTGTAGGGCTACATTTCAGTATCGACACAACTTCTTAAATTTCATTTTTTTTAAATATATAATTTGCATTTCTTACACGAATTACGTTTTTCGAAATGAAATGTATCAACTCCAAAGAAATCAGTTGGAAAAGGACGTATATACACTCACGGGATTAGCAACTTCTTTACCGCCATGTTTACATTTACTTCTGGAAATAGCATGCACCTTTTGAAAAATTCGCAAATTTTGAGACGGATCTGTTTCAGAAATTTTGAATTATCATGTTCAAAACTGAATGAGATATAAGGAAAATAAATACCCGATTTTAACGTCATTGTGGACACGGCATATGTGAGAATTTAATCATCGTAATTATGATCCTATACGGGAATGAAGTAAAATAACACATTCCTTATTTATTAAAAGATATTGTGTTAATGTTTTCAATAGAATAGAAGAAGATTGATGCATAAAACGACCTTTGAAATCGCGTCACGCGAGACTTTCGATAGTTGCTTATATGTCCCTGGTTGTAAATAAACGCATATAAAAAAACATAGTAAACTGAAAATAAAATTTAAAGATAATAAAGTAAAAAAAGCGTCCATAACTCATACTGCTCGGACAACGATTATGAAACTTTTTTTTTTCAATCACTATAAATTATGAGAACTAGAACCTAAGAGTTTACTATGTATGGCCTAAAATCAAGAAGTGGAACGGAAATCTATGTGCTTTTTGTAAAGACAGAAACCAATACCGGCCCTATAGGTCAATTCTTTTGTTATATACAATTGATCCTTTCAATATACTTTTCATTTGATGAAGCATTTTTAATCACGCAAACTTTTAACATGCGATGGGTTTGGAACATATTCTGTTTAAAGGGGCTTATACACGATTTTAGATCAAAATTTTATTTTCTATTTTTTATGTATAAAATGGCTTACTTGCACATTTTGAATGATTGACCAACAATTTGAATGTTAGACGTCAAGTTATAAGAGAGATACAGAGGTAAGAATTCATTGTTATGTAAACAAAGCTCGAGGCTTATATTTGTTTACAAATAATGTAAAGTATGAAATTACCATTTCTTTGACAAAATGACTCGTGGAAAAGAAGGTAAACTAATTCAATGTGTTCATAAATAATATTATCAACAGAAGAAAACAACATTTGACTGAAACTTATACCAATAAAAACACATATGTACATGTAAACAATAACAAGGCTCGAGCTTTGTTTACAAAAGAAAGAATTTCAAACTCTTCATCTTGCTTTTAACTCAATATTTGACTTTCAAATTTTGACACAGCATTAAAAAGACCCATATTTACCATTCTAAACATTAAAAATGTAAAAATAA
>WFKH01011801.1:19660756-19671392 GCA_016163765.1 Magallana hongkongensis
AAAAAAAAGCCTGGAATTTTTTTAGCCAATTTTTGCAAGAATTTTACCTTTGAAGCCCTATATCTAAAAATCGACATCACTGACCCCCATGTTTTATTTTGTCAATATAGTACTGAAGATATATCTAAAAAGGCTTAAATTTATAAAAATCTTGACATTCAGAAACTTTTTATTCCAAATCGAATTGTTACTATTAAAAGAATTGCCAATTTTAAGTGCAAAAAGGTCACGAAAAAATGCAGCTTTGTACAGAATTTTTTTCTTCATATCTCTATGATCATTGTGCATAATAAAAACAATGTTTGATGTAATTATTTCGCTTAGTTAAGAATACTGGCAACAAATGTCAATCGGGTTGAAATTGCATTTTTGCACTTAAAATGCAATTTCAACCCGATTGACATCCCTTTTTTAAAAAAATATTTTTTAAAGTATGTTTTGTATACAGATTTCAATGACATTTCAATGATATACATGTACTTCTCAAGGAATTCTTAATACAACATTGAAGAGTGAGATACCTTAAGCAGTTAATGAAAAACAGTTGCTAAATATCACATTTAGACGTTGTCGTTTCTTCCAAACATAGCATCATAAATATCATTTGTTTACCCACAAATATATATTTTTTCATACACTACTAGTATTTAAAATATAAATAAGAAGATGTTTCAATGAATAAACAAAGCTTGCTATTAATACAGTTGAGTGCAAAATAACAGTGATCTAAATAATAGACAAACTAAATTTCACGGTGTGCTAGACTTGTATTCAGAGTGAAGGTGTGATTTTTGAGTATACGTTCTGTCATAAACACTTACTGGTTGTCAATAAGTAGTACAGTGTACTGTCAGAAACACCAATACGATATATCGGCCGTGTGACTTATACAATTCTCTTTCTGCTGGTGTCATTTCCATCTCCTTTTTCTTCCGTCGAGTTTCATTTATGATTAGAATTGACAACTACTCTTTATTTTACATTTAAATGTGATAAAATCCAACTATGAGAGCGAAGAAATATCTAGGTTATTAGGGGTTAAGTGGTTATTTTGTTTGTCGCGGGTAAAATTCAGCGCCTTTTTGTATTTTTAATATCATATATGTGAATTTAAAAAGTAGTTCAATTCCGTTTATAGCAGATACATGTAACCGCTATTAAAACACAAGTCAATGCTAAAATAAGGAGAGAAAAATCATACACTTATTATCAGACGCGTGGGGAGAAATTTATTTTATAAGGTTCGAACTTCTTAGGTAATCCCCCGCACCTAGGAAATTTAAACGACTTATGTACATCTCTTATATAAAGATATCTTATGTTTGAAGGTGTGCATCAGTACATATATAATATAGAACTGCATTAACAAACACACGTGTATACTTTATACTTTTCTGGTTATAGTTTCATTTCTATGTTTATTTTCTTAACATTACAACGTGTTCTCAATCTCTGACTGTGGTAGCGCTATTGTTATTTGACATTATCTGTACTGGGCAAGAAAATTATGTATTTTTGGTCGTTATCTGAAGGGTTTTAATATTTTCCAAAATAATTTTATTATATTAAAAGTCTAAAAAAAACCCATTAATTAATAGCGCAAAAATTAAAAAGAAAACGCCCACTATAATTAATCGAACACCCTCTCAGTCGAGAGGGAATGTCTACAATCCTCCGCCTATCGCACTGAGCTACGTTGACACATAACAACCACTGTGAATAACTTTTATAGTTTGACAATTATAAATTAAGTTAGAAGTTTTTGTGAAAACCACGAATTTTGACCCATCATGGGTCTAGACTCCACTTTAATCAATCAATATCAAAAATGAACGAACATTTATCCTTTTAAAAAAAGTACTTTTTGGATGGAGTCAAGACCCATTTATACCAAATATTTGCAATTTAGCACAGTAAATGCACGATTTAAGCATAAAACGTCGTGTGGCTTAATTTGGAAACCTATAGCTTTTGTGTTTACAGAACGTTATTGGCATGCATCGTGAAATTTATAGTATAAACAATGTATACAAGCCAAAAATAAATATTTTAGCAACATTTGAAATAGGTTTTTCTTTTTTTTGTTTTTTTTATGCTCCAAGTGGGGTATATATAACGCCATCTACGCCCCTGTCCAAATTTGCTAGCCAAGTGCTTCTCTCTCACCTCTTCTGAAGTTTTAAAACGTTTGATATTAAAAATTGAAAAAACTTATTTTAAAACAACGATCTAATCCCACCAAACCACATCCCTATTTGTTATATGTGGTGTAGCACTTTGAGAAACGACTAGTATAACGTGCTTTATAATTGCAATCATATACGAAATGGGGTCAATAGTGCTTTGCTTTCGATCCTTTTAAGGAGTCAGAGTGGTCAAAAAATTACCCATCCGATGTACCTTAAATATCCAATATAATCCAAAAAAATTAATAGCTAACAGAGGCTTTGAAGACAACAACAAGACTCTAATATGTATTTATAAGCAAGCTGGGCAAGAATAAAGTTTAAAACTTGGGAATTAATAAGTTTAATCAAAAAGGACAAAAATTTCAATTTAAGATATCCACTTCTAATATACACTGTATATGACAAGGAAGAATAAGAATGTTAAAGAATGTTTGGAAAGCTATTTGATTCAAGTCTGAAAGACCAAGGAAATATTTAACAACATGATAGATTAGATAAACAACAACGACAAGACCGAATGAGCAAGTATGGACTACTGCCTTAACCAATGTGGCCACTCATTAACCATCTACGAGGTCTCCAACAAGACAATATAAAGAAATGTTACACCTTTTGTATATGAGTTAGTATCCCGCCAAGACCCAATAGTCTCGGACTATAAAGCGTGTCTTCCAAACTATAGTCTTAGTAGAAGAAGAATTTAGGAATCTCACCTTGAGAGATTCAATGGACGAGAAGATCCGAGGTACAAGAATTGAGATAAAAATAAAAGAAGTGGTTAGCCAGTGTAGGAGCAGGCAGCAAGCAGACTGAATCCATCATAGTGGGCACTAGTATACTGAGGGCTAAAATAAACCAACAAAGATATAGTTGGGTGAGGATCAACACAGAAAAACGTCGGATGGTCTAGGCAGAAATTTGTCAAATGGAAGGAGAGCTGAGATATGCTAAAGTATCCTAATGCTAACATCCGAAAAGCTAACATGAACGACAGAAAGAAAGCTGATACTGGAAGTGGAATGGAAACTGGATTTCACATCCCATCTGGTAACTTTTAAAATATGTGCGTGATCTGCTAGATACATCACCAACAAACCTGTTTAATTGCTTACAGAAAGAAATGTAAGCTTTGTTTAAAAAAAAAAGAGGCACTTATTTATTTTTTTACCTTGCAATTTTTTAACATAGAATAGATAAAAAAAAGTTAAAGACCCAGCTAACAATGTTAACGGAATCAAATTCACTACAGGGCAACTCACAACTGAATAGCAAAGGTTAGAAAGAGAAATAAAACTTCTGCCCCAGTCCATCTTACTAGTTTGTATGGATAGGAGTCTCAACGACCGACGAAGGTTTGACGCGACTGACGACGTTTGTAAATCAAACACCGCTCTCAGTGTATTTGGTAATGATACTAGTAGTTTTCAACAATTATCCAGAATGCAATTCAATAAAGATAAATTAATAGTCAATATGAAGAGAAAGGAATGATGTCTGGACTAATAATAATTATTATCAAACATGAGATCAAAATGCATTTATTTCTATTATTCAATTCAATTTAAATGTGGTTTGTTGCATCAGAATAATGAATTTTACATTTAACTATCGTATTTTAATTTTGAATTATCTATTTATATCCTGAAATTTATTCATATTGCCAACAATGACAAACATGTTTTTACATACTGCCATTTTTAAAAACAAATTGGAATTATTCATTGGGCAACTTGTCTACATGTATATATGTATATTCTATCCCGTTTATGATTCGATTTGTATATTGAAAACACTTTGTTCTCCGGCCATATCATATGTTTTATACCTGTGCAAGCAAATCTTGGGGATATACTGGAATCACCCTGCCCGTCCGCCTGTCCTTCTGTCCGTCCGTCCGTCCGTCCATCTGTCTGTCAGTCAGTCTGTCTGTATGTCTGACGGTCTGCCTGTTTGTCTATTGACACAGTTTTTTTCCGTACATGAATTTGAAAACTACTGTATGGAATAATCTGAAAATTTGTTCTTATGTTGAAAATCATCATGTAGATAAGACAAGGTTAATGATTTTATGAGAGTCTTCTCTTTTCATAGTCTATATATTGTACACTTATGTTGAAAAGGATGAGGGATCCTTACAAATTTTGTGAAATTAAAGAGTAAACGCAAACAAATATAACTTCATACACCTCTAAAGCAAAAATAACTATATCCAGATACTAGTATTTGTTTGTTCTAACTTCTCACTTCATAACCAAATATATGTTTTATAAGTATTCTATCCAATCAACAAATTCAACATTACTGCTTAAATTTTTTAAGGTTTTATTAAGAATTCAAAGACAAGTGTGGCTGAGTTCATTTGTCCCAAGGGGCCATTATCTGAGCAATGGTTTAGATGGAACATGTGTGGGGAAAATTAATAATCCATAAAATGGGCAGTGGTTTGTGGGTTATACTGTGTCGTATTTACCAAATACTTCTATCATTATAAATAAATGTATAAAATGTTATCAGTAAAAGCTGTTTAAACTTGCATGTAGTAGTCAAATAAATAGAATAATTGACCCTATGCAAATGAAATATAAAAGGTACAGTATTTATATTGTTCCAGTATTTTGACAATTTTAATATTGTTTGTAATTTTAAATTCTCCATTTTTCATTTGGATGACAGGAGCAAATTCTTCAAATTCTGATAATGTTTTTTAATTTTTTTCATCAAAGAAAGCCATAATCCTATTGGAATCCCATTGGAACAATTATCTGAAACATTAAGTTACATTATAAAAGAATGTGAGGGGAAATTTTAAAAAGACTAATTGAATCTGTCAAGAGTCAGTTTAGAAACATATTTAATGTTTAGTCTGAAGAAGGGCTTTGCATTGGTATTTTCATTAATTGAAAGGGGGGTTATTGTCACTGTGTGTAGTATTTCTAAGAAACAAATGAACATTTTGGATACATAATTTTGTAAATGTATTAGATGTGTATTCAAAGTAAAGTTTTGAATTTGACATTTCGATTTTTTTTTCTTTATACCTACCTACCTAGTCCTTATTGTACCCGGAGGCACATAAGGCAAGGACTATGGATTTCCATTCTCCTCTGTTCTTGGCTATCCTTTCCGCTTCTCCCCAGGTAAGGTTCACGTTCTTTTTCGACAGTTCGCCTCCATGTTGTTCTTGGCCGGCCTTTCCTCCTTTTCCCTTCTGGTGTCCATCTGGTGTGCCACTTCGATTTTTTTCTTTATAATTAAGAAAATTTGTTTGGAGATTTTATTTAGAATTCTAAAATGTTCTCTTGTCTTTTATTATATATATGTCACAGCACTTATGTTTGAATTATTTTTGTTACTTTAAATAGAGTAATGCTCATTTGAGCCTTGCGAGGGTATTGGTCCCATTAGGTCCCATTAGGTCAGTTCTAGTTATCCATATAGTAAAATGAACAACAATCCCAGTATTGAACACTACCATTAGTAAAAATATTAAAATTTGCAACAACCTAAAGTCAACCTGAAAAATGTAATACGAGGGTCTGGTCTATAACATACCAAAAAAAGAAAGAATAACTAGTGAATACCCTTTTATATTAGTAAAATTATTGTAAACCCTGGGTTAACTAGCCCATTTCACAAGTCTAAATGGTTTAGATTTCATGTATCGAATATAATGGAATTTAGCAGGTAGTAGATGTTACAGGCAACGCATGATTTCATTAGATATTGTGGTCTATGCATCTCATGGGATGGTTTCTGCTGAAACAAAGCGATTGCGTTGGAGTTACTTTGTAAAAGTATCACAGATAAATGATATGATTTTCATTTTTTTTAGTTATGCTTAGAATGTTGCATATTTGTATTATCCTGGTGCATACCATTAGTTTAAATATTTGATATTACGGACTTACATTATCAGCAGAGTTTTTATCATTATAATTACGGTTCGTCCATACGTATAAGGTTAATTTTGAAAAACGATAGAAAATAAAGAAATTTTAATAATTGATTCCTAATGTCCTTTTGTTTAAAGAAACTTTTGAGTTACATCAGCACGACCGGGGTGGGTTGTACAAATCAACAAAACTAACCGGATATAACAATCAATTTTATTTAGCTTCAGAATAAAGGATAGCTTAGTCATTTTGTTCATCCTTTTGCAAGAACCATTACTCGAGGGCGTTGGGCCCAAGGGAACTTTATATAGAACGCTTTGAAATATTAAATATCTTTTGATCGATTTTGACGGTGGATAGCGAGTAGCCAGATGACAAATTGCCTCAGAGTTAGTAAAACCCCTTACTAAAACTCATTTACTAAACCAAATAAAACTAAACATTTGGTGGAAACATCACAAAATTATATGGATAATCTAAGTCTTGTAAAATATAATTATTAGGATGTTCAAGAACAAAAGAAATAGTGAATGGAATGAAATACGTTATGTAATTTGTGGCTAAGTGGGGATAAAGTTTCGAAAGAAAGCAAATAATTAGTAATACAAGACAAAATTATGTGGTTTCATAAATATTTTTTCCACATCAAATTTCGATGACCCCCACCTTTGAGCGGATCCACTTAATGAAATGTTTATCAATGTAAAAAAAACAAAACAAAAACAAACAAACAACAAAAACAACAACGATTTTCCTAAAAAAAAAGTGTGTTCAACAAAATCCACAAAAATTATACCCACAAATATGAATAACACGAAAGTATATGATAACGCAAACGTCGAGAAAGTAGAGTGCGTCCGTACCAAGAAAAGAGACTTTATTACAAAGTAGATCTGATTTAATATATACAAAGGTTGTTCCAATGCCCATTACATGTAATTTATGGCGAAACGTAAAAAACGCTGAATTGGGCCTAGCTTTTAATATTTAAAAATATAGTTAGCAAATTTACAATTTTTTTTTTTTTGCTAGACAAATTTATCTCGGATGTTCTACTGAAATTCCATTGTGCTCGGTAATAATGGAATATTAGATTATTAAAGAGTGGATTTGATGGATTGCATTGTCGCGTACAAATATCGAACCCAGCTTTTCAAAGAGGCGTTCGTGAAAGCGCATCATTCCGCGGATTAAGCTGACAAAGTTGCATAACATATGTGGTTGGCATTTCTTCAATTCCTACAAGACACTTGAGCACAAAACTAATCCTTTCTTTTTCCTTTAAATGATGGAATTTTAAACATTGGGCTTTGGTTCTAAGTTGGATGAAATTGCACACTAATTTTCCATTATCTAAAGATGATTTGTATGCGCAATCTACCAAAATCAGTAAATTATAAATGAATATGTACTCGTCTTACTATGATATGAACAAGGCTGGATGTCTGGTTGTCTGTTTGCAAAAAAAAAAAAAATTAATGTTGACGTCATAGTAATTCCGGAAACGTTTAAAAACGGTGTAGATTTCTGTGCTGTTAATTGTGTCATTGCTTACATCTAATGACGTTTTTCTGGTTTGATAATTATGGAACCTTTCTCTTGGAAGTTGTATCTGTGTAATGTATGGAATAATTAAAATAAATTTTGACCTGCAACTCAACGCCATTTAATTGTTCCAGTCAAAAGTACGATTTGATTGTGTCAATTGCTGCATGGTATATTGTTTGTTAATTTAAAATAGTTTTCGGGCACAGATTATTTATTCATTGCCATCAACATGAAGAGTGATATGTCTTGGTAAATTTCCTATTTATAAACCGGTGTGTCGTACTAATGCATAACGTAATGGTCACATGACTTAGTTTGAAAGTCCCGAATAATTTAAACGGCCGATAAGAACATAATGTTACATCATTCTGTTTGAGAGTTGGGTGTCACAATAACTCGTGGTTTTATAAAAATAAACCTATTTTACTCCAAGATTCGTCTTTACTCGTTTCTAATTAGTTGCTTATTTACGATCAGGTGCAGGATCTTTGGAAGAAATGGAAGGAAACTCTAAAGCAAGCTAATTAGAGGAAAAACCATTGAAGACGTGAGGCGAGTTATTGAGAAATGATTAACCATGGGATGAAGAATTTTATCTTCGGCATGACTAATTATCAGATGAATGCTTGGTTACCGGCCTAAATAGTAATAAATTTGAAGAAAAAATGTCTGTAATTGATATATGTACCCAGCTGGTCTGCCTATCCTTAAGAGAACGTTGTTAGACAATTTCAAAGGGGAAAAAACATTATTGGTAAAATACGTTATATCAGGAATACCTATCTTTCTTTTATACAGGACTAGAATCCTTCTTTTTTTAATAAAAAAAAAACATATTCATTTTTGAAAATAAAGAACATGCATGACAATAGTTCTGGAACTAACATTTGTACATATGTCCATGAACCAGCATCTGGTTTAACTCTAGACCTAAGGAATCATCTTTCCTTGCAATGCGTGACCAGCGCGATAACCACTAGACCATACACTACATGTACGTTAGAAAGGTCTAACCTTGCTTCATACGGCGACCGAATTCTGGACACGCTGTAATATACTAGTACTGAATATGATGATATTCATAACATTCATCAAGCATTTCTAATTCGGAGTTAGGAAAAAACCTCTCAGAAATGTATACGACCACCTTGCCTTGCTGATCAGCAGGAAATATCTCACTAGTCAGCCTTCCATTTTTGTGCATCTTAAGATTACTTTGCAATAGCAGCGGGTTTTTGGTGAGCATGGCGAAATGAACCGCAATTGCTTTGGAACCATATTCCCTGAGGCGCGTAAAATCTTATTTTCCAAACCCACTGCACCAGAAAAGTCAATTTTTACAACAAAGCTGCTTTGTATATATCGCAGACTCTAATTGCTTAAACCGAGACCTCCGGACCAAAGCTGTAGTGTAGTAGATTCAAAGAACAAGATAGGGTATCATATAAGATCCCCCCCCCCCTTAACCTTGAACAATCAAAACAATAAGCTAAGAGTTGATAAATCTAATAATGCACGTACAATACCCAAACTTTCCCATCATAGTGAAAATTTGAAAGTTCTTGTCCCGTTTGATTCAATATGGATTGCTACTTTATTTGCTTGTATGAGATTTAGTCTGAGAAACCTGTTATACGTCACAAAATACCTGAAAATTCGATGTGAGCGGAAGCAAGAACCGCCATTATACTTTGAGTATTAAAAAAAAGTCAAATATCATTGACTGATGATCAAAATATGAACGTGGAAAAAATATTTATTATATTATTTATTGAAAAGCTTTTTAAAGTTTTTTATTACAGTGTGTACTTTTCAGAATGCAATCGGGCTTGAAATAGAAGTTATTTAATTGGTTACAAAGGAAATCCATGGTTGCCATGTAAACGCTGGTTAAATAATTCCATGCATTTAATGCATTAATTCATTTTGGTACTTCAATTAAATAAACTTATGCTAATCGAAATGATAGTAACTTAAAAATTCGTAATCGAACGAAAGAATTTTTTTGTTTAAATTTAGACTGAAACCATGGTCACGTTTGTTTCGTTGCTAGACAACTATACTGAAGGGTTACCTAGAAAAAGTTCCTACCATGTTGAGTACTGAGGTCAATACTATGCATGGTAGTAAAATGAATATATTTGCTGAGGGGGCCAAAAATGGCCCTTACCCTATCTTGTTCTTTATTCATAGACCATAAATTGGGCAACTGAGGGTGCATAATGTAGCATTAGAATAGGTAGGGACACATCTTTGATTCATTTCTAGATATACAATTCTGTAATTTGTGTTATCGCTATGGAAGCCTCTTGATATGCGTAATTAATGTAGATTCCTATCCTCATTTCAAAACTTTTTACAGTTTTATATGAAAAAATAAGAAAGGGATCATTCAAAAACTCACAACTATTACTCAAGTGAGCGATATGGCCCATTGTTCCAATTGTTTTAAAATGTATTAGTTGAACACGGTATTTAAAGATTCTTTGCTATGAACAGTGAATTTTTTGTGGAATATCCCATCCCTCCTAAAATATCATTGATCTTTCTGCAGAATAACCCCCTATCAAATTACGGGAAAATCCTTTAACTTTGAAACTTGAACCTGTATTTTAGATCTGTTTACGTAAAAAAAAATCTTGTTTTATTAACGTGTGCTCATAATCCTAATTTAGAGTATTATTTTGCTTACAATCGTTCGTTTCAATTTTATTTCCCAGAACAAACTACAAGAAGACTGCAGATAACTATTATTTTACGAGTTACAAGGCTCTTAGGACGCGACCGTATTCTGGTATTCCCATTTTAAACTAATGTTATTAAAACAGTGTCGTGAAAAATAAAAACACAGTTTTTGTGTCAAAAAACTATTTTAATACCATTCGTTGTGTGAATTCTTTCGGATTCGATTTAATCAGTAGTATCAAACGCACAGCAAGACCGATTTTTCAACAGCTATTGTAGTGAATTGCTACACATTCTCCGAGACAAATGTTGAAGCTTTAC
>WFKH01011801.1:19671492-19705154 GCA_016163765.1 Magallana hongkongensis
AGTTCTTGTCCCGTTTGATTCAATATGGATTGCTACTTTATTTGCTTATATGAGATTTAGTCTAAGAAACCTGTTATACGTCACAAAATACCTGAAAATTCGATGTGAGCGTAAGCAAGAACCGCGATCATACTTTGAGTATAAAAAAAAGTCAAATATCATTGACTGATGATCAAAATATGAACGTGGAAAAAATATTTATTATATTATTTATTGAAAAGCTTTTTAAAGTTTTTTATTACAGTGTGTACTTTTCAGAATGCAATCGGGCTTGAAATAGAAGTTATTTAATTGGTTACAAAGGAAATCCATGGTTGCCATGTAAACGCTGGTTAAATAATTCCATGCATTTAATGCATTAATTCATTTTGGTACTTCAATTAAATAAACTTATGCTAATCGAAATGATAGTAACTTAAAAGTTCGTAATCGAACGAAAGAATTTTTTTGTTTAAATTTAGACTGAAACCATGGTCACGTTTGTTTCGTTGCTAGGCAACTATACTGAAGGGTTACTTAGAAAAAATTCCTACCATGTTGAGTACTGAGGTCAATACTATGCATGGTAGTAAAATGAATATATTTGCTGAGGGGGGCCAAAAATGGCCCTTACCCTATCTTGTTCTTTATTGAAGCCATGACACATAGACCATAAATTGGGCAACTGAAGGGTGCATAATGTAGCATTAGACTAGGTAGGGACACATCTTTGATTCATTTCTAGATATACAATTCTGTAATTTGTGTTATCGCTATGGAAGCCTCTTGATATGCGTAATTAATGTAGATTCCTATCCTCATTTCAAAACTTTTTACAGTTTTATATGAAAAAATAAGAAAGGGATCATAAAAAAACTCACAACTATTACTCAAGTGAGCGATATGGCCCATTGTTCCTTTTGTTTTAAAATGTATTAGTTGAACACGGTATTTAAAGATTCTTTGCTATGAACAGTGAATTTTTTGTAGAATATCCCATCCCTCCTAAAATATCATTGATCTTTCTGCAGAATAACCCCCTATCAAATTTCGGGAAAAACCTTTAACTTTGAAACTCGAACCTGTATTTTAGATCTGTTTACGTAAAAAAAAAATCTTGTTTTATTAACATTTACGTGTGCTCATAATCCTAATGTAGAGTATTATTTTGCTTACAATCGTTCGTTTCAATTTTATTTCCCAGAACAAACTACAAGAAGACTGCAGATAAGTTACAATGCTCTTAGGACGCGACCGTATTCTGGTGTTCCCATTTTGAACTAAGTTATTAAAACAGTGTCGTGAAAAATAAAAACACAGTTTTTAAAAACACAGTTTTTGTGTCAAAAAACTATTTTAATACCATTCGTTGTGTGAATTATTTCGGATTCGATTTAATCAGTAGTATCAAACGCACAGCAAGACCGATTTTTCAACAGCTAATGTAGTGAATTGCTACACATTCTCCGAGACAAATGTTGAAGCTTTACAATTACATGTACTAGGGAAGGGCAGGTCCCCATCCCTTACTACTGGTTGGCAAAGTGGTCATCCATGATTTTTTGCTGTCCCGAAAAGTACCCCAGAGATGGTTTAAATTGTTGATGACTTTCTGATATTTCAAAGATAATCAGTACAAGAAATATTAAGCACCTATTCTCAGTTACCGTTTATTTATTATTATTAAAAATACTTTGCTAATACTATAATAAATTTACCAATTCTTTGCACTTCATCTGAAACATTCTATATTCTAATTTATAGAGACCATTGCCATGCATCTGTCTTGGATAAATCATCAAAGTAAAGCGGAATCAGATAAAAGGATAAAAGCATTCTTTCCTGGGGGATAATCCCATCTATTCATCTACTCAATAGTTTTTTCCTTCGTTTCCCTACGTGTGTTAAAATAATTCCCTATTAACGACTAAAAAATCCGAGATATGAAAATCCATAAATTATGTCGCTCATCAGATTTTGTCAATGTTGTGGGATAGAAACTGAAAGATAATAGAACATTGAAAAAAATGTATAGATTATATTAGCAACAACAGATGCAATGTCAAGATAAGGCGCGCAATGGACCGCCGTGTGAAAACAAGCATATGCCACGAAACATAAGATCGTTGTATCACTGGATTGTAGATTGTCTGACAGTAACATCCATCAGGGACCCTTGGATTCATAAGCTGTTTTATTGATTGAAACCCAGTCATAACAAATCTTCTTATCCTGGTCAGCTTTTCATAACAACAGGCAATTCAAGACCCGTGTGTTTATTTACAGCATTGTCGAAGGTCTTGCTACCTTTGCGAAAGAACGGTAGGATTACTGAATTGTAAGATGAGTAATTTGAAATTTTGTAGAAAACATCGTATTTGTTGGTAGAGGAATTTTATACAGAAGCAGGGTCATGAACTTCTATCGTCGGACATGTGTACCAAACAGCCGGACATATCCGCCCAGCAAGGGTAGCCATAAAATCTCTTTGTGATCTCGTAAAATAAATGTCCTATGAATCGATAAGGTTTAAAGATCAAGATCTGTATCGTGTGGATAGAGAACATCTCCCAACGTCTGTAGCTGGAATAAATCATAAGGAGTTTTTACATTACCTTCCCTTGCCCTTGAATAACACATGGAAACCTTTTATCCAGAGATATATGCATTACTCTACGAATAGTAGAGAAGTCGTAATTTTGCTAAGTGGTTAGCAACAGCATATGGTATTGTTGAATAAAAACGGCCTTTATTTTGAAAAATAACATATTTTACCTATTTTGAAAGATGCGGTAAAGAAATGTCATTAACAAGCACAAGAAAAATTAAATGTTTAAGGTTGTTTGTCTGAAAACAAAAATGTTGACGTCATAGTAAATGCGGAAACAAGTAGATTGTGCAGTATTAAATTTATGCGGTTTAAATTTGGGTCATTGCTTACAACTAATGGCGTTTTTCTAGTTACATAATTATGGGAACTATTCTCTCCTGAGGTTTATATCTGTGTAACTTATGGTACAATTCAAATACATTTCAAAATCATCTTTTTATAAAGATTTCCCAGAGTAACGATAACTTTGGAGACGTAAATGAGGAGATAAAAGACAAAGATGTAAAAATAATTTGATGTGAACATCTCTAAAGATTTTAAAGCCTTGTCATGTTGTTAACAAAATTATTTTCTTAAAACGGTTTTATTCTGCCGGGATTGCGAATTGTTTTGGATTCGTACAGACTTTGCATTGTCTGTTAATATTACGCAACCCTAGATATTGAGCAGATCTGTGTTCAAGGACTTGTACAGGCCACCGTGGCTGTGTTTACTTGTACAATCTACTAAACAAGCACATTTTTTATCTTTGTGGCTTGGATTCGAGCAATTTACGATTAATGCCCACAAAGTGTTCAGGGAATTGAGTGTTGAAACATTTTAATTGTAAGAAGTGTTAGTGAAACAATTATAAACAAAATTCTATGTCTGTTCACTATCAACCAAGCATAAAATGCATCATAAAAGATTCTGTCTAACTCGCAGATCAGCAATCAGTCGATGCATGTTGATAAATTGATGTGCTTTCTCACCAAATTTAAAGAGATAAGACTTTATTCTATAATTATGAACTTTTTTTACAATTCTAGTATTATATAATTGTAATTCTTCGTATCAACTTCTCTTGGAAAGAACAAAATTACAGCCCCGTAATACAAATATTTGAAGAAGGCAATAATAATATTTATTGAGATAGACAAAACACAAATAGCATGTTAAATGGAATTGTAATTAGGTATAGTCTTTTTAAATGCATTACCGTGGACCTAAATCTGTATCCATCGTTAGCATATGTATTTGTTTTAAATTATGTAAGGTTCTACAGATGTACTCAACTTTACGGTGTTTTCAATTTTATTAATTTTCTCGTAACAATTAAAGAGGTATAGATAGTTTATTTGCTAAAAGAAACTTTGCGTTTATGACTTTAGTGAAAAAAATGGGAAAGGAAAAAACAAATTTTAATTACTAATAATAATATCATTGATAAAATCGTGATATATAAAAAGAAAGAAAAATCAAATCTCCGTGAAATTAAAACCACCGTTAAAAGTACCAACTCAGCAATCCGTGAAATCTTAGATACGAATTTTAAAGACCTTTACAGTATATGACCTTCATACAGAACATGCACCGATGATCAAGCCATGATCACACACTTGTCAGAAAAGACCACAAAGGTCTTCACTGTGAATATAGCATTGCAAAATAAATATAGTAGTAAATATCATTTGAATCGCCTGCAACTTGCATTTAGTTTGTTATGTCAAACATTTTATATTAAAGGACAGGTGCCATTTTGATGCTTGAGTCCGACCATTGAGCTACGCCGTTAGCATTACTGCTGAGGCAAGTGATTATGGCCGTGGTTCTTTAAGATACAATCATCTTTTGGTCCAGTTCTCCTTTAATTGAATGGATACAATGAAACGAATTCGAAGGAGAGCTTTATGAGTTCTCTAAAAAATTAACATTTGCAACTTTAGTACTAAGTATATTGCTATACATTTAGGTTATGAAATCACATCCCCAACCACAAGAAATGAAATAATGCATTCAATTGATACTCACATACTTTCTGGATCTAAATATAGTATAAAAAGAGGAGAATCTGTTAAATATGAACTCTTTGGGGACTCATGATAAAATCGTTAAATTCTAGTGACTATTGATAAAATCTCTCTCTCTCTCTCTCTCTCTCTCTCTCTCTCTCTCTCTCTCTCAGCATATATCTAGAGACATTGATTATGGTTAAGGCTCGGCAAGGCTTCTACTAGTTAGTAACGATCACTAAAGCAATTCTGGTAAGCGATACAATGCTAATAAACAATTAATGTGTGTTTGGGGGTTAGTAGAGGCGACATTTGCAATATTGGGACAACAATGATTCATTGACAATGGATTTGTCCATAAAACATTTTTTATAAGGATAAAAAGGATCTCGTTTTGTTTTTACATTGGAAAAGAGAACGTTTAAAGTTTCTCATTAATTCGGGAAAGTCCAATTCAATCTAAATAATGTAAGGTGTGTTTTTGAGCAACTTATCTTAAAGTTTCGCAAGAATAAACTTCACTCAAAATATGCAGACAAACTAGAACAATTAAGCGACAATTGTAGTTGAAAACAATGCATGATATTTTTCTCACACCGATTGAGGCAATATTACAATAAATATCTATCCATCGAGTACTTTCTCCTTTTTAAGAAAACCGACTGATCATTGTATACATACAATTATGAACATATTGGTTAGAAGCGATATTTCGAATTAATTTGCTATGGCCCGCCAAATTAAAATGAGCTATGCATAGTTTCACAGTTGATAAACTAGGTTTATCGACTATTAACTATAGTTTACGAACCGTAAACTATAGTTAACGGTTTGTTAACTATAGTTTTCATCTGTAAAACCATATTTAATGGTTGTAAACTATAGTTTACGAATACTAATAAAAGTTTATCTGTCTGTAAATAAACGTTAACAATAGAGTTTGCTCATAAATCACATCATAATTTACATCTGTAAACTATAATTTAAATCCGTTAACTATTAAAAGTTAAGAATTGTTAATCATAGTTTCACAAATCTTGAAACTATATTTATCAGATAAACTATGTTTTGCAATCGCCAGTGGTTGTTTTCAGTGTTTAATAGTTTACACTTCTGAAACATAGATTATTGCAATAAGTATGGTTTACAGACGTAAAACATAGATTAACGTCGATAACTATAGTTTACTGTCCGTAAACTACAGTTTATCGACTGTAAAACTATGTTAATCTCATTTCTGTGAATTTGGCGTGCTATCATTTGCCCGTGTCTGATTTTACACTTATACCTCAACTACAAGTGCATGTACTTTAACAAATGCGATGGAAAATGTTTTCTTGTTTATTTTTACAAAGCTTTTTTACTTCCATTTTTATATTGGCATCTCTTATATAAAGTTGGTAAAAATGTACGTAAATTATCGTAATTTTCAATCAGCAAGTTGCATAGAAGGAACAGCTAATTCTATGGAAAGAAACATTCATTCAGCAAAGCTCGACCTTATGGAATCTGTCGAGGTTTGCCTTATAATTGAAGACTAACTGTTACTACATGTATTTGGAAGCCTAACGTCAGTCCGTGCACTCCCTCCTTAAGTTAAGATGTCCGTACCCTAGTACCCTAGGATACCCTATTTTGAAATAAAGCTACAACAGAAATGGGCAAACTTCAACCCTTTTTTCAACCAACGGTTGTAGAGTGGACACTAATGACCTATTTTCATATTTTTAAATCTTCAATTTAAATCTGTAGCTGTGCAGTTCTTAGTGATTTAAAAGGCATTGTTCTGTACCTGTGTACGCAATTTGCATACAAACAACATATACAGCCTCATGTTTATTGCTTTTTTATCTTTTGACAACAGTTTTGGTCAGTTGTTTGAATAAACAAGTCAGAAATGTTTACATTTTGGTCCACATGTGTACAAGATGGCCGGACATCCCCCTTAAGTTTCGATTGATTTCGAAAATAATGAACCCATATTAACCCTCGAAAGTTAAAAAAAAATAAAACACAATTTAACATTGTTCACATCAATTGTTGGCATTTGAATAAAAAGTGTCAGTTTATGACAGAGCTCTGCTAAATAAATAAAATGCTTTTAAAGGTTGATACACAAAAATTGAAAGTTCAAGAAATGCATATATTTGGCTTTTCAATGGTTAAATGAACACGATCAGATTTTTTAAAAATAAGTGAAAAAATCCAGTTATTATACACTTATGATATTGGTATAAATTGGTTGGCTTTTTAATTAAGCTCTTTTGTAAATAAGCAAAGAAACATTTTATTATTTCAATAAAAAAAAAATCATTTGATACTCTAAGCTTTAAAGCCAAAAAATTTAATTCAAAATAACTAAGTAGATCTAAAAATTACCTAAATATTCTAGAAGTAAATGAATCAAACGGTAGTGTCATAATTGTATTTGTTTTTGTTATTGTAAGTTGTAACGTTTTGTTATGATTTACCCTTTCCACAGCCCATGGTCTTGGAATGCGAATATTCGCCAAAAGAGTACGTAGAAAAACCTGATACATGTATTTACAAACTTTTTTTTCACTATTCTCGGAAAGTGAAAGCGTTCGTGCAAAGAAAAGTCCACAAACTAAACGTTTTGTTTTTTGTGGTTTTTTTTGCTGTTTTAATGCCCATTATCAATCTATGTTAAAGGTTGCGACACAGCTAGTATAAAAGTCCAATAATCAATTTCTTCCCCCTAATTGTCAATGAGTGAGATTGTCCATACACATAATACGTCCAAACTCTAAAAGCTTGTCGTGAAATTGAACAATTTACAAATAGCGGTCCTACGACCATGGCCAATAACGTAGAATTTCTATAATCCATTTGTGTCACAGAATGTAATGAGCGCACTATTATCCTTGAAAATTGCGTCCCAAAACCCCAACAGCCTCTATTTTGAGAGGATGACAGATAAGGCTATTAAAGAATAATCTTATTTTACAGCTCACAAGTGTGTTTTTCTTGTTTAGGCCGACTTCTGTCGCTCGACATGTCTTCTACCATCCATCAATTGGCACTCAGCAAACTCAAATATAAAAACAAATCACGAGTCTCAAAGATGTTATTGCACAAAAAAGGGGCCGTTTTGTTCTGTATCTTACTGTTAAAAGTAATTGTGTTAATGGATTACTAGAGTCGGTATTACTTCCTGGTATTGACCGGGCAACTCAACTTATTTCTTGAATTCTCACGTATGCTAGAAAATGTGTTAGAAATAGATAAATTGATTTAAAAAATAGAATACTATTATAGCTTTTTTTTAATTTGATGAAATGGCCAAAATTTGCAATTTCAACATCTTTCTTAAATTATTCCGTATGCTAGAAAACGTGCAAGAAATAGAATAACAGGTATGGAAACTGATTTAAAAAATAGAATACTGGTATAATTTTTTTTTAATTTTGAGGAATGGCCAGAAGCAATTTCATTACATGTATTTTATTTTGCTGGGTTTTTTTTTTTAACAGATAACAGCTAAAATGGTAATGCAAGAGTTTACATTTCATGCAAATGTCATGTACATGAAATACCTCATGTTTCAATTTTTTGCTCTGACCACTGGTATTTAAATCGGGAGACCTGTGTCATAGTAATCATATTTTGCAAAACAGATATTATTCAAGAACCGTAACAGTCCGAACAATTGTTTAAGATCGAACTCGTTACATTTTTTTGTTTGTGTGTAATTTTGTGGATCTATTTTAATAAAAATCCTCTTGCACTGCAACATGCAATAGACATTTTATAAAGTACTTCACTCAAATCACAAAGAAAAATGTACAAGCAAAGACTTTTCATTTGCTTAAATAAACAAAAGACCATGTTGCTCGCATGAGCATCCGTTCAACCAACACAAGTAGCTGGCTACCCAACCAGCCCCAACAGTGGCCTCTTACTGATCCCGGAGACCACAGTATAATTAATACAAAACAAGAAATTATTTTATTTATTTTTCATCTACCTGCAAAGATGATAATCTCTATATTCTGCAGATTTTTTCCCGGATACACTGTATTTTTTAAAAATAAAATTGGATCTTCTTCCCCTTCCACTTGTGGCCTTGCTGTGAATCCTGGTATTCTGGTGTAAATGGACATTAGAATTCTTTTAAATAGCTTGTTTCCATGATGGTTTTATAGATGGACGTTCCATACACTTGCAGAAAAACTTTTATTGTATTAATAACCCGGCCAGTGTAGCGAAAGGAAATGAGATCTAATATGACAATATGGTGGTAGTCGGAGATGAAAGGAGAATAATGCGTATCATATAAAAACTCGGGTCAACTTTAACTCTAGGAAGTATATTATTCATTTGTAGTACTGTAGCAAGAGAAAAAATTTCGGAATTTGTTAACAATAACACCGATCAATATATTACGATACAAGATTTGAGTGCATATTGTACATTTTATATGATTTAGAGTTTTTCAGACGGATATTCCCAACAAGTTGAAATAATTCTTTGGGGGCAAAAATTGGTCCAGTAACAATTCTAACTTTTCCGATTACCGTTGCACACAGCAAAAGCATATTCTCGTACTATTGGTTTTATGAAAGTTAAAAACAATTTTGATAATTTGTCTCTGCAAAAAAAAAATGAATTTGAGATCTGATAAGAACTGAGCAGCTACGTGCTCTGATGCAGTTTTCCATTTGTCCCTTGGTTGAACCCATATGTAGTCCCTCGTTTGAACTGGGGCAATTGAAAACAAGTTCTAGTATGATAATAGTCACCTTCCTCAAATAGATGCAATGTCAGATCCATGGTATATTTATTTGATGTACAAACCGAGATCACGTGATACGGTAGGCGTTGTTTTGCAAAGCAACGTGTGATAAGCTGCAGAAAACTTTCAATTATCAATACACTTTGTCTTCACATTTTGCGTCAAGATCATGTTCTGCAGTAACGAAAAGGATAAAAATTATAACTGTTCAACAAATAAGAGAAAATAACTTAATTAAATATCCAATATATATGTGAAGCACGCTCCCAATAAATGGACAAAAAAATGTCGGAATTTCTTTTTTATTTTAAATGTACCTTTTCCATGATATATGCACCCTTAAAGAATCCCATTTTCATAACGTGCGTTAGTCGTCTGTACCACGCGTGTGACGTGACATACATTTCGCTAAGCGTGTTTGATATAACTGTATATGCCAGTATCTTTCTTTTGTGCGAATACATTATTTGTAAGTTGTATTTTCAACGAATGTAAATTCTTATCGCTTAGGATTCCCTCAATTCTCGAGATTTTGGCGATTAGCAATGTCACGTTATATTAAAGAAGTCGTGTCCGGTTGACTTGATTTTTTTATCTGTATGGTCACAAATCAAAACGAAATTTACTGTTACTGGGTCTAAAAATAACATCGACAATTATAACATTAAAAAATGTTCCGAATTATTCGCACTAATCAGGATGTGTCAATTTTATTTACTTTTGTTTGTAAATTATTAAAATCATGCTTTATTTTTTATAACTCATCGAACAAAAAGTGGACGCTGACATGTATTATGGGATCTCATCCTTTATGAATTTGTATGGAAAAAAACACGACATGACAGCAATTTCTGTTTCTTTTTTTCTTCTTTTGAAATTCTCCTGGGAAATGTCCCTTTTTTATAAACTAATGACAAATGATTAAAAAGACAGTATGGCGGTTGGATTTTATTGAGTCTGAATTCAATCCGGTAATCTTGTCAATTTACTGTATTATGAAGATACTAGATATGTTATTAAATATCTTTCCATTTCACTATAACAGAAATATGTTTTTTTTTCTAAATACAAGAATAGCAAGCATATATATGGATGATCGATTAAGAAAAATTAGATATTAAAAAATCACTCAATTCGTAACAAAATGACGTCTGTAAAACCGTACATTAGGAATTCCGAAAATTGAGCTTCAATAAAAAATGTGGGTCGACAGATAAAATACTGTCCCAATCCCCGCCGTCTATGAGCCTGTAAAATGTGTGTAGACGTCAAAAGTATATATTATTTGGCATACTCTAAAACCTGGCCTGGCCTGGCCTGGCCTGGCCTGGACCCATTGGCCTGGCCTGGCCTCAAAGTTGGCCTGGCCTCACTTTTGGCCTCAAAATTGGCTTGGCCCCAAATTTTGGCCTGGCCTCAAAAACTGGCCTGGCCTCAAATTTGGCCTCTACAAAAATTTTTGGCCTCAAATTTATTTTTATATTTTCTTTACCTATTTGATGATTTTATTGATTTTTTATCGATTTATTTAAATACACATTTAAAAATATCCCACTTGGTGGTTTTAGTGTCTTATAGTAATAGTCTATTGAAAATAATAGTTACAATTGAAAATATAGTACTAACAATATATATTTATGACTATAGGTATGAGTGATCGTTTCTAATAGATTTTGATTCAGTCTGTTTGTATAACCATGGCGTGTTTTTTCAGTGTACCTAAATCAAACTGCTCTCAGGATCGGACAATATCAATGTAACTCTTCTTATATCAACAACTTGTTTGAGAAAAAAATAAAGGAATAGGCCAATATATGTGTATACTAACCAACATCAAAGGCTTTGTTCAAATTCTGATAATGAAAATTCCCCATAGGTGAAAAATTGTTTCCTAAATATACAAACAACATATGCATGAAACTTTACTCTAATCAAGAGGTGATGATTAATGACCATTGCTGAATCAAATTTTTGGAGGAGGCAATGTTGCAGTCATTCACAAATGCCATTAATTAAATTAGACCGTGTGAAATGTTAAACGGCAGGGCAGGCAATGAATCTGACCCCAAAGCAGCAGATTAGCGACAGAAGAGACTGATATCGAATTTCTGCTGCAGAGGGAATGTTGGGCTTGATCGGTGTTGACAGGTAATGTAAACAAACTGACAATTTTAAATTGCGTTACACAGGGATAGCAATTTGATGTTATGAATCAGTTTGCAATTGTTTGAGATATTTATTAATCCTTCACTCAGGTCAGTCTCTTAAAATGATGTTTTACACTATTATTCTAATAACAGTTCGTGTACTTTTTGAATTGGGGGAGGGGGAGATGGTGGCTTTGAATTTTATAGCTGATCGCTTTAGTATTGGGCATAATCCATTCCTTGGCAATAGTAAGAGCAGTGCTGTACATGCATGGTATATGCACCCGGTATTTATTGTGTGTGTGTGTGTGTGTGTGTGTGTGTGTGTGTAGACATGGATTAAATCAATTGAAACTTTATCAGTCAGATCACTTGTAATTAATATTTTTCCATATGATCATCCCTTAAACAGGAAAAATACATTGAATTTTCAATTTTTAAGAGAAATCAATAAAAATTCAATGAAAAACTTAGAAAATGAGAAATAGAGAAATTTTAAAATTTGAGGCCAAAAATTTTTGAAGAGGCCAAATTTGGGGCCAGGCCAAAATTTGAGGCCAGGCCAAAATTTGGGGCCAGGCCAAATTTGAGGCCAAAAGTGAGGCCAGGCCAATTTTGAGGCCAGGCCAGGCCAGGCCAGGTTTTAGAGTATGCCATATTATTTAATTTTCCTTACTTTCAGGATATTTCAGTGTATAACCGCAATCGTCGACACCCCTATACCTACTTAAATAAAAAAAAATATTAATAGCGAGACAAATTTCAGTGATGTTTGATGGTCTATCATTTCAAAGAGTAGTCGTCATGATGCGGGCATTTTTTTCTTTGAAGCTTGCACATGATTGCGAACGTAAAGCATCGTCCATATTTTGTGTACATATATGGTTACTACATGTATATAGCATTCGATTTAATTGACCTCTTGCAGTCATATGATCACACTCCAATTTCTACCCCAACTGCATGCTGTATAATATATTATAATATTTTGATCCCGGCTATAAGGAAAATTTCTTCTTATTGTCATCTGATCATAATAAATATCAATTTGTCATGATTGTACGAAACATTAGTTAACGCCATGCGACGTTACAGCGCGATCTAATACACTAATAATATATTCCTTAGGTATGCATTCTTCATTCAATCTACCTTCAATACTTTTCTCCTAATTAACCCTTGTGATTTCTTTTGTCTCCGAAACCATAAAAAGTAGAAAGGAGATTCAACCTCGTTCTCCACATTTATTTATAAGCACATCTTGTTTCCCCGTGACACTTTCTAAACATCTTTGCGTATACTTTCCCTATCCTCATTAAAACGGGCAATTTTAGAACTGAGTAACCTTATGTGATAGCGGCTTCAGTAAAAAAAAAGTGCTTCCCTTCCCACCCCCACCCCCAAAAAAGTGAAGGGGTGGGGGAGGGGTCTGAACAGTGTTCGTGTTATTTTTTTTTAATGGACCAGGAAAGGGTTGTAAATATAGGAGTGGATTATATAGTAAAGAAATTTTTCAGCAAAATATATTTTTTAATTATTCAAACATTTTCACAATATGATCAATAAAGCCAATCCGTAACACCAGAGCCCCTGATCCAGGGACAATGAATTTCACAAAAATTTTGGGAATGGCACCCTTGCTTTATCATAACCATGAACATAACAATGAAGTTCGTTTGCTAGAGAAGGAGAGGAGAAATTTTTTATTAGATGCTAAATATAATTCTTTACCCTCTAACCTCCCTGTGAGGTTACGGATCATTTGATGAAATTATCCTATTCCATTATACATGTATACATGTTTTATTGTAAACTCACAACGGACCACACACAAGTATGGATGCTGTTTAAAATTTCAACTTATGCTTTAGCGAGCCGTGTAAAATTGGTCTTCAAAACCGCTTATTAAAGCTAGCTATTAAGTAGAAGTACAAGCAATATATACATAAATGAGGCTCTTGTAAAGTACTTTTAAGAATCTGTCGTGAATGAACAGTCATCTTCTGAAGAGGTTGTCAAATATTCAAATACTTAAAATTTCGATTCTTACGATTTAAGAGACGTTGTAGAATTCATTTGTGGACTTCCTTAACTTCATCCTGCTATAAAATTACTCATTTAGATTGTTACATCAGAGCAGATCAAAAAATATCTCATTATGGAATTCAACTGCAATTAGCACATTGGTTCAATTCCACATTTTGACCTTACTGAGTCATTAATACCGGTGTATGCATTTCTCTTATTTAAAATCAAAAGCACCAGTCCCTTAAAAGGGTAGGGTTTTAGTAATTTAGTCCTATAAAAAATATTGTTCCTCACGTTAAACTCTTGTACACTTAACCTTACAACTTGTAAATCTTTGGAAGGAAGGTCTACTTTATAAATGTTACACTCTATCGACCAACAGTGCAAAATAGACTGTATTTACTCGTGGTATGGATTAGTGGTAGAATACCAGGAACACTTTTCGTGAAATACAAATGTTTCTGGTTCATTACCATGTTTTGATTCAACAAAATGGATGGCTAACCCTCCTAGATGTTTTGAAATAAAAATACCAAAATGGATCCACTTAATATTAAAATGTTAAAATCAATATTCTTTTCAGCTACATAGTATTATCATAGCTTAAAAAAGATTCTGTATAAACACACACGTCAATTTTGCCCATATATTGGCTTTCTAAACTTACAGCAGTACTAATTTAAAAGTTATTTACAAGATGAAGATAGGCAATCCCATATGACTCACTCTGTAAACATACATATATTAGCAAGTACTTACCAAGAAGCTTTTAACGGATGATTAAAATAAAACTCTTAAATGTCAAAGAAGCACCTAATAGGGCCTAGTGCAGAACTCTCACGAAATCTGTGTATTGATTGACCCATTCTTTAGGATTGAATTGAACTGTACTTGTATATGCAAGAGCCATCAACTACCAAGACTCCAGTTCTTTTAAAGGTACGGAGACCTCTTAAAAGATGCAAAGGAGCAAATTGCTTGAAGTTTTCTATAATTGCATTGTAAATGACACAAACAAGGATTGACACTTTTACTTCAAAAATATTTTTTAACAAATAACAAGCAATTACCAATATTTTTCGTGCTGTAACCAACACAATTTGTCCTAAAAGGAAATATTCCTTTGTAAACATTATTTGTACATTAAAAATTCAAGAGGAACTTGAGAAGGAGAAAAACAAAGCACTTTACAGATACATGTATAATTTTTTGTTTACCTTATGAAAAATAATTGTACATGTAAATATTTCATTTGTGAAATAAAATAGAAATATAGGATATTCAAGAGCAGAGCATTGTACAAAACAAAAGAAACAAACATTAATTATTGAATCAAATGCACTACTGAAAGTTTTGTCAATGTATCAGTATGGCCTAATTGGTCCAATATCATATAACTTTTTGTCCTCGGTATCACTTCTAAAAACATTTCTCATGAAAAATGAATACTTTCAAATAATAGTTGTATCATTTCAGCAAAAGATCGAATAGAATACACAAATCATCATTGAAATTTACAAAATAGACACATCTTTTGACCTTAATAAATATTTTCTTTTGTTTTTTTAAGAGGGCTGGATGGTCGTGGCCATTTTTAGACTGACCCACTTTATTAATCTCCTTAAGATGAAGCATTCTGTATAAAATTAAATATAGGAAAATGTTCAAATTTTAAAGCTTAAATATTTCCTTCTCTAAATGATAGTTTAGGATAACAAAAATATTTCTATTTAAATTTTAAGGTAGATCTGATGGGCAATTTGTTGACCATGCATCCAGCCTCCTTAAGCCTACATCTTTTGGATGTAGATATCAACTGAAGACTGAACATTCAAATGACTGATTTTAGACAAAATGATATTTAAGTGATCAAAAATAGAAACCCATAGCAGTAATGTCTCACATGTTTACAGTGCTGCCCATGGGTCAACTCATGGAACTTTTCTTGATTTCATGAAATATATTCATACCCTATTCTATTTTGCTTCTTTTCACATTCAGATATATAGGAAACACCAATTGCATGTCATTGAATGCTAACATCATAAACAGAATAGTTTAAATAGTTAAAGTTTTCTTAACTCCAGAAACTACAGAAAAACTCATTAATTGCAAACTCTTAAAATTTAAATTGACTCCGCTTTATCCATTATCTGTATAGTGTACTCACTAAAGTATTTTAAAATTTAAGATTATCAGATTCATAAGGGTTATACCCTTTGGGCATTATAAGAGAGAGAACTTAACTCTTTGGGATTAAAAATCAATTTGTTTTATCAATGAATTCATAATATCAGAGTATATTACTGTATACAGCGAAATATTTGCCACCGTTTTATTTTCGCCTCCTTTGCCCCTGTTGTCAGTGGGAAAATTTAGGACTGGTCGAATTTGAATGTCTGAAATGATCTCTCTTTTAACCCAACTGTGACTGGGCGAATTCAAGAAGGAGCGAACTTTTTTGCGAGTGTATAAGGGCGAAAAATAAACGGGGCAAAAATAACCTTGTATACAGTATAAGCATAATTTTATTTTTTTTACAAAGAATGCATCATTAAAAATGTAAGACATTTCACAAATATTCACTATATTGGCAGTGGTCATAGTAAATATTCTGGTTTCATTGTAAAGAATACATGTTATACAATATTGCATTTTAATTAATGAAATGATATGCAACAGTATCATTTCAAACCAAGGGTTTTGTGTACATTCTACTTGCATTTTAATACAAAACCTGTGCTTCGTTATTATAATGAAACTGAGATTAGTTCAATGAGTCTGCCAGCAGTCAGTAAGCAAAGGAAGTACGCAAGACTGCCTGAGGTTTTCCAACAATGACAACATATGTTTTCTATCTAGAGATTTAATTGATACAGTACTGTAAGTTGGAGAACAATGTAATGAGACATTTATGTAGAAAAATGAGAATAACAAGACCACAAACTATATATATATAGCTATGTAATAGATTGAAACAAAAAGTTCCCCCATTTCACCTTCAATAAATAATAAAGTACAACTTTCATGTATATATATTAAACACAAATGACATTGGGACTTCAGTGAAAACATTCATGTACAAGTCTATTGTATAATGAGCTCATACATGAAATACATTTACATGTATATCATTATTGCCAGAGTACTGGTATTGTAAACATTTCTAGTGGTACACAATGTATACAATACCTAGCAGACCTAAAAGTGATTCTGGTCCCTGGATGATTTTCAAATAAAACAGTTTCATGTGGATTTTCTTTTCTTTTACAGAACAATTGCATTGTTGTAACACAGTTGTACTCACTGACAGAGTTAAAATATACACCAGCATCATATTCTAAGGGAGAAAACTCATTAAAGTGGCAAGTTCTTTGGTGAAAATGGATATACATGTAGATCATTAGTAAATCTTTTGATCTAAGAATGTTTTGTGTCCAACAAATATTGAACTATTGGCATCTCATTTAATGTTAACAAGAGTACTTTGCTTAAGAGGTCACTTCAAAAAGTACAAAATAATTCAATTCGGAAAACTACTACATATGTACTTTAAAAATGTTTTCTAAAATGAGAGAGATGATAAATTAAGCCTTACTATCATCCAGGAAGCTAAAAGAACAGGTAATATGTTAATGTTTATGATTTTGTTTAAAATGTACAGCAACAAAAATGTAATAATAATGACCATCTACCAATCAAAATTT
Organism: Magallana hongkongensis; assembly: GCA_016163765.1. Taxonomy (NCBI): domain Eukaryota; kingdom Metazoa; phylum Mollusca; class Bivalvia; order Ostreida; family Ostreidae; genus Magallana; species Magallana hongkongensis. The sequence continues at coordinate 19,688,712 of WFKH01011801.1, forward strand.
GTTCAGGTTTAAAAAGCACATCAAGTCTTTGAGGACTGGCTGATAGGGAAAAACTTAAAGCGATTAAAAATAGGGAAAACAAATTCTTCATTTGAATGCACAACACCATAAATTATAACAACAATAATGTATAAATAAGTTACAATAACAAAAAAGAACCTATTAAAAACTAATATCATAACTCGTCTTTTGAAGTTATGACATTTTTCTCTGTAACATTAAGCTGTTTGAACAAAGCACTAGAACCAGAGGCTGTCAGTAGAAAATGATCAAGAGCTTCCTCTGAACAATCAGCAATAAATCTTATGAAAGGTCTTATATCACCTGCATTGGCCATCTCTAGCGACTCATAATACTTTAGGCGATCTTCCACCTTTATTGTCACTGGAGGAAAACCTGCTTGCATTAAAATGAGATTCATTAACAATCTGGACGTCCTGCCATTCCCATCATAAAATGGATGAATGACCACAAGTTTATAATGAGCTAAAGCCGCATACTCCACTGGATGTAGTTTCAGAGTGTCTTCATTATTCAACCACTCTATGAAATCACTCATCAGACTAGGAAGATCTGCTGCCTCTGGAGGCTTGAATTCTCCCACAAATACCTGAGTGTCTCTCAGCACGCCAGCTTCTGTAGGGTCTACATACCCCAAGACTCTTTTGTGAATGTTCAGAATGTCCTTTAAAGTAATGGATCCAACACGACCGAGTAAAGTATTGTTTACGTAACTTAATGCAGCATCAAGTCCCAACACTTCATTTTGTTCCGCTAAACTCTTTCCTCCCACAGCTAATCTTGTTTCCACTATTGCTCTTGTTTGCATCAAAGTAAGTGTATTCCCTTCTATTGCATTTGTATGATAAATATGCGAGAAATATGCCTCCTTTTTTGCTCTTCTTAAACCTGGATTATTTTGGGGAATTTTTACAAATAAGTTCAGTTTTCTGTCAATTATATTGAATCTCCTTTGATCAATTTCTTCCACAACTGGTAAAATGCGCTGTCTATTGATCAAAGCTTTGGTATGTTCGGGACACAGGGCTAATGCTTTACTATACATGTGATTAGCAGTGAGCATATCGTTTTCATATTTTTCAAGATACTCGCCAAATGCAGTTAAGATTTCTACATGATTGGGGTCCAGTTTCAGTGCATGGTGGTACAGTTTTCTTGCCTTGTCATATTTTCCTTGGGCCTCCATGTCTAAAGCTAAATTCATAGCAGCCACTGCTTCTCTCTGGACATCTAGAAAATAATACATTTATTAATTCATATACTCATGTTGTAACATGAAACTATAAATATGAAAAAATACCAAAGGCAAATGAATGCAAAACTAAAGACTTAGATAAGTTAATAGGCCTAGTTAAAGTAACAATAATTGAAAATGTTTCATTTTGACTGCCACAAAAACATGTAAACTGAGTGCACTGTGCTTCTATTGACAGTTCATTTAACTTTTATATAGACAGTTTTTCAGACAAAATAATGAATCTGACATCAGACCTTCCGTAACAGGCATCTGTTGTTGTCTGACTCGAAACACAAGTGAGGTATCATGTGGGCCCTGTCCATGGGAATTACTTTCTATTTGCTTCGTTGAGAAAAACGAAAGAAGACCATACGGGACAGTAAATGAAAGATACGCCACGACAGCCCCGGCAATAAATACCACAAAAAGAAGAGATGGTAAATACATTTTGTTAGGACAGTACTTCCTTTTCCAAAAGTCATACAGGGTGGTAACTTGACAGATGTTCGATGAGAATTTCGTACATTTTCCCATGTTTTTCTGACGTTTCGAAACAGGAAGTTTACAATGTAAGACCGGATGCCGATTTGTTGGACGTGGATTGGATGGTTTTTACCCATAGTTCTTAATTAAAATGGATGCGCTCATGGTTGCAGGTGTTTGAGGTTTTGCTACACATTTTAACGTTAATTTTTCAGCAAGATGGCATTATTTGCAATATCAAGGTAACTTTCCGTTAAAACAGTACATTTAACTCACACTCTGATACATTAATGATAAAGAATCATGTAGACATAGCGACACATCAATAAACTGTCAAATAAGTACAGAGAAAATTCTGGCATGTTATCATTCCCTTCTTGTATTACTTAAAGAGAAGGGACTTTAAAATAAACAGCATGTCACTTAATCACATTTACACCACTTTAAAATCATCTTATTTCTTACTATAGTCTGTCCCAAGTTATTGCTTCCATCACTTTTTGATGATTTTTATTTAAAATACACATACCTGTGATAGAAATACAGTTGAAATCGATAAAAGGGAAAATATCCAACATATCTTCATTGACACATTATCATTTTTCACTCATAAAAGTTCACAGGAACGAAAACAAATTTCTTACGGAGATTTATAATGGGGAATGTTTACATCTTTTCTCCATTCGGAAGTCACTCGGAATACCTCGCACAATTTTTCAACGTTATCATCCGGGCTTTTTTATGACTGATGCAATGCAAAATCCCCGTACGGCGTAGACTTTCTATTTTGGGTTGTGTATTGAAAACTGAAGCGGTAGAGGGGGCATCTTAAAACAGATAATCTGGACATTTTTCATATTAGTGGATGAACGTAGTTTGAGCACAAAGGTATTTATGATTATCAAAATATCAAGCGAAAAGTGGTGGAAGCAAAAACTCGGGACAGAGTATACAACAATTTTGATTATGGTTGTGTCCTCTAAGGTACTTAGGTGATGAGAATACAGAAAAACAAGCAAGCAAAGCAGATGCCATTTTGAAGAAACTTAAAGCAGATGCTGAAGCAAGGAGAAAACTAAGAGGTATTGGAACTCGGCAATCACCCCAGGATAACTCAAAGAAGAAGCTGTCATCAGAAAAAGTTCAAGTTAAAAATGACCGAACACCAAAATCTGGCGAGAAGATAAAAATTGGTAGAAAATCTAAGCTGAAAGAGTGTGATGAAACTGCCCATGCTGACAATGACAATGAAGTGATTCCAAAGAAAAGAAGGAAAGGAAAATTAGATAAGGAAGAAAAAAACAGTCGTGAGAATGAAAATAGTTCACAAGCAACATATCAAGACAGTGAAAGCAGTAAACATGGCTCTAATGCTGACACCACAACCAAGGAGTTAAAATTCAGGGGAAAAGCAAAAAGTGTGTCAGCTGATGATGAAGGAGAACAAGAAATTGATGAATTTGAACTCTGTGATAATGATCAAAAGGCTGATGATACTGAACTTTTGGATGACACCCAAGAGGGTGCTCACGAATATGGAGGCTTTACAGTGCTGGGGGATTACAGGTCAAAGCAGACAGAAAAGGTATGTGTTCAACAGAGCAGGCACCTATCCCTAAAACAAGTTTTGGCAAGCTCTTCTGAACTTACTTCTGATCACAGTAAAAATGAAAATTGTATCAAAGATATATTTCTTTGAATATTTTTCAACTGTAAATTGTTATAATTCAATATTTTGGTGCATATTATATATTATATTATAATGTTTCATGAAAGATATCATTTAATAGCAAATTGAAAATACAGTCAATGACGTCATGTTATCTTAACTATTTTGATGAAGGTATCTCGTGTATTACCTGATTGGCTTGCCAGTCCAAATGTGATAGCCTCGGATCTGAAGCAGAAAACCACTTTAGTATCTGAATTCACAGGCCTTGATCCAGACATCCATTTAAACCTCAAGGAAAATAAGATTGACTACTTCTTCCCAGGTACATATGTATTTTTTTATTGCTAAAAATATTGAAATTTCTTTACAAATTGTTAACCAAAGCCATATTCAAAATATGTAACACGATCTATAAACTTATGAAAAATTAAAGCAGATTGTGTCCAAAATATCATTGTTTGTACTACTGTAACCATTAACCTACCAAACCACAAAAATACAATGTATAATATCTTAGAAATACAAAGGTATAGTAAAACTTGTTTGTAAAAAAATGGATTCAGCAGACCTGTTTATTTGGAGTCTCAACACTAATCTGAACCACTCCTTGTAAAATTTTGATACTCTCCAGTGATAATTTACAGAAGCTATAAGTTTAATATAACCAATATTTTTATAGTTCCAATAAATATATATTAGGTGGTGGGTTTTTTTCTCACTAAAACATGTGATATTTAGAAATGTAACAACAGATAACTATCTTTGTAGTTCAGATGCAAGTGATTCCAGAAATACTAGATACAGTGAGGTATGGCTTTGTTTTGGGGCAAGCTGGATTTAGACCCCCAGACATCTGTGTATCAGCTCCAACAGGCAGTGGCAAAACTCTGGCATATGTGCTACCTATTGTACAGGTATGAAACTGTATGCTTCCTCTATAGGCACAATATATCACCTGTTAATAAATTAATGAAGTCGCTCTTTGGACTTGTTTGCTTCTTGTATAGGCTAAGTATTTCACCTATTGATGAATAATAAACTCACCCGTTGGGATCAGCTTTTATCTTGAGACCAAAGTGGGGGCAATATATTCTAGAACAATTCTTAAAAAAAAGAGAGTTATTGAAATCCTTATAACCTTTTTGATCTTAATTCCATGTAAGCATTTTATTACATTCTTCCAGGCTTTGAAGAGCCGTGTTTTGTGTAGAATCCGAGCCATGGTGGTCTTACCTGTCAGGGATCTGGCTGTTCAGGTGTTCAAGGTGTTCCTACAGTACACCAAGGGAACAAACCTGAAGGTCAGTACAATATACACATAGATCTCTCCACATCTCATAAAAAAGTACATGTAGGTTTGTGGTGTCTCTGTATGTTATATGCACGGTGTATGTTCCATGATTCTCTTATGAGTACTTGTGTGTAAGTGGATATGATTTCCTTTTGTAGGTGGGAATGATTGTGGGTCAGAAACAGTTCAGTGTAGAGCAGCATGCCCTGGTTGGACAAAGGTAAGCACGGGATTATCAACCCTCAGCTAGAAGTTACTCACTGTTAACTCATGCTACAAGTTGCAGAAGTTACCCATCCAGGATTGCATTTTACAAACATGTTTACTGTACATTGTAGATTTTTGCAGGCTGATGGAATGCTTCTAAATGAGCAACATGTATTCAGATCAATTTTTTATCCAGATTATTTCAATCATAGAAATATATTTCATTGTCAGTTGAAACCATTATAAATTGCTGATAAAGAAAAAGAGGAATTGGTCCTAAGTTTTAGGTTCTTAAGTAAAATGCAGCCCAGCTTTGTCATGGCATGTTTTTTTTTGTTGTAGTGAAACTTGTAACTTCATGCATGAACTGATTACACAATATGTGTGTTTTTTTACAGGCTTGGTGGGTTGGAGAGTAAAGTGGACATTGTGGTAGCTACCCCTGGGCGACTAGTGGATCACATCAACAAGACCCCAGGGTTCAGCCTAACAGACCTACGCTTTCTGGTATGTGGGCAGAAGTGGGATGGGATGTCACTCATCTTTACCTGATAGATGACAAATGAAAAAAAAAAATTTGAAAAATTTATGAAAATAACTTCGAGCAGTATCTGTAAAATGTTATTAATTGTAAGTCGTATATTTAATCAAGAGCACTTTTTTAAATGGGATAAAGTCTTTTTTGAACATTCCATGGGGTTATAATGCATTATGGGCAATATATTCTAAACTTTAATACTGGGTACATCATCTATTTATTTTATTGTTTAATTGTGGACAATGTTTTATAAATGATTGTACAGCACTTACTTTAGGGGTTTATCTGTTGACAGGTGATAGATGAAGCGGACCGGATCATGGAACATGTGAAGCAGGACTGGCTGAGCCATGTAGAGAATGCTGTGTTTTCTGGGGGCAGGACAGCTCCCAGCTCCCTCAATGTCTACAAGTAAGACTCTCTCTCTTTACCTGTATTGTTCACTTTAAATCCATCAATAAATGTTTTTGTGTGAGATTTATTTCTGTAAATGTAGTGGTGTGTCTGCTCCTGTAAAGTCATTTCTCCCTTGAAAAATAGAAAACACGTTGTACAATATGCTATTTGCAAGCTATAAGTGAACCATGGAAAAAAGTAAAAATTTTTTTTTTTTTTTTTTTGCAAGGCAGGGAAAGCAACCCACAAAAATGAATGAATCGACAGTGATTAAATTATCTCTGACTCACTCATAAAGTACTATATGTGTTTCATATACATGTAGATGTACATGTAGTGAAATGTAAAAATCTAAGGGATATGCATGTACCTGTATTTGTTTAGTGCTTCTTCCATCAAACAGTACAGTGTACATGTACTTTAGCATGAAAATGGTTCTATTGTACATATTCATTTTGCTTACTACATTGCCTTTCCTGTTTTCAGCTCTTGCAAGCATCACATGCCGGTAAGTATTTGAAGTTGTCAATGAGCATTATCTTAGCAATTATACAGTATGTATAATCTTCTCAACCAAGAATGAAAATTGTAGTATTGAAAATAGTAACTAAAATGCCATATAATGGAAATATAAAAGGAATATACATGTACATGTATACTCTAGCTTCATGATGTATGGATTCTATTTAAGCTCCAGAAGCTGTTATTTTCTGCCACACTGTCCCAGAATCCAGAGAAGTTACAACAGCTGAATCTGTTCCAACCCAAACTCTTCACCTCTGTGGTAGATGGTGGCTCTCTCCACCGACCCCCGAAATCCGCGAAGTCAGAGGGCGAGGCCAACAAAGACGACTTGGTCCCTGACAGGCTGAATGGCCCAGGGGGAGAGGTCAAGGGTCAGTTTGTGGGCAAATACACAACTCCTCTAGGGTTAAAGGTAGGAAAACAAAAGCAACATTTTCTACAGAGTTTTCATAATATGAAAACCTTGTAGATTCATATGTCATACCGGTACATTTTGCATGTATTCAATAATGTAAATGTAAAGCAACACAGTCTTGAACTTGTAAGTACATGTGTATAGAAAAATAAGAAACCTGCATATAAACTTTTATATGAAATAAAATCTGTACTACAATATATATTTATTGATGGTGAGTACAATCATTCACATTTTATAAAATGATGTCAGTTTTTAAAAAGTGAAACATGCATCTTATGTTAATTATACATATACTGGTGCAATTTTAAAGCCAAGATTATTTGTTATACACAATAATCTTGTATTCATTAATTGAACAGATGTAATATACAAAACAAAAGCGGAACACAACTTGATATAATGTTAACACTCCATCAAATTTTTTTCAGCGTTTTGTATTACAAATATTTTAGTATAAGATCTACATGTACATGTATATGTACCCTAATTCTATAACAGATGTAGCTACGTACTATACGTTATCATTTGATTGACAGGAATACACAGTGGAGGTGGAGGCCTCGGAGAAGCCACTGGTCATCCTTCACTTCCTACACAACCTCAAGTACCGCCATGTTCTCTGCTTTACCAACAGTGTAGAGTCCACTCACAGGCAAGTAACAATCATCTAATCCTAAATAATCCTGGGACTTTCCATAAAAAGGATTCTCTATGAAAGAAATCCAAAACATGAGATAGCTGCAGAACTCAGGGATGTGAATAGCAGAAGAAGAAAAAGGAGAAAATCATTCAATCGTGGGTCTGTACTGATCTTTGAAGTGAACATTTTGATTTCCAAATCCACTGAAATCAGCGGATCCGCTGAAAAATCACATCCCTGACCGAACTGTAGCTCCATGGGAAATTCGGGTTGACAGACCGTGCACCCGAATTTCCCGTGGAGCTACAGTTCTGCAGCTAAAATGAGACTGCTGAACAACAGAATTGGCAATGCATCTATAATAAAATAATTATCTGTCTTAATTTGAATTTTTACTACAATTTTCAATGGAGTTTATTGATGTCAAGATAACTAAGTTATCTCCCTTGAAGTTTGATGGATGTGAGATCATACATTTCAGGTTGTACCACTTGGTCCGACTGTTTGGTGATATCAATGTAGCAGAAATCACTGCCAAGCTACAGGCTTCACGGAGAAGTAAAGTCTTAAAGAAACTTCAAAATGGCAGTATTGATATGTAAGTGATCAGCAATTATAAAAAAGAAGAAAAGCATTGATAGTAAACGTATAAATGTTTTTTAGATAGTGTAATGAACATTCGTGAAGTGTTTTGCTTATACATGTATATTTCAGAAAAAAGTTTACTATCAGATGTTCAGCTTGTGAATTTGTTTAATCTATGTACATGTATGTATTGATTCTGACAGCCTGATTTGCTCTGATGCGATGGCCCGAGGTATGGACATAGATGATGTACAGTATGTCATTTCGTACGACCCACCCCCCTACATCAAGACCTACATTCACAGGGTGGGAAGGACCGCCCGTGCTGGCAAGGAGGGTACTGCTTTAACCCTATTACAAAAAAAAGAGGTGTGTACTTATAATTAATGCATTTATCACAACTTTTCCTCATCATGTGAAGGATATCACTCTCCTAATTATTTTTTTATAATACATTGTGATGATACCACAATGGATTATTCACACATCACTATTGAAATGATATTAGATTAGGAGAGAAAACACATACATGTACATGTAACTCATTGGATAAAATCATACTGTACCATTACATGCGAGGTCCTGTATATAAACACGTTCATGTTTATTTTTATAGTCCATGTAGTTTTATAATACCCATCTGTTTGGTGATTTAGGCAACATCATTTTTATTACCACTTCTGTAGGACTTCTTAGTCCTTTATAATATTTAGGCACTGAGATCCGACAGGTTTAAAAATAAATATTTACATTTTATGATGTTCCCTTATAGTACTTTTGTTCATCAACATTCCAGGGAATCCTTGATTTGCAATTCAATTTTGTAATATTTCTTATCTAAAAGTTCCATCACTTCAAAACCATGACCAAAGAGGCAGGTAAAACATACATAGAGAAATTCAAAGTCCACAGCAAGGAGATGGAGGGTCTACTGGAGAAATACCAGGCAGCACTTCAACAGCTTCCCCAGGTCCTGAAGGTATGTATAAATATATACAGATGTTTACACTTTTTTTCTTTTACTCTTTATTCCTAAAGGTATGTATAAATATATACAGATGTTTACACCTGGCTCCAAAACCATCTACTCAAAATAGACTTAAAGCAAATATTATATATTTTGGTATTTTTTTACATGAATCATAAATAATACATACCCCTTTGTTGAATATTAAGCCATAGAAAACACCAATGGAAATATTTCATTATTGAGAGTATTCCAAAAGTTATATTCTATTCTTAGTTTATGGTCTTAAGGCTAGCAAAAAAGGCCATAAAAGGACTTTCAATCAATGTTTTGATTACTCATTGCATAATAAACTGTATATTGAAACTATAACATGCACTGTACTTTGTACATACAGTAATGTTCTAAATGTTTCGGAATTTTTCAGAGTGAGAGGTTTGCACAGAGATGAAGAACTGAAACTTGTATATGCTCATACAATAAAAACAAAACATGTATGTTAGTTTTATTCAATTATTTCAGTTTTAATGAATATCACAGTCATATGCATGAACAAATGCCTTATAAACAGTTATATGTTTATACACTAGTGTACCTGTAAATTGTAATAAAAAAACACTGTTAATGTAACTTGACCAAGAGTTACATGTATGGTTAGGTTATTGAAGCACTGTTTGCAGAAACACAGTTTTCTGATTTACAGAGACATAAATGTACACTAGACAATTCTTCCTAGTACTTCATGACGAGACGTTTTTGTGGTCTGCTTCATCAAGTAATCACATTCTGTATTCGCTAGAAAGTACTCAGTAGTCTGTGGTCTGTAACTGATATACTGTGTATTAGCTAGTCAGTACATGTACTTAGTAGTCTGTGGTCTGTAACTGATACACTTTTGGACCTTTCTTCAGAAGAAATCCCTGATTGTTCAAGGAAGAGACAAAACCTTCAAAATCTCCTACTTGTAAACCAATTTCCTGAAATTAGAAAATCCATTTTATAGATAATGAAATTCAATTATGAATTAAAGAAAAACTTAAGTACTGTAGTCAAAAGACAAGGGATGTATAAAGCACGAACGGCATTAATTTCCCCCTCAAATATTTTCTGAGATTGTTTGTACATGTACATGTAATTGTGTACCTGTGCAATCTGCCTCATCTGTTGAATGGTGAAGATTGAGTTGTAGGTCCTTTCTGACACCTTCTGTAAAGCTCCCACAAATTTCTTGGGCTATTTAATTAAAAAACATACTAGTATTATATTCTGATTATAGCTTACACATAATTTAATACACTTATTACTGGGTATGTAAGAATATGCTGTAAATGTTTCACAAAGAAAATCCCTAAAGTGTGCTATGTGGAGCTTGAGGGAATACACAAATGTTTACATTCTTATTTTAACCCGACTTGCCTTTGAGCGTCCACTCATCCCTGACCCATGTTGGGATCTCAAGAAATCAAGACTACCAAACTGGTCCGAGTAGGTGTCAATCATACTGAAAATGTACATGAACAGTTTCTATAGACACATGAATTAAGAGGCAAGTGAATGGTAGGGTGTAGCTACAGTGCCTATGCAACCATGTACTCAAATAAAATAAAATGAACCTGTACTAAACAAGGACAAGAATGATTAAAAGGTGAGCAAATGGCAGAATTCTGCAAGTACAGTACAGTGACTATGATCAGTGGTCATAGGCGTAAGGCTGCTGGTTCAAATTCTGCTGTGGTCACTTGATATTGTGTGTTGGGTCCTTTAGTTTACCTAGCTGCGATTGTCTACTAGCTTACACTGGATGTTAACCTACATTGGAGTGGTGTCCAATCCAGAGGAAGTCAATGACTCTCATCTGTTTAGCACTGCGGAAACCAGATAGGCACCAGCCTCATACACCTCATGGCTCTGAGAACGATTTAAGTAGCGAGTGATTTAGAGGTGAGAGCATGACAGTGTTCTATAGGTACAGTGCCTGTACATCCACTAACCTGTACTTCATGATCTCTATCACGTCCTCCGCGTCTTCCTTGGTGGCGACCTCGCGGAGTTCCAGTCTGGCTCGGGACTCAGTCAGTCGGATCAGAGACTCCAGCTGTCGCGTGGTGATCGGAGTGCTATCCATACCCTGATGCTGCTTACGTAGGGTGATGTAGAAGTCCTGGAGAAAGGGTTGTAAATAGTGAACATACCAAGATCTCGATCACTGCACTTGCAATGTGTACCCTTCATGTACCTGTACATAGACCCAGCACTTTACTTTCAATTACCCGATAGAATTTAGTTTATTTTGATCTTGAAAGGATAAATTCTGTTCTTATACTATTAAAAACCTCACATTTACATGTACATACATGTACATGTATTTGAAGTTTTAATGCCTTAGAATTGAATTTATACACATCCAATATTACAGAGACACTCAAGTACATAGGGCTTTGAAAAAGTATTATTATTTATTAGAAATACCTGAAGGACTTTTGCAGCATCAGGTCCAATTTTGGGATGCACATATTTTCTGGCATATCCAACATACTACATAACAGTCAAATAAATCAAATATACATGCAAATAGTGTACATGTTGCATACATGTATGTTAATGAATGTTACAATGAAACTTTGTAATTTTACTTGGAAGCTCTCTTAAGATAAATAGATATTTCATATTAATTCAATTGAAAATGCTGTATCAAATAAACTGAACATTAACTAATTAGTACATGTATACATAAAATATGATTGAATATATATGAGGTGTACAGGTTGTTGACCTTTCTCAGCAGCTGGGGTGGTATAAAGTCCACATGCTCTCCTGGAGAAATCTTTAGTCGCTCAGACAGAGGTTTGTCTGCTTCACACAGAAGGATAGAACTGTTAGCACTGGTGTTCTGTGAAGGACATAGAGATTAACAAAAAAAAACCAAAATTCTAAAATTCCTCAAAATAAAAAAGAAACTACATTTCCATGTAAATACAGTTACAAGTGGGTATATTGGAAAAAAAAGCCCACTGTAACTTACAGGATTTTGCCTTCTCATTGTAACAGCTGCCATTGACCTGAAAAAGATGAAGTATTTTTGGTATGGTTACATATATTAGTACATATACATGTACATGTACATGACTGTTTACCTAAATTAAATTACTTGATACCAACAGAGACAAATATTCATATTTTTTATGCTTACCTATTTTTCCCAGCATGCAGAGCCATCACATGATCAGACAGCATACTGTCAATTTCCTATAATGAGAAAAATATAACTGTTACATTTATATTATTTATAGATAAATGACTCTTCATTAAGATTAATTAATCTTTCTTTTGTATAAGTGCACATACCACCATTTCCTGCAATTTTACTATGTCATAATTATACTGAATTACTCGTGAATTTTAAATGACGTTGAAACTTACTCTTAAAATTACACATGCTCAATGCACAATGAGAAAGTATATGCAATTTTCATAACAAACTTGATATGTACATGATGTAGAAAACCATAATCAGAAAAGCTTAAATATACAAATATAAATGTCAAAAAGATAACAGGTAATTTTTTGGAACCTACATGTATCGTTACAATTTTTAATAAACATGCATATATATTTTTTTTTAATATTAAAACCAATTAACACAAAGTTTTTTGAAATCTCTTACCTCATCTGGTTTGTCGAGAAGAATAAAAACAAGATCAAATCTGGACAGGAGAGCACTTCCCATTCTGTTGATATCAAACATCAGTTTGAATGGCAGTTTAAAACAGCAAAAGATTTTTATCATCCAAAAATCATTACACCATAGGAGCACCTACTTGAGATTTTCTGAGACAGTTTTACTTTTGGAGTAATGTCCTCCTACTGGATTTGCTGCTGCTATAATGGAGGTTCTAGCTGGCAAACTGCAATGGAAAGAATAGAGCTGTTCTTTTGCATAATGTACAAAGTGTACGACTCAAAGAAATTTTTTTTTTTTAAATTTTGCTTACCTACAAACAATTCCTGCTTTAGCAATACTTATACTTTGTTGTTCCTGTAATAGTTAGGTATTGGGCATTAGCATCAAGTTAAACAGATATCACAAAATCAGGACTGTACACATCCACAGTCATTGGCCAAAACGAGTAATGTACATGTATGTCTTGTGGTTAAAAGTGTTTCAGAAGTATTTGTACGTTATGCATCAAAACAACCTTGTAATGAGCTGTTATCTCCCCTCCCTACTCCTCAAAATATAATTCTAACTACCATGGCCTCCAGTAGAGCCTGATGCTGGCTCCCCATCTTATCAAACTCATCAATACAGCAGCAGCCTTGGTCAGCCAACACCAGCGCCCCAGCCTCCAGGGCATGGTCTCCAGAGCCCCCGTCCTTAGACAAGGTGACCTAATTTAAATATATATGATAAAACATAGTAACATCAGACTAAACACAGTAACTTATGACTGTGAACAAGATTTGAATTTAATTTCTCAAACAGGTACCGGTACATCTGAATGATCAGCATTAAAATTTGCTGGAAAAATTACATTTATATAACATGAATTGCAAACATTAAGTTACTTGCATCAAAAACATATCAATCTCTTTGATGTTAAACAATAGTTTTATAAATCTTTAAGTCAACATACTAATCTTGATTTCTACACACAACAGTAAAAGGCTTATTCATAAAGAATGCAGCTGATCACTACCAATTTTATTGTACACTCAAGTTGCTTCACAGATTATATACCTAAGCTTTAATAAACTTCTCTAACCAAGTTCCAATTTTACATGTAAATACTCCATTAACATTTTTAATTCATTACATAGGCATACAGAACATCTATAAATTAATATGCCAGATATTAAACTTACAGTCAATCCAGAGGTTGTGGTTGTATTACCACAAACATAAACACTGCGGGGGGATATGTTAGCCACAGACTGCAACATCTACAATAAAGTTAACAGCTGCACTTTAACTTCAACACATGCATGCAGATGGCATCAAGAGAATGGTACTGATATTATTAAGCTTATGAAAAAAGCATCCATTAACTACTAATCCAGTATCTATTCTCATTACTGTAAATGAAAGATTTTTATTTATTTTTGAAGGAGTTGGTTTAACAAATTTCATTAGTACCAATATTAACAATTTTGCAGAATGTGATCTTTGCAGAAGTAGAGAATTTTGGATAGAAAAATATGCAAATATTTAATCATTATAATTATTGCTACAATCATTTCCATATCCATAATACCAGTAAACAAGTAACACACCTGACTTTTCCCTAATCCTGGATCCCCCACTACAAGGATATGCGGGTCTCCTCTGACAGGGATACGATTCTGTAATGGAGAACATTGGGTAAATTGCCAAAATAAGGCAAAGATAAAGGTATAAGTAAGACATTCACATGTTATAATACATGTAAATTGGAGCATGATTTTAAATGCTATGATGTAGATATTCTTGGGCTACATGTACCTTGTCATTCAGAAACTTCTGACTGCCACCGAATAAACCAAGGATCAAACCTGCCTTAACCAACTTTAAAAAAAAAATTACAATCATGTCACTGTTTATAAAACTAATATATATATATTTTTTTCAAATTAGGATAAAAAAGTACAAAATTAACATGAATATATTTACATGTATTACTTATAGTAAACAAAATATACTGTACCTCATGTCCATAAATTGAGGGACACATGGACCTGACAATAATAAAAATGAAGTCCTATTTGCATACTGTTTGATGAAAAGATGCTTTTGACCTAACAGAATAAAATATGTGATGTCATAGTTACACAGGTAAATAATCATTTACGGTTTACCTACACATTACATGTAAATCTAACAATAATACGATCATACCAAATACACGTACATTTTCCATGTACGAATCTACAGAGAAATAACAGCTGAAGTAAAATTTGTACTCACGCAACAAGAAGTCGGAAGAGATTTTCTTCACTTTGAATTTCTTCAATAGCATACAGCTCCTTCATGGAGAAATCCAAGGCTAATCCACAGTTGTCCCCCTTTGTGTTGCCTTTAGCATTGTTGACAGAGTTGGCTTGTATGTACAGTAGAAACATACATTTATCCTTGTTTCTTCCTCTACCTGTTCAGTACAAACTGTTTACATTTAGATACAATCTACATGTACATGTATTTAAAAAATTAATGGATGCCTGTAATTAGCAATGCATATCAATTAATGTACACTCTAATATCAGTGACATCACATACTGGTTTATTGATATTTTTTAAAAATAAAATTTACAAAGAATAAATAATCATCATAATAGCAAAGAAAAGTAATGATTAACATTTCATCATGTATTGAATATGTACATGTATGTGTACTGAATTTTCTTCATTTTTCTAAAAATGACTGACCTTCATCAGTACTGTTGACCTTGACCACACCAGACACAGTCACAACATCCCCGGGAACACAGCTGTCCACTGCCAAAAACAAATCATTCCAATCTCTATACCATGGTCAACAAAGGGTTTACAATTGAGAGGCTTTGTAGAGGCACTATATATTTTAATAATTCTGAATCTCTTAGACTACTTCTACTGTAAAGAAACCAATGACTTTTCAATCTTATCGTATAACTAAAATAAAGTTACAATTTATATATTGTACCTGCTTATGGGGAGGCTACAAGTCATAAAAACAAGTTTTTAAAATGTCCAAGGTCCCTTACAGCTTTTTTGTGTAGTTCTTATAATAGACAATCCTTCAAAAATGAGTAGCAAAGATATCCAATTACTGTATGCTATACATGTAGTTTTCTTAAAAGTCCAGTTTGTGAGTGAAATTAAATACCATGTTTTTCATAATACTGTGGCATCATTTAAATGTGGGGACCAATTTTCATGGATTGTCAATTTTTTAAAGGTAACATGGGAAGTTTTTTAGTGGAATCGCTTGAATACACAATGAATAAAAAAATGTGTTTCATCATTTTTGGGGGATGTTAATTCATGGGTAAAAGGTACCAACAAAATCCCCAAAATTGATCCCCAATGAATTCTAACAATTCCACAGTACAGTAGTTTATTTTGCTAGAGTAACAGCTGGTTTACCCAGATCCTGAGCGAGTTCACAGTCCACAGTGCGGGGGATCCTCCCCGACTCCTTCATACCCTCCCCCATGATTTCCTGAATTCTAATTGTCTGCCAGTCAATTGTCTGTGTAAGCTCGGAGCTACGGCGGGGAATGAAACTTCTTCCTCTACAGCCCTGTGCTGGGCACTGCCATCACAAAGACATGATACATATATGAAAGTTATCACTAACGAATTAACAGTTTTAACTTTAAGAGTAAATTATTTTTGTAAATCATGCTTACATACCTTGGTAGGTAGGATATATTTCCCATCAGGAAGAGTAACAGTCTTAATAAAAAAAGAAGAAGAAATTTTAACATTGATTAACTTTTATATCAAG
>WFKH01011801.1:19705164-19755871 GCA_016163765.1 Magallana hongkongensis
TAAAAAAAGAAGAAGAAATTTTAACATTGATTAACTTTTATATCAAGACAGCCTGATCAAGACATACATGCAGTTAACCATTTATTGGATCAACAAAATAAAAGCAATAATATTATATTAAAACAACAATAAATCTAATTATGATTGAGTTTCTGTTGTCGATTTCACAGTCAAACTCTTACTGGTACACACACCTGAACATAAGCACAGGTGCCACACTCAAAAGCCAGGTGTGTACACAATGGTTTGATGTTGCTCACTCTGACCACCGTTCCCTTTACAGACACAAATTTACCTACAATGCAGAATGCATAATCAAACAAAAAATAATGACAATTTCATTTTAGAATTTCCTTTTATGGTGTTTGCTGTACAAAATGTGGTAGTTGTACAATCTAGAGTTACCTTTGTTAAGGATTTTTCTGCAAGACAAAGACTCTATTTCTTACCATAGAAGTTGGCCTTGAGATTCTTCAGAGCTATTGGCTGACATGCATTGATAAGTCGCACATGAATCATGGGAAGACTGTAATTGTTCTGTTCCGTCTCTCCTGGCTCAGAGGAGGTTTGCTTCTGGTGAGTGATTATCTGTAATATCGGTATTAGAATACAGTGTTCTTACCCTGATGTTTCTTTCTGTAGAGAAGAATGTACAGTACATGCATAAAAATTATAAAAACCAATGTAAGGTCGTATTTTGTGAAAACTTTCAACCAATGATTCCATGGGTACTCCTTGCCCCTGAATTTATGTTCACAGTAAAGTTGACATAATTATACTTGAATAATAATTTATTCTGGAAAATGGACTATCCTGTATTCCAATACATAGCAAATCCATGAAATTGTAAATTTTATACATTCTATGTTAAAGAAACATTAATTAATTTTAATAAGTCCAAAGTACGTGTATTGAGATACAAAAAAAAATAGAAATTGGAAACAAGAGCTGATGAGTTTTTAAATTCTAATTTACCTGATGAACAGAAAGCCCCATACAAGCTATCAGTTGTTCTGGGGAATCTCTTAGGTCTGAGTGAATGCTAGGAATACCTCTCTGTATGCCTACAATAAATAAAATGTATTAATATTTGTTGTAACCAACATTTGATCTTTTTTTTTTGGCAACATTCATTCAAGACAGTTTGAAGTGTCAATTTTCACAATTTCCAAAACAATTATGTTTATAGGTTGAAGCCTTTTCAACCAACATACTTGTATATCAAGAATTAAAATATGAAAATTTTAAGCATGTCTATTTGTTAAATTTCATTCATAATTGTCATGTTATTTGTACACGAGATTAAATTAGAACAAAGCTGCTATTTCTTCTCAAATGTCTATCATTTATATAACTGTACCATCATCTGAAAGTAACTCCTTGAAATCAACCACCATGAAACTTTTCTCCTCTATGTCTGTCTGAAAAAGATAATATTTACAAGTGTATTACATGTATAAAAGACATAAATTATCAGTACATGTATTTTTGGTGAAATGATGAAACACTAATTTTTCACTTTTAAGAATTTGTTTGTGAATAATGCACCTCTACCATAATGATGAAGAAATTCATGTAATTCTGATCAATGAAGTTCTCACCCATTTATATGCTGTACACCAACTAGTGAAGTATTTCTCAAACATCTGGACTTTGTGGACAATAGGGGACTGATCACTGTACACTGCAATTGTCAAAATTTTTTTTTTATAAATCAAAGCTTTTTTAGAAAGCCAAAATTACATATATGGAACCTTACTTGCCCAGTTCTCCTGGCTATTAGAAAATCATAATGCTTAACTTATCATGCCTCATATTGCATCATTGTGGACTTAATTCCATATACAATAAAACACAGTTATGGCTAACATGCTTATAACAAAGTCTTGCTTATAGCAAAGTCAGAATCATTCCCCTTTGATAAACTTATCAGAAACTTATCAGATATGACAAAATATGTTTATAATGAATCCAATCCATTCTCCTTGGCACTTTGCTATAAGCATGTTTTACTGTACTACATGTTTGTTACTCAAGATAAAAGTTTTGAAGATATTCATGATAAGGCACTTGCTTTCATCAGGAAAGTATAACTGCCATCCTTTGTATGGAGACTGTATTTGTATCTTAGTCTGGACCAGTGAAGGTCTGGAGGGGGTGGGGTCAGCCATCAGCCCTGCACCACCTCCACCACCCCCGCCTCTTCCTTGAAAAGATCCTGAAATTAACAGCCAGGTCATATATGTATATTTTCCAATGGTGGTGTATAAAATCATTTCAGATTTCATAGTATTTTTGTCTACTGTAAATTTCTTTTTTTCTCATTTCAGAATAATTTATCGTAAACACCAAAAGTCATAACTCAACATCATTAAAATGGAGACCATCTATAATGGACTGACTATATAAAAGCCCTCTACAGGACATCAGGACAAAAAGCATTTTGAGGGCTTTGATGTTAGCCTCTAAAATAGAAATTTAGTTGAAGATCATTGCGCATCCTTTTTTCAACTAGCACTTTATTGGCAAAGTGATCTCCTATGACCTTCACATTTGACCTTAAAACTTTACTTAAGGTCACTGCAAACCCCTTACATACAGGCAGTCTTTTGGTAAAGAAAAATATAGGGCCAAGGGGAGATACATGTTAAATATAGTCCTAAATTGGACTTCAAAGACGTCAGGTATGATATTCACCTTTGCCATAGACTTGTATCATGTGAAGTATGAGCCAGATAGGACCAGGGGTGGGGGGGTGGGGGTATATATTGTGATTTGTGATATTGCGATATATAGTGATTTTTTTTACAGAGGTCTGCTATGACCTTGACTTTTAAACTAGAGACTCTATTAAAGAACATTGCACACCTTTTACACAAACGCACTCTGTTGGGGAAGTCTGAACCAGATTAGCCAAGGGGAGAGAAACTATGGTCAGGAGACAATGATTTTACACATTTACTCAATACACATAGGTCTAATATAACCTTAACCTTTGACTTTGAAACTTGGTTTAAGACCACTGCACACCCTTTAAAAAAGGCACTCTGTTGTTGCAGAGACATATATAACGTATATATATATATAGTATATACGTCCCTGGTTGTTGGTGACCTATGAGGAAGATAGTGCCTAGAGAAGAGAAATTATGCCAAGGATAAGTGATGTCTGTCAGACAGAAAAACTATTCAGTATAAAGAGGGTCCTAAAGAATGTATGGGTAAATACACAGGAAGTGATTACAATCATATTTAATGCATAAAGTGTAATTAATTTTTTATATTAGTCAAATTTTTCTAAATAAGACTGAGAAAATAATTTAATTGCCCCATCCCCCAAAAAATCCACAACTCGGCCCCCACTGGAAGTGAATGTTGTACCTACATGTACTGAACTACAACCATAATCACATTTGCATTGCATTAAATAGCAATATTTACATTACACTTAATTTTTGCATGTAAAGTGTGTGGAAAGCTACTGCAGATATAACATCATAACACAGACAAAGTACTCAAAGGTTAAAATAATGAGTTTTATTATGATGTCACAAAAGCTGAACGCCGTAAAATGCAACCTCACAAGCGAAAATCAAAGTTCACGCTTGTGGCTGTTACAGTGGCTCTTCCACTAATTCTAACTTACCCTTAGGATTAAACAGGAATTTTGATGTATAATTCACATTTGCAGACAAAGCAAGAAGTTAAAACATGTAAATATAAGCATTAAATCATTATTTTTTGAAAGATATAGCCTCATAACTGCAGTGGTGTGTTCATACAAATTTTCATAATGCGCTAACGCGCGTTACTCAATTTGTATGCACACACCGCTGCAGTTATGAGACAATATCTTTAAAAAAATAATGATTCAATGCTTAAATAAAATTCACATCTGTTCACACAGAAACTGTAAAGTACCACATATAACAAATAAGCAAAGTTTTATATAATTACCTCTTCCACCCCTGTTGCCATAGTGATTGTAGTATCTTCCTCTTCCCCATCCTCTTCCTCTCCAAGGCCGGTACTGCCCTCGACCTCTTCCCTGGCTCTGTCCACGACCTTGACTTTGACCTCGACCTTGAGAATATTGGCCTTGACTCATCTTAGTGATAATTTTTCATAATCACTGATCTAACATCAAACAATTTTTTTTTCCTGAAAAATTCAAAAAAATAAAACATGTCATCTGGTCATATATATAATTCAAAAATGAAAGTGTGGAACAAATGATATATGAATTTTAATTCGTTAAAGATACAATATAGGGCCCGGCAGTAGTAACTGAATTGGTGCATGACATATATAATATGAGTTATATGACATATCCATAACCCTGATATTAACTGTTAACCTAAGCCAGGATAATTTCAGAAGGCCAGCGCACATTGTCTCAATGAATACATTTTATACATATTTTTCACGTCTTGGAGAACCTCTAAATTCATCCGTCTGATCATGCAGGTTGTGTTGTATCTCCCGCGCCAAATGTTATTTTTTATGTTGACAGTCGATCCCGACTAGATTGTGATTTGCAATGCATTCTGGGTACAATAGATGAAGTTGACGCCATGTTGAAAAATAATTTGCATACTTTTTGTTTTGAGGTGGAATAGCGAATAGTTATTGACATTTGGAAACTACTATCTGAACAGATCGATGCACTATAACAGACACAAGTAATGGAATTGCTTTGAAAACCAACGCATCGTTTTAATGGCGTATGTCAGGTTGATCACAACTTTACGTTGAACAAAAAAATCAGCTGATCCCAGCATAAAAAAACCGAAGTTCTAAGAAGTTTGTGTCCAATGCTACATGAATGTGCATTAACTGTTGTTAACAATAGATGACAAGACGCTCTCTGGCTCTCGGTCGTCAGGTGTCATGGACGCGAGAGAAGGGGAGCAAACTTCTGGCGGGGTGTCGGAAGAGTCTGGCCCCCTGTCCATCGATGACTTGCCGGCGTTTTACAGCCCTGCCGAGTTGGAGCAACTGGCGGGGCAGATCTCTCAGTCACTGGAGCATGACCACCCCAAGGGACAAGGAGGATTCGCGATTCCAGGGTTCCAGGAAGTTTCCTCGTCTCGACATGTGACAGCAGATGCAAGGGCATCTGTGGCCCCCAGTTCCTCCCTACAAAAGTCATCAAGTAAAGGTACGTCTACATGCAACCTTAGTAGAAGCATTGTAAATGATGGAATTCATCGCAGTATAGAATGGTATGGTTTAAGAGTCCTTCACGTCTTTGGGAAAGCCCAATGAAACTTATCCCATAAAGATATGGAATTCTGTCATGAATGCATTTGACTTGAAAATGAAAAATAAACTTTCGAAAATTCTATGGCTATTAAATCATAAAAACTAAGTTCCATATTGGGTTGGAACTGCACTACAAAGATAGAAACCCGTCATTGTTGATGTTAGTCAGTGGGTTGAAATCTCTATTGTTGTGACGTACTTTCAGTAAAAGTCACAGGATGTCTTAAGGACTCTTAAAAAAGTGGAATTATTGTGACAGATTTTTTGGAATTTGCTGATTTATCAAACCTGTCCATAAAATGATTTATACAAGAATATGTTTAAAGTGTAAATTAGCTTTGAAATAAATTGTTAGGGTCTAAAAATAAATCGAAATCTGGAAAGCCAATGTTTTTCTAAAAGATAAAGATTTACTATATTGTATAAGTAAATAGTATTCTAATGCCCATGTAAGTATGTTAACAACATACAGAAGCTTATAAAGAGCATTTATTTCTTAGACTGTGAGAGGAAAGAATAGGTATGCAATATACAAAAATTACTTTTGACATGACATTTTAATGCATCTAGGTGCAATTAACATACGCTTTTTCATAATTAGTCATTTTAGAACCAATTTGAAAGAATACTAGTATAGGATCATGGAAAGTTGGGAACTTAAGATAGCAACACATCAGACATTGTTGATGTAATTCTGATTTTTATTTTTCCTGATTTATAAGCCATTGAAATGAAAGTGAACGTGGTAATTATTAAATTCCTAGGTCCAAAGTACTGTGTCACAGAGTTCAATGATTGAAATTACAATTTCGATTATTGTTAATTAAATGTATATGTAATTTTGAAGGAGTTATATCCTGTGTTGTAATATCAATCACTGATACAGAGATGCTATTTTGATCTCTGATTTGCTTCCACGTTAATTGAAAAATCACAATCTTTTTGATTTATGTACACTGACGTTCTTAAAATGTATATACTTTTTAAACATGTTATATTACTATATGAATTAATATTTTGAAATTTTGTCCTTGTTATCTGCCGGGATATGAGACACTAATTAATTATATACATGATGTACCAAGTTTATTTGTTTAAATATATACTTCCTTTTTGCTGTTTTAAGATTTATTCTGTAGACTGCATATAAACTTCCCCAGTGAAAATCTATTTCGCTGGGTAATTTTGTATTTTCAACACTGTATCTGTGTCATTGCACTAATGAGCCCCCTAAATCAATACTTACTGCTAGTGCATTGACCTATTCAATTTTTGCCCCCAATCGTGAAGGGCTTTTGTGGGTATGTTTTGTTTTCTGTCTGAATGGGTGATTTTTATCTATTGATCATACTTTTGTTGGTTCAGAGTGATGCAGGAATTTTAGAACATAATGGTAAATTTTTGGAACAAGAGATCAAGATGAAGACTGTGATGATTAATGAAGGCTATTAAAACATTTGTTTATGAGATATTTTAAAGGCGGTTCAGTGAACCTTGTGCACTGACTAAATTTAAAATAACATATAAAATTACACCACACGTCTGTTTGGTTTGTAAATCGTGTGTGTCGTGTGGTAGCTGATAGCAAAACACTCAGAGATAAGGTGTCCCTAATGTTTACCTTCCTTTTCATTTTATTCATTGTTCTTGTAAAAATCCCAGACAGGCAGAGAAGTGAGAGTCAAATTTCAAGGCTAAAGGATCCTATCTATTGATGTCCTGAGAGTATCTGTAAATTTTGTGTCTGAACCAGGTTGAACCAATTTGCTTGATGTTCTCAAGATGAAATGTTCAGATGCAATATGCCTGGTAATTTTAATGTTGGATAATTTAGAGATGCACTTTCTCATTCCTTGTAAGCGGAATATTGCACCAGATCCCCGTGCACCATTTGCTGTGCATAAACTGCACTTTTAGCATTTGTTGAGGTTGATGTTCAAAGCCCATCAAATCTAATATTGTTTCACTAAAGTGCACAGACAGAATGTCAGAAATCTGCAGATAATTGCATCACAAATAATTTGTTGAACTTTAGTCGATATCCAAGGATTCAAGAGAGTTCAATCATTTATTTAAAGAGAGAGAGAGAGACAGAGAGAGAGAGAGAGAGAGAGAGAGAGAGAGAGAGAGCATTTAAACTGTTATTGAGAGTCATGTTAATTAAAGGTTATTGAACTTTTTGTATTTTCTTGTAAAGATACCTTCTAATTAAAGGTAAAGTGATATCACCATCTGTCAATTGAAATGATTTTCCTTAGTTAGAAGGGTTTTGTTTTGATCAGTTTTCTCTTCTGGCTCTGTAATGAAGTTTGTTGATTCAGAATTATTTTCTTATGTTTCTGTTTGCACTTCTGTATTTTGTTGACTTCTCACTTGTTGGAGGGGCAAATCCTAGAATAGTTGTCAGGACTAATAAACATTCTCCTTCATTTTTAAGATTTCTTTTGTTTTTAATTCATGCAGTGTTGGACATTAGATCCGTTCATGAATTAGAATGTAGTGTAGTTAAGACATGATGAATTAAGATCATGATATTCATAGACTTTTTCGCATTTTGATTGTTAGTCCATATATACAGGGCTCTTGATTATCAAATGTTAGCCTAAGGGTTGCTGCAGGACCCCAATAACAATTCATAAAAGGTACCATTTTTCTTTAACTGAATATGCTGAGTGTGGGAATTTCCAGTTTGTCATTACCTTCCAAATTAAAAATAACTTTTAGACTTTATATTTACATTTTCTAGTGTCTTTGTCTGTGATAACACTACAAATCAAACTTGTAACATATAAATAAATCCAATACATTTCATCAGTGACGCAAGTGACGCATTGTGGGGTGCAAGCAAGGTTTGAATAATTATACAAAATGAAAATAGCGTAAAAATGTCAATATAAATTTAGTATTCAATGGAACAAATGGTGAAAATTATATGAATATAAGTAGTAAGGAATCATTCTTTAAATATTATGAGGTGATCAAATATGGTCGGGCTTGAACAAATCTATCATAAAGCCCTTCAGGCTTTAATGGATATAATCACCCCTGATCGTATTTCATCACCTCATAATACTAAAAGAATGATTCCTTATTCCAGAAATTGCTAAAGATGTTCCTATATATTGCAAAACAAAATTAGAAAATAGTGAGTTTTGATTAAGAATGATTTTCTTAGTCGTTAACAGGAAAAAAATACAAAAATATGAATTTCCCCCATTTTAATTCAATTTTTCTCTCATAATATTATGAGGTACAGTATTATAACATAAATTCATTATATACATTTTAGTCAGAGGTATAATTTAGATACATTTATATAAATATACATACCGGTATAGCAGAAAGTAATTAGAAATGAAGGAGGACAGTCAGTACAAAAAAGTGTAAAGGCCCTGAGATGGTTTAAACTTGCTATATTTGCTAATATTGTAAGATGTAATGATTCTAATTAACTTTCGAATTACATCACTATAAAGCACATTGGGTAAAAGGAAACAACTTGTTTCCTTTTTGTTAATAAAATCATCATAGTTATGCTTCCTTTTTGAGAAAATGAAATTGATTAAGTATGCTAATTTTTATGCAAATCATACAGTTTAATTTTGTTTTCTTTTTTCAACGTTAATTATCGTCACTGGAAGAGCAATCAAACAATGGCCAGTGTATATGCATGTACACAGAATGATTCAGACCTTGATTCAATTTTTTTAAAAACTCATAATAAAAGCAGATATTTCTATGAAACAAGGCTTATATCTGCTTGAAAAGTCACCTGCTATATTCAGTATATTCTAAGCTAATGGTTTTCATAAAAAAATTAAGATATTTGAGGCACAGTCTTAGAAATAAATTTCACCTCTCTGCACTGCATTTATTGATATTGCATGGTAGCATGTGATATCATCATGCTTATTATGTTACATGAAATATGATTTTTGGGTTTTTTTATTGCAGAGGAATCTGGCAACATCCAAGCTGCTGCAGACTCTAACAGCCAGAAACAGTTTGTCCCTTGCAAGGTGTGCGGAGACAGGGCCTCCGGATTTCATTACGGGGTCACTTCCTGTGAGGGCTGTAAGGTAACTGGGTCAATCTTTTCTGAAACGGTCAAAACACCCAAAAAAAAGGCAATTAAGATACCAGTTCTATAGATTTACTTATATTTTTTTTAAAAAAACTCTTACACATTCCTCACAGAATGGTGTAATGAATTCATCATCGTATACCATTATTTACATCCAATTCTCTGGATTTGAGTTGCTTTTAGTCTTTAATGGATCAGAGTTTACATAAAAGCAACAGCTGTTCTATTCCTTGCTGTCTATTTATAAAACAATGACACAAAACAGAACATGTGAATTAAAAATGTATTATTTTCTCAATAGGCACTCCTGCTTGGACATGCAGAGCTTAAAATTTGGAGAAAAAACAGATATAGTCTTTAAATGTTTAGATGATAAAAACATTAATGGGTTGGTGTGTGTTTGTGCTTGATCCCCGTTGGGTTAAAAAAAAAAGTATATTATTGACATCATCTTTTCAGGGATTTTTTCGTCGGAGTATTCAGAAGCAGATCGAGTACAGATGTTTGCGGGACGGAAAGTGTATGGTAATACGACTTAGTCGCAACAGATGTCAGTACTGCCGATTTAAAAAATGTCTTGCTGTGGGAATGTCAAGAGACTGTAAGTATCAGCTGGACTAATCCCCCAAGAATCAATGAATCTATATTACTACCTATACAGTTGTGCAAGACTACCTGATTTATTATCATATGTAATTCCTATAACATCAGTTGACCACTCTTCGGCAGTTGATTTATGTTTCAGACTGTCCCTGGAATTGTACATGGTTATTTAGGGGGGATTGTTAGGGAGGGGGGTTGAAGTGTTTTAAAAATTTCAACATTGCAATATAAGAGTCTCTCAGTTGACTTTAGCGATATGCAATTTCTGAATCAATATTTCATTTTCTTGTTTGAAAAAAAAATATACCAATAGCTATACAGTTACTTTAGAACATGTAGTTAGTAATTCTTTTTATGCATTTATCAATGTTGTGTTTTAGCTGTCCGGTACGGTCGTGTTCCGAAGAGGTCCAAGAGTCAGGACGACAGCTGCGTGAGTTCAACGGATTCCAACATGGACCAGTCAGCGCTGGAGAACAAACAGCTGGCTATTTATGACATCATTCTCAACATTTCACAGGCGCATCACACGAACTGTCTGGTCACCGAAGACAGGATCAAAAACCTGACCAGAAAACCATCTTCTCTGGTACATAGTTATAAAGTCTTTCAAGCTAAAGCTTTTCCATGAAAATGTGGATATAAATTCTACGACTTGCTTTCTGAAAAATATCAGGCACGGATCCAGAAATTTTATGGGGAGGGGGAGTAACTTAATTGTGTGAATAATCCATCCCTTTAGATCCTCGTTGCATAACATTTACATTATAGTTTCTTTAAATTGTCATAAATATATTGTATGGTAAGTGCGTGTACTTGAAACATGAGAATGTAAAATTGTCTTTATGCACTTATCACCAATCTTGAGTGCTAGCTTTGTGCATTAAAGAATTGTACCTTATGAACTCATAATTTTTTTTCCTCTTAATGCAATAATTATGACAATTTCTTTTTTACAGCAAGTACAAGTATTTGAAAATATATTTGTCATATACCAAACATGATATTTCATTTCCTTTTAATTGAATATTGAAAAGCATAGTTTATCCATGTATTGGTTGGTCTGTCCTGTGCCAACAATTTTCTTCCCCTTACACCGGCTTACGTTTTAACAATAATAAGTCTGAAAGTCGAAGTTAATTATCTAGTAGTTCATAATTTTTCATTGAAACTAAAAAAAAAGGAAGAAATTTGGATTGGTCATTAACTTTAGTGACTACATTCAGGGCAAAGTATACCGGTACATCAAACACATCATGTTTATATTTGTATTTATATAGAGGGATTAGAAATAAAAGCCATTCAGTAGTTCTCAATGGTTTTTGCATGGTTTTTTTGTTAAAGGAAAAAAAATTCTTCCTTCTAGTTATTTAGTGTTTAGTAACAGTATTCCTCTTTTAGATGCAACAGATTTCCATTCCTTCGACCCCGGTTCAATTTTCGGATGAGGAGCTTGAGGCTCAGAAGCTGTCCATGTGGCATTGTCTGGCCAGTTTCATCACCCCTGCAATCAATAGTGTGGTGGAGTTTGCAAAACGGGTCACAGGTGAGAATAAAAGTGGATAGAAGTAACCACTGTGCAAAGAACAATAATGGGTTTGCTTATTGAATGTTGAATGTTTTGTAAAGAATTTGGAAGAGGGGGCATTGAGGTATGGAAAGGGATAGGGTATTAGATTACAAAGCTACTAGTAGTTCTGCTCAGGAAGAAAAAAATCTTAACTGATTTGCAGAATATAAATGAATTCTTAAAAAATGATATAGTTTTTCTGTTAAAATTAAATTGGAGTGAACAAGCTCAAAAGAAGATAAGGTTTTCCATTCTGTATGTCAAGTGTAATGAGACACTGAGGTTACCTCTTGTAATCCATCTTCAGATGTCCTTCAACGCCAATCATCTGTCATTTGTAAACTTTCGGAACATTATTAACTTCTTATCTGAAACGTCTGAGTCAGTCTTGCTCTATTTGGTGTGCAGCATATGAAGGGAGGGAAAATCATGACCCTATCCTCTCAGCAGGATTAGATTTGTGGTAAAAACTGAAAAAAAAATTCTCCTTTACTTCTATGCATCCTGCAGGCAAGCTGAGAGCAGGGTTGTGATAGGCAAAAAGGCCTCGAAATTCATGGCCCTGTGGGTCAGAGGTTATGATGTTAGGGTTGGGCTCTGCTGAACATATAGTAAAAATGCATTAATTCTTTCCCTATACTCCTGGGCATCTAGCAGAAAAATTAAGGATATCTAAATTCAATATTGTAAAATTCAAAGCCGCTTGATGTGGGATTCTAGAAATTGGGCTAAACTCTGTTGATCACATAGTGAGATGCTTAGATGTGCTTAACATATATACTGGTATACTGGTATATATTGTAAGTTAACCCCACCCCCAAGAAAATATCCTGTTCACTCTCTCTTTGTATTTTTATGAGTCAGGCCCAAGCCCCTTTCTTTGAAAGAATATGGAATCAAAGAAAATATATAATTCAAATTAGAGGTAGTAGCCTAAATGAAAAACAAAATACCTTTAAAACTTCATCCATCTATTTTTCTTCCTTTTGCATACAGTAGTAATATATTGATTAGTGACTGCTAAGGCTGTTGGATGTCTTGTTTTGTTGCATTGTGTTTATATAAGTAAACAAACAATTCCTTATAATAACTGTGAATCCAGGTAAATTCTAGTTCAAATTACTAGTAGAGAATAAATTTTCATTAATTAAAGGAAAAGTATTATGGACAGTTTGGTGTATCATATCTTCCAATTCATTAACCTATATTGTGGTTAAATTAAGTGTGCTACTTAAGTAGTGTTTAAACTGATTTGAAGCTATAAAAAATGATGTATCTGTCCCATAAATAATCAGAAATGGGGAGGCCAGGGGATCATTTGTTAAACTTCTGTCTCTGTCAGCAGGTTAAAGACCAGTGTCAATGACCTCCATATATCTAGGAGACAATGAGACATGAATCTGAGAAAACGGTGTTATGCTGACATGTTGTACCGTGGTATTATATTGTACTGGGACTAGTATGAGTGTAATTATTAATTGAATAAGATTTTAAACCATTAAAAGGTTCAACGACACCTATTTGATTCTTTGGTTTCACCCTTTAAGAATTAAAAAAGGGGGGGGGGGGTTGTTGGACTATATGTGCTTGAAGTTAAAAATTCTGGAGGGGAAGGAAGTTTAAAAATAAACATATTTTACATGTATTACAGAATAACATTTCTTTCTAGTCATTAAAACTTAATAAATTCAAACAGGTTTTGACAGTTTTTTGAAATGAGGACCTTGAATTAACATGATAGCCAATAATGCATTTTAGAGTTTTGCACATTTGACTAGCAAAGTTCTATAACTCAGTATAATATTCCACCCATTTCTCAAGCACCATGAAGTGTAGATGGCAACATATGATAGCATATTTCTCAAGTGGCTGTACTTTAGGTTTAACAAAACAAGATGAAATGGAGTGATTGATTATTTAGCCAAGACTCGCCCTTTAATGGTTATATGTATAGAAGAGAAAAGGAACATGGAGAACTACTGTACCTTCATACATGTACTAATGATCTATTCCAAAACAAATGGTACTGATAACATGTATATATACATATGTATTTGTTGTGTTGAGCAGGTTTTCCTGAGCTGAATCAAGACGATCAACTGATTCTGATCAAGTGTGGTTTCTTCGAGGTTTGGCTTACAAGGATGGCGCGGATGTTTAACAAAGCGGAGGGCTGTCTAACTTTCGAGGATGGAAGCATTATTCAAAAGGAGGAGTTAGGGGTTGTTTTCTCAGTAAGTTTGGGGTCTCAAGAAAACTGCTGAGTTCAGTGTTGCAGTTATGTTTGAGAAAACTGTAAAGCCATTGAGATAATAACCTTTAACAGTATTGTGTACCATATTTGTTATTTTATGTACCGGTACCAACTACATGTACATACAGTGAATGTTCCCTTCTTTACTTTTAGTTGGTTGTGTTGAAAGGAAGATTTAACTACTACTATTATTCATCATATTTAATATTATTTAAAACCTGGATTAAAATGTTCTCAGAAACTTGGTATTGATATTTTGTTTTCTTTTTTTATTTCAGCCGGATTTTGTGAGCTGTATGTTTGACCTGGCTCAGAGTTTGAACCAGCTTAATCTAAATGATACAGAAATAGGTCTCTTTTGTGCCATAGTTTTAGCTACACCAGGTATTTTTTTAGATCGTACATTTCTGAAAAAATGACTAAGCAATGTGTAAAATTTCCAATAGCACAAAACCTTGTGAAGTAATAAGGGAGGTAAATGTGAATTAAATTTTACAGAGTTTTTTTCCATTAATTTTTGTAATTTGCAAAGTTCAAAGAAATAGAATTTAATGTTGATATTTTGATTTCAAAAAAAGAAAGATAGGGATGGAGATTGATTATATTACAAAATTATATTACTCTGTTTTGATTATTAAATTTTTATTTACAAGATCGCAAGGGGTTAGAGAATCCCAAAGCTGTAGAAACCATCCAGGACCGTTTGATAGAAGCCTTAAAGCTGCAGATCCTTCGCAATCACTCCACAGAGGAGAACTTATTTGGAACTACGATTGTGAAACTTCCACAGCTAAGGACTCTGGGAGTACAACATGACGAGATTCTGGAGTGGTACCGAGCTCAGTGGAACCGAGTGAGGTTACCTCCCTTGTTTTCAGAAATCTATGACATAAGTAAACATGAAGAAGACATGTGACACCATGTTCAACTTTCTCGGGGAGATTTTCATCATTTTCTGTTTATGTTTTTTAAAAATCAATTTTGTGTTGTATTTTTTTTTACTGGAAGGCTTGGCCTCTGTTTAGCAATTGATTGTTAAGTTTTGCCCAATATTCATGTCTTTTAATATGTACAGAAAAGCTTTCTACACTATTTTTAGATTGTTTTTTTTTTAAACAATGTAAAAATACTGTTGCTCATTGCCTGCATCCCTTTTTTAAAGAAAAAAGAATTTCAGATTGCTTTACACCAGTAAGTTGGTCGGTAAAACTTTGAACCTTTAAACTTAAAGAACCATGACATGTATATATAAACCCTCATAAATCTTTGGGTCAAAATTGGCAGGGTTTCTTGGTAACACGTTCATTAAGATATATACATTTTATGTATATAACATTGTTTTTTTTTTAAAATCTTTATATTTTGCATGATTGCAACTGACAGAATTCATTTTAGTGCTTAATGCCAATTTATCAAAACCACATAGACGCCTTGTTCTTTTATATAAGCCTAGCTGTTGTTGTACAATAAGATAGCGTACATAAATTTACATGTACGTGTATTTTAAAGTCTTTGGTGCACATATATTTCTAATTTGCCTTGTTTTGATTTAATTTGGTGATACATTTCAAATAATTGAAAAATAAGTGGACAAAAATAATTGTCATGATGGATTTTTTTTCAGCTGTTTTTTTTTTCTTGCCTCTTTGATATCTTCCATAATGTCCTCAATGCATGTTGTTAAATGCAATTAACAGTATTTTTTGTTAAATTAGTTTTTTTGTGAAATTAGTGTGTGTTAATGTTCATTCAGATTTTATTTTGAACCAACAATATGTGGCCAGTTTTTTACTTGACTGTGTTTGTCATATTAAATGTGTCATTATGCATATTATCCATATGCTTTT
The DNA here is from genome assembly GCA_016163765.1 of Magallana hongkongensis. NCBI lineage: Eukaryota > Metazoa > Mollusca > Bivalvia > Ostreida > Ostreidae > Magallana > Magallana hongkongensis. Next base: position 19,720,787 of record WFKH01011801.1, read on the forward strand.
ATTCCATATTTTTTTGTATACAATGTGGAGTTTGTATTGATATGATATTGTTTAGGCAAAAAGTGTCTCTTGCAAATCACAGATCAAATTGTTTTATTTTTAAGCAATTAAACATTCTCAGAGATTCAGAGCTTAGTTCAGCCATTATGAAGGTGCTTTTAGGGAATATTTTTGAACTTTCAAAAGATAAATATTCTTTAGATACCAAGGTTTTCATATCATTAGAAATCAACTAATTTTCATGATTTATGCTCAAGTAGAATTTATACAGGTTTCCACATAGTTCATTATTGCTATGTTGCAGTGAAATGGAAACTGCCGGTGTTTGCAAATCTCTTGGATTTTTTGTTTACAATTCAACTCAAACAGTGATAGCTTTTCACTGAACTTAAAAATACTTTTTAGAATTGATTTTCATGACTAGATCAACTGATGTTTCAATGATTTAAGCATTAGAATTTGCAATGTTTAAATTTTAAAGTTAATACAAATATTGAAAAACAAAAAAAGAAGTTTCTTTCTAGCAAGACATTATTTTTTGTGACTTAGTTCAAAAATTAATTTTTTGCCAGTGAAGTGGACTGCTATTGAATCTATAAAACTTTTAGATCCGATATTGAGCAAAAAAAAAAAAAAAACCCAAAAAACCAGATGGATCTGCATGTACATGTTACAATAATACCGACTGGTTGTAAAGCACAATGAAGTAGACACATTGAAAATGTTTCTATTTTTTATTGATGCCAAATCAAGAAGTGAGGGATTGACAACCTTAACTGTGCCATATATTGTATAGTATATAGAGAAATCACCTGTTTTATTTTATAAAAAAAAATTACATGTCTGTATAGCCCATTTTTTTAAAAGAATTTTATATGTTATAGTCTACGTCATTAGTCCTCTGTTATTTGTGCTGTTTAGAGTGCTTGAATTACATACAAGGTGTTTATTTTTTAGCTCAATATCTTCATGGCTGTGTTTATTTGATAGTGAGCTTATTAATATTGTAGGCAACACTCTGAATAGAATTCTGGAGTGATACATCAGCTATCTTATATCTGTAGTGCTTTCAATCCTCTTTTGTTCACCTATTTTTTTTTTAACATGTACAGTGTATATTTTTTTTTTGGTGGGGGTGGGGGCTGTCATATAAAAAACATTTTTGTAAACCTCTTGAGGGATATAAATGTACTAGTAATTCATTCAAAATTTTGGAAATATTTCTTATTTACTGAAATTTATATACTGCATATTTTTATGCTCAATTAAGATATGTTTTTGAAGAAACTTAGCACAGTGTAAGTCTGTTTGGAGGTGTATGGTTTTAGCAAGGACATGTATTTGCTATAGTCATAAAAATCAAGTTTTTCTAGTCTTTTAAATAATACATGTGTAACTGCAAAAAATGCCAAAAAAACCCAGAGAGCAATATTTCATCAAGCTAGCTGTTGACTGGGAGGTTCTACAGGTCTAAATTAAGTCCTGGCTAATTATGTGTGAAAAAATTAGTTTGAAAACATAGATATTTAAGATATTTACATGTAGGAATAAAATAGTGCTTTTATGCTTAGGCCATTTTCATGTTTATGATGTCTCTTTCTGTTTTTCAGATGTTTGTTGTATCATTAAGTAGTGCCCCCATGGAAAGGAAAAAGTACATATGGGGCAGTTTGTTGGATAAGCACACCTATTTGGTTGGTCTCAGGTGATAAGTATATATACCTGTGTAATGATGCATATTGCTCACCTGTATGTTCATCAGTAGGTGGGCAGTTTGTGAACAAGTGGGAACTCTTTTTTTGGAACTCAATTTCCCCTTTAACCTTCATGTCTACCTCTGTCTTTGGTGCATGTTAGATACATTTTAGCTTCTCATCACGTCATCAAGTTTCTACCATCTACAGAAACTTGATTGGGTAACTAAAACAATTTCAGGGAATTCAAAGTTTGTCAATTTTTCACTTTTATTTTCAGAAGAATATCACTAAAAGCTGTCATGATTTTTTTTTTCAAAGTGCCAAATGTTCATGTAAAAGGTCATTTTTTCTTGCATAATTTAATGTGTGCTTACACATAAGGAATTGTGAACTTTGACATTAAACGGGTATTAATATTTGTTTGGAACGTGAATCTTTACTTGATGGTACATATTCATTTTGTACTATCATTTTACGGAGCTTTGCTGCTGTTGTGAAATTTTTAACATTTTTTTCTGTAAAAAAAAGAAAGATAGCAACAGACTTGCTTGTGTGTTTTAAACTTACATTAGAATGGCTAGATGTACATTTAAGTAGGATAATTCTGCTCTTAGAAATGTAAAAGATTGTCTCCTTCTTATAAAAAGCTTGCCTGTAAATGTGTTACAATTTTGTAGAAGCAAGCATTATTCTCATTTTTTTAATTGATAAGAAAATTTCAAAACTTTAGCATAAATAATAATAATATGCTTGGACATCTTACATTGAATTGGTGTTTTGGTTGTAAATAATTCTTAACAGATTTTTTTTCTAATTCTCCATTTATCGTTTTTTACCATTTCATTCAACATGTTGATTTTCAGACCACATTTTTATAATAGTAGATGATGTATATGTTCCTTGGCTTAATTTTCAGCATTAATTTTACTCCACAAATTCTGTTATCAATAAAAGTCACAGTAACATCTTTACGTGTTAGATTTTCATTATCAAGCGTGAACTGGAGAGTTTTTTCCGCTTTGGACGTTCACTTTGTTCAACAAACATTGTGGCGTTTATAACATTTCATTTTTAGCTCACCTGAGCCGAAGGCTCAAGTGAGCTTTTCTGATCAAGATTTGTCTGTTGTCTCATCGTTTGCGTCGTTGTCATAAGCTTTTCACATTTTCATCATCTCCAGAACCACTGGGCCTATTTCAACCAAACTTGGCACAAAGCATCACCGGGTTAGGGGGATTTAAGTTTGTACAAATGAAGGGCCACAACCTTTTTAAAGGGGAGATAATTTAGAATTATTGAAAATTTGTTGGTATTTTTCAAAATCTTCTCAAAAACAATTTGGCTAGAAAAGCTGAAACTTGTGTGGAAGCATCCTCAGGTAGTGTAGATTCAAGTTTGTTCAAATCATGGTCAAGAATATAAAGAGAAAATCTTTAAAAGTCTTCTTCTAAAAACCATTTGGCCAGAAAAGCTTAAATTTGTGTGGAAGCATCCTCAGGTAGTGTACATAACTACATTCAAGTTTGTTCAAATCATGATCCCCGGGGATAGGGTGGTGCCACAGTGGGGGGATGAAGTTTTACATAAGAATATATAGAGAAAATCTTTAAAAATCTTTTTCTTAAAATCGATCAGCCAGAAAAGCTGCAGCTTGTGTGGAAGCATCCTCAGGTAGTGTAGATTAAAGTTTGTTCAAATCATAGTCCCCGGGGGTAGGGTGGAGCCACAATGGGGTGATGAATTTTTACAAAGAGATTAAAATCTTCTTCTAAAAATCTATTAGGCCAGAAAAGCTTGAACTTGTGTGGAAGCATCAACATGTAGTGTAGATTCAAGTATGTTCAAAATCATGGTCCCCCGGAGTAGGGTGGGGCCACACTGGGGAGATGAATTTTTACATAGGAAGATATAGAGAAAAGCTTTAGAAATCTTCTTCTTAAAAACCGTTTGGCGAGAAAAGCTTAAACTTTGATGGAAGCAATCTCAGTTAGTGTAGATTCAAGTTTGTTCAAATTATGGTTCCCGGAGGTATGGTGGGGCCATTATGGGGATGGGGTCAAATTTTTACATAGGAAGATATAGAGAAAAATCTTCTGGAAAATTATTCAGCCAAAAAAGCTGAAACTTGTGTGAAGGCACAGGTTGTGCAGATTATAGTTTGATCAAACCAAGATTCTCTGGAGAAAAGTGGGTCCACAAAGGGGGGGGGGGGGGTTTAATAGGGATAGAGAAAAATATTCTCACAAATACTAAAACAACAAAAGGGGCTTGGTATTTACCATAAAAATTATTGGATAAAAATCGGCAGATTTTTTAACTTTTTGTGCAAGATCTTTTGTACTTAGTTGTCAAGATATTTTGATACTGTAATGCTGATTTGATCAGAGTTATGGCTATTGTTGCTTAGGTGAGCGATGTGGCCCCTGGGCCTCTTGTTCATGACTGAGCTGTGGATTTGCATCCGCAGTTGTCTGCTTTGTAATCACCTCTATCCTTCGAACTTAACATATCCGGAATAGACACAATTTTGATTCCTTTCATTGTGATATATTTACATCCACTGAGTATTTTCTCCTCTATTTCCTAAGAATACCGATTGTGATTCATAGCTCTATAGAAACTGACAGGGCTGAAATCTACACGATCCAGCTCTAACAAGTTTATCGATCGGTCAAAACCTTCGGCAACCGTAAAAAAAGGTAAACACCTAAAAAAAAATCATGAACTGCACAAAATAATTATGGTGATGTCAAACTAAATTCCCATATATTATTAAGAAGAATTGGCTACTTCTTTTATCTAACGTACTGATGTACATTAACAATGATTTATATACTTTTACCTACTCTTTATGATAAATTCAACGACAGATGTAAATATGAAAAATAAAATACTTTCTTTGATGATTCTTGCGAGCTATAAAGGTAGCGATCATTGCAGAAAAATTAACATAACCTGCGTTGTTTAGGTTGATACCTGTATTCAGTCGCTATACGCTGGGTTTGAAAACGATCGTGTAATTATGAAACTACCAATCCTGTGGGTTTTTTTTAAAAAAATAAATTTATTAGAACAATAAAATGGTCATGTATATCATACGGTTCTATTTACATACTGAGTATTTTTTTTCTTAAGAAACACGATTGCGTTTATACTGCTACTGACAAACTCAAATCGCGGAATAATCAGTTTCAATCGAATTGTCTATACGCAAATTGGAACTTTTTAAAACTGCTCGCTACCAACATACAACCAAATAAGCAAGAAAGACAACCATTATTACGGTGTTTTGGTATACTAGTAGATTTTCTAATTTTAGAGAACATAGTCATTGGATGTAAAGTTTGATAGATTGTCTGCAATTGTCATATTTCATAACGTAAACAAAGTCATCGTTTAAATACAATAGTTTTAATGGATCATTCGAAACTATTTTTGCGATGTGATACTAATCAATGCTATTTTAAATGCCACTGATACACACTGAAGTTAAACTTCTTTTAAATGATTTACCTCACGACTAGCGTACCGTAGCCAATCTGAAAGAAGGACAATAGCTCGACTGTGAAAAATAAAGGACAAGCACAGAGTTCCACGAGCAGTCGACGTTTGTCTTCATCAGGAAGAGTCTAATATTACTTTATAGGTACTTACCTCTTCATCAAAGGTAAGGGGTGTTTTCTTGGGCATCAAAATGTCAATTTTAAGACATGGTTGATATTATGCCACAGTAATAGATAGGTCATGTGGTAGGGTACACGATGATGAAATGTAGTATAGACTAGATGGAGGGGTGGGTCCATTCTTATTCCTATATAAACAATTTCCCACTAAAATGCTAATCCGGGGGGTAGGGGTGAACCAGTTATTAAAAGGGATTTCAATGCAAAATCTTGCAATTCTACATGAATTTTATTCTGACATAATCCTAGTGGGATCCGGAAGGGGGGGGGTGTGTCCAATGACTATTCCTTATAACAGCTGTTATACGTTTATTAACTTAAAAATTTCTAAGGGAGGGGGTCTGAACCCCCGACCCACTCGAGATCCGGGCATGCATCACTGATTGGGACATCGTTACAATTTTGTACAACAAATGAATGAGAGATACCTACGTAATAATAAAGGTAGCAGATTTTCAGTGCATTTTTCTCTCTATCTGAAGTTTCACGTACGTCATGCATGTTGACAGCTGTCTTCTGTCGAATTATAATTAGGTAAGATGTTATTTCTGTCAGTGCTGCTAAGATACACCTTGCAATGTAAAAAAAAAACCCTGATGGAACGATATGTGAGCCAGGTCAGTACTTCGCAAGTTCATCGTAGTTGGTAAATATTGATGATATCACTATCTTACCTAAACATATACCAAAGCTTATAGAGCCTCTCTATGTCCAGTTAATTACAGTGTTTATGAAATGCTTCCTGCAGGTTCTTGTTAGTATAAGAGTTGCGTGCATTGGAGAAAAATACATAACCCGCAAAAGCGGGTTGTGGTAATTTTTTGCAATGATTATTCCCTTGTATCCAGTACTAGAACCAACTAAGTTCAACTTTATAGTAGCACCTATTACATTACTTTTGTTGATCTTTAATAATATGAAAGTGACTACAGATATCTGGAAGTCCACGAATAAAAATTAATCTTAATAAACAAGAACATAAAATATTTTGATTGCATTTGTAAAAACTAGTTCAAAAAATACGTAGAGTCATACGTGGGCATATTGCTTTAAATACCAAATTAATCTAATCAGGTATTTTTATTGTGATCATAAATAGTAATCGTTCAGCAAATACTCCATGGATGAAATACTAATACATGTATATCACAGCGAATTTCTAAAGATTAAATTGGTATTTATTTCATTAGTGACTTTTAAAGCATTTCGAAATATAAAATCGAAAATCCACCCACACTTAATTATGAAATCATACTATGAGTAGAATTTTAATTTTACTTATCGAAGAAACGCCAAACGCTTATAATACAGCCCTTATTTTTCATGTTACAGGTTTTGGAATGGCTCACGCAAGGTCGCTGGTTATGGCACAGGAGCCTGTCCGGTGTGAACTGTGTACCGGATCCACAGGTGTGGTGAAGGTCTACTGTAACACCTGCAACGTAAAACTATGTAAATCCTGCATGCCAAGTCACGTGTCACAGGGTCATAGGTCACATGATATGGTTGAGTACGCGTATCACGGTTCGAACACGATGTGTGAGATTCATTCGGGAAACAAATGCGAGATGAAATGTCAGCAATGTCAGATCCCTGTTTGTACTAGATGCGTAACATCTGGGCTCCACAAAAATCACGATTTCACGGAGATTTCCTGTGAATCTTATGAATTGGACTCAGTTTCAATTAGTGGGGGTGATATTCCACAATCGTCCGATTTTCTTCGCGATCCAGTAGTTGTATTGGAGTTGGATTCAAACAGTGTAGATTTAGATCGCATTGGTATTTGTCATCCAGACAAAATATGGGCATCTTTCATGTACGAAAGCACCATGTCGTGCCTAGATTTTTCCGGTGCGATCAAAGATAGTTTAAGTGCTACTTCTGGTGAATATCTAGCTGATATTTTCGTTACTCATGAACAAGAACTATATTTCTGTGATTGGAAAGACAGAACAATCAACAAGCAGAATCTGAATTCAACAAACAGGGACATTGATGTAGTACTAAAATTGGAGGAATGGACGCCGCGCGCCATTTGTGTTTCAAAATCTGGTGACTTACTGGTTTGTTTGACAGTTCACTTTAATGACAAATGCAAAATCATCCAATATGGCGGTAAATCCATTTTACAGGAAATTCAATTTGACGAAACTGGAGACGCCATGTTTCACCACAAAGGAGGAGACATCTTCTTAGCAGAAAATGGAAATGGCGATATATGTGTATCTCTACCTGCTCATAGGTCTGTCCAGGTGGTGAGCAATGTCGGGGACTTTCGGTATAGTTACCATGGAGACACGGATTCTTCGACGTCCAATAAATTTTCGCCACACGGTGTAACAACAGACAGACTTCATCAAGTCTTAATTGCAGATTCAGAAAATAATCGAATTCACTGCATTGATGAAGATGGTCACTTTATAAAGCATATCTGCTGCGGACTGGTAGATCCAAGAGCAGTTCAAGTGAACACCATTAACAGCAATCTGTATGTAGGCGAATTCAGAACCGGTAAAATCAAGATCATCAAATATATTCAATGAAAGAAAATGTTATACCTTTACTGTTGACGGCAATACTTTGTAAGTTTTGTTGCAATTTTCTTTTTTTTGTGGAACAGATTTGTACAAATTAAAATCATGTAACTCTGCATAAAATGTTTTCTTTGTAAATACCGAAGGCTTTCCCACAAAATATGGTGTGACTCTAAATAAGTAATTAACCCCACCCTACTAGTATTTCATGAAACATTTGCACCACCCAAACACCCCAAAAAATAAATACAGTTTATATGTAAATAAATAATTGAAATCTGCTAAAAAGAAGATGAAACTATTTTACGAACACTTTGTCTGTAGATCACAAATTGGTTACAGAGTATGTATATGTAATATAATCAATCGTTTATTGGAAAAGCGTATTAGTTTCTAAAGCCATTAAAAGAAAAATTCTTTAATATTTTATTACACATTCAGTGATTGCACAACCAAAGTAACAAATGCTTAAAACAAATCAAGAAAATATGACAACAGAACATATACGCGAAAAAACTAACATCTAAAGTCTTTCATTTGAAAATACATTACGACTTGAATAGAAGCTTTGCATACAAAACGTATATATACCGTTTTGGCGCATACCAAAATACTGATCATGTTAATACACATACACATCTTGTAAAGTTCAAAGGCCGTCATTACAAAATTAAGATAGTCATGAAAAAATAAAGCATCAAATGCATGTACCATATCACAGACTACATTCATATTATGACATCAGTTGACACCCTTCGTTCGATCCTAAAAAGTCGAAATTATCGGTGAATTCGTTCAAAGGATCAGAAGATTTGTAAAGGTAAGTGAGGTTTTGGCCAACGGCTTTTTTTTTCAGTGATAAAAAATACAAACATAGAAATCATTTATGAAATTAAGGCAAATCCCATGGATAGCATATTTGGTGGCTTAACATTAAATGATAAAAGACATTTGTTAAGCACTTGCATGTTATTGTAAAGTCCGAATAGTTTGACATCAGATAACGATGTCTTCCGAATAAATGAAGTAACTAAAAGTATAGAATGACCATCGGTATCATCTATACCGATATTCCCCCTCCCAAAAAACCCCCACAGTTAATGAATAAAAACATGCATAAGCATGTAATAAAATTCATGGCACCAACGGAGAAGGAAAGGTTTTGGGGGAGACCCCAACGGGTTGGTTCCTCATAAGTTCTTGTCTCCTCTTGATCTCCTTTCGAACACTCTCGTACTGGGGATGGGAAAGTTTGTAGGACAGTTTCCATAGGTGGGGCTCGGAGCGGGGGATGTAGCGCTGACCCAGGGAGTCAATCTTCTGGTTGGATGGGGGTGGGGTCGGAGGCAGTGGCGGGGGAGGTACAAACCGGTGCTCGTATTTCTTGAAGTTCTCTGGAGGTAAGATATTACCTGAAAATATGAAATATTGAGAACAAAATATTAATGGACCATATAATTATAATAGACAAACTTGGCTTGCTATTAGTATTCTGTGATAACTGCTGTGGTAAATGTCGGATCAACTGAGATAATTTTAATTGAAACACTTCAATACCGTGATTGTGAAATATTTACGTTTCTAGTCGGTCAGACGATATACTAGAGCATGCGGTGCATCAATGAATAATTAGGGTTTACTATCCAATAAACAGTTCAGACAAAGTAAAGCTATGTTTGTGCCTTTTTGTATCACTAGGATGCTTTTGATATAGATTACACAATTTGGGAGTAAGGGTGGTATCATTAAGATAAGGTGAAAGACAAAGCTTTGTGCAGCACATATGCAAGGTATTTGCAGTTACTCACCACTTTCGTCAATAGGCGGGTTCCTCGCTTCACTTCGACAACGCAACCTCTTGAATTCCTGCACATCGGCCTTTGTCCGATTCATTGCAAGAAAAGCTATTTTCTCGTCATTAAACAGTTTTGTTTCTCTAATGTACTTTTCAAATGTGTGCTCCCCAACTTTTGAAGGCGCGGGTATGTTCAATGGATACATAGTAGCCAGCACTTCAGAAATTTTTCTGCCTTCAGCAGTTGTGTTGAATCCGTACTGTTTACGAAAGTTTCTCCACACGTTACTGTTGAAATTTGGGTCAGGGGTGTTCGGATAGGGAGGGTCATGCTTACCAGCCTCCATCCACAATTTATAGGTCATAGGGGCATGCCCATGGGTGAAGTCTTTGGTCTCAGTCCGTAAGAAGTGATTACACTCGATATTTAGCACAGATCTGGGTTGTTTCCTATTGGCTAGTTTTTGTATGGGACGGGGACTGAATCCAGATAATGGTACCCGATGATCTTTCATAAGATTCTCCCTCTCTTCTATGGTTGGCATTGCTACCACAGACATTCTTCAAAATCTATACTGACAGAAATCAGAGTTAATGTATAAACAATATATATACATTCAAAACAACTTGGAAGTCATTATGTCATATACATGTAGCACATTGAACATTAACAAAAACTATTTAATATCTATTTATAATATGGTGAACCATTAAAGACACTTGTCATTTATGACAATGACAGTGATAATGAAATTTATTCTCATAACTGAAATAACTGTGTAGAAGAAAATATGTGTGTTCACTGCGTACAAATTATATAATATAACATATTATGTTACTTATGTCATAATGATTCAAGATCGAAAAAGAAACTTTTAAAATTTAAATTTTAAAGAGTTCTCATTTTGTGATCATTATTGGGAAACTATAATTATTATTTCACCAACGTCAACATGGTCAAAATACGAATGTCTTCATAGTCTGTGAAATTAAAAATTACCCAAAAATGAACATTAACGCTGCATAAAAAATAATCCCCGACTTTTATAGCTAGGATTTTTTGAAAGGAGAAAGATGTGACAGTTAATTACTAGATCAATTAATCATTCATAGATCTAAAACCCGGCCTGCTGGGTTTTAAAAGTACATAAAACATCTAATACCACAGGTTCCGCAAATTAGATGATTAATAATTAATTAAACGCGTTTAATTGTATTGTGATCTACAGCGGGCACCTGCTCCTGTAAACGCGCGTATAACTTGTGTCTTGTTCTGTGCGTTTCTTTTTAAAAACCCATAATACTATTACATATATTTTTGTCTTCTTATTAAAACTAATAGTTAAAACAAATAAAAAATGTCAACGTTACCTGTATTGCTAAATGTAAATATATTCAGCCATATTGGTTTGTGTCAACGTTGTCATGACACAGTTATGGTCTCGTGCATTCTCGCAGACGTTTACCTGGCTGTTTCTAATTTTTACCTCCCTCGTATGATTGATTGAAAACAAAATGTTTTTATTTAAAAACCCGCTTTGGCATTGAACCATTTTGCCAGGAAAACTTTAAATATTTCCCTACTTCTAACATTATTTTTTAACTTTATTTTTGAAAGATTAAATAAAAAGATATAACACTTTTACCGATATAAACACAGGGGGTGTGTAAAATTAAGTAAATAGTCACTGGAGCATTGTAAACACGAGTCTGTCGGCATTGCAATGGATTATTTACATCTAGTTTCATGTAGTAACGGCGCAATGAAAGTAAACCAGATAAAATGTAAGTAATTTATTAATTATAAAAACTGAACAAAACACCGGTTCAAATTAAAGATGACTATAAATGTTGAATTATAAATGCATTGGAATTACTTACATTGTTTCAGAGTAAGATCTTCGAGTCGAAACTTGCTTGACAAGTAGAATTTTCACGTGGTTCGGTATGTTATATAGGCATTGATAGACTGACACATGTATCAGCTGTGTGTATGTAAGCTAGTGTTAATTTGAAAACTCATTACTCAATATTAAAATGCATGACATACATGTATATATTGTACTTATAAGTGCATGAATTCACTAATGTATACATGTATCTGATTAATAATTATAACGACAATTAAATTACCATAGTACTACACAGGAACTTGATATCATATATTTTTCTCATAATGAAAAATATATACCCTCTAACTATAATAATAGGTAGAGGGTATATACATTTTTTTATCATGAAAAAAACCCATATAACATCTGGTCCCAGGATCAGGAAGCAAACTTAGACTTAAGTCAAAACTTGTACACTGTCTTAATGTCTCTTGATTGAAAACACTGACAAAATTGAAATGCTATTAAAAGTGTCTTGATATAACGTTGTTAATTACAAATTTCAATTGTCATTTTATGATAAACAATTATTTTATAACTTATTGAAATTTTGACTTAAGTCTGAAATTGCTTCATGATCCTGAGGCCAGGTGCATGTGTAGTATAGTATGTGATATAAACAAGATTATACTCTCTCTCTTCTCTCTCTCTGTCTTTCTGTCTCTGTGTCTCTCTCTCTCTTTCTTTTTCTCTCTCTGAGAGATGTAGTGGTCCCCTTTATTGATTCAGAACAAATGTTATCGTTCAATTTTAATCCCAACCTCAAAACATCCCCTTGAAATGTTTGTTTCTGTCATGAGAAATTGATCTTAAAGCCTAAACCATTAGTTATATAGTCGGACTTCACTTTTTGGAGGCTGTTTCTATTGTAGGAATCACCTGAACAGAGTATTTCCCCTTGAATGTTTTCATACACAAACAGAGTATTTCCCCTTGAATGTGTTCACCCCCTTAAATGAACAAGGTAGTTTAATATTGTCTATCCACTCCAATCAGTAATTCCCAGTGGCTCAACATACAGGTATTAGGGAATTCATTATGTGCATGTATCTTACCATATCAATAATATATACTATGAGGAGTTTTATACAGAATTTGAATTACTTGCTGACATTCAGGTCAAAGAAAATGAATAAGTAAATAAGGAACTGGTAGGATAAAGACATTTTATATTTTATAAAACTACATGTACAAATTACATTGAATGGACCCATTTATACAGTGTTATATGTTCAATTTATTTGATTAACAAAAGAAGAGGGGAAATTCTGCTCTGTAAAAAAAAAATGTTATTTGTAATCGAATGGTATCCCATCCTCTTCTATTTCATTAAATATAAATAAGAAGCCAAGGAAAATGAGATGGTAACTACAAGCATGATGTAGACCAATTCTATCTATAGACCCAATATATCTGAGTCTATAATTAGACCAGCTAGTGACAGCTTGTATGGTTAAGAAGTGTTGATTTGTCTGTAAGACCTACTTAATAGATGGTTCATTCAGTTGCTGTCCTAAAAAAAAACCCCCAAAAACTGCAGATCTTGATAAACAAAACAAGCTGTATTATGCATATGCCCAGCATTTAAATCATAAATGATAATATTAACAATATTATCAATCATAGATATTGATATCTATCAATGTTAGGAGGCTCCTTTAAAAAAATACTGTAAATTCCTTATTTTACGCGAGTACTTAATTTCGCGATTCTGCCGTTTTGTATCAAATTGCGAGAATATAAAATCGCGATCACCAATATTTTTGTTATAATTTCCTGTAGTTCAAAACTGTCTGAAAAATGAAAGCGAGATTTTCAAATTTGCGAGGGTTGCCTCTTGCGATTTTACGTGGAAATTAATTCCTCATGTTTAATTAGGAATCTACAGTAAAGAATGATATCATAGAATAACAAATGCACCTGCAGCATTCCATGCAAATGAGCAAAATTATTATTTTTGGAGTTTAAAGAAAAGAAATGAATGTGTTAAATACATTATTTAGCCAAATAAATATTGCTTTCCCAGGAAAATCAAGTCAGAAAATGTTAAATCCCTTGGGGGAGTCAATAGCATCAACTGAAGGTTAATAGCTCCAGAGTACCTCAGATCATTAAGCTATTGTGAAAGGTGTTTAATTAATGCAAGACAATGTGTATATAAAACTGAACAATTTTCTGAGCAATGGCATGCTTCTATAAAATTTATCATAATGTGATGGCATTGTAGAACAGTTTTTTCCCTTACATGTGGATATTGGATGATTATTGATTCGAAATTTCTTTGGTTTGGAGTTGAAAATGAGGTGGCTGGAGAGTTAATTGTATCGTGATGTAGTAGTATGTTGTAGTTGCCATGACAACTAATTTCATGCTATAGACTCTCAGGTGACCATTTTCCGCTGCGTTTTAAGTATATAAAGCAGCTGCTTGATAAAATTAAAAGTTTGCCTATGATGTATTGGAAAATTACTCTAATCTGCCATTAATTAATTACAGTGCATGTTATGTAGGATTACAAGGTTTGTAAATAATGGGATTAAGTTAACCTTTTCTAATATAATTAATCTTGTTAATGTTGCTTATATTGATTTTACGAAACGCTTGTGGCAGAAGACTAAAACATTTTCCAAACTGGTCAAGCTTTATTTAGTCACAGAATAAATTGACCCAATATTCCTTGATAATTTTTGCAATCTGTTCCAGTCATAACAGAATGAGGGTTTCTTTTAATAGAAATAATGAGCATTTTGATTCATTTGTGATCTGAGTTTGTCATGAGTATATCATAGATCTGTAATGAAATACGCCAGTTAACTAAGGTTGCATGAAGAACTACATGTACTTGCAATATTAGTCAAAGATGGTCTGAATTACTGCTTCTGAAACCAAGGAGTAATGTATCCAGAACAACTTTACTAGGCATTTCAAGATTCCAGCAGTCCACTACTGCCTAATCAAACAAACGTGTAACAAGTGGATAAAGAACATATTATATCTTAGTATGCGTTAAAATTATATTCATTGACATTTTTTTACACTTGGTAAAATATAAATTGACTCTCAAAAATTTTTTCCTTGCGATACCAGTATACCTCTACTGTCAATAGCTCTCCAGCAATGATTGTAGGGCATTTCTTTTGGATCAGGATATGCTATCACTTGTGATATTCATTGTAGATTGAGAGTACAATAAAAACTGATTAGACTTTATAGGAATCTTAATAACTACCTTTTAAGAATTTTGATTCACACATTGGATGCTCACTAGTTTTAAGTGCTGAGTTATATTTGAATTACATACATTACATGAATACCACCCTCTATGACATCTAAGCTTACAGTCAAATGGTAATGCTTTCTTTGTCATTAACAAACTTGAAAAACTATATCCTGCCTGTTTGTGTGTTTGTAGAGTGTTCTAAGGGTGGGTCAGTAGCAATGTGTGGGGGTGGAGTTAGGGTATCGGGATGATATGGGGGGGGGGGGGGGGGTGATGAAAGGAATTGGGTTCAAGTGTTTGATGAGAACATAGAATTGTTGCCAAGTTTTATCTTTTCATTTACCCTTTATGTATATATGCAAACATATATTTGCAGTGTTGAGTTTTCATTTGTTGGAATTTTAAAATTCTATTTACATAATGAAGCTTTTTCAGTAACAGAAAAATGAGAGAGAGAGAGAAAAAAGACATTCAGTTTGTTGAAATCTCTGAAAAGCAAATACACATAAACTATTGTTATATTGTTTCTTTCAAAATTTGCTCATGGCTTAGGTATATATAATACAAACTTATCTTTTAACAGTCACAGTATGTTCAATAAATTTAATCTTATTTATTTAGATTAGATACAGTAAGATCAACTAAAAAATGTATAACAAAGATCTTTGTATTGGATAAGAATTAATTGACAAGATTTTTAAGGGATGGAATGGTGGCAGTTTTAATTACTGGGTGTTGATATGTTGTATCAGGAGATCTGGTATTTAAACTGCCAACAAGACCTAGATTAGAATTATAGTGTGCTAGTATGTCAATTAAATTTAGAACCAATTGATTCAATAGAAAATATGAAGATGCATGGTTTGTATTATGGTAATTAATTAACAAAAGAGCACCAAAATGGTTAATATCACAATAGCATCAAGTGCGTCTTTCTTTAAGCTATTCAATAAGCAGTTTTTTTTAATTTATAAATAGGATTGAATGAATAAGATTAAAGCAGTTTGTTTTACAATGTATTTATAATGATTTTTATTTTTATTCAACAACTTCAACAAAACTTATTGATCTTAAACTTTGATTTTTAAACTGTAAGAATTAAATCCATACAAGTAATTCATGCATTATCATGTGTCAATTCTTCTTCTGTATCAGGTAGTTCAATCTACATCAGAGAATGTCCAATGTGAAAGCTTCCCAGTCTAAGAGATCCAAACGAACGCTCAATATACTGGAACAGATTGTGAGAGATCAGGTGCTTGCAGACGAGGAAAAGAGGGAAACAGAAGAGAGAAAATCAAAGTGTGTTGTTTTTCAATTAACATTGTCATTTTCTGGACATACATGTTATTGTACTGACAAATAGCATTATTAATGGTTTAGTCAAATGAGTTGTTTCCCTTAAATTGGGTTATGTTGCTACTTAAAAATTTGAAAAGAAATTTGAAGAAAGACCTAATTGCTAGTCAAAAATACTTTATTCCATTATAGGAAAACATCTGATAAAGACAAAAGGATGAAGCCCAATGGAGATCTCGATGTTAATCAAAATGGTTTTGAAAAGAGAGGAAGAGAAAGGACCAAAAGATCTAAAAATGACAAGAAAGAAAAGGAACTAAGCCAGAACAAAAACATTACTGTTCCTAAAGCTAGTTCTCCAAACAGATCCAGATCCAGATCTAACTCTGGGTCATCCAGCTTCTGGTCTAATGGAAAAGATTCAAAAGAGCCTATAAGATCAAGATCAAGGTCATATTCCAGCTCTAGTGGCAGATCCAGATCTGAGTCCTTATCAACACCAAGATCTAGATCAAGGTCAAGATCCAGATCTAGATCCAGACCCATACGAAGATCAAGATCTAGATCAAGGTCATATTCCAGTGGCAGATCCAGATCTGAGTCCAGATCCAGATCTAGATCTAGATCAAGGTCATATTCCAGTTCTAGTGGCAGATCCAGATCTGAGTCCATATCAACATCAAGATCTAGATCAAGGTCAAGATCCAGATCAAGGTCAAGATCTAGATCAGCCCTAATAGAGACGCCAAGATCCAAATCTCCAGAGGAGCCTTCACAATCAACAACGAAAAGCCTACCAGTTCGTTCAATGAAAGCTAAAGATAAGGATGTGATGAGTGATATTGTTAGGGGCAGCAGCAAGAAAAAGCCACCCTCAGGCCAGAAGCAAGGCAAGCTTTTGAAGAGAAAACAGATCAGGAAATTCAAATCAATTGAGATAAATCCGGATGTGTTTATTGAGGAAAGGCTAAGACAAAAGTATCGGGAACTAGAGGAAATAATGAAGGGAAAGACCATCAAGACAAACACTATAACTAGACAATATATTGGTCAGATGGAAACATTGCGTGAGCAGTATCACATGGTGAGCCATGGGTTAGCTCCTCCTGGAGTGATTTTGCCCAGAAGCATGTCTCAGGAGCTGAGGACCAAAGGTCATCTGGATCAGAGTTCACACAGCAGGAGGAGGCCATTGTCTGGAGGTAGCTTTAATAGTAAGTATTGCTAAATAGAGTTACACACATATATAGTACATATAATAATAATGAAGAAAGAGTATGCTCAACAGGAAGGACTTTTTCAGTAGTGTTACATTTATTGGGGACAGCCATATTACCACCAGGGCTCATAAACAATGCCAACGTAAATTTGCTATGTTTATAAAAAAAAATTTTTAACATTTTCTTTAAGTTGTTATTAGCACATTTTTACAAAAACTTAAAAAGATATTTTGGTCAAAAATTCATTTTGACATTTGGATGTATAATTTATTTGACTTTAGTAGTGTTTAAAAGCCCTAATGTTATTTGAACTTTTATTCAAATGCAAAAACCAATGAATAGTTCTTCAAATCGAAATGGCTTTTAAAAGTAGAAAGTAAACAAAAGGACAGCAAAATTTAATATAGTGGAATGGAGGCTCTGTCCCTTGTAAAAACACTGGTTGTGTGAAGTTTTGGGGATTTGCCATGTTGCTTACCAATAGTGTTTTATCTTGATCGGACAGCCTAAGGTAAATGGTTTCGGACTGAAATATTGACAAAGGACTTAGCAATCAGGAAAGAAAAGGAAAACCGAGTGTTTCAAAGTTTTATACTGCTTCACATTTCTAAGATTCATGTGGTGCCTGATCTGGAAGATTATAATTATGTGTTTTATATATATAAGTTGAAATAAATTGCAGATAAAAATTACTTTTATGTTATAAAACTGTTTTTATTGTCTTAAATGTATATAAATATTGGTAATGGTCTAAATGAAATTATATCGGTATTAAAATCTCTAAAATACTTTTACCTGTACGCGTAAAAAGAACACTAATGATGTCGATGCTTATTTTTTTTTTCTGTAGGTGAGCTATCAAATAAATCCACAGATATGGCTTACCGATCCATGCAAAACATTATCCATTACTCCAAAAACCCACATCATGAATATCCCCCATCTAAACCACGAAAGAGAAAGTCGAAACGCAAAAACTCAGAATCTACGATAGATAATTCTTCATTCCATTCCCAGACCACTGCCACTACATTGAAAACTGACCACTCAACTCCAATGTCCACTCCGAGGACTCTACAGGAGCAAGAGAAGTTAAACTACCACATCAAGTACTCCAGCAAAGAGGAGTTACGGGAGTGGCTGAAAAAGAAAGACAAGCTTCACAGAAAGAAACTGAAAGAGGAGAAAGCGAAGAAGAGGGCAGAGCGGGAGAAGATGGTGCTGGAAGCCAACGAAAAGTTTGAAAAGAGGATGGAAGCTCAGAAGGTGTATAAAAAGTGGGCTGAACAGAAAAACAAGGAGATTTCTGAACTAAAAAGACAAGAGAGGAAGGAGCACAAGCGTATTTTAAGGGAATATGAAGAGAAAAACGAACAGAAAAATATACGCCCGGAATCTGCACCTCTCAAACGTAGAGAAACTTCTACTGGTGGTGTGAAAGTGGAAGGGACAGCTGAAACAAATGTCAATCTACGGGAGAAGTCGAGAAAATCAGGAAACGAATCAGCGTTAACGGCCACTCCTCATCCACCGTCTTCGAAATTCATTTACAAAAGACCGGTTGCAGGGAGAATAAAACTCGCCGTAAATGGTAAAAACCCGGATAGTCAAAACACGGACAGAGAGAGACCCAAAACAGCGTCATCGTCACGATCAAGGAGTGCAGAGGGAAACCGAATGTCATACGACCAATGGGTGACACAGAAACGAAAACAAGACCAAAAGAAAAAGGATTTGGAAGAACTGCAAAAGAAAGAGCAAATGTCCAAGTCAGATCCTGACCTTAACAAGATAATTCCAGATATCGCCAAGAAAAGGGTACACAACGTTCTGGAGGGCAAAAAGAGGATCGATACTGGAGTTAAACGAATTGATGATAAATTGAACAAAAAATTTGGAGGCGGAGATTTTAAATCGGAAGAACAAGAGAAAGAAGCAGATGAGCAAGTTCGGTATTCTTACCGTTTGGAATCTGACAGGTCCACCACACCAAGCACGTCAGGTCAGATGAATGTCTCAGGAACTGCCATTAAACGTCCTCCATCTGGTGCAAGGCGGCCCCAAACAGCTCCAGCTGGCAGGGTCCCTCCCCCAAAGAAGTCCTCAGGATCACCTCGGCAGGCTGTGGTTCCGAAGTTAGAGGATGTGATGAATGAAGAGAATACGTCTAATCCGTTCCAGCTCCCATTTCCTCCAGACGCTGGCGTCCCAAAGCACGTAGCTTCCAAACAGAGGAAGCTGTTTGCGGAGCAGGTTTGGGAAAGGTTGGAGAGTGAGGAGAGACCAGAACCTCAGGGTAGCGATGTTCCAGATCCAGCTACTTGTGTGAGTATGACCAGTCCGCCAGCAAGTGACGCCGGGGATAAGTCAGAGCCAGCCATGGAAAAGGAAAGCAATGATAGTAAAAATGACGAAATCGACAGCAATGAATTGAAACCAGAAAAGCGAGAAGAAAAGGACGATGTTGATTCTGAAAAAGATTCAGTGTTTATGACTCAATTTAGCTCAGTTGATAATTTAAACAAAATTGTGAATGACAATTCGGAGGCAAATCAAAAGACAGAAGATGTTGAAGCGACTCCTGAAATCGAAAAGCTTGATTTAGATTTTACGAAGGATTCTCAGAGGGATGATTTATCGGATCAAGAGGAAAGTTCAAATGAAGTGGATGGCGATGAAACGGAAAACGAAAATCTTCCAAAGATAGATGAAAAAGGAGAAGATGAATCAGTAGAAGAGGCTAAAGACTCAGTGGTAGATGATAACAAAACCAGTGAAACAAAGAGTGAAAAGGGAACCGATGAAACAAAGACTGAAAAGGTAGACGAGACCGTTAGTTCAGAGACAAAAGAGAATGACACCGAAAGTCCTCAAAATGTAGATATTCTTAATCTGGACGTCGAAAACACGACTCGGAGCAGCAAAAGAGTGTCGTTCAATGAAGCTCCCGAGGTGTTCCAAACGGAAGAGTGGAGTACAGACACGCAAACACCGGACGAAGAAAGCTTCAGATCTGGACTCAACGATCCTGCAAATTTGGGTGAAAAGGATTTGATCACATCTAGTCTAGACGACGATTTTTGACATTCTACTAGGTGCATAATTGTCCACTTGTTCTTCTAGATCTTGTTTCTCCCTTTATTAGTTATATTCAAAGATTTTTACTTGTAGAACAGTGCAGTATTAGAAGTTAGGTTTATGTATTTTGGTTGTCATGGTCAGTTATAACAAAACATCGCCACTTTGCAATTCTGTCAATAAACATGCATCTACCTTGCAATACTGAGTACTTAGTACCTGGAATAACAAACATTAGACTACTTGTTATCTGTAGCCATTTTGTCTAAAATAGTACTGAACTAGTCCCTTTCTGGTATACGTTCCAGGTTGTGTATACTTCATAATCGGCATTGTAGAATCTCACGTTTAAACATGAACAAAGTTGTACGCAATCATAAATTGCGATATGATGTCCACAGGGTTTATAATAAACCCACTCTCCATTATTGTTTTATTGAATATTTCTTTGTCATTATAGGGCAGTGGCCAACATTGTTCCTCCACAAATTATTCTTTTTTGCTGCATGGATCTATTTATAAGTCTGAAATCACGCGTCTTAAAAATTCAGTGAGGATTGATGTGAAAGGGGTGGGTGGTTACACATGTACAATAGAAAGTGACGTGGCTTAATCTGTGATCTAGTGCTACTTGTATTGTTGATATTTTATGTAACAGTTTTAAGGTACATGTATGTTGCTCAGTACTAATATCTAACATTAATAGCTCATCCTAATTAATTGTAAGGATGCATATTTATGTATATATGCTTATGTATAAATTTTGGGATGTAACTACAGAAAATGATATGTTTTTAGTTTCTCAAACTGTAGGCATATTACATGTATATAGTGTAAATATTTCTCAAAAATCATTATGGAAGTAATTAGGTAAAAATACATGTACAGTTGCATTCTCTCTATTTGGATTGCCTACAGTTATGATGTTTGTTTTTGGTGCCTTGACATTATTCATTCGGTGTTTATTTGGTTTTGCAACATGTTTTGTCAGAATCTGTGATCAAATTCCGTCCAAGAAATGAGATGACATTCATTAGAGAGAGAGAGAGAGAGAGAGAGAGCGAGAGAGAGAGAGAGAGAGAGAGAGAGTATTGAGGTATTGTTTAGATTTTTTGTACTTCACGAAGTACCGGGGCTTTGTAGAATAAATCAGTCTGTTATTGAATAGGAGTTTACTGTCTTTTCTCCCATAACATCATATATATTGGTACAAGAACGACAACTCGTGTAGACTTGTTATTTTACTGACCATTTGGCTGTTTTGAATGCGTTTGGCTATGTATAAAAATTTGCCATTGCAAAATTGAGAGGTATTTGAAGTATATGCTCTTATCTTGATACTAATAATTGTATGAAATTTAATAATCTTCAATTCTAAAACCAAATATGGATAATATACAACTCAAAGGCTTGTAAAAATGAATTCAACTTAAGATCTTGTATAAATGAAATATAAGCTACAAGCTATATTCACAAGGATTTTATTTAAAATCAGTCAATGCCCTACTAAGAATACTAATCATATTAATACCGGCCTATATATTCCTTTAAAGGTTCGCATCAAATTGATTGAAGCTACATTTCATACGGATCCGATTGCATCTCCTATGTTATCGTTTACTATGCTATTTTCCGCTTGAAATTGGCCAATAGAGACAGTATTCTAAAAATTATAAAATATTTGTATCAATTGGGCATGAGTAATAATTTGAACAGAGATTACTTCACCCATAATATCAGAGATTAGCATTTTCGCACATACTCTGCAAAAAACGAAAATATATAGGTACACGTATTTACTGTAATTTGGATTCTACCTGATATTTTACATATAAGATTCAAAGACAACAGCTGGATATTAAAAGTGTTTAATTTTAGATTCTTTACTTTGGATGGGGTGTTTTTATATTTTTTCCAAAAGAAAAACTGCATCAATCTTGCATGCTAATTTTAGCAAAGCTATGAAAAAATAAAAACTCGGAAAATATATTTACGCTATTCCGGAAAAACCCTTTGGAGACGTTTATTTTAAAAGATAAAATAAAACTTCGTCAAACATTATATTTGATAGGAAAAAGCTTCACCAAGTTTGTTAATTTTGAAACATATTCAGATATTGTATAATTAATTTTAAAATTTATTAAGATGGATATAAGAATTGAGAAGTTGCGGCGCGTGGAAAAGGTATATATTTTTATAGTGGAAGCAAACATGAATTATGTAGATTGCGTTAATTAAGCAAATTACGATCGAGATATCCGATTTTTGTAGTAGGAACATGTACTGAAAATTTTAAAGCTTTAATTCGAGTGTAAAATTCTTCATATTTTTGTAACCTGTTTTAGATAAATTCACATTGATTAATTCTGATTTTAAATGTTACAACGGACCCCAGTAGTGTTATCGGGAGCATCGAAGATATTGGCTTATACACAAAGTGCAGGACAACCTCGACCTAACCAGCGAAATCCAGTTCATGGACTATAGGTCTAAGATCATAAAATGTCCCAAAATAAAACACTTCTTTTTTCACGGTTACACGAGTAAACGGATTTCATGCGATTCTATCAATACCAACCCAAATTGTAATTCATTAATAGATTACACAAGGCAACAGATCAATTGAGACAACAAAGTTCATTTGC
Organism: Magallana hongkongensis; assembly: GCA_016163765.1. NCBI lineage: Eukaryota > Metazoa > Mollusca > Bivalvia > Ostreida > Ostreidae > Magallana > Magallana hongkongensis. The sequence continues at coordinate 19,743,853 of WFKH01011801.1, forward strand.
TTTCAATTGATTCAGTGGCTTCCACCGGTATAGATGTAATTAGAACTAATGAACCTATCTCGACCATTGTGAAATCTGTCATTATTCACTGACAGTACTATGGCACATTTTTTCATAACAAATATTAATTGTGTTTAATCGTTACACTTCACAAACTATAAACAGGTAATTCAATGAAGAAAATGTGTTACGTAATTGCGCAACGAAGACTTTGCGTGGGTTAATGGTAATGTAAGATTTTTAAATCCATTTTTAAAATAATATGTATAATTTATACTCGATAAATTTTCTCATACACTTTCAGTGACGTCGTATAATATGAAACTGTTCATGAAGATTAAAAAAGTCATTTACAAACAAGAGTACTTTCATGCCTCTATAATTTAAAAAAGGAAATAATAAATAAATAATAAATGTTATTAACTTTATTGCAAGGTAACGCGTCAGCATAACGCTGTGTATATATTTCATTTCGTGGACTTAAAGTTTAGATAAAGCTACGATGAATCAATACATATATCATTACCAAACCATACAGTTTGTACAATGATATGTATATATGCATAAGACCAATTTATAACATTTGATGTCTGTTTTATCTATCCTGTTAGAAGCAGTTACTCGAAACAATGTCACAATTGCAATGTAAATGAAGGGTAATTAATGGTTTCTTACAGTTTAATAACTATGGATTTCTTCATAAGAAATTGAAAAACTACTAAACTACTGGTAAACAATCATACTTAGGTACACATTATTTTCAATGCTTTGAATGTTGCTTAAAGTTTGCAATGTCATATGAGTAAACGAATGGTACCAGATATTCAATAAAATAACTCTGGCTTTGGTATGTCACGTGACCCCGTGAGAGCGAGACTGATCGCAGCAGCAGATATCTGTCATTGCTCTCTTTTGCACGATCGAACAAATATTTTTAACACAATTTTAATGAGGTTATAATGTTTGTCCTTAAGATTAAGTTCCCAGAACATTTTTTTAATCGCTTACAAGAAAGAAAAACACTTATAGGTTAATTATATTGAGCGGTTAAACTTCCGTACGTATTTCATTTTTGGTAGACGAAACAAATAAAATTTCTCTTGCAAAGACTTGCTGATAACAAGTGTTCGGTTTTCTTGTTGAATTCGTTCGTGGAACTGTTGAAAATTAAATACAAAATGATCAGTGCTAATTTTCATTACATAAAAAGTTTTTAAAACTTGTAAATGATACAGTTTGTTTTCTAGCTGTTAAAAAACCCCAACAAATTGTTTTTCTGATGCATACTAACAAATGCATGAAAAACTGTAATTATAATCAGGGTAGGATGATGCAATTAGAATAGTTATATAGAAAACTTTGATTTGTGCAACAAGATATCAATGCGATTCATTAACACCCACATTTTCTTTCATTATCATAAGGTGCTATTACATAGTCATAACAAAAAACAACACCGTTTGTACGGTGATGGCCAGAAAGGAAAACATTAACATGAATTTATCAAAACACTTGGACACCATTTTCCACGTCACTACTACGTCATCATCATCGTCGTCGCCATCATCTGGAATATTTGATTTATTTCCCGCATTTTCGTTAAAGGCTTCTACGGTTGTTTTGTTCTTGAAACGACAAACTTTTCGATAACAACAAAATTTCACTACTCTTGCGACATGATTTGGTACGGGAGTTTCAGAGTCATCCCTGTGGTGGAATGTCAAGCCTAAAATCACAATCAAACAAATCACAGAGCTCAGAAACAGATCACCGAGAAGGAAATATGACAACAACGCTGTTGGTGTGGACGTTTTTGGCAAATTGTCACCAACGAGAGTTAGAAACACCGCTATGGCCAGGAGTACGGTGATGGAATAAGACACCCTTTCGCCACTATCCACTGGTAAGATAAATACTAATAAATTCAGAACAACCATAAAAACCATCGGAAGGACAATGTTGATGACAGCGAAGGCTGGGCGTCTTTTCATTTTTATATCAACGCTTATGTAGGAAATAGTGGAGTCTAAATTGGTTTTCAACTCTTTTTCGATAATCTCCCATGTTCCATGTTCAGAAAAATAAGCCGTCTGGATTTCAGGAGTTTGAGCAGTTGTAATGACTGCTGCTGGAGTGTAGCCCCAACACATAAACATCACATTGCAGTTTTGCGTATCAAACGGGTAATACGTCACATCTACCTCACATCCGCTTGATATGACGTCACCTGGTGACCAATAAGCCACTCCATTGTAGACGTATGTGACAGGTAATATTCCTTTACCCAATGTTTCAATTTTGTCATAAGGGTTCCCAATCATCAAATTAGGAATCCATACTTTTGTTTCCGGGAGCTCCATAGTATAAATAGAATTGTGCGAACTCGGATTCCAAGACAATCGTGAATCTATCCACGTAAAAGTAAAGAAGCCGATCAATGAAAACTTGCCGTTCACTTCGTCGAATTCCTTGAGCCCTACAAGGTTAAACGTACCATTCACGTAGAGAGGCGCGCCCGTCGTTGTCAGCGGTCGTACGTATTTGTTGTAGTTGGTTAATAAAGTACTGTACAGGTTCTCTACGTCTGCGAGATTAGCCGAGAAGTAACCATCTAGGAACACCAGCCACAGAACGAAGCAATGAGTCCTCATCATGTTTCCCAATCGAGTGTTATTTAATCTTTTTTTAAATAGGTTAACCTGTATGCATGGATCGCTGTCTAGTTTGAACTCCTTCTTGCAAATTAATCTCTTTTTTGTTGGTTTTTAAATCGCAAGTATTGCCATCTTCTTAATTTTCTTTTGTGCTTCGAAGTCGCGAACTCTTTATTTATCTATTAAAATTGTTCACCCTCTTTTCAACTATACAAGAATTAAAAATATTACACGTTTGACCAGAGCGGTGTAGTATACGATGGGCCGTTCCTCTTGCCCGCTGTTTCTAAAATGTTTTCAAAGAGAGGTCTTTAAAGCATATGAATCAAAGGTGCCAAAACCTTCATTACGCATGCGTGTGTTGAATATCAGTTGTGACTTTCTAAAACCGTGTTGCAATCAAATCATTTCCAAAGAAATGGTTTACAATTCCTAATTAAACTATTAACGCACAGACTTAAATGAATTTTATCTTCGTTTTCATCTGAACTCTAAGGCAGTCAGTCATACGACCATTCCTTTGTGCAAGTATCTTGTATCTGGCCACAACTGCGAACCCCACAGAAAATGTCGTTAATTGACAGGCTTTAATTGTTCTAAAAACCCACAGTAGGCGCGGTTAAATATTAATGCTCAGACTTGTGCGTCAATCTGTCAAGTGCATGATGTTGATTGAAATGCCTTGTTTGGACTTCTCGTCGATAGGCCCTTCACATAACTACATGTACTGCGTTAAAAAAATACAAAGAAAATTTGTTCTGGGATCTTGATTGTTTCGAAAACACCATTCGAAAAAACGCGGTTAAAGTTTGCATTTTTTAAAGCTTACTGCTTACATGTATATGAAGGATATGCGTTTGAGCCACGATCTCATAATTGATGCACATAGTGTCTTTGTAGAAAGACAAAAGTCTGTAAATGTTATTAATTAAAAGACAACAACTTTATTGAAATATTGGATTATACCAATAGATTTCAACTTCAACTTATGTTTTTTATGTAAACATTATCCGAGACGGATATTGATTAATAGCAAACATTTCTCGTATTGAAATAAAATCGCGCATTAAAGGGAACTTTATCTGATCTCAATTACACGGTCTTTGTATTATTGGGGTTAATCAAACTAGCAACCGTGATTAGGGAAGGAATACTCAGTAGTCCCAGTACTAATTTAGACTGTAATTGACCGAGAATATATACGAAAAAATATCAATAAATCGAGTTCATATAATGAAGCAGCTTTTAAGATTGTTTAATTTTATTTTACTCTCTGATATGTTATTGTTAAAAAGAAGGAAAAGGATATTTAAGCAACCTACACGTGCACGGGCTGCATACATTCACTTCACTATGCATGACACATTCAATTCTTTGGTAATTGGGCTTTTTCTCTGTAGGGATTCCCGGAAACATGTCTTTCGAGACAGACTGAATCGTTCATATCTTTCTATAAGTCTGATTAATTCAGATTAGTTTTAAGATGAATTTGATGGATTTTTGAGTTGGAAGTGTTAAACCTACATAGGTACTAGTGCATCTTACATAACTGAGTTGAAACTCGAAAGAAAAAAGAAAAATAAATGTGAAAAATTTGGAACAGAATAAAATCTATGGAAAATACCATTGTACTAAAATTTTATATTTGTGAAATACTAATAGGTAGTAAGTTAAAGCCATCTTCTGATATTATATTGTAAACAACAAAAAATTTGGAGGGAAATATTAATGAACTACATGTCTGACAAATCATATCGTGTAAATGCAACACTGAAATCAGATGTGAAATCATATATGAAGTCAGATCTGTAAAATCACATCGTGTAAATAGGGCTTTACACTTGCACTTTCTTCCCCATGGATCTTTTAAAAATAAAGATATAAAATAAAAATTTCTTATTCTCTATATCGTTAGGCCTGCTAACTATATAGCTACTAACGGAATCTTAATCTCGTTCTTATAATAAGTATATACGCGTAATAATTACGAGTAAAAAGCGGTAATAAGAATAGACCAATAATATTGGTCTATTCTTATTACCTTTTATGCTCGTAATTTAACAAAACATATGGTATATTAATTGTTATTATTATTTCTCTGAAAAAAGACGCATTTGGTTTTATTCCCTAGTCGCAAAAAATAGTAAGCGCAAATATAAAACATACAGATGACGTATAAATACCATTTTCTTTGATTAGACCATATACTTAGTAGTTTAAAGTTTTGCGAATGGAATAGGATAAAGATGCTCTTTTACAGAATTTAAGTGTTTATTGCATACCATTATCTCTTCACTAGAGCGAGTCAGATTTCAGTGATTAACTGTAGAGGCAAAAGAGCTACGCTGAAGTCACGTGATAAGTAAAACATTTTGAACAAAGCGATCACGCAAGTTGACGCAACCAGCATTTCTTTCTTTTCTTTTTTTTAAGTACTATCAGTTTCGTGACATTCATATACTAGTTTCCCATTTAGCCATAAACACTGTAGGAAAGCCGATGACCGTAAAATATATTACGGTCATCAAAACATGTCGGCCGAGCTGATCGGTTGGAATTTTTCATTCAAGATTTCTTTCATTTGTTAGCATATCTGTGTAACTTCCAATAAAAATTGAATTTTCACTAATGAAAACTTGCTTTTGGCTATCACAACTTACTTGAAATTAAGAAAATAAAGCTGTTGTACGACATTAAAGTTTTTGACATTGATTACCGTAACAAACTACTCAAGCAAGCAGATGATGACCGTAAAACAATTATATAGATGACCGTAATCTTCGTACAAAATCATGTTAAATGTATTATATCTTATTTAAAATCAACTCTTCATGTTTTTTTAAAGGTTTTCTTTGTTTCATTGGGGGTAATTGTTATAAAAAATAATCCTTTTAAGTACGAGTCACTTTTATTTTGACTTTCACTTTTAACCTACCACGTTATTGAAAAAACAGAGATTACGGTCTTCCTAATATTTTTGTTACGGTCATCATTCTCAAAAACTTTGATGTCGTACAACAGCATAATTTTCTTTAATTCAAATAGTATATAATAGCCAATAACAAGTTTTCATCAGCGTACATTCAATTTTTATTGAAAGTTACACAGATATGCTAACAAATGAAAGAAATCTTGAATGAAAATTCCAACCGATCAGCTCGGCCGACATGTTTTGATGACCGTAATATATATTACGGTCATCGGCTTTCCTACAGTGATAAACAGACAAATCGTCTGAATTTTAGTGATCGAATTTTGATTTTTTTTTTAAATAAGACTGGCTAACGATTTTCCTAGAGTTTAAACTTCGTTTCAACAAAGTGTTCTTTTATAATTACCTGAGTGTCTAAATTCCGTTTACAGTTATAGTAAGAATAAGGTTTCAATCTACTGAATTTATTCATTAAGTATTTTTTTTCTCATGTTAAGACGTAATCGGGAATATATTGGAAGGATCCAATCTTGACTAATGCTTGTCCCAGATATTTGTATGATATCTATAGGGTGGGGCCTATCGGGTTGCGGGAACGTGAGGTTTAGTTTCAATCGATTTATGGTTTTTTTTTTGTTTTTCTTTAAATTCTGTTTATTATTAAGCTGCAATCCTTATGGTTTGCGTTAGATTCAATATTTAATCGGATTTAACATTTTTAAGTTGATCGAATAAAAATGAAAAAGAAAAATTACTATGTACTCAAGTTGTGTTTTATTTTGTATGTGGCAAGATTGTCTAGTCAAGACATTTAGTGTTAGCTATAATAGCTGTCAATGCAAAAACATTAACAAGGCTCTCCATCTATATAAATTTAAAAAATCCTTATCTTATGTTTTGCGAACTAATACTAATCGAACTTGCTTTCGTTAATTTCTAACGACATACTTATATTATAGATCATTTTTAAAAAAATATTCTGAGAACAACAACGACAACAACGACGACTGACGTCAAACTTGATGTATAAATCTCAGAGGAACATTCGGGTCAGGTAAACTTAAACTGAATATCTAAAGTCGAACTGTGTAATTTACTGTTTTGTATCAGAGTAGTATCGGTATATCAAATGATTTGAACTCAAAAGTTTTCCACACATTATTGTGATTCCTTGATAAACATCATTTAATTTAGCAATTTTCTATAGTTGAATGGGTGCCTATCTAAATATTTTGATCATTCCCACTGAAGTCACAATGAAGTGTTAATTGAAAAACATGCTCATCAGCAATTACGAAAAGGGTTTATAGAAAAAAGTTTGAAAAGGATTGTGTATAATTCAAATTGGAATATTTCAAAATCAATGAATGCTGCCAATACAGAAAGATTGATATGATTGTATATCGCAATTGGTAGGATAGGAAGGATTGGGAAGGCATAAAAATAATAAAGAAATTAATTACAGGTAAGTGAACCCCATAGCTCATCTGAGTAAAAACGTACCAGTATCGACTACGGCGCAGCTAGCTGCTTTTACCTTATGACCTTGTTCCGGGGCCAGAACACGTAAACGAACCCATTTTTAACCCCAATTTCAATTTTACAAATGGAGTGTTTAGTGGAAAGAAATAAGACTTAAATAAAAAAAAGATTATATGCAAAATTTCTTAGTTTATTTCGAAAGATTTTCTAAAGTTGCTATCTCTCATTCCGGTTCGTTTTTACATAAATTTTTAGATATAGCAGCCTTTATATTTTGTCGTAAAAAATTCTATTAAATCTATCATATTTCTATATGAAACTTTGGACACCAGTGTTGCCTCTCTCTCTCTCTCTCTCTCTCTCTCTCTCTCTCTCTCTCTCCATTTATTCACTCTATTTCTCTCTTATTTGTTCAGTTTTAATTGAATTAATACTTTTTACATTTTAGATTGTACTTTGGCAATTTTATTAAATGAGTAAGAATTTTTAATATAAATATTTTTTATCGACTGAATAAGGAATATATAATATATCATATTATGACAATGTAACTTTGTGATTAAGTACATTTTTAAAGTCTTAAATAGTTAAAAAATGTCTTCTATGTAGCAATACATAGATCTTCTGTTTAGTTTCAGTTTCTTTGACTCTTAATATATGTGGTCAATGGTCCATCACTCGTATTTGATAAAGCGCAAAGCTATTTCCCCACAATAATCAAATATTTTAAAATTACAATTTTAACACTAATGATGATCAATCTAGTTTACAGTCACAAAGACTGCTAGAATGATAGAAGAAGGGAAATGTTATCACTTTTACAAAACAATTTCAATGTTGAATGTAGCGTAGAATGAGTTATGGACCTTTGAATACTATACCACTAGCCGAGAAGTACGTACAAACGCTGTCCGTTTGATGGAGACAGGGGAAATATATATAAACTAGGAGGGTTATTTGTATATTAGAAAAAAAAAACCATTATGCATATAATTAAGTAATAAAATAAAAGTAACTGTTATTGTTTATTACTTTAATTTTCGATCTGTCGCGTATATAAAAAAATGTATATCACGAATTATTTTATAAAATTGTATCGGTGGGCGAAAAGACACACATAAACTGCTATTATAATTCCTGGTCAGCCATTGATGTTATCTTGGTCATGTAATGAATAAAACAGAAACTTGTTTGTCTATACTGCTGAAATAGTCGTGGTTATGTATAACTTTGGCAGCTTCTATATAGATTGTTAATAGATTTTGTGCTCCAATTTCTTTTACAAGAAATTCAACAAGAGGTCCCCAGACCACATGACTCACCTGCCTCATACATAATGAATAGTTTTCTTTGAAATAAAATCTTTTACTTTAGAATAACCGCAAAACATGCACATCGACTTTTTTTTGGCAATTACAAAATCATCCATCTTCGCTTGCCATGTGCCTGATTCTAAATTCTCATCTGAGAATTACTAATCGGACACTTGGCTAGCAAAGATGAAAATCATCTTGCAGCGTGTGTGTGTGTGTGTGTGTGTGTGTGTGTGTGTGTGTGTGTGTGTGTATATATATATATATATATCATGATTAAAGACTTATTACAATTCAACGTTTTAAATAGCAAATCGCCCAAGTACCAAATAGATATGCAACTTGCATGTGCCTCTGACATGTGTATCTAATTGTTTCTTTGATTTAAAATCTACAATAACAGCAAAACACCGAAGTTAGTTTACACAAAATTATCCTACAGCTATCCTATCCTACATAACTAAAGAAATGTTGCAATTTAACGTTTAGCAAAACATAACAAGCTACAATTATAAGAGTATCCCCTAAAGGCAGACATTTCCTAAGAGTGTCGCTTGAAATTGTGAAATATTAATGAATGAACTGAGTCAGAAATGAGAGCTTCTCTTGTGTCAAAGCTGATACTTGCTGGGAATGATTGATCCTTTAGATGGCTCTAAGTACTAATTAATAATGGACATTGTCGTCAAATACACGAAATATGATATTTTAAAATGATTTATTGTCAAATTCAGTTGTGTTTGCAAAAACTTTCCATCCTTATCTAATAAAAATTCATAATGATAAAAGTCAACAAAATAATTAAATCCTTGCTTTAAAAACGCTGAACATTCCATGAATTATAAAGTTCACCTATTATGATTTCAAACCAAGTATTCAAAATGATACTAAGAATCAATGCATGCCAAAATACTACATTAAACTAAGATTTTGATATTTCACATAACAGTTATATTAATTATTAATGCTTTATAACCAAAGGCAGATTTTGGCTCATCAAAATATATACCGGTATTGAAGTATTTTATAGATATTTGTTGTGTGCAAATAAACTTCACGCCCCCAATATCATTTCACTATAAATAAATGCTTTTTACGGTAATAGTACATTATTTTTTTATGAGAATTATCACAAGATCTCCTGTTTGACAATTGTCAACCTCTATGCTATTGGGAATGCATGCCATCTCGATTTTTAAAACCCTTTGCCATCATATTTTATTGTTCTTGCCAGGTGAGAGATTTATAGAGAAAACTGGACCAATTGATTGCGTACGAATAGTTTAGATGTCCTGTCTGTTCCTGGCATTCAACCCGATCTTTTCCAGATCGGTCCAACACGAAAGATGATGATTAAAAGGAACATTCTCCTATTTTTTCCAATTGATAAATAAGTTCTTTCTACATTGTTTTTTAGCCCTCGTTTATATATAATCCTGAATATTCTATAACTCTCTTAATTAACGCTAACGAATTATTCCCGAATGTCTTATCATGTATGCTTCACTACTTTGATTACTTTACAGTGTGCTTCAAATTGCAATCTAATGAAATAAAAAGGGCTTTAAAAAGAGAAATATTGGTAGTTTTGTTCTAGTGAATGAATGAATGAATGAATGAATTTAGACCTATAGGTATTTAGGAATATCAATTTTTTCAGCGAAATGTGATGCAAAAACATCTTTGGAAAAAGAGTATAATTATACATTTACGCAGACCACTTTCAAGAAGTACTGAACAAGCTGATATCAACACAAAATGCTGCAAAGACGAAGTTTGAGAAGTAATGGAATATGACTGTGAACCACACTGGAAAGCAGATGTATTCAGAGGTCCGTCGAACTTGAAAACAACCAACTTGCGGGTATTTACAGTACCATAGCTGAATCCATAGAATGACATTGAAAAATCTATTGATTTGTTAAACCTACATGCATGGATCCTAATTAATATTTTCAGCACAAGAAATCCCAAAAGATTGGAAAGTAGGGTTAATGAATAAAATTCCCAAGAACGGAAAAATGCTGAATGCTCAAACTAGAGAGATATTGTCTTCGTTCGTATAATACCAGGGAAGATATTTTGAAATTAATATCTGAGACTTGATAAAGTTAAAGCTGTACAGTCATTGATTGAAAAACAAATGATTTTGTTCAGTCATGCTTAATTTATAAATGTTGCGCAAAAAGTATAATCGATCTGCAAATTAATCGGACAAAAAGCAATCAAGGTAATGAAATATTCTAAAGCTTGTACAGCATTAATGTTTAATGTAAACTAAAATAAACTTTCGGTTTCATGAGCATTTGTTCCCAACTTGTTTAACCTAATCTTCTATTTGCAATTGCTTTGAATTGTCCTAAAGCAGAACAACACCAAGTCTAGCACACTGGCAAACTTATCCATGTGCCCGAGTTATTCTTTTCAATTCTTTGTATATACTTGTATTGTGGTGGACCATCCAAAATGCATTTACCTTTTTTTTTTTAGTTCTGTTATCTTTGACGATATAAATTGTACAATAATCAGAACTTTCATATATCTTCACTAATGCCAAACATGTAAAAAAACAAGAGGCCAAGTGGCCTTAACGGTCACCTGAGTACCATAGCCCATACACAAAATTGTCGAAGAGTCTCATAAATGCATTTAATTGAGTTTCATAATGGATTAGAAGATTATAATAATGTAATGACATCCACCTCCCTGCCTGAAATCGTTTGGAAAGGACTCTTAACCCTATAGTTTAGCACAAGACTTGAAGCTCTTAACAGAGTGTATGACATACTATAGAAGAGGTGCCCAGATTCCATTCAATTTATTTATCCCACGTATGTTAACTTACAAAATAGGTTTTATGTTTATATGTTTTCATAGATAAACTAAAACAAGGTGGCTTATATACTTCTTATTACTTTACTATTAACAAGTCTATTTGTTTATCTTTAAAAATTTAAAAACTGTTTTTGTTTCAAATGATAAAAATACTTGCATAACTATTTTGATCATACAACTTTATAATTACATTCTATTTAATGATTTATTACTAAATATGAACAAGCCGAGGAAGATAACTCCATTATGAAGAAGCAAGGGAAGATAACTCCATTAACTGTTATAATCCTCTTCCCTGAACTCTTTTCAAATGCTTTCACAATATCTTATCAATAACTTTGATGGACAGCTTCATTATTTTTCTATATTCAATGATTAATTACTAAATATGAACAAGCTAAGAAAGATAACTCCATTAGGAAGAAGCAAGGGAAAATAACTCCATTAACTGTTTACCCCCCCCCCCTTCAACTCTTTCCAAATGCTCTTCAAATGCTAGGTCCTGAACCCTGACTTAGGGGTCATGAATTTCACAATTTAGGTAGAGGAGTTCATAACCATGCATTCAGTTTTTTGCCCACATGTGTGGGAGTAAAGATTTTTAAGATTTAATATATTTTTACTATATAGCTATATTGGCCCCACCCTAGGGCCTAAACCCCTGTCCCAGGGGTCATGAATTTCAAAATTTAGGTAGAAGACTTCATGGACATCATATCCATGCATTTACTTTTTCACAAATATATAAGGGAGTATAGAAGAAGATTTTCTAAGATTTAATACATTTTTACTATATGGCCATT
>WFKH01011801.1:19765159-19781291 GCA_016163765.1 Magallana hongkongensis
TCGTCCTCGGTCGATATACTCTCATCAGGTCTATAAAACCATGTATTGACCTCATCAAAAGGCTATAATTGCATAATATTCATTGTTTACATTGTGACATGTATATGTAAATTTTGTTTTGAATACCGGTTAAATCATGTGATTTTGTTCTAAACAAATATTTAAGAATAGCTTGTATCAATTAATATATTGTATTGTCCATATGCAAAATGTCAAAGTCAGTTACCTTCCGATTTAAAAACGCATTTCTTAATCATTAGCGTGCCTTGCATTAAAGGTATTTTGTACATCATTATATACTAGTATTTATAAAGGCATGCAGTATGTAAACATTTCATTCCATAATATTTTATATTCCAGAAAATGTATTTGAATTTTATCATAGATAACTATAATTTTAAAACAATCAGTATTTAGTGTACACTATTCTGTTGGTTCTGTCAAAACTTGAGATTAAAACTCTAAACTCTTTAAAACCATACGGTTCAGACTTTATTATTATCCTTCCATTGAGCAAAGACAGCTATACATACAAATACAATATATGATTATCAATAATTTACAGCTTGTAGAAGGTTAAAATAAAGTTTAATTTTGCGTACGCTAGGGTTAATACCGGTATATTCACTGATAATATTGGCCGTTAATATGTTTTTACAGTAGATCCTTTGAAGTGTATACTACTTAGTACAATCAAAAAAGTGCCTTTGTCACACCTCTATTTAAGAAGGGCGATCGCAGTAAACCATCAAATTACCGGCCAGTATCCTTATCGTCATGAAACATCTAGAGACCAACAACATTCTTACTGAGTCACAGCATGGATTTAGGAAATCACATTCATGTGAATCACAGCTCCTTCTAACAGTGGAAGATCTAGCATCCAGCCTCAACAAGAACCAACAATTTGACGCAATACTGTAAGACTTTAGTAAAGCCTTTGATAAGGTTCCTCACCAGAGACTCTTAGCAAAAATTAAGCAATACAGCATCAGAGATAACCTTAATAACTGGGTCAGCGACTTCCTGGCAGAACGAAAACAAGAAGTAGTCTTAGAAGGAAAGCATTCAACATCATCGAACGTAACATCAGGCGTCCCTCAAGGAACTATGCTGGGACCGCTACTGTTTCTTCTGTTTATATGACGATGCGTTGTTAAAAGTGTTGCTTTGCTATAAAGAAATTCAACATTCTTAGATTTGATTGACTGCTATGTTTTATTTTTAAGGTTTATCCTTGTATCGAATTTGACTTAATTTGAAAATGTATGGGGAAAAAGAAAGTAGTATCGATATTCTTGATCAATGAAATATTGCCCCGAAATGACATTTTGCTATAAAAGTGAAAACAACCTTAAATTCACAACACAGCCATTGTACCCCCTTTTTTAATAACGTCAGTGACATTGAAATAGATGTAGGGAATTTTCTCCTTGTTAACTTTAAAAGATCTAAACATTATGTAATGCAAAACTCTTATCTACTTCTAACAACGGACCAATGCCTAGCCAATACTCTTACTTCAAACTGGAAGCGATTCCATATTGTGCAAAATCTGTTCATAGCTGGAAACGCATGTGAGTACTCAGTATGCATCAGGAAAGATAACCATTTATCAACAATGCAGGATAATTACAATGTTTATGGCTTAATAAATGAACAACAGCTGGACGTTGCATGTGCGTTTAAGCATCTTGGTATGTTATTTAACTTTAATGGATTTTATTTTTTAAACACAAAAACACGCTGCAGAACAATGCCGTAAAGTACTTTTTGAAATATCCAAAACTCACTTTAAAAAAATAGATAATTAAACTTAAAATATAAAGTGCGTCTTTTCATTAGTTGGTTAGTACTTTATGAAAACCCCTTATTATCACAACTGTGTAAGAAAGGAGGATATATATATATATATATATATATATATATATATATATATATATATAAGACGCACTTTATTTTTTGTAAGAAAATATTAAGTATAAACAAAATAACTTACAATAATTTGATGAAATGAGTACTAATCAATTTGAAAATTACAAGAGATATCTAAAAATAAAGCCTTATGTCTTCATTTTCAAGTTCCGTAAAGAGTGTTATGTATCAACATTTAATAGACATTTATGTATTCAATCTTATCTCAAGACACCAATTAATTATAATGGGGAGAATGTATTAAAAATTTAGAACTTCTTCACACTCTTTAAACCTTAAAAAATGAAGACACAATTAATAATGTATTGCAAAGTCAGTGGTTTTGTTTGATCAAAATAATATAGTTCCTCTTTAATTTGATATAACCATTTATGACGAATTAAGAAATAAAATAAGCGTTTTTATCATGCAAAACCTATTGTATATAAATTAGTTAAGCTACTTAGTGTGGACAATAAATAAGAATTCAATAATCTAGGTAAATTCCTAGTAAAATTGAGAAGTTAATCATTGGAATTTAATGTCAAATTCTGCACTTATATTTTGTAAAACAAACATTGTGATTATAGTCATATATGTTATTGTTCTTTTCTGTCAAAAGACTAATTGCTTTGTATACAATGCTTATATATTGTAAATTATGATATTTGTTTTCCACTGAGTTGTATAACTCTAGGACAAAAAAAAATGAATTGAATATTATATTTTCACCTTTTATATGGCCATTGATTTGGTAATCCATTCTTGTAAACAATGAAATAAATAAATTTTATAGTTGTATTCTATCTTCATGAAAAATTGCTTAGTTTTTAATGGGATAAGTTCAAAATGATGTTTTCAAATAGAAAAAAATACACCATAAACTATACATAACTGTGTTGTCATGATCGTCTGTCGCATGTTTTTTTTTTCACTCCATATATGGTTAATAAAAAACAAATCTGATAGTTTTGTCCTATGTCACACGTTTTAGTATTTGTCAGGTGGTTTTAAATGTAGACATCTCGGATTATGTTTCAAGATGTGTAAACAATAATGGATAGATAATCTGACATTAAAAGGACATTTTGAAAGGACGTTGATAATGAAGGTCACAAATGATGGACACATAATGATATGCTTGCGAACCCATTGTACTCTCGCTCTATATACAAAACAACCATGCAACAGTGTCCGTGTTTATTTAAGTCAAAATGAAGCGCACATGTACATACACGATCAAAAAGGTATTCACTAATGACGTATATGCTACGAACTTTACTGATTAGTGCGTCGTTTCTGTCATAACACCAAAACACACAAAATTTGCTCCCTTCAAAATCATATCATATATAAAAAAGATTAAAGTGATAACAATTTTATTTTAACAATTTTTCTAGTGACGTGGTGGTATGAACTGCTGACATATTTAACATGATGCGCTAACGCATTGAACATGCCAGCAGAGCAAATCATGGTCACTTAACAGACATGTTTATTATAAAACGAATCTCTGTATTTTGTTGAGCTTTTTATGTAAAAGGAAAAAGTAGTAACCCTGAAGACTTCCAGAGATGGCAGGATAAAGTGGCAAAATCATGATTTTTTTCCTTCAAATTGTACTTTTCCATTTTTTAATGTTTACAATGCTTGATTAAGGTATTTGTTATTGTCAGCCAAAATTTCAATTCAGTTTTCAAGTTATAAGCGAGATACAGAGCTCACATTTCTTTGTTATATAAACAAAGCCTCGTGCCATGCTTTTCTTTACATCTATAGGCTGTTTATGCTGGTTAAAGCTTCGCTTTGCGTTATTTTTTCTGTCTGTGAGTTTATTATGAACGAAATTTATGAGTTTCTAATTTTTAACTTCTTATTTTGTTTAAAATTCACTAACCTAGATGTCAACAAAAAACATGGCACGAGCCTTGTTTACATAACAAATAATTGTGAGCTCTATTCGTCGCTTACAACTTGACAACTGGCGTTAAGGCTGACTATTTGAAATACCTTAGTTAATTATTGTAAATATTAAAATTAGAAAAGTAAAAATTAAAGCAAATCGTTGCCAAACTCTTAAAGATAATTTCAATCAAAGTGTATGCTTCAAAAAAAAATGCAAAGGAGAGATTAGGATAGACAAACAGAAGATAAAACAAAATAATTGACAACCAACAAAAGACCCAAAAATGCATATTACATTTGACAAGTGTTGTGTTTACAACGTGTTGTTATACAGCATTAGAATACTAGCTATAGGGCGCACTTGTAGCTACTCGCAATCTGTGTTGGGAAGATATCTTAAATAAACAAGTACAGATAAAGGGACACAAGAGGCACACAAAACGAACGGATTAAACTGGTAATTACAATTTTAATTTTTACATTTAAAAAAAATATTTATTATATATGTATGTTTAGATTATAACCACCACCATCATCCTCTCTTTGTTAGTTTGATTAACTGTCGTTTGATGTATGATTAAACACGTGAAGATGTTTGCACTAAAATGGATGTCAAGGTTCAGGAGCTTTATCACAGTTGGGTTGGAAGCCCTTTGGCCGAATTCATTGCAGGAAGAAGTTACTTCTAAAGCCACTGAATTTTCATAATGGCCAAAAATGATGAAAATCGCTGATTAACATAAAGATTTACAGTGATATAGCAATTACAAATAAAATGTTTATACTCCATTTTATTGGCGACATATTTGCTTGTGAGAAATGTTCCTATGTATACCTTTTTATGTTCTTAGTTAATATCCATAGTCAATGCGACTGCATTTTGGTGGGTTTTTTTATGTTATCATGAAAACCAAATTTCAGCATTGAAAATGAACAAATGCCATTTATTAAAGTGAATGGCAAAAAGAAAAAAAAAATAAATAACATCATCATAATATAACTGTTTTCTGTCTATTTTCAAAGGATATCGTTATCAATCCTGTTAGTAGATAGCAGCATATTTTAGTTGTCAATAAAAAATCAAATAAGTATTCGCTTCTCTTCCATTGCTAACAAACGTTGTGTTATTTTGCAGCGGTAAAAGACATGATAAACATGAAATCCGTGCAAGGTGTTTTTGTTCTTGTCATAGGGACGCTCTCCAGTCTCCATTCCTTAGGTGAGAATGGTTTTCATTAAATCATCTTTAAGTTTACTTTGATAGGCTGGTTTAAAAAATGATAAACCTAGAAACAACAGCCATGATAGTTGCTATTTGTACCATCGATACATAATAGCCAATTGAAAAAAAAATCTGTCTTTTATTCCATTATAGACATTGAGATTTATCCATCTACCATTTGCTACCAAGAACATGATAACTTGGTACTTCGTTGCATATTTAAAGAAAACGATACAAGTGGTGCCGAATTCCTGTTCAAATCACGTGACAAACCTGGTGAAACTCGCAAACTTAATTCTACAACACTGAACTCGAATACAATAGAAACTCGAGTTCAAGACATCAAAATACCAGACAATATTGGAACTTATTTTTGTGCAAAAGATGGTAAAGATCACAGGCAAATAACTTACATAGAAGGTAATTATGTTCCTAACTAGTATTAGTAAAACCTATGTAGGCAGTAAATGTTAAAGCATAATTTTTAAAATTGTACTTATTATAACTACAATGAACATATTTAATTGTTGGCTCATAGTGTAACAAACGCTGGTAAAAAGTTTCAAATTGATTTACGCTGCGTACACTGGAATGTTTATATCTCACCTTAAAAAACATATCTGATAGACTTATATACACATTGGTGAGTACTTCAAAATATATTTGGGTACTTTAGGGGTTTTTTTCGTTGTCATTGTGAAATATCTAAACTTAAAATATGATATATTATCAATTTTAAAAAAAACCGATTAAACTGTAGAAACACAATTGACAAAACAATTTATTGTTTTCTGTTTACCAGAAAAAGTAGTGTTGCCGTACGATGTACAATGTTATCATGATCAATTATACCAGTCATTGATTTGCGAGTGGACCGGCAGAAATTCGACCTGTTGGGATTTTTCAATGTGAGTAAACCTATGGTATTTCAGCAGAAACATGCGAAAAGGTGGACCTCAATTGTATGTTCCAGAAATAATATAATTTACGTCTCTCTCTCTCTCTCTCTCTCTGTTTTTTCTTCTTCAGCGTAAATTCAGATCTCGGCTATTATGTTATTGACCAAGCATGCAATGTGTCTACCCCCTGCACCGAACTGTCTCCTATAACCAACTGTGTACAAGCAAGGCATAGTTCTGACTTTATGTTTAAAGCAGTGTGTCCAGGATTGTTCCTTAATCGAACACAGATAGATTTCAAAATAACTGGAAGGAAGTTTACTTCAGTATCTAGCAGAATTATTCATAAAACCATCGATTGCTCATCAGGTACATTTATCTTTGAATAGTATATTAACAGATGCGTTATATTTGTTTTAAAAATTTAAACTAAGAATTATACGCCATGTTGAATGAATGGTCACTGATTAAGAATAAGTTAATCATGTAATACGTGTAAATATACTTTTAAATGTTTCGAGTTTTTTAGAATGACTAAAACATTTATTGAGGCAATAGAGATCTATATTTTTCGATTGATTTGTCTACAGTAAATAAAATCTCGTTTATGAAAATGAAAATACGTGCATGCTTTAATTTGACATTAATTCTCATATTGAGCAAAATAAACTTGGGAAATTTAAGCGATAGTATTTTTTCTTTGGTTTGACTTTGTAGTTAAATTACGCATATCCAGTGTACAAAAACAGAACAGTTCGAGCGCAAGTCCGATCCTTACTTGGGAAGTCCTGGGAACTGTAAACGAAAACTGTGATTGCATGAAACAGTGTGTGGTAACAACCAATCAGAACTCTCCTATTATAGTCACGCGGGTAAGTTTCAATGTGGTGTTCAACCAATTATTTCACAGGTACTAAAACTCTGACAACTTTAAAGGATTTTTTGTCATTATTGTGGTTCCAAGTGAATACTAAGTCTACTGTTTGGTGAATATGTTTTTAACGATTCTTTGGGGATATAAGAACTGTCTATAATGAAAAAAAAATTGATCTAAATTTTGCAACCATGAGAAGAACAAATACAAAAGTTCTCTGTTTTATGAAACATGAAACAGTCTTATCAAACCATTCTTCATTTCATTGCTGTTCGATATTTATTTTGTTGTTGACTTTCTTCGGTCATATGTTTTCAGAAGACTATATATCATTGATTTTTTTTGTAAAATAGAGTTGTAATAACGATACTTTATACACGGTGGAACTAAATCACCTACAACAGCTGACCGACTATACCATCGCTATAAAGTGTACGGTGATTGGGTCAGAAGTTTGGAGCGATGAACAGCTTGTAACACTTACCACGCCTTTTGAAGGTGACTAAATTACTGTAAAGGAATGGTATCTGTTATATTTACCTTCCAATTCCTTATATTGAGTGACATAATGATATTACAATGTCACATAGCTTAGGGTGTTTGATCTAATTAAAGTTCCTCCAGGTGGTCTGCTTGCTGGTCCAGATCTAGAAGGTTACGTAATGTACACGTGTCAAGAGCGATTCTACTGTTTGATTCTGTACTGGAAGGTAAAATGTGGTTTAACCATTTTGTGAACTCTCATGCCAATTTGAATAAGTAATCTACATGTTTTTAAATCGTCAGATGAAAACATTTGCGATGTTTTATAGGATCTCGGCAATGTTATCAAAACGTATAAGATACATGTATCAGACAGGGAAACAACTTTTGAACTGGAAGTTCCTTATTCACCAATCGCTACAATCCGTTTAAATAAAACCAGAAACTGTCAGCAATTCAACATAAATGTCTATGGAGTGACCACAAATGAAATAACAACGCAGATGACGTCCTTTCGAGCCATGGACCATGCTTGTGGTATGACTTACTTATGAGAATATGGTAATTAGAAGTGTCCGGTTCTTTTTCATTAAATCACGACTCCTTTATGTTACTTTTACAAATTGCAAAGAAAGGCTGATGTTGATGATGCAATTGTGAACTCTCTTAATACAGGGTGCTTCAATCACATAGTTTGTTCAGTGGTTAAAGGCAATGGAAGCCACGTGAACCTGAAATTAACAGAACAGGACTACCCCGGGTCAGAGAGCCCAGATGGAAGTAACAGTTGCGATGTAACACTTTTTTGGTGTGTTGGACATAAACTGGACTCGCATGTGGAGTGTGAGGTATATTTTGACTTCGTACTAGTTTATCAGTAGTAGTTACTAAATCTTTGTTCTTTGATCACCCTGTTGCATGATTTAAAAATATAAAGGTAAAAAAGTAGAAAAAAAAATGCAATCATGGTTTACAGTTGTTGATTAATACATGTATAGTTTTTTGTTAGAATTTCATTCAGTGGTCCAACGAAGTTCTCAACAAATCAGTCTCTTTAGTACCTATCAACAGTGGAAGCCACAAAGGGAGCTTGCATGTAGGACTAGGGTTCAGGTCCAGTGCCCAAACCACCGGCATTGACTGGAACACGTGTATAGGTATGGACTTTATGGGATTTGCATATATATCCTTATTTTCATATATATATATATATATATATATATATATATGAATACAAATCATGTATGTGGTAACACGTTGGCCAAGTCCGTTTTGACCTTAATTTCAATGTTGAAATTAAGGTCAAAACGGGCTTGGCCCCTGTGTGTGGTAATAGAAAAAGCGAAGTTTGTAGGTCTTTTCGAAACAATGCTTATGAATATCTCAAAGCTTTGACTTACAGTAAGGAGCTTATTGAATTGAATGAGGCGATCTATAGTGATCCCAAAAACTAGATTTGCAACCTCATTACAAGAAACTGGAAAGAGTATACACATTTATATTTTGTTTGATAAACTTGCGGGTTGTTTTATCTCAATAGTTTTCAGTTTCATTTATTACAATCTATTTGCATTGTCATACCACTGGGTCGTGTACATAGACTACCCTATCCATGCCTGAACAACTCTTTTTTCATTCAAAATTTTAAAATTTGTAATTTTGAAAAATCTACAAGGATATACTCTTGCAAAATTCTATAGAGCAATGCTTCATCAAGTACGGGGTAAGACCATATATACTGCTTTTAAATGTA
Source organism: Magallana hongkongensis (assembly GCA_016163765.1). Classification (NCBI taxonomy): domain Eukaryota; kingdom Metazoa; phylum Mollusca; class Bivalvia; order Ostreida; family Ostreidae; genus Magallana; species Magallana hongkongensis. The sequence goes on from WFKH01011801.1 coordinate 19,774,210, forward strand.
TACTTTTTAATGCAACTTTATGAACTCAATTTGTGCAATCTGTCTTGATATATTTTTTGTAGTCATGCTATTTTTGTCAAAATAATTCCTTTCAAAATAATTCTGTATTGGTGTCTTATGAATAAATCTATTTATTTTTTTTTTCAAAAGAAAACAACGCCAGTGATATTTCCACAACTGGAGATGTAACTGTTATCGTAGCTGTCGTTTCTGCGTTATGTGTCATTTGCATGGTCACCGTGTTGATCCTATTGTTTGGATGTTCAAGGTTTGGACATTAGATCGTTTTTTAACAAACATCGTTTTGTCAATTTTACGATAGTCTTGCACCTTCCACTCAGTCAGTTATTTCTTCCTGTATTTCCAAATTCAAATGCATGGTTTCTTGAAGTGAATTCCTTTCCGTATACATATTGGGAACCACCGACACTAGTGCTATATTTTACGCTTGGTAATAATATACCGGTATTAAGATTTATTTTTATTGAACTTTATATTAAATACATTCACAGGAAAAGACTTTTGAAAGAAAAGTGTCGATATGTAGTTAACAACAATGTAAGTATTCATTATACAATACGTCTTAAAGGGGCAATAATAGTATAATTAATTACTGATAATATAATTACTTGCATAATTTAAATTTTTTTTTTACCAGAACTCAATGCAGACCATCAATACAGAAAATCCTGAACACACAGAAGGTACAGAGGTTTCGAGTATGTCCCAACAAGAGATTGATTCCTACGTTTGCGGTATTATTGTAGACCAACCTAGTGTCTCGTCCACAGATCAAAACAGGGACGGTCACGACGGTAACGTTACTATTGAAAATACAACATCTATGCTTAACCTCATTTCTAGCAGTAATACGATGGTCAACGACGGCAAACATCAAACAATTGGGGTTGACTTTAGCTCAAATTCAGGAACGGGTCCAGGTTACCTGTCACCGAATGAACTGACACCAACAAGCGCTGTTCCTAGATTTTTCTCAAACCAAAATACATCAGACGATGCAGCGTCAGATAATTCGTCTTGTTGTCACGATGGACTTAGTTTAGGAGCAAGATTGAGTACAAAAAGTGTCTCCAGCTATTGCATGGCAAACGAGCTGAACCAGTTTTCAGAGGTTGCAATTGAATCAGAGAGAACACATTCAAGCAAAATATGTTATGAGGTCGACAACAATTTAGACTATATTTCTACGGAGAGAATAGATTTAAACGATGGCACTTTTTGTATTTCGAGAGAAAAAAATAATTCAAATAATAACGAGACAAATGTTGAGGCACACAACAACCCGGACTATATATCAACGGAGAATATAAATTCAAACAGTGGCAATGTAGGCAACAGTGCAGTCTTTAATATGGACTACATTTCGACTTGATGAAATAGTATGTAATTTGTTTTACGTTTCAAAAAACGCAGCGACAGATAGCTTATACAACAAACACAACATTAGTATGGACAAAAACAAGAAAGGAATATATCGCCGACTTCAAAATAGTTGAAAAGAAAGCTTAAAAGCGGTGTCAAGAATTAAAAAAAAAACATATTTGAAGGATGTTTTGAAGTGAAATTTTTCGTTGAAAAACCAAAATCGACGCTCAGGAATACTATTTCTTTAAAACAAATAGTATTTAAAAAATATTTGACGTTTGATGCCAAAAGGATCGCTTGATTTCTCCACGAGGTTATTCAAACCATAAAGGGGTACGGTATTCAAGCTTGTTTCCTAACATCCTACTAATCACCTACATTGTCACGATGTTCTTGCAAAAAGATACAACTGTCAAACTTTGGAAATTTTGTCATCCATGACATTAAAAAAAATGATTGCAATACCTCTTCTCAGAATTGTGCTCAAATGCTAACCATTTATTATAGAGTACTCCAAGCGAGAGCAAATTAAATACGATGACTTCTCTTGAACTGATGCAAATTTGATTTCTGCATGCAAGAAAAAGCAAATTCAAAAAACTTATTACATATAATGCTTCAACATAAATAATGTCCATACTCTATTGAGACCCCATAGTTGCTTTAAACATTGTACATGTAGCATTGTAGCTCTTGTAAAATTTCCATACACGTGTATATTCCATTGTAGAGCGTCTGTCTTGGAGCCCAATTGTTGATGTTGATGTATATACGGAATACATGTATATCGATTATTAGTCCTCTACCGGTGAAACAGGGGGGGGGGGGGGGATTCTTTATCACTATCTCTGTCTGCCAGTCATTCTGCCCCAATTTGGGTTTCTAGACTTTTTATTGTATGGATTGGAGAATTGATTTGAAAATTGCTATGTATCTTTATAATAAGAAGCTACAGTTTTTTAAAAGATTATTCAAATGATAATAAAAATAATATACACATGTACAATATCATGTGTTTTATACAACTTGCATTTTTTTCTTATCGAATATCTCCTTTTAAAAATAATCTATTTTTGAAACACGATATACTCTTTAAGATTCACTTTTTACAAAATTAGAATGCTTGCATAGTAAAATCACGACCAATAACCATGTATTTTTAAAACAAAACTAAATGATCTCCTTATGTTCTATATATTCATTTCTTTTCAATTCTTAAGCCCCTTCATTGGTATAATCATGCAATTAGATACGTACATGTATAATCAATTGCTACCTTGAAAAACAATAAAAATGTTTTGTTCTTTCTTGCCAGCTTTAAACACCATGATGATTATTTAAGTAATAAATTTCCACTGTGTCTGGCATGATTTAAGGACCGAATTATATTACGTTAAACTATAAAAAGACCACAGAAAAAGAAGTTTTATTGGTTTATATTTTATTCGTGCTAAAAGAAACAACCAATGTGCCAGCCATTATACAAGCATATTTAACATCTGTAAATTTAATGGATAATACACATAAAACATTTATTTGGCGAACATTATTATATAATTAATTCAACGTTTATTAATAATTAAAATAATACAAATAATTCTAATCAACACTGGTTGTTTTGTTTTGTTTTTTGAATCTCAATAGATAAAAATAAAAATTGTCTTCAATACCATATAAACGTTTGTAATCAACAGTTGTACAGAACAGTTACTTGTTCATTTTACATGAATTTTTATAAAGGATCAGTAATGTGTCACGAACATGCTTTTTTCTCAAGATTTTAAAGGCTGAATCTCAACCGTTTGCTCCACTCCAAACCTGAAGAAACATTCACCGGTGACCTCCCATTCCACTTTATTTCCCTTGATACTGACGGCCCCAAAACCTCTGTTCTGACAGTACCACCTCATGATTTCCGTAAAAGGCGCGTCGATAGACCTAACAAGCCTGTCGTCTGCTCTGCTGTGAATAGCAACATGGACGGTTCCATAGATACTTGTTTTCATCCGGAACAAAGCGTTGTACTCTTTCTCTGTGACAGAGATTTTTGCGGACATTTTTTGTCCCTTGGCGACTTTCACTTTGCAGTCGGACCCCCAGGTCATAGTTTCCTCAGTCGATTCTTCCGAGTTGTCGGTAAGGTTGACAGAGTAGCCGAAAGATGTGGTAAGGTTAGCCACGTCTCCGGGCACGGCCAGTTTGAGACCAACGTTGATTCCTTTGGTATAGCCTTTCGTGACAAAAGCTTTGCAGATACTTTTGGTACTTCTTTGCATGGAGATGCTTTGTTCATGCTCTCCGTTCGTATTATTGACGTACGTGGATTGATAAATCACCTGGGTCTTTGATTCTTCACCAAACCTACCAGGAGACTTTCCTTTCAGATTCTGTTTCCCATAGCTGCTGTCTTCTATAACTTCAAACTCTGGATTCGATGACACGAACTTTGTCCTGGCCCAATTGATGTCGAATCGAGCCTCCTTATAATCCAATCTTTCATTTCCACTTGTTGCCTGAACGTTCCAGGCGTAATCTTTTACTATATCTTCAATGTCGGTGAGCTCAGCCATTGTTGGGTGAATGCGTAGATAACCAAGATGATTTTCTTTACTACAGTGAAAATTTCGAGAGAGATAAAAAAAACCCCCAAAATTACAATCTATTGAACAATGAACATTAAGACTAAAAATTACAAATTTGGGCGCTATTTCATATAAATATCGGCATAAAAAAAAAATATAAAAGCTTAAGATTTTCATTTAGTTGAAACTATACATGCAAGCTATTAAATCGCAAATAAATAACTTGGAAATATGAAAACAGTTTAGATTACTTGAGGTTCAATTGCCGCAAGGTATGCTGAAAATTATTTGTTTGCATTTAAAATATTATTTAGCGTCTTTTAGATTAGAATAAAAACTAATTCAAAAACAATTTTTATGAGTGTGGAGATAAATGATAAACGATATGTCTAGATTTTTTTCCCTATAGCATAAACGATATTGAAAAAAATGAACTTAAAAAATATAAAAATGTACACGAAAAAAATTATTTAGTCGAATGTTGAAAGCATATAATATCATTATAAAAATACCATTTCGAATTAAGAGAATTTAATTTAAATTAAAATAAAAAATAAGTCACCTTGTCGAAGTCAACTCCAAACCAAATGGCTTATATTTTATAGTAAATTATTTACTTACCAAAATATCTCTGGTTGTGCCTTCTGTCCAAATCATAACGGGCTCGGGTATATATACACTCCAATCTGGAAACGTTCCAGAGAAAGTAGAGCTGGTAAATCTTAAAATAGACACATGTATATTTGAAAACCTAGATAAATCTGGTTATTCTGAAGTTATATTTAAAATACGCGTGAGTATGCTACCCGGTTCCATGGACTAGTTTGTAAACTAAATTTCCAAAAATTGGGCGTCGACTTTCTGTTTGAATTTTGATTATTGAATACATGTATAAATTCCATGTCAACCTTTAAGACTTAATATACTTTTTTTCTGGTACAGACTTTAGTTACGGAAAGGAAAAGAATTTCTAAAAAAAATAATTTAGAATTATAGGGTTATTACATTGTATTGTTTGTTTGTTTGTTTGTTTGTTTTTGCCATTACTGTTCCTATTATAAATTGATAATTGATAATATTTTGTCAATGTGCTTAACAAAAGTAAACATTTTATGGGGGGGGGGGGGGCTTTAGTTTGTCATTTTTATAAGAATTCTATAAGAATTCGGACTCTAGATTGAAAAGTGGTCACTCCTGGTAAAGGATTTCAATTTATATTAATTCATCATCAAGGCGATGAAAAATTGCAAACATATGACATTGGAATAGGATTCTACAATCGTCAAAGACAATTATTTATCAGATCCGAGACGACCGTTTAAATTTTGCGTCAATCGGATCAGCTTCTTCACTGCGACTATAAAACGGAAGTACAGCGCGCTGAATAAACCCCTAACCCAAAACGGACATTTTATAAAACACGTTTTTGAAGAAAATAATGCAGGATAATTATATGAAGTTTTACTAATTATTGCAGCCATTTATCAAAAAACTTTACGGAAATTTCTTTTTCGAAAACGTATATATTGACGAATTAAAAATAAAGCTGATTTCAAGTCTCGAAATAGCTTTTGGAATTTAAAATTCTAAATTTGTTTAAGAAGATCAATTGAGTTTTTTAAAGGCCTTTTCAACAGAATGGACTTGTCATGCACGTTGTCTCATACCAAAAATAGACGAATGTAGTTTAACAGTTTTCGATATCAAATCAAAGCGATATAGTTTTGCAACTAAGGGGTCTACGTGCTTGATGAAATGTATAGTTTTATATGGTTTGGGTGAATATTAGAGGATAGTTTGATTTTTCTTGATAACAGACCAAGTCACATATACTCATTGTGCCAGACATGAATGTACCGTATAAGAGGGACTACTATTATTGGTAATACATGTACGTGTATAGACAACATACATGTACTGGCAAAAGTGTACATAACTATTACAGTATGACTTAGTAGTTCCAAAAAAAAGATGATCACAGCCCTAAATGAAAAAAAAAGTCAAAAGTCTACCAAAATACAAAATAAGATAAACAAATGAACACTATCAAATTGAATATTGTTAATTCGGTATTTATGATATATTTGCAAAATTCTTTAATTCCACATAATATAATATAATACATATTATAACAAATATAGGCTCTCAGTGAAAAATGATGAAAATTGAATTTAAACTTTAATGAATCTTATATAAAGACGTGCATTTTCCAGACAAAATAGAGAGTTAAATCCATTTTGCAGGTCAATCATTTACCGGATCTCAGTTTATTATTAATTTCGATTGTCTTTTCTTAAAACTAGCATCAAAAATATCAAATTCTATTTTTAAAGCACTGAATGGTTCAGACATTTACGACTGTCTAGTAGAACGAAATGATCTAGTGAATATAAACAATTAAAGAAACCAATTCCATATTGCTAATTAATGATAAATACAGGAATTTAAAAGAAAACCGTATATATGTACTAGTTGTTGCTCTTTAAAAGGTAAACCCATAACATCGACGAACAATTGACGGAAAATTTGATGTAAACTAAATGTATAAGAAGCTGTTAAAAATAAAGATCTTTAAATTAATCGATCAGGGTTTTTTGCATATCTTTTTTTTCTTATTTTTAGAATGCACTTTAAATACATTTCATCAGATATATAGATATATTCAATTGATCTAGTTGAGCACAATTGCGTCATGACAACCCACCACACAGACCCACGTTTCTGACACCATTATCTAGAAAGAAACCATCGCAATTTGTTTGACTGGTCTACTTACAAATGTGCGTCATTTTTTGAAAATTAAAAAAAAAAGTCCACTCTGTGAAAAACCTATTTTAGTTTTAAATATGTTCATAAGAATGACGTATATATTAAAAAATGGAGAGTAAAAAAACCAACTGCATTTTTCTTTCAAAAATATTTGTAAAGATTTTAGTTTCGGGGGTTGACGCAGACATTAATACGATCTGAGTTCAAAATTATTCCATTTTTAACGTGTAGTAATGTAAACTTGGGCATTGCTAATGCTTGACATAAAGAATGCAAGCTGAGTTTTAAGCATACTGAGTTCATAATTATCATTTCTTGTAAAAGAAGCTCAAGCCTTGTCCCCCC
>WFKH01011801.1:19781391-19793779 GCA_016163765.1 Magallana hongkongensis
GATCAAAATCTTAATCAAGCCTTTAATTTTTTTGTAAAGTTGTCTGTGATTTAAATATAGTTTTGGGAATATCAAATTCTAATTTTAAAGTTTTTAAAGTGGTTGAGACATTACAGCATTACAGACTTTGGTCTAAAACATAACCCACTTTATCATATTTACATGTAAATATTTGTTAAGTCTAAACAATTGCTGAGCATCATAATAACATGAAATAGAGTCTATACTTTTTCATCGAATAGAATATATTAAAATGTTTTCCATAAAATAATATTTATCAGGAGTGAAACCTCACCCCCCTCCCCCAAGAAAAAAAAGAAAAAAAAAAGAAATAATAATAATGAAGAAGAAGAAACACCAAGAGATATTTCAATTTATCGATTCCGCAAGTCGTTGTTTCTCCGTGATTTCTCCCTGAATTTTTAAAATGCACTTTTGATTATATTTCGTATAATTTAGGAATATCTAGTCGATACAAGTTAATTGAGACAACTGCCATTGAGCCAACACATCAAGCAGACATACGTATATCATTAACATCAAAAACCAATCGACCAAGCCAAGTTTGTTAAACTATAAAGTTTACAAACGTGGATCATTTTGATCGAAATTACTTGCCACATTGATGAAGTTGTCAGCCGATTGTCATTTTAATAGTTTATCTTAAGAAAAAGAAATGATACATAAAATTCAACTTCATGTCTAAAGCACCCAATCGAACATTTGTATTACATTTAAAGAAATGTATATGTACATTGTTTCTTCAATTTTGAGATAATGGTAAAATATCATGTTCAAGATCATAGAGAGGTTGGAGGTAAGAAATTATAACAGTCGAATAGCTCTCACCCACAGTGTTTTTGTATAGTGTTTATTTGTAAATAGATCTAATTAATAGATGTAATTTAATCTAATATAATTAAAGATACTCTACAGTATATGGAGGATAATTTTGTGTGTCTAAATATCTTCTATAGATGAAGTTTTACTTTTTATACACGTATTAGAAGAACGTTAAAAACTTTGAACGGGATACTAAGTCAGCCATATCTGATATTTATATAGGGTTTTTTGTTTAAATATATGTCGTAAAATATTTTTATTTCAAATCTTTACTCTATTTGTTTTGGTTTTTGTTTATGAGTGATTTTTTTAAAATTTTATTTTGGAAAAGACATAAGTTTATCATATGTGTCGCACTACATGAAACAACGATTTTTTGAATATATCTATCTACAATGTAGTAACGACCCTTCCCTCCATGCGGCCCTAAAATGAAGGCAAGATAAAAATACCCGCGGGATCTATACCTCTCATATTTAAATCCATTCCATTTTCAGAAAATAAAATCAATGAATTGTGTGCAGCAGTGATTTATATACCTGGATGTCTGTTATAAACTTTCCTGTCAATTCTTCCATGTATTTTTAAACATGACTTAATTTGACATATACTTCGCGGCAGCGAGTTCTGTAAGTTTTTTGTCTGCAATGATCGCATTTATACCTTCTTATCCCGTGTGAAACACTAAAAAATCTTTAAACAGCTTATATTCACACCTTTTTTCAAACACCCTCAAATTATTCTTATATAAAAAAGTAAGTAAAATCGTTATTGTCAATTAGTACGCTACATAGAAGGAATAGCTGAAAGTGACTAAAACTATTTGGTGGAAGTCTGATGGCAGTCCATGCATTCCGTGTTTACAATTTAGTTAAAAGTTCTGATTGATTAATTAATCTAAAAAGTATAAGAAATAAAATGCCAGAGGGATTCAAAGAAAAATGGAAACAAATAATAATGCTTTTTGTGTGGGTCAATGGGATATAATGGGTAAAATCATTGCAAAACTATTCATTCTTCTCTTTTCTCCAATGCCTTCAATTACCCGTAGGAACAAAATTAATTTCTCTGCGCTTAAATCTTCGGCAAAGCCATGTATGAACAAGATTTAAATAAAAAAAAGAAAGAACAACAAGGATATAACCTGTTTTCATGATATTTTTAACAAACACATGATCGTTTTTTTTTAAACAGAAGAGCACAATTTAAACAAAATTTTGTACATAAAAATAAATGATCCAAATCTTGCCATGATAACACTGCTTTTACTGAACATAATTATGGAGATCAATGCAAGAAGTCAAATAAAAATAAAACGGAGGAAATTTACATTTGAAAAAAGAAGAAAACATCCAACAACATACTACATGAAAAACAAGTAAACACAATTTCACTTGAGCTATTTACAAAACAAACACAAAACTCATGGAAAGCATTCCAAGCATTCTTCTGGTCATATTAATAATGATGTGTGTCTCCCCCCCCCCCCCCAAATAATGACAGCTGTACAATTCTTGTGATTTGGCAAGTTCAAAATTTTTCAGCAATTTCCATACATGAATTAAGACACATACACATTTGCTTTTATATGAAGTTGATAATTTTCAGGGTTCTTTTAAATTATACTGAATATCAATGAGGAAGTAACCAAACTTAAGGCACAATCTTCCTCTTTTAAGATAGACTACCCTATATTCAAAAAATTACTAATGATTTTCCATCAACTGAATTCTGTAAAACTTTACCGTGCAAAATCCAGACGTATATTCATCACAATTTTGATTTTTTGAAGAGAAAATCATCATCAATGAGTTGCACAGAGGTATAATTTATCTGAGATTTATAACAATTTTGAGGGCAAAAAAGTTTGTAACATGAAAATTTTCTGTAAGAATACAAAAACCCCAAAATTGCCGAAATAATCTTCAAAACAACTAATGGGTAGTATATAATACCATAATGCACACTCACCTACGTACACAAAGGTAAATGTACAACAATCATATTGTTCCTGCAAACACAGAACATATATCACCACACACATTTGCATTTATCAGTCAAATTCTCTCAGACCAGCTGTTCTTCAACATATTATGCGACAAAAACACATACAATATTAACTGCTCTCTCTCTCTTTCTCTCTCTCTGAAATGTTCTGCTTTCTAATGTACACAAAATATTCTGAAGATAAATGCTTTGAGACTTCCAGCAATCATTTAGCCTTGTACGATCAATGTGACCACAAGATTAGAGAATATACAGATGGAATTTCTTATAGAGCTACAGATGGAATGGTCATGAAGGACTCTGTCTGGGGGACATTCCCCCGGGTCTGTAAGGGGACCGCCTTCTCGGGCTTGTCCCATCCTGTGGGTGGTACTCGGCGGACCACAGGGTCGGCGACTTCAGGGTGTTTAGTGGGGAGGCATAATTTGTGTACGGTGGCGGTGAGTAGCCTGAAATTTCAAACATTCATAATGAATATTATCAAGTTTTAAACAGAAACACCTCTATAAATACAGATTCCATATTATATGTTCTCCTGTTCATATCAATCCTTACCAGATTACATATTTCATAGTAGTTCTAACTGCAGTCTTGTTCAAACCATGGGTGTGATACAAGTATTTATTGTTATCTAGCACCTTGGGAATTTTTACCTGAACAGAGACGCTGAAAGAATGTCTTAATTTACAAGTGATGGTCTACATCTCTATCAATGTAAAATTGAAACACATCTTTTCAATCAAAGATATTTACATGTAATTACTTCTAGGTCCTCATTAGCTTTTTTTTTTTTTACTTGAGTCCCAGGACTCAAGTAAAAGGTTTTTTAAAAGTTGAGTCCCAGCTAAACTCAATGAATCCCAGAAAAATTAGACATGGAGAAAGTCCAATTCAAGCATAATATACACACTAAGGTAGTCACGAAAATGGATACAACCATATGGACATAAGCATTTTCATCTTAAAAACCTGTGTCAAACTGAGAAATCAAATCACACAATGTGGCTTCACAGAAAATATGGAATCTGCATTGACCAAATGTATGCATGAAAATACATATGATAATGGCTTCAAGATGAAAGTAAAGCGTATTGGTACCTGGTGAGTACTGTGGCTGGGAGTACATAGGAGAGGGGGGTGAGGCAGCCCCTGCCGCCCCAGGCCTCAGGAAAGCTGGGTTATTGCTGGCAGCTGCCCTGTATCGCGGACCAATCAAGTAGTGGTAACCTGAATATTAAAAACACAGAAAATTTTGTCAAAAAATCACTAAAAAATTAAAAAGTTTTTAAAAAATCCTTTAAAAATTAATATGATATAAACTACCATTGATGCTATGTGTTTGTCATATGAAACAGATAGAGATCCTTGTTTCTTCTGTAAGAAATCTAATACATAAACCTATACTAACCCACTAGGACTGCTACAGCTGTAGCGATGATGAGGAAGAGATAGGAGAAGAAGGACTGATTACTGTTGAAACTGTTTAGGAAGAAGGCTCCCCATCCAACTGGTCGCCCTCTGTATGCTGAAAAAAAAAAGACATGCCCTTCAATTAACAGTTTATGCAATGATTAGATGCAGATTTTGGACACTTACAATGAATAACATAACAAAGTTAGCAAATACATGTATTTTTGAAAATTAACATTGATTAAAAGGGCTGGACAGTCATGGTCATTTTAGACAATATTAATATCTGCAAGAAGAAGAGCTTGGTAGAATGATATTGGAAAATATTCAGACTTTAAAGCCAAGATATTTGAAATATTTCTTTACAAAACAACTTGAATATAGTTTATAGCTCAAATAATTTATCTAAAGATCTCAGGTAGATCTGATGGGTAATTTGTTGATCACCCAGCTGCCTCAACTTGTCATTCAATGCAATACTCAACAATTGATGGAAAAAACCCTATTTAGGTCTTTCCACCTTTCAGGTGAAAGACCGTTTGTTTTTCTTCTGTTTTTTATTATTATTATTATTATTTTTCTTCTCTTTTTTTCCAGGGACAGCTTTTTTATTACCAGAGATATTGAAACATTTTTTTCTTTATGTGATTGACCCTTTGCCTGATAACACCCAGAACCTACAAAGTTATTGCCCTTTGTGTATGAAGTGATTGTTATCACTACTCCTCTGAAACCATAAGAGATAGAGACTTGGAACTTTTACTAATGTCTGTAGTTCTCTTAGACGCTCCTTCAATCTATTCATACTGAAAGGGTCCAAGGCCCCCTTCTATCAGTTATTGCCCCTGAAAGTATTTAAATTTTGATAAAATCAATTCCAACTTTTTTACTATTCGTCACAGAGACTTCGAACCACTTGGGATGGGAGCGTCTACCTTGGCCGATTAAAATAACATAAAGGTCAAAGGTCAAGGTCATTTGAAAATCTGTGTATTCATGATTTTCAAATCTCTTTTGTTTACGCTGGTATAGAGAAACTTTATCAAGGATGTAGTATGACTTCTGAAGCCATTTCAAAATGTAGCCCTTCAACCCCCCACCTTGAAACAGTTAGTGAGTTATTGCCCCTATTGTACTAAATGCTTGTTATCGCTACTCCTCTGAAACCATAAGAGAGAGACTTGAAACTTTTACCAATGTCTTCAGTACAGGTAGAAGGTTCTTTAATCTATGATCCCAAAAGGGTCCGACGTCCCCTTATAGCAGTAATTCCCCATTGAATTTCATTAATTTCACAAACACATACAAAAACACCCAACACCCCCTTATTTTATATGTGTGACCTTTGACCTTGACCTTTGACCTCTAAGAACTGAGGTGTTATAAGTATATGCAACATATATATCAGATTCATTTATATGTACAATTAGCTTCCCCCCCTTATTTTCATATGTGTGACCTTTGACCTTGACCTTTGACCTCTAAGAACTGAGTTGTTATAAGTATATGCAACATATATATCAGATTCACTTATATGTACAATTACATGTAATCCCCCCCCCCCTCCGTCCCTTCTTTTGTGCAATAATTGAACTCTTATATGAAATTGACCCTTGATTTTTGAACCTGAAAATTTAATATTTCTTTTTAAAATAACACCTAGCAAAGTGTTACAACCGTTTGTCAGAATTTTTTAAAAGTCTGAAACTCTGACTGCCATTTTACTCCAGACCACGTTTTAGAGTACTCCTCTAAATAAAAATTCCAGCTCCAGTAAAACTCTGAAGAACTTTGAGAAAATTCATGGGATTGTTTCTCACACCTGACTCTTATTGCCTGCCAAATTTGAAACGAAATGAACCATATTGAAGAAAGTTATCCACTCCAGCAGCATCAAACCATCCTCCCGAGAAACTAAATTTCAACGCTTCCATATTTGTTTCCAATAAATTCATGCTCCAATTTCACTGAAAATCTGTGTTTACATTTTTATCAGCAACCTGTGACGATATTTGTTGAAGTTCTATGAAAGATAACTCTTCCTTCCCAGACCCCGATTTTATATGAATTTTGTTTACATTTTCTCTCAGTTTGTTGATTTCCCGACTTGGCTGAAATACATGACTGGCCTTAATTCAATTTTGATTTTCCGTACTTGTAATCCACAAATGCATGTCAGTTAATAGATTTCTAAGCATGTGCATTTCAAATCAACAGGAGAATGTGCATCAGTTAATCCGACGTGACATTACCACACCTTCAAATAGCCGCTCGCGACCAGAGTTTGACCTGGCATGTTTATTTCCTAGTCAACGCTATTCACATTGTTTACAAGCAGCACTGATTTTTCTTAATAAATTGATGAACAAATACTGTCCTCTTAACCAATAGCTAAGCGCTGTTCTAAAGGTTTCACAACATTGGGTATCAACTTCAGATGGATGGAAGAACGCTGGATCTCTTCTTTCTATCATCATCCAAATATGACTACACAACTCAACATTTTTTACCTTCTATCAAGTAACAAGCGTAAAATAGCGTAGGGGTAACGCTCTCTCCTTCGAATCCAAGGATTCTCGGTTCGATACCGCATTGCGGATAAACTTTTTTGAGTCGGATATTGATTTTTCTCTAAATACTCATTAATTATCAACATTTTCGGGAATTTTTTTTAACCATTATGAAAGGTGGAAAGGCCTCTAATTGTTCCGTGAACAATTAGTCTACTAGTCATTTGAGAAATGGTCCTGCTAGGTACTCACCCAGGTGATCTGGCCTCTGCCCCACAAGTCTGATAGTCACTGGGAGTCTGACCTTTTGACCTGTTTTTCTGCATGTGAGTTCCACATGGCTTTCAACATTGTCTCTATCCCATAATGCAGCAGACTCTATGAGCCTTATGGGAAATATCAAGATGATTCCAGACTGACTGTCTTTCTCAGGGGTCAAGACCTCTAGAATGCTTTCATCACTCACTGAAGCCTAAATAAAAACAGTTTTGGAACATTTATTCACCATGTTAGTATAATAATGGTTGAATATGAGATTTCTTTATATTTGCAATGTTTTCATTACACCTCCAACCCCCTTCAAAAATCAAGACTGAAGCTACCTTTCAAAAAATTGTTTGGGATCTCCCAACCAACAAAAAAGCACCCTTCTTGAAATATTTTTATTAATAATCCAAGCATAATTTTTCTGGATAATATGCTGTTTGGTTTTTTTTCCCCAGATCTATTTTTTTGCATAAACATATTCTTCTTATTCTAAGAGCACAATCCAATTACTATCTTCTGTTAATGTACCTGTATGCAGGAAGAAAGGTCTGGGATTGTGGACACTCTGATGGAGGACAGAGGAGCAGCAGTGGACAGAGACACCTCCGAATTGTGGACATAAAACGGGGGCAGGTACTGGTACTTCTTGACTGGTGCCAAAACTGCAGGCTGGTTCTCCATACCAGGGACCAGCACAGACAACTGAAGGTCTACAGCTGTCGTACTTATTTGTTGTACCAATGTCTCTGGGTGCAGCTTCTTAACTAGACAGCCATATTTTCCTTTAAAGTAAAAAAAAAAGATTTGAAAATCAATTCAAAAGCATAATCTGGTATGAATTTTTTTTTCAAATTTGAAAATAAAAGTATTGCTCAATTAACTTCTTTTCTACCTTTCTTTGAGCTAAATGTGGCTGATACTTGGAAGAGGTCAGAGATAGATAAGCCATTTACAAAGGAAGAGAACTCTAGTTCACATGTGATAGGTATGAAGTTGGGCATGAATTCCTTGGCCTGAATCTCTCCTGTACAATTATCTCCTGAAAAAGTAATTGAACATAAAACACATATTAAAATGCATAAAAACATATCTACATGTATAAATATTCAGCTAACCCAATCATTTTTTATAAATATGTCCCTTTTTAACTTTACATCACTAGTCTCCCTAATCCTTGCTCAAAAAACATAAAAATCAATACAAAATTGAATGATGGTAAATTGGATTCATGAATTACAAAATTCAAAAACTTCTTGGCCAAAAAATTCCAATCAACAATGGTTGTAATATAAATGGCTTTGAATCTGACCTATGACCTCCGAGCCATCGTTCAATGACACCTTGATGAAGTATTCAGTTAGGCGATTCTTGACATTGGTGAGGAAGGACCAGGAGTCGTCCACGGTCAACTGATCCACAGGTCTCACTGTCACCTGTAATAGAGCTCTTCTATTGAATCCTGCTCAACAATTACATGTCAATGTGTAGAGGGAGTTATTAAATGTACATTCAGTCCTTTATTCTGTCAATGTTATTGTAAAAGTATAAGGAATGTTTTACAAAAACCCATGCTACCCTTGGATTACAGTACTTTCTTTTGACGGATCAACCAAAAGGTCAAAACAAGCTTTAGTACAAGTTTTTTCTATGAGCCTTGTAATATTTCTTATAATCTTAAATGGATATTGGTAGTGTATTAGCTATAACTTTGGCCAATCATGTAAAAAAAAATACCTTCACATAAATTTAATAGAAGCCAAAGAGTTACAGATACAAAAAGAATGTTGTGTATTTTCCCCAAATATTTTCAGGAGAGTGTGGATCGGACCATTGAAGTATCGACTTCTCTCCATGACTATCACTGTCCTGTAGGCCACACTTACCTCAGTATATGTTGTGACATCCTTTGTCAGAGTGTACTCCACCAGGTTATGACCCACGAAGGCCGATGTAGCTATCCCAGAATCCTTGTCCACATCCATCACTTTACTTTTGCTTTGCCAGATTCCTGGGTATCCTAGTCATAATAAACACACCAACTCAATTTCCAAAGGTTCTACATAAACATGATAAAATATCAGCTTGTTTTCATATTCATTTTTGAGTTTCACAAAAAGTGATGAAGTAATAAGGAAATGATTATAAAACAGTATGCGAGTCTGTTAGTAGTCATTTTAGACTTACCTCTTGCAGAAACAAGAGGAGCCTTGAAGCAGACGACAGTCCCCAGAGACAGTGTGGGTTTTGAAGGGCTAATGACATAGTCCACAGGGATGTTGATATAATCAGCTAACCAGGGATTTCTTTGGTCCCAAACCTATTATGTATTGACAAATACATTGAACGTACTTCATAGAGATAATTATTTGGCACCAGTCTTTATTTTTCACATGTACACATTGTGCATGTATGTAGCCAAAGTATGTAATTTTTTCTATACATAGATTAAACAATTGAATACATGCATCTCACCTTTAGAATAGTCTGTCCCACTTCAGCAGCTTTCACAACCAATGTATCATTCTCGGATCCATGCTTTATGTGCACCAGGTCATACCTACAGATAGGGAACAAGTGATCACCTGATTATAATTGAACATGGACATAAAATGTAAAAGAAAAGAAAAAATATTAAAACAGTATACAGTAGATCATACCTGCTAAACCTATATCTCATTTGGACATTGGTTGCGTAGAATTGTTCTCCGACATTGTCGTGGTAGGTCACAGACAGGGTCAAGGTCGTTCCTACTGGAATACTCTTGATGTAACCCTCAGTAGTACTAAGGGAGACATCTGAGTTAATCATCAAGTAAGACACAGGTTTTACCTAATAAAAAAAAGAAAAAAATAAGATCCTAAAAATCTGTGAATTTTCTAGTGCAAGCTGCCCATAGAGCACATCTACAACACTTGCTGTTAAATATGTCCAGAAGTGAACTAGAAATAATTTCTTCCTAATGTGTGATTTATTTGTGACACCATAGAGTACATGTTTACATATCTATGAACACGTAACATGAATGATATTGTGGTATCTTAGAGTGAATGTTTACATATATGTACATTGTATCTCATAACATGTAAAGATTTGAGATATGCTATTATAGAGTGAAGTTTGACAGTACAGGTGCACACTGAGAACTTGACCTACCCTGACCAGGAGGACCAGAGTCTGATTGGTCCCAAACTCCTCCTGAGATGTCACCTGTAGTGCTACCTGTCCACTCACTGTCCCCGAGGTCAACAATCCCCCTTCCCCCACAGTCACTGGGCTCGGGTCAACAAGGGAGATCACCTGGTAACTCATCTTGGCTGAGCCATCTCTGTCAAGTAATTCAATAGGATTGGTTAAAGGTTTAAAAGCCAAAAAATAGAACAATCAAACAAAATTCTATTCCATTACACATGTGCATGAAGATAATGCATGAATTTTAAGAAAGTTTTAATAGAGTTGTATTTACAAATAAGGCACCACATTAATGTTGATATAAACATGTATAATGAAGGCTTTCATTGCACATACAGTAGATGTACTGTATGACAAGAAAACTATACAAGTTTCCTACCTGTTAGTTTTGATGATAGCCTCAGTGTTTGGAGTTAACAGAATCTTTCCATCACAGACCTTTGGACTGACCACTGCCAATTTTTCAAACACCTGCAAGAATTTGTGAGATGAATTTCTAGTACATGAAAGTTTTGTTGTATTATAATTCAAATCTTATTCTATAACATCTGAACATTTGAATTCCATGTATGAAAACAATAGTTTAAACACTTTATTTACCTCCACCTGTAGTTCATCAGTCAGTGTCCTTTGACCTTTAACCTGTGACCTGGAGGTCAGGTGAGGTCGGACAGTGAGTTTGACCGTGACCTGACCAGCAGACAAGGCCACAAGCTGACGGGCAAAGTCACTCTCTGCTGGATGCTTCAGGCTACTCTGTAATGGAAAAGAAATTTGTATGATACAGTCTGTGTTACATGTATATTCAATGAAGTCAAATTGAGCTTTATTTTTCTATTACAGGTGTATTATTCATATTTAATCTTGTATGATAAAGTTGGATCATATTTAATATTAAACTTCCTGTTGAAGTGTCAAATGGATTATTCCTGAAAACAGGCTGTATAAGACATTTTTGATTTATCCCAATTTCTTCAAAATGATGAATAATTTTCCCAATTCCCCCCGAAAATAGGCTGATAAAATCCTGGTCAGTATGGTGAGATCAAAAATTTTTCATAAATTGATCGGTCCTGAAGCTTTGGAAAAAACAGTGTTTTACTGAGAGAGATACATGTACATGTATATAAGACAGCATAATACAAATACAAACCTCATGGAAGACATTTTGGAGTTGTATAATATCTTTGTTGTTGATGGACCAAGTAAACACCAGAGGTGGCATGGCACTTCCAAAGGTGAAGGGGGTTTCATGTTCTGTAAGGCCAACAGCATAAATGGGCATCTACAATTTAACAAATAAAATGACTGTCCTGGTACATGTGACAGAGAAAATAGATACAAATACAAGAAATGTATACAGTTGAGAGTTCAGCGGTTTTACAATACCACTTGTATCTAACCTTTGTTCCTGTCTGCATGCGAGACAAGGCTGAATGGATCCGGACTCCAGGTAACTCTATCACATTCACCGTCACTTCATCCTAATAAGAATAGCACTTTGAAAGTTAAAATCTTAAATCTCAAAAATCATGCAAATGAACAGAAATTTATTTTTAATTACAGAAATTGATGCCAATATATGGCATTGGTCAGAAGGTAAGTTTCACAATAAGTTCCATTCCTGTGTATACAGGTGTATACTGACCTGTGAGTAGATGATGGTCTCCCCTGTTTCTGGGTCCTGGCCCACAGCTTGCCCTAACACGGTGGTGGTACCCAGGTTTTGGGCATCTAACAGACCGCTGCTGGAGACGTCCGCTATGTTACTGTCCCGGATAGAGAACAGGACGGTACACTGGGGGGTGGAGCCTCCTTTACTCAATACCTGATAAACCAGCAAATAGATACATAACATGCTTAGAATCTGTAGTGGGCATACAAAGTAAACTGCATAAAAATGAAAAATATTTCCTTGACTTGCAGTGGTAGAGAGTTGGAACCTACCTGAAACTTGGCTCCAATGATCATTGTAATGTTTCTTGGAATCAATTGAAGTGGAGGGAAAACCTGAAAATTCAAAATACCATTTTTTAAAAATGTTACAGGATACAGAACATTTACACTGTCCTTGTTGTGATACCATCTCCCAAAAACTCGGCTATAAGCATGACCTACTGACCTCTACAGGCCGCGCCTGACTCCTGATCACTACGCCATC
>WFKH01011801.1:19830165-19870150 GCA_016163765.1 Magallana hongkongensis
GTAAAACATTTCACTGCAAAAATAACTTAAGATGGTTCTGCACAAATGTATTACAAAAAATAAATAAAAATAAATTCTAATTTTTCTGACACAATTACTTAGTACATTTGTTCATTTGAACACTTGCATCCAATATTTGCAATGTGAATGACACATTCTTCATGGGATCCTCCAATATCAATAATGCATTCTCAGTGAGTCCCCTACATCCAAACTGCCAATGACTTTACAATAGTCCCCTGACCAGTTCATGTCGGAGACATTACCTTGGCTGAACCAGTGTGAGCTCTGTTCTTGGCATCAGACGCGATGATCTGGGCCTCTCCCCCGTTCCCAGTGGTTATCTCCCCCTTGTTGTTGACGGTTGTAGTCTCTACTTTGGATGAACTCCACACATACTCCCCACTGCCCCCCTTTACCTGTGTACATGTAAATAATGCATTTGAAAATAGAAATTTTTCATTGAAATATAAGGCCACAGACTACAATACTTTCTTGTCTTTAACAAATGAGCCATCATACATACAATCATAGTTGAATCAGGGTATTACTAAACATTTCATGTATTAATCCACAATATAAAGTTTTTTATTTATGAGTGAGTAGTCTTCCTTGAATTAGTACAATTGACTAACACGTAGCTTGTACTGGTGGTTACTGCGAGTGTTTGGATCCCAGGGAAAGTACAGAAGCTCCGGCATGACCCTGATTGGATCGTGAATCTCTACAGAGCGAGAGCCCTTCACTGTTGGGGACACCTCAATCTCCGTACCATCCTACAAAATTTTCACATTGGTTCTACATTTGATGTATGTAAAATTGCCTTAATTTATGTCACTTGCTAAAATTAATCAATATAAATTCTCTCACATGCAATTCAAAATATGAAAGCATGTAAATGATGATTTTAAGAAGTTACATCAAATGATATGTATTAAAATAAAATATACTGGTACCGATATGTTTATGATTTTTACTGATCACAACAAAAACCTCTTGAAAATCTTGAACTTATTTTTGACATGTTTTTAAAACAGTTTTTGGACATGTTACATAAAAGAACAGTTTCATTTCATAACGATAATGATTTAAACACAGAGAAAGAAAGCATTGTAGTAGTACCTCCTGGATTATAGAAGTAAGGACACCCTCAATGGCGGTTTTTCCTGGTTTCTTTGTGTACACATGATGATAGGTGCCATTCTTAGTTGAGAATCTCACATCAAAGTACTCCTCTGGAAACATTGCCTTCAGCATGACATTCTACAAATATCACAATTACATGTATATAGAAGAAAACATTATTTCTTCCATAATGTTTTATTATGTACTGGTACATATTTCAATTCGAATGGGGTTTTTTTGGGGGGGGGGGGGGGATGGTTAGTCCAATGTACTATAAAAATTTAATTTCTTTTGCAGTTAACAGTAATTATAACTTACAATAGTAATATCTATTGGAAACTTGAAGATACTGGTACCTGGTGCATCAGATGGTAAAATTATATTTTATAACTGATCTTACAAATATAACTGTACGTTATGTCAGATAGTGAGTCAATCAACAGTACTTGCATCAGAATGAAACTCTTACATCCTTAGGCACAAACTTATATTGAAAGTTAAATTATGGGACTGAACTTACATCAGAGGGGTAAATCTTGTGACTGTTTTTATCGTACAGCTCTATCAGAATGGTGTAGACCTTCTCTGTGCCCAGGACCCACTTCTTGTCTGGGAGGACCACAAAGCCCAGGTAACTGGGGGCCACCACATACAGCATGGCACTGGGCTTCACCAGGGCATCCTGCTTCAGATCTGGGTTCGGTTAAGGATAAATGAATTTTGAGGCCTTTCTCTATAGTTTCCAGAATTAAATAGATGAAGTCCCATTCTCAATGCAAAATAATTATGGAATGAATTTGATAGCCATTGAATTTATACCAATAAAAACAAAAACCTAAGAACATATTGTCGATGGTACATGTAGCAATATGTTTGAAGTTAAGACAACGAATACATGTTCATGTACATGTACATGGGCCAAGGATACTTCTGTCAGTGAGAACAATCTCCGTGGAGCCGAGCTGCTGTCCTGCTGCTATAGAAGTTTTGGCGTCTAACAAACACACATTGGTATCTTCCACCTCCAGCACAAACTGGGAGGAAGGCAAGGAAATCTCTATCCAAAAGATTATATAAGAGGAAAATTTCAAACTGCTACTATTTAACACACATACTTCAATATAAAAGTTGAACCTTTTTTTTTCTTTCAAAAATAAAGTTGTTTAATTACCGGTATGTTTTAAAACCAAACTTTAAAACTTTCTTTGTTAATTCTTAAAGAATCTTTATTACAGCAAGTACGTGCTCAGTATTTTAATTACAATGATACATTTGTATGTGTATATATTGCATATATCAATAACAGTGAATTGTGCATGTTGATAACAGAGTTCTCCTTACCCAGCACAGAGCTCTGTTTGATCTGCTTCACAGCGTATTTGATGGTAGCATACTTCAGTATGTATGCCTCTGCTGGACTAATGATCAAATTGGCTATCACAATTATCTTCACTGAAGGCGATATTACCTCCTTAATAAAGAGAACAACAGACTCAAAACTTACAGTTAAGGGTGAATATTTACAAGCCAAATAATACAAAAGTTATGTAAACTTAATTTTCTTTTTTACAGATATTCAAACCTTGTATGCTCTGTCCTTGATTTTCGCTTTCACTAGGGCACTTCCTGTCCGCATTCCCTCCACCAGAATAAAGTCTCCCTGCAGACCCTTGGCTTCCAATTGCTGGATGTAATAGGGCATGAAATAATGGGACTCTGTAAACTTCGTAATTCTGGAAAGCAATTTAAACTCTTTAATGAGGCTTTTTGTTTTTACTAAATTTGTATCATTATCTTTGAAACTTGTTATAAATAGCATCTAGAAGTTCTCTGATTCTGTTGCCTGTGACATATTTTATTTCCTATAATTGTAATTTATTGGAGTTCTGTAACGCTAATGTATTTACAACACGAGTGCATCAAAATTTGTAAAGTACAAAAATGGACATATTGAAATCACAGATATATTGAAGTTTGTGCAGTTCCCACACAAAATGAACAGGAATTTTAAGAGAAATTCCATTTAACATTTCGGTTTATAACTAACTTTGAAATTATAAAAAAATGTATGGGTATTGCAAATAAGTTTTGAGTCCCATCCAGGTGAAAGATAAGGCAACTTGTACATCTCTGACAATAAATTGTTGTAAAATCCAAAAAGTTCACATAATTTTTGGTAAGTTTGTTTGATCGTAATTCAATACCTAAGAATATCCACCATTTCCTCGCCCTCAGTACTGGTGTCTGGCAATACACTCCATTCAAACTCCAAACCTGCCAAACTGGAGAACACATTACCTACAAGAAAAAGACAAAAATGAAATACATGTATCCCTTAATTTATTCTCTCTCTCTCATCTAAGTTGTAAGAATCAATGAGCATCTACTTTGCCACTTCAGAAATTTATTAACAAGAAATGTGATATCACGTACGTGATAGAGGCATATGTATGTGAAATCCATCTGTATAAATATCTGTATCATACCTTCATCATCATATCCTTTGATTATTAACTCTTCTGGAGAATCCTCTAGATATAACAATCGTGTGGTTGTCTCGATTTCAAAGCGTGATATTGCCTCCACAATCACAATACAGCGAAGAATTTCTCCTGTTACTGTAATGACAACAAAATTCATACTATAGAAAGATTTATATCCATTACTATTATTAAAATGAAATCATCACTGATTTAGACTAAATAGCATTACAATGTTATAATGGACTGTTTGTGAGTGCAACGAGAACAGTCAACCAGAAAGATTTATTTTTGCAGAGAGATAATAGCTAGTTTGCTAGTTGTATTGTATTTCTCTTTTTGAGAGAGAGAGAGAGAGAAAGAGAGAGAATATATTTCTAAGTTTAAAAAAATTCTTACAAAATACATAAACTTGCTTCCCCCTAAAACCGTTCTTTACTTTTGGGAGGATTGATCGGTATGTAAAATGTAATTTGTGTTTAATTTGGTCAAAATACAGTATTATTTTTCTTAAGTACCTTGTTGTTATCTGACTTTTATTTTTTTTCCTGGTTCATATTTTTTTAAAATTTGTTTATTTTTGCATTCTAATTACATACGTTGTATCCGTGCCCCCGGTCCCTGTTTGTAGGTGTGTAATTTCCCATTTTCCAATTTAATGGTTTGACAATATGCAATATATGCATAGATTTTTTAACTGTTTATTTTTTCTCTTCATTCTTTTTCATTTTGTTCAAAATGACCTTTTTTTTATTTCCTTCCTACTTATACTTACCGTACATGCATGCAAAATTAGCTTAAAATTGGATCGATATGACAGTAAAGTATGGCTCTTGCTTGTATGTATATAATCTCTCTATCAAAACCAAAACCCCAAAAAATAATAACAAATCACCTGAGGCAAGTATCGCAGTTTATACTGAAATAGCTAGTACACGCATTACAGATGTTTGAACCACCTCTAAATTTATCACAGGAAATATAGTGCGAGATCACTGACATCATACGTTAAAATCTATAATTATTTGTTTACATATCTCAACTCAATATGAAGGAAAAGAAGCATGGAAAAAATTTCTTGGGTCTCACCAAAGCTTGTGTGGTACTCAAAACGTGTCTTCAAACCTCAAGGCACTGTGAATTTCGAGTTAAATGTTAGCCATTTTTGGCATAGCACTAAAAAGTTAAAGTTAAATCCTTCTCCGTGCCATGAAGGCGCATAAGGCCAGTGCTTATCCCCGGTTTCCGTGGTGCTAAGCGGATGAGTCATTGACTCCCCCTGGATGGGACACCAGTCCATCGCAGGTTAACCCCCAGCTTAAGATGGTACCCAATTTCAGCTGGGTGGACTGAAACAATGTAGATAAAGTGCCTTGTCTAAGTGCACAACACACAACATCAAGTGACCATTGCGGGGTTTGAACCAGTGACCTTTCGGTTACTGGCCTAATGCCCATGATCACTGAGCCACGTGCTCAGTGGTCATTGGCATAGCACTACAGGAGAAAACATTAGAGAGCATTATGGGATGTTGCCAAAAAAATTTCTTGATGAATCTGTAGGTTTAGCTCGTTCTTTTTCCCCCACGCACTGGTTCTTAGAGCTCGCTTCGCTCGCTATCAGCAAATATATGTTTCAAACTAATATGTGTCTTAATGTACACTAAGCATGGAACCTTTTAACATGTTTAGGTAATGAATGAAATGAATATGGAAGCTGATGTTGCAAATAAATTTTTACTGCGGTATATTTCATTTACAATGCTAAAACAATACAGTCTTTGGTTCAATTTCATATATTTTCTTAATTAACGGTCACATCATTTATATATTAGGGGGCTGGTCACTTCGCCCCAAAACCATTACACCCCATGCATGAGCGCCCCAAATATTTTTGGAGCGCCCCAATTACGTTTCACGAGCGCCCCAAGTAGGTTTTACGAGCGCCCCAAGTACATTTCACATGTTGGTTTAATCATGATTTTAAAATATTTTTTACGTACAAGCGCCCCAAAATAAATATATATATCAATTTCTTGTGGCAATTGTGCAACATTTATTTACTTGTCTATTTACCATGTACATGTTAATCAAACACACGGCCCATTGGACCATAAAGTCACTTTTAACACTAAGTAATGATTTAAAAAGCATGCGCGAGAATTTACTCTTAATTTTTTCTTGTTCGTAATTAAGGAATACTTTGGATGTTTATGAATACTAGTATTCACGACAGTAAATAGTTTGTATGTTTAATTTTATCTTTATGGAGTCTCAATTGCCTTTGTTAAATCGGGCGGGATATTGCCGCTTTGTTTGTCTAGACATGGTTTCAATCGTTTGAGTATATCTAATTAAAGTCTATTGTTTGTTCAACTTGAGAAAACCCCTTAAAATAACACAGAATAAACAAGATATACACAAGAGGTGTCTCTTATGCCCAGGTGCACGCCAAGATTCCTAAAGGTGTTGAAAGTCTTAGTATACATGAATACGATAAGTCCATTAATTAAAAATATTATTTATATTATTCATTCTCAAACTATTATTTTCCTCACCTCAGGTTTTAAAATAATTACATCTACAAATCAAAATTCAAAATAATTCAAATAGTCAGATTCTAACTTTGTAGCATCGTAAAAGGCTGATTTGAGAGCAAACTTAGGTAAACTTATGTTAGGGCGCTCGTGAAAATGATGCAAATTTTACGTGAAAGTGATATTCAAATGTAGGTTTTACAAATCGTGGTCACACAATTCGTGTAAATAATCTAATTCTAATGTGAAAAGATTCAAACTTTGGGGCGCTGGTTAATCGATTTTAGAGTAATTTAAATTAAATCGGGTCAACCTTAATCCAAATCAAACTTTGGGGCGATCGTGAAAATAATCCAGCAAAATTTCAAGTAAAAGATTTTTATTTTGGGGTGCCCGTGAAAATGATTCTAAGTATACGTTAATTGAGATTCCATCGAAGATTTTAAGACTAATCAGGTGAACCCATTTTGGGGCGATCGTGAAAATAATCCAAACTTGAGGGCGTACTAACGCTAGTTAAATTCCGCCGTTAGTGCAATATCGGACAAACCAATTTAGGGCGCTCGTGAAAATTATCTAAGACTTAATGTAATGACAATATTTACTTTGGGGCGCTCATGAAAGATATTTGGGACGCCCATGAAAGATATTTGGGGCGCTCCAAAAAAAAAATTGGGGGCACTCATGCATGGGGCGCTTTGGCTTTGGGGCAAAACAACAGTAACCCATATATTACCGAGCGCAGCGAGAGGCCGACGAAGCCCGCCTCGCGAAGCGAGGATTAATGGTAACACGTATATATAAGAAAATCAGTGAAAAGTGAGAGTTGAATCAGGGGTACTATGGGCTAAAAATTTTTCTTCCAGCCCTGGACGCCGCCATATTGGCCGCCATTTTGTTTTTAAAAAGTTAGTTCGATCAATGATTGACTGGTAGTTATCGATGTTTATTGCCCTTAAACTCGATTAAAAACTTTCCAAAGTTTCAATAGAAGGTAATTTAAATTATAAGAATAAAAAGTGGAAACCAGATAAGTTTCAATAGAACTTCAATCAAGAGACACGACTAGTTCTACGTATGTCTAATCAAATTATCAGATGGAAAATAACAACATTAACACCAAGGAACTGATCTTTTAGATACTGAATAAAGTATTCAATTTTATTACCGGTAGTTAACAAATGAATTAAATTGATAAACAATGAAAGAAGAAATAAAAAAAATTTCGGAATCACATAACTCTCTTCGGCTATTTCCGAAGACAAGACTTGTACGTTTTACATATGAAACATAACGTCATTATGTAGACTGAGCATGCAACGTTTAGTTTAACTTTGGCTAATGATTTGAGTAGGCAACCAGGCGGATCCTACTGTGTGCGTTTCAAATAAATTTTGTTTTACAAAAATCAAACTGCACTTTGTTAAATCTGCGCTTGGTCCAACGGTCACACCGTTTACATATTAGGAAACATTTCAAACTTGTTCAACCATGTTTTACCTTTATTTTCTGCTAGGACCATAGAGGTTTTTCGATGTGCTGATTTGGAAACTGCAGAGATGACTGCAGAAAAGGCACATTCTCCATCTGTGCTGTTAACAAGCTGTATTGAAGCTATTTCTTGCTGTGTTGATTGCCTAAAAGGGAGCAAACAAAGGAATATAATCATGGAAAAAGCATTATTGAAGCTTGAAAATATACCTCATACTGGTATTGATAAGGAATCACAAGCAAAATTAGACTTGTCAGTTTGTTTTGATCTCTACCCAAACAAAACCTACTCACCATGTATAGCAAGTATCAAGAAGTCTTGATTCTTCTCGCGACAAATTTATGTTCAATGTAAAATTCGTGATAACAGAACTATGGTAAGGGAGTAGAATCTTTGGATGACTTAATCTGGCTGCATTAGCGACGATAACTACAACAATAAAGGTAACAAACAAACATAAAATATTCCGTGGGTTTAACTTTGCCGCCATTTTAAAACGGCATGGGGGCCGCCATGAAATAGTCTCTATGCCATAACTCACCTAATTTGTACTTGCGGTAAATATAAATATTTTTCTATTTTCATATGTTTTATAATATTTTCTTTCCTATGTTTTGTATATATTTTTATTATAACCTGTTTATAGATATTTGTATTTGTATAGAGGCTATTCATGCGCTGACGAAATTTCCCGGATGGCACCCCGCCATATTTGTTTATGAACCACTTAGCTTCCTGGACAAGGGGACTGAAATAGTATCCATGGTGGGTTCTAGATAAAATAATCTGTGTAGAGAGCCTCCAAAATGGCAAGCGACTTTGATCCAGAAGACAAATACAGGTATATATGGGGAAGTCATTCAGCAAACTTAGCTTATCGGCCCCTCCTTGATCCTTCACACAAATCCTTCTCTTACAATTTTGTGCGAAGGACGAGTAATGATAGTAGCTTTAACTCTTTGTTGATGTGTATTACAAGAAAACGAAATGTTCGAGTATATAAATTACATTGTTTATAACCTATGGTATCGATGTAATCTCTATGACATTCATTAGTGAAAAAATGTCATGACTCAGATTTGAATTATGTATGACATTCATGACCCAAGATTGATTTGTACCAGTGATTGCTTTCTTGTTGACAGTATCATCAGTTATTGTCTGATAAATAAGTTTTCTTTACAAACTAGGAAAGGAATACTTGTGATCATATTGTACTATCTATATTATTTCATATATCAGTGTTGATGAAAAATAATGATTATTAAGGATGACGTTTACTCAGAATGAAAAAAAATTCCATTGATGATAATGAAAAACCATCTGTTGTATGTTATAGACCTTTGATTGCAGGGTTGACTGGGAAATACCAGTGCTTGGAATTACTAGGAATTACTTGGACTTACTTTTTCCCATCCCGGGAAATACTACTACTACTACTACTACTACTACTACTACTGATTTTCACTAAACTGGGAAATACAAATTTAAATTCTTTGTTTAATTTATTCAATGTAAAACATGTGTTTAGGAAGTATAGACACTACTACTACTGAGGTAGTGACATGAATTTTTTTGCCACACTTTATTTATCACAATTTTCATGGATCATTTTTCACATAATATTAACAAGTAAAATCTTGACATTCATTATTGTAGTATTGCCAAAAATGTTTGAATGGAAAACAATGAAAAATTAAGCCGGAATTTCCTCTGTTTTGCCATAAGTCTATTTTTGTTTGAGCCTTATTCTATAATATGGTAAAAATAGCTAATGTTATCTCAATAATAAATTTTTTTTTGATAAATACTTTTTGTGTTTAAAACAAATTTTACTCATGACATTGAACTTTATAACAATCCGAATTTAACAAACCCTGAGTAAAAAAATCTTAAGCCTGAAGAAGAGATCAATTTTTCATGTAAATAGAATTTTAAAAACGACTCACTTCTGCATATTGTGGTGTTTCAATTATCATCAACAGTAATCTTGAACTCATTGATGCTTACAATTAAGTTTTTGTGTTTGGTAATTCAAGGGGCTTAAGGTCATAGTGCACCCCAAACTAAAAAATGGCAATTCTTTGACACCAGCTCGATGATCCTCTATATTGCTAATTTATTCACCTGTAATTGGACTGGAGAAATAATGATGGACCAGACCAGGATTCAAACCCAGGCCCCCTGAATCTCTTATCATGTGCTCTACCAACTGAGCTATCTGGCACCAATATTCGAACAGTCTGACCGGCACACACCTATAATGGCATACTTTTTCCTTATAGGTCATTGAGAAGCTTGAAGTCTAATAAAAGAACTCTTAAAGAGATGCTGATGGTCATTTATTTGCATATTTTCTACTGAAACAGCTTTATTTCCATCATACTTATGCAAAAATTGATGGCAACATTTAAACTTTGCTCAAAACAGAACTAGACAATTAAATTAAAATGCCTGATGCCCTGTTAGTTGGGCAACTTATTTGTGGAGAAGTATGGAAAAAGAAGTTCAAAAGTTTCTATTAATGATATTATTACTGTACCTCCCTCTTAGGTGTAAATGAGTGTTATTGTCAAATGCTTTATTGAGATGTTACATTGTGTAAAGTATCAAAACAACTTTCAGCAATGAGTGAATGAGCAATCAGATGGTATTGGAAAATTTGAGCCTTACGTCTCTCGGGCTGGTATACTGTTAACTTGGACTAATTTAGGATGCATGTAAAATGATGCTTGTCATAAACTTGATTATATATATCAAGCATGTATAAATTTTTACCATTATCTCAATTACAACTTTTTATTTACTTGTTTTTGGTAGCTACATGTATAATTTCTTTTTTAATTTCAGCTGGTATTTTGGAACCCTTTCTCGAGAGGAGACAAATGAGATTTTAAATCCAACAGATTCCGGGGTATTTCTGGTTCGAGACAGTCAATCAATAAAGGGAGACTTTGTTCTTTGTGTCAAGTAAGTTTAGTTAGCTATGCATTTTGATAAAGACATACATGTATCTATGTACAGACTATATGATAAATATTTCAAAATGGAAAAAGTACTTTAAAGTAAATTAAAGATTAAGGAAATTTTTGTGATAAAAGGTATAAATACTTGTTGTAAATTTAAATAACTTGTCAAATCACTGTTGACACTGGTTAGAAGAATTTTTATAATGAAATTTTTACTCTTAAAGCGTTTTTATTCTGATTGAGGAGTCAAATTGTCTTCAAATATACATGAAATTTTTGAATAATATATATATGTAGTTAATATATGTGAGTGTGATATTTTATAAACAAACTATTTTTCAAGTAAATTACCAAAGTATCATACTTCTGATGTCATTTTGATGACTAGGGTAAATTGTAATAATTAGGGAAGCACATACATACTACATTTCATAAATTTGTGTGGGAAAATGTGTTTTGTTCATGGTTCATATAATCCATAATTTTATGTTAATGTGAAAACTATAGAGGGATAGAAATGAGCTGCAGTGTATTGTTGATCAAGGAAACAAATCTGTGCATTAATGTTTCATGTTTGTGTGCACCTTTACTTTCTGGTCCCTAAACTTCCTGTAATATGAATCATTTCAGAGAAGAAAACAAGATTAGTCATTACATTATCAACAGAATCCATGTAGGAAATGGAACACGGTTCAGGATTGGTGATCAGGAGTTCTCGGACATAGCTAGTCTTCTAAGCTTTTATAAAACACACTACCTGGATACCACATCTCTAATCAAGCCAGTGAGTATTCAGACAGCAATATAATAAGATCCTCAAAATTTTAAGCTAAAAACAATGAAATCTTTTTGCAGGGTGTTAAAATTATTTTCTAATTACCTGTAATTTCTTATTCAGATGTTTGAGATATGATCTGATTTTTTTTAAAGGCACCCAGAGAGAGGGTTGTTGCCAAATTTGATTTTCCTGGAAGGGTAAGTTAACATTCATTTTTAAAGCAATATGAGCTGTATTTTTTAGAATTTTATTTTGGTGCTAAAACCTGCTAGTTTGATAAGTTTGCATGTAACTTAAACTTTTATGATAAATAAGATTTGAAAAATCATTAATTTTTGTCAAAAGAAAGATTTCTCTTCTAAGGAATATATAGCAGATCAATTTTTGTACAGGACGACAATAATTCAATTTTGCTCCAATTAAGGCTTCTTAACGGCTTTTCCACAAAAATATGGCTAACAGAAATTAAAAAATCATTATATTTTTTGTCATTTTAGTAGAAAATAACATTTTCGTAAAAAAAAAAATCATCATGAAAATTGCAGCTCATATTGCTTTAAGATTATAACTGTTATTGCATAACATTAACTGGCATTCTACAGCAGTTATTTCCAATATCAAAGAAATGCCATGGCCATTATTCTCTTTTATTATACCTCTGTGTAATATTTTCTATGTAAAATTGCAACGAATAAACATGCTTTTTTATCTGTGAATTAGTTTTCGTGCTTTCTGCCCATGGTAAATAGTCATTGAAACTATTCACCGGCAATATTCGATTTTCCTCATTTTTAATTTCGGAACACCTCTGGTGTAATCCGAGTCGCCAAGTTAAATTCAAAGCCTGATATTTCTAATTTGTTTACCATCAAGAAAACTGCATCGCCAACAAATAAAGTTTTCGTCGGTATAATAAAATAACTATTTACTGACTTTAGACGATAGTTTATTGTCCCACTGGATAGCAATTATTTCCCTTGGCTTTGCCTCGTGAAATAGTTGCTGTCCTAGGGGACAGTAAACTTGCAATCGTCAACATAGCCAGTAAATAGGTATATATTATACTTTGAACGTCATCAGTAAATTATCAGACAAGAATCACTTATCAACCTCACTCTTATAATAAGCATATAACTTCAAAACTTAAAACTTATTAAAATTGTGTTGCTTACACTTTTTAAGGAAGTTCCAGTCACAGCAATGTCTATTGTCTCAAATGTTGATTTCTTAGAGCTTAGGGCAGCTGTTGCAAGAACTTCCTTGCTCATTTTCACTGCATGGTCTTAAAAAAGAAATATTAACAAGTGTGAATTTAATAGTTGTATTTTTTATACACTAAAATGGTTACAAGGAAGAGATGTCTTAATACATGTATCTCTGTATTTGGGAAACAATAAGTGGAAATTCTGAGCTGTTAGTAAAATAGAAATACATTTTTGTTATCATGAATGCTGCAGGAAAATCTTGTAATTCTTGAAAAGTTGTTTTAGATTTGAAACCCTTTGCTAACTCCTCAGCTTATATATTTCAACACTTTTTCTTGAACTGGGAGGTTATCCTGCAATACCCATGAAAACTTATATTTTTTATTTCTTAATAAAATGATTTATTATCATGATATCATTTCTGAAACCTTTATTTAAACTCATTTTTTAGTTTAGAAAAAATATGATTAACTGAAGTGCTCAACAAATTGCTCAAGTTTGAGGTTACTAAAGCATATTGTACCTTTGAGTATGATATGTTATGAAAATGATAATGTTTATGACTTTTCTATTGCCAGGATCCTGAGGACTTGCCCTTTAGGAAGAGTGAGGTCTTAGATGTGATATCTAAGGACGAGAAAGATTGGTGGACATGTCGAAACAGCAGAGGAAATGTGGGACAAGTACCTGTCCCCTATGTATCAAAGGTATGTTTAAGACATTACATGTACCAATTTGGGTTGTTTGTCTGACATGCATTATAGCAGAATGGAACAAAAGTAAATGTTGTCTTATGGTTTAGATGTTTAAAAAAAATTTCAAAATATCTACAAGTAATTGGAGTAAGATGTATTGATTTTTTTAGAGATGACGAAGGAAGAGTTTAAAACTTTTATAAATGTATATATTGTGGAATCAAATCAGAACTGAATGCATGCGATTTTGACCATGCAGTTGATTTCATTTTACCAAGACATCTCTGGATTAGATAAATTAATAAAACAAGTGAAGATGGTTTTATTGACCAATTGTTAAACACTCATACATGTAATATGTAGGTCCATTAGGCAAAGTGTACCGTTTTTTCGAATCCATTCAGGGGATCACAGGCGGACACTAAATTTCTTAGGAAATGAAAATTTGTACAGTTTTTCGATTTTTTTGCTAAATGCTGTCGTTTTCTTTCATTTCTCACTCTCAAGACACTGGAAATTGTCAACTGTGTTTGACAAGTGACAGACCTGGTGCTTGTTTAGTGTACATAGTAAACATCATGGCCTTGATGGGTGAAGGTGCAAACTGTCATTGCCAACAATTACCTTGCTATAAATATATTATAAAATACCCCTACAGGTAGACTTGTTTTTTAAAGGGGTATGTAATTATTACAGATTATAAGTGTTTCGTTACTTGATAGAATATATCTAGCCAACTTTAGTCAAAGACACAAATCTGACCCAGCTCTCCATGATACATACGATGAACTATTGATTTAATTTAACGTGTTTGATTCGCTGAAATAAATGGATATGTTTAAAAGTTATTTATGCAGAAATTTATGCCATGTTGCATTTGCGGCTATTATTTAACATTGCTCATTCTAATTATTATGAACAAGATGTAGATTGGAGACATTTTCATGTTACCAAAGTACGTAATTAGGCTTTCATTTGC
The DNA here is from genome assembly GCA_016163765.1 of Magallana hongkongensis. NCBI lineage: Eukaryota > Metazoa > Mollusca > Bivalvia > Ostreida > Ostreidae > Magallana > Magallana hongkongensis. Next base: position 19,844,425 of record WFKH01011801.1, read on the forward strand.
TTGATTTTATACATTTTGGGGGGAACATTTTGATAATAATACACAAAATGTACCGTAATTTTGATATATGCAAAACTTGACTGCAACATTTATATTAACACAATATACAGTTCATTTGTTGGTTCAGAAATCAGGTATCTTAAACTGTAGAATTTAAGTGATATTTTGTACTGTTTTTTGATGGGCATTGTACAGTATTTTCACTTAAATTCCAGTATTTTTGAGGCTTCTGTACAGGATTTTGGGTCTTTATTTTTCACATGTATGAACACTTAGCCTCCTTAATATCAACTTTAGACATTCAGTTACTACAGATGTGTACAGATTGGCCTAAACTTCAGTCTCTTGAAAAAGAGAATCTCTTAAGAAATAAGATGATACCAACAAATTTTCATTGATAACACAGAAATACTGATACTTTCTCTTCCTGGTGGTGTGATATTTTCATGATAATTTATTTTAAATATTGGATATCATAGACTTTGAGATGAAAAAAGTTGTTACATCTGACACTCAAGATACAATCATGTAAGTGGCCATATAATAAGGAAGTGTGATGAACGATCTTGGATAAAACCAAGTCCAACAAATGCACCTAATTAAACTACTCTGATAAAAGGGTTATGAAGGATGTTCACTGTAAGGAATGTTGATATGATCAGTAAGATGTTTGTACATCATTGTAAGTGATTCTTGTTTGTCGTTTCAGTTTGATCCCAACAACCCCCCAGTAGTCCCCCCTCCGCAAACTACACTTCCATCACCCCCGTCCCCCACCCCCACACAGCCAATCAAAGAGGTAAGCTATTAACTCAGAATTAACATCTCGGTGCTTACACAATTCAATGAATTACAGTTTTAATAACAATTAAACTATTGTTGCTTTATTCTTCATCATCATTGAAAATTTAAGCAAAAAATGTTCAATTTACATTGTGATATAGGACTGGCATATGCATGTAGTTTCATTTTCTGTTGGTATATTTGTAGATTCAGCTTCCTGCTAAAGCAGTTGTCATTCACCAAAGAATACCAAGTGCATATGATCGAACCCAACTTAAGTTAGAGGTAAGCATCACTTAAGTTTTTCTGTTTATGTAATTTAGAAATAATGTCTCTTTATCTTTGACAGTAGAGCCTTTCTATGGAAAGAATTTGCCACCATACTTTTCATATAATTTAAGAAGTCTTTTAAGTAGCATTTTGTACTGAATTTGATTTTTTTTCATGTTTGTAGAAAGGTGAAACTATCATTGTGACAAAAATGAATTCTAACGGACTCTGGGAGGGTGAAGTGAATGGGAAAAAAGGAATGTTTCCATTTACCCATGTGAAATTTTTAGAAGACAATTCAGAGGATGGGACATAACAGAAATCCTGCTTATATTAAACAAGTTGCCAATTATTTCTATTAATAGTGCTGATGTAAAAAGAGGAAAGAGTCTGGGAGTTAGTTTCTTCCCTGGTGGTGCTGCATTATTAATCCCAATAACCAAACTAGCAGAAATAATGTTTGTCACTGTCCTTGTAACTGTCTTGTTTAGATCAGTAGAGCATGCATGGAGAAGGTGGCGTCTTAAGCCTCCTATCTAGTGCTTTCACTTGTGTGTTATGAAAAGAGGACCAAGTGTTTGAATCATTGATCAAAGATGTTCAGAATTTTGTTTTTTGATTGGGAGGGGGTTTATAAATTTCATATGAAATGGCATTTTTGACCTGTTACGGGCAAATTCATGAAGTGTAGGCATAATGCTTACCAGTTGAGTGCATGTCTTAAATGGGTAAAGAAGAATCTGTCAAATATGATTTTTACACAGTAAGAATACTGAATAGTAATAATACGTGCTGTTTCATTTGATAGATCATATCAGTATTACAAAGTGGTGAATAAAGATGTCTGTAAGCCTCATTTTGTATATATTTATTCATGAACCACTCTGCTCATTCTGTAACCAAATTTATCCATTTAATTATTATTCAAAGAAATCTTGTATCGAAAATGCCCTGTTCTTCCAGAATTACAACGAAGGAAACGGATTTAAATTCTTAATTTGTGTCATTATTAAATGAAATCATCAGGATGAAACATATTATCCCTATGGGAAGACATTTCATTTTGGTACAATGTGTATTGCTTCTTTGTAATGTCATACTGCAGAGTTTGATATGTTGTTTTATAATATGAAATACTTTGGACAAGCATCTGTACAATTGCTTTTATTTTCTTCTACAGAAATTGACTAATTATAAAGTGCATTATAAAGAAAATGAATTTTGATACCTCATTTCCAAAAATTGAATCAGCACACAGTCAGATCTTTTTTGTATCGTTCATGTCAGAAGTAAAATTTATTAAAGAGGGCATCTTTTTGAAATTTATAATGAATTTTACACACATGATAATCTTAATATATAATTTTTTTTTTTTACATTATGTACATGTATGTTATGAACTGCAGGTGGATTAATTCATATAACTGTTTCATAATTGCCTCTTACCTTATAGCTGTGTAATTTGACATTTTATTTAATTCCTTATAATAAGTATGTATGTGTCCCAGTTGTATGTTTATATCTGTCTTTAATTATAATAGTAGATTGTAAACTGAAAACTGTATGTGATAAATAGAGTACATGGTACAATAGCATAGCAATGTACATTTACATTAATTTAATTGTGACCATTTCATTCATCTCATGTTCATGTACCGTATTTATCAGGTTTTATTGTCTCAACTGTTTATATCTGAAACGGTTATTTTCCCTTTTTTTGGACCAATGCTTATGATTTAATTTGCAGGCAATGTAACAATTATTGTTTTGCGAGTCACTCATTGGTATTGTAAAATATACATACACATAAAGCATATAACATAGAACACCAGACCGACTCATGTTTTTACGTTTTTACAATGAAGATATATTAGTACTTCATGTAAATAAGATTGATTGTTTTGCAAAGTTACTTTTTAAAAATTGACAAGACAGCAAAATTTATCTGAACATTCTGTTGTGAAATTTTTTTTGTTTTGATTGAAAATCAACTAGAAACCACAACTGACAATTATAGACTTTTAATATCCCTGTGAAAGTCAACTCTATTCAGAAAGGTGCTTAAAAAAGACATCACAAAAATCTGGCTGTCCTCCCTAAAATTCAATCTGTTCTGATACGCTAACCATTGCGTATCAGAACAGCTGGTTTTAATCAGATTGCCCTAAAAATTAGCATCAACATTACACTTCACATGAATGATAAACCTGTGTTTAGGAAGACTTTGTTAGAGTTACTGTATGTGTTTAGTATAAATCTTCAGCTTATAAGTTTATAGTTTTATGTAAACATGTAAAAAGGACATTATATTATGTTTGCATGTGTGTAGGACTTGTTATTCAGCGATGAATGTTTAGTCATTGTAATCAAAATTCAGATCTAATTAATTATCAAAGTACAAGTGATTAAAATACCAGAAAATTAGTAATATAAGAGATGAGTCTTTTTCTCCAAGAATTTTGTTATTATTTATAATTATCCAAATAAAAAAAGAATATGTGTATAGAATTAGAGACATTTCAGTGCTGTGAATTAAGAAACTTATTAATAATGTATTAATATGAAAAAAAAACATTGTATTACAAATTACTGAATACCTGTTATTATACAGTAGTGTTTAAATGTTGAAATATGCAAACTTTATATGTTTAAACATGCGATGTATGTTATTTATATAGTTAAAGGTTATTGTGAATGACAAACATTCAGAACTTAGTTACCAAAGGAATGCAGAATTTTGTTTACAAGGTAAATATGGATGTGAAGTCCTGATTGTGTTTAAAGCTGTAACAAAGTTGCTGAAAAACTGCTATATCGGAATAAAAGTTCATTTGCATATAAGAATTAATTTGTTGACTTTTTGAATTACATTTGAAATGTATTGGGGAAAACATTTGGATCAGAACTTTTTTAAGTCCCCCACCCACACACAAGGAAAAAAGATAAAGCAATATAAGATCTGAATTTCTTGCTTTACAGGTACATATTAACCAATCCTTTCAAATCCCATCTTAAGTTGAAGGTGACACCCGTTCGACACGTTCAATATCTGTACAAGACATAAACTAATACACTGTATGTGCAATAATTACAGGCAAGACGCTGTATAAATCAAAATACAAGTCAAGTGTCACAAATTGCTTACGTATGCTTATATATTGACCAATTGTTGCATTTACAGAGTAAGGACCAGATAAGAGTTTGAAAAGTACGAAACAAAGCAATTGAAATGGTTTTATTTATCTTATTAAAAAAGCACTGATCCCTCATTAAAGGTCATGTCCGAGTGAAATATTCTTGAACTAGTCCCAGTGACAGTTCAAATGACACAAACTCTTCCCTCACACATCCAACCCTAAATCCAAATAGTGGTTCTCTCAGTGTGTACATATAGGTATAAAAAAGGTCAATAAAAAACAGTTCAAGTTGTTTAAACAGGAAAGTAAAACTAATCCTTTCCAACACGCCCATGTCCATATTGTACTGACGTCTTTTCAAAAGTCCTTAATATCTGAAAAAAAATATCAAGTAAATTATAATTACCATATTTTGGTGTGATACACAAAAACTATACAATTTATTTGTTCAGAGAGAACCAAACATAAAACAACAGTATAAATTTTGTAATTGATGATGGATAACTTACGCCATGGCTCCCATTGGCTGTACGATGAACCAACCGGTGAGGGCGACCCTTTCTTTCTTGGCTCCACCCACTTGTCAATTTTGCTTTCAGAAAAAAACCCACCGGTATAATTATTACACTTTTTTCAGTTCAACGAAAGTTTTATTATATTTTGATGCCAGAATATTGTTGACTTCGATAAATAGTAACTTATACAGCAAAATGGACCAGTGTTATGTCGATCCACGAATGTATTAATCAGCTTACAGCATTTAAGTTGCATATGATGAACAATTTTATTACTTCGTTTTAACTGCTTTTCAAACTACTGTACTCGGTATTTAAATAAACTGTATAGGGTATTTTCTAATTATTAACAAAGATATTTAAATTCGTTCTAGCAACAATTCTCATACTCTATAACAAAAAACTTAAAAAGTTAACAACCCTCCCCATAAAAAAACACCCACCCAAAACCCTTCGTCATAATCATGATAAGAAATAAGGTAGTAATATCTTTTCTTTTGATAACATGTGCATCTGTATGTTAGTTATGAGTTTTGAATTGTTAGTAAAGAATTTGACACATAAAATGAATATTAAAAAGAGATATTTACTTGGATGGTTTAGCAACACGAGTCATCTCGTTGCGAATAATGGCAAACGTAGCCAGTCCAGCGCACAATGCTAAAACAGCACCGACTGTAGCTACCCAAGCGATGTTTTTGGGATCTTCCACGAATGCCAGGTAGCGGTCGTTCACCATGGGCAAGACATCAGAAGGAGGCTCGAGTATAACCAAAATAGATGCCTTATCTGTTAAATTAACAATGTGGCTCAATCATCAGTTGCCTAACCACAAAAAGAACCATTATGTCATTGCTTTAGTTTAACTTGGTTGAATATGCAAATCAGAAAATTCCATTGTGAAATTTTAAGATCACGAACAACCAAATTATTGCATTATTCCTTTCTATATAAAGTGAAACCATTCATTAAAGTTAATATTAAATTGTTCTCTAATTTAAGTTTTCTTACCAAACTTTCCATCCACATCTTCTGCTTTCACTGTAAGTTCGAACACTTTTGAAGAAAATACGATCGGCAAAACTTCCTTAGTCATCAATTCCCCTTCGTCAGAAATATTAAAGTATTTGATTTGTTCTTCCACTCCAAGTAGCTGATATTTGACTATACCTTATTGAAAAATACATTCAAAATGATTTTATTGCAAAATATATTTTTAAAACTATTGACCCAAAATGACTACATCAACAGGGTTTTTCATCAAAAAGCAGTAGAAAATTGTCTCACCGAACTGTCCTACATCATTGTCAACTGCCGAAACAACTCCAACAAATGATCCAGAGGATGAATTCACCTTTACTGCAAAAGTGTAAGAATTGTTGTGGAATATGGGAGAATTGTCGTTTAGGTTGTTAATCCCAATCACCAACAATGCTGTGTCCGTCAACTGTCCATCACTGACAGTTAAGTCACATGTAACGGATGTGGGCGTTCCTGGGACATCAACGTCATAATCAGCACTAAAAAAGAAAACTTTTCTACCTATAACCATTAACTAAACATAAAGTAAACATTGAAAGAAATCTTGAGTTTCTTTTTCTGATTAGCTTCAGATCTGACGGGGGCAAAATTTCCATTCTATTAGTTTGTATTTTCCAATTTTATATCATGAAGTCATGGTATATACATGTATATTTGATTAATTGAAAGGCATAATAATGAAGATTTAAACCTCAGGGTGATTTTGCCTGTCTTCGAATCCAAATCAAAGCCAGGGCATAAAGAATCTACTTGTAGAACATTCGCAGTATCTGGGTCGTTCACATCAAATTCAACCCGACCAAATAGTTCTCCCGTCTACAATTCAAACATGCGATTCAAATGAAATATTCTTCTTACACAAAGAACAATATTCTCTCTATGTTATAATATATTACTAGAAAAACATGTTTAGATACAAACTAATATAAATCTGCTTTAGATAAACAATTGCAAGATTTCTCAGTTATCAGATACGTTGTCGCATTGCAGACGTGTAAACAGACTTCACTGAATGATGCCATACTTTGCCTTCATTCCCATATACGTTATATGAGTCTCTGCCAAATACTGGAGCCTCGTTTTCATCCGTGATTTCAAGTATCAGCTGGCCAACGTCTTCCATTTCTCCATCAGAGACAGTTACTTGCATTACAAAAGTCCTCTCCGACAATGATTCAAAGTCAATTCTAGTGAATCCTGACGTCTTAACTAGACCACCTTAAAATTTGGTAGCCAAATAATTATAAAGGTTAGCAATGAATGCAAATATGATGCTTTCAGTTCAAAAGGCATAAACATACTCATGCGTTTTAAGTATATTAAACAAAACAAAATTATCACTATGCCTATAACATGTGAAACAATCAACACTTAATGTAGATAAGAGAACATTCGACTACTATAAGCTAGAAACTGAAGTTTACTAGAAGTGCAGTACAAACCAAGTGACCATAGTTATATATAATCTTTACTGAAACAGTAAATCATTAAAAAATTTTTTTTATAAATCTTCAAAGTTCATGAAGTATTTGCTAAATTATTTCATTAAAAACAGTGAATACATTTTCAAAACATTTGTTGGCTTACTGTCAGCATCGATGCTGAATAATGATGATCCTATTTCTGGATTAAACGTTGCAGTGTAGGTATGTGTGTCACCGGAATTGATGTCATCTACCAACACCTGAAAGACAGATGCCGAGAGATCCGAGTTTTCTGGTACCGTCAAGGCAGACGTTAGAGGAAGGTTACTGATGTCAGGAGGACTGTTCAGTATTATAACTGTGACAGTCGCGGAACCTGGAATATGATCAGTAGGACAGTACAATGATCATGTGTTTGGAACACACTTTTCTTATGGTGGTTTGGAACACCTGTCGATATTAATTTGGATAAGTACATTTTAATCAAAATACTTTCGCCGTTTTAGAATTTTTAATATTTACAATATTTGACCAAAAATATGTTTTAAAATTTTTGGGAAAGGTAATAAAATATAAAAAAAAAAACAAAAAACCGCGGCAGCATTCAAACTCACTACTTACAGATTTGTAGTTAACGCTCTAACCTATTGTGCTACGCTGTTAGGAAACAATTGTGAAAACGAAAAATAAATGTACTTGATTATATTTCTTATTTCGATAGGAAGTACTTCACAATATGTAGGTGTTCCATAAAACAGTAATAAAGCTTTTCTCCGAGATTATTATTTCATTCTCCTATGGATCGTTATTTTACTCCAAATTTATTGAAAAAAATTTCAACATCAACTTACCAGATAAATCTCCCGTGTCTCTTGCAGTAACTGTTAGTGATGATCCAGATGTGAACGTTAAAAGACTCTCTTTCACAAATATTTGACCGTCATCATGGATTCCGAAGTAATCAGAGCCAAAGGATGTTTGATCCAAACTAAACGTAAACGTTCCTATAATACAATATGAATATAAACACAAAATTATTTTAGTATTTTTCAATTGTAAAGATGCTTTTTAAAAATTTTATTAGAATCTGATGATATTTAAAAAAAAAACCAGATATCAGTTCAAAGAACACCAAATTATGTGTTATGAACTAGAGAAATTCATTTGAATTCGAGGTAAACCGGATACCAAATTCTCCAATATCGCCATCTGTAGCAGTCACTGATCCAACTATTTCGTTAAAGGCAATATCAGCGAACACACTGAACTCATACGTTGATGTTGTAAAGGTTGGAGAGTTATCGTTGATGTTATTGATGACTACATGCAATGAAGCAGTGTCCGTCAGTTGTCCGTCGGACACTGTCACATTGCACGTGAAGGACATTGGTGTTCCAGGAATGTCCACATCGTATTCACGCCTGAAAAAAGGGCATTTATTGAACGAATTAATATTCTGAAGAACACATCAGGTGCAATGAAGAATCGAAAACCTCCATAATTGACAAGGAAACTCACTTTAAGGATAAAGATCCTGTATTTGGATCAATGCTTAACTGAGAACAATCAATGGAGAAAGACAGCACAGAATTAGCATCAGGATCTGTGACGCCAAAGTCTGGACTATCAAGCATTGTTCCAGCCTGAAAGAAGAAAGCAGGGATCTAGTCAATTTCAGTGTCAAACGCTCATTGAAAACTACCAGTACAAGAAAAAAATACACACCTCTCCTTCCCTCCCCGAAATGGAATATGTATCGGATAGAAATACTGGAGCCTCGTTGACATTTGTAACATCGATATGCAATTCTTTACTATCCAGATCCTTTCCATCTGAGACAGTGATTGATATAACAAAACTGTGTACCGAGGACTTTTCGTAGTCTATGATATCAGAGGATGAAGTAGATACCAGTCCGCCTGAAATGGAATCAAAATATATTAAAGTACTTTATTAATGATTTAAAAATGATTTCATTGAGAATATTTCAGTAAATTTTTTCTGAAATCACAAAATGCATTACGTCCAGTTTGACCTGTTTTCATGCAAAAGACCCAGATAATTTAAAGCTTACTGTCAGCATCGATGCTGAATAATGATGATCCTATTTCTGGATTAAATGTTGCAGTGTAGGTATGTGTGTCACCGGAATTGATGTCATCTACCAACACCTGAAAGACAGATGCCGAGAGATCCGAGTTTTCTGGTACCGTCAAGGCAGACGTTAGAGGAAGGTTACTAATGTCAGGAGGACTGTTCAGTATTACAACTGTGACAGTCGCGGAACCTGGAATTTCATGAATACAGTATCACTTTATATGTATATGGAACTCTTACCAGAAAAACAAGCATTCTGAGAGTATTGCATATTTAGCAATACATGCCCCCAACCGACACCCCCAATTTTGACAATTGTCGTTTTTCATGCTAAATAGGTGTGGAGAAAATTCAATTAAAGATTTTGTTTAAAAGGACAGACCCGATAAGTAATGAAAAACGAAGATTTTAAAAAAATTAATAACTTTTAAACCAGTGGATTAAAAGTAATCCAAGTCGAACTCGATGAATGATAATTGCTGCGTTGGATTGAATAGTACAGTGGGATTTGCAAGAAAAAGTCCCGTCTTTTCTTTTTCGCATTCATAGCATTAACACCTTAATCTAACCCGATCGTAAATAAGATTTACATGTAAAAAATAATTAGGTAAATACATGTTGATTAAAAGTAACAATATTCATACATTATAGGTAGGGCATCATTATGAAGCTACACAAAAAGTTTGAAATCAATTCGCTAAACCATAACGAAAAAAACCTGGAAAACGAAATGGGGACCTAGTGACTGACAAACCGCAATAAAGACTATAGTCCCCTCCCCCTACCCCCCTGTTTCACCGCTAGGGGATTAAAAAACGTCGCGGGAGATTAAATCCCAGAAACAATCTTATAACCTAATAAATATTTTTTTTTCTCAATTATAATATTCATTTTACATTTTTCATTGTTTAATTACCAGATAATTCTTCTGTGTCTTTTGCAGTAACTGTTAGTGATGATCCAGATGTAAACGTTAAAAGACTCTCTTTCACAAATATTTGACCGTCATCACGGATTCCAAAATAATCCAAGCCAAGAGATGTTTGATCCAAATTATATGTAAATGTTCCTTTAATGCAATATAAATGTAAACAAACAAATTCAATAATTGTTTTAATGCTTGGTCGAGTTTTATTTCATTTTAGCACACGTAATTTAAAACCGACTTTTCAATGATCAAAAAACAATAAAATATACAGTATATGTGTGTGATGAACTACAGAAATTATCTTTAAGGACGTTGTTTACTCAGGGTTTGAGTTCTCAAATTCGGATTGTTATAAAGTTTAATGTCATGAGTAAAATTTGTTTTACACACAAAAGTATTAATAAATTGAATTATTATTGACATAAAATTCGATATTTTTACTATATTATCGAATTAGGTTCAAACAAAATTGGGCTTTTAGCAAAACAGAGGAAATGCGGGCTATATTTTTCAGATTTTGTTTTTCACTGAAATATTTTTGGCAGTACTATAATATTAAAAGTTAAGATTTTATTTGTTAGGCAACATAATTTTGTATATTTTCTGTTGGTTTTATCTCACTTTCTCTTTAAGATAAACGTATGGCACACACTACAAAAATATTGAAAAATGCTTAAAAACGATAATAGACATCCTATTTCAAAATTTTGATCATTGACCTCATATAAATTTTATGCCAGCTGAATAAGGTCAATATAATTAGTTTAATACTATAAATGTTTTAGTTTTATCATCAATCAATTTTTTGTTAAATTTAACCAAAAATGGATAGGGATTTGAAAACTGATAGAGGAAATTTGGACTAGAATATTTATTGAAATTGTCAATGAAAACTTTATGCTTTGTATCTATTAAGTGCCACTGCCATTCATAAACTGCATTTCATTTTTGAAAGAGTTTAGCAATTTGTATTCTTTTCACAATAAGAAAATCTCAATCATATTGTAAAATTTTTATGGATTTTCCTTAAATTTTCCAAAAATATTCAATGGCCATTAACTCAAAAAGTAGGTCATTGACCTAAAAAAGAAATAACACTACAATAAAAGGTCTATAACACACAATAGATGGTTTTTCATTATCATCAGTGGAATTTTTTTTTCATTCTGATTAAACGTAATTCTTAATTCAAGGAAAGTCAATTACCAAATTCTCCGACATCCCCATCTGTAGCAGTCACTGATCCAATTATTTCATTAAGGGCAATATCAGCGAACACACTGAACTCATACGTTGATGTTGTAAAAGTTGGAGAGTTATCGTTGATGTTATTGATGACTACATGCAATGAGGCAGTGTCCGTCAGTTGTCCGTCGGACACTGTCACATTGCACGTGAAGGACATTGGTGTTCCAGGAATATCCACATCGTAATCACGCCTGAAAAAAAGCATTTGTAGAACGAATTAATATACTGAAGAACACATCAGGTGCAATGAAGAATCGAAAACCTCCATAATTGACAAGGAAACTCACTTTAAATATAAAGATCCTGTATTGGGATCAATGCTTAACTGAGAACAATAAATGGAGAAAGACAGCACAGAATTAGCATCAGGATCTGTGACGCCAAAGTCTGGACTATCAAGCATTGTTCCAGCCTGAAAGAAGAAAGCAGGGATCTAGTCAAATTTAGTGCCAAAAGCTCATTAAAAACTATTAGCACAGGAAAAAAGTTACACACCTCCCCTTCGGTCTCTGTGTGGTGTCTTTTGATATATGACCTTCAGGGATTACGGTTATAAAAATACTTAAAAACTTTTTCTACGTTTTATTAATTAAGTGCACACTAGATGTTCCTCATTTTCGATAATTTTCAATGAAGGGTCATTCCTTTTTTATTTGTATTTAAACCTGGTAATACCGAAAAATTCAGGGTACATTACCTGACTATTTTTGGAGTTCGAATATTTGGTATTTTTCTTATAATAGCATGCAAAATGCAACTGGATGCTTTTTAAGAAAGTAATAGTATAGATTTTCCATTGAAAATATATATCCAAGTAGAAAAATATCATGTAACATAATAAATAATTAATGAATTACGTGGTTGAAATCCTAGCCTATAGTGATATTACGAAAATGTGAAAACCATAGACGAACTATAGACGAACAAATAGACACAAATAGTCAATCTGACGAAATGCAATCAAAAAGGCTCGCTTGGACCGTCAGATTAGGTGGATTTAACATACAGACCTCTCCCTCGTTCCCAGAAATTGAAAACGTATCGGATATTAACGTTGGAGCTTCATTGATATCGGTAACATCGATGTGCAATTCTTTGATATCCTGATCAGTTCCATCCGAGACAGTAACTGACATAATAAAGCTTCTAACTGAGAGTGATTCGTAATCAATGTCAGATGAGGATGAAGTAGATATCAAACCACCTGTAATATATATTGGTATTTTTAATTTTATTTCAAGTATTACCAGCATAAATGTTTTTGACAGGCTGTGTTGAACATTAAAGAAATACACACTTTGATAAAAGCCTGTTTTGCTTTAGATTGGGCTTATTTGTTTAAATTTATGTTTTCAATATATTAAATGTTCGGAAGTAATCCCATTTGGTTGCCTGAATTTTCGAGAGAGCTTTCGATATGAAGCGTGAAAATGTTTTGATGAATTTAAAATAACAAAAATTATCATATAACCTCTGTCATTAAAGAAATAAAACAAATTATTGAGAGGACTTTTTATTTCACATAATCATTCTTTTTGATGTTCTCTTACTCCTTTTTTTATACTCACTGTTTTTATCGATCGAAAAAAGAGACTCTCCGCTAGAGGGACTGAATGATGCTGTGTATGTATGTGCATCATCCGGGTCGTTGTCCGTCGTCAGTATTTGATATACTGATGAAGATTGAGGGGAATTCTCAGGAATGGAAATAGGCTCACTGACGGGTAGATTTGTAATTACTGGTGGAGAATTTAGGCCTAAAAATGAAAGTGTATACAATTGTTGTCACTCTTAGAATGTGAAGTATGATTGATAGTCAGAGATAGATGGACTTGATAAAATGTTGGCAATGTTGATAACATTAGTAATTATTGATAAATGCGTATTAGTATTTCTAATAGTGATGAAACAATGGATTTTTATTTTATGAAATTTATATCATGTTTGAATGTACATTTATTTTTGATTGAAATCTACCGTCAACAATATCGCTTGAAACCAGTCTTACCAACAATGGTCAGAGAAAGACGGAGAGGTCCTACAGTGTTGAAGCCATCACTCAATGTTATCAGCAGATCTATGTTGGAAACGGCAATTGATGTCAAATCTGCAGTCGTTGTGATTAATCCAGCTGAATTGAAAGACATAGACTTCACAGATTATTGTAGAAATTACATTATACCTGATTGTTTAAAATTTCGTTTTCTAAAAAAGTATCATTATTCAGCACTCACTTATGGGGTTTATTGCAAACGGACATGGTGTTGCAGAACATGTAAGACTAAAGGAAAGTGATTCATTTTCTGGATCAGTTGCTGTTACAGAATAGATGACGTCAACAGAGAGGTAATCTGGAGCGTTGCATTCTTTTGATGCTGCAGAATTAAGTTTAGTCCAAGTTCAAGATATTTTTAAAATAGATATTCATATTTTTAGTTCTTCTTGGGTGAAGAATCGTAACTGAATATTACTAATTAATCGAAATGGATTTGACTGAAGAAAAGAAATTAGACATGTCGTTTAGCTTTTGATGAAAATAAAGGTTAAATATATTTCAAACTACCGGGTAGATTTGTCACTTCTGGGTCCTTGTTTTCAGTTACTTCTACAGTGAATATCTCGGTGACGGAATCCTTTTGATCAGAACAACTTACAGACAGACTGTATTCAGGGACCACCACATAGTCCAAATTCGGAGAATCTTTAATATCAATTCTGTAGGCACCTATCAATGTGTATAAAACTTGATCAAAAGAAAAATAATTTAATTCATTAAATATCAAATTTGAACATAAATACATAAAACATAAAACCCTTAAAAACAATTATTTTCAGGCACTTTTAGAATTGAAAAGAATGAACACAAGAACTATTTTTCTTAAGTATACTTCTATATGTTTTGTTTGTTAAATTGTATGTTTCAAAATATCTCTTCTTCTTATTGATGATATCAATCGTACCTGTTCCTTCCTCGTTCAATGAAAAGATATCTGTGACAGGAGTGACATCTAAACTACACGTGATCGTGTCCCCTGGCAGGGATTGGTCAATTACGTTGAAAGAAAACATAACTGTTTCAGAACTATAGTCCTCACGAATTGAAGTGGTGAAACGCATGCCAGAAATTATTGGAAGCTGATAAATTGAAACCAATAATTCTATCAGTATTGCCCTAGTCATACCTCACTTGATAACGCTAACGTACATGGATGAAAAAATGGCGACAAAATGCAATCCGTCGACGTCAGTTGTCCATTACAAACGGAGATTTTAACGGATTGGAAAATTTGCCATGACTGAACCTTTAGATCATTATATATTCATTTTTTTTTTCAAAATGTACACACATGCGTATCCAGGTAACTAAATCGTGGAGATATCGTATCCATATATAAAGGTATGTGCATCTTGTATAGTTTAAACATAGTTTTTCTAATATAAACAAGTAAAACAATCCTGATCCTCATTGCATACATCTTCTATGCATGATCATGGGGGTTGCTGACTCAATATCAGAGAGTGCTAGATATAATTCACATGGTTGTGAAAGCTTATACATGTATACAAAACATACCAAAAAAAAACCAAACAAATGTTCTAAAATAAACCAGTTGCTCCTTTTAATGTAAATAGGGTCCAGTGGCAAGCCTACCGTAAAAGGAAACATTTTCCATTTTCTATTACACCCTTTAGAAGTAGAGTTCAATGTAATATTGACTTAAACAATATTTCGTGGGTTCGATCTTCGACTTACTGAATTGAACACTATGACGTCAAGTGTTTTAGAATCTGTGTAGCCACAGTCAGATAAGAGCTGGAACACTAAAGCATAGGTTCCTATCGGCAACTGTCTGGTACTCGCTAAAACTTCTACAACAGAAATGATGACTTGATTAATGTCAACTTTTATCATCATTATAATTTATGGGATAAACCCGATTTGATTGCATTGCGCAATTTTCAAGCATTTCTTATTCTTGTATCGTTTTTAAAATATCTTCTTTGAAATAAAAGCTTATCTGTAATTTCATCAGGTTTGTTTTTAAAAAACCATGAAAACAGTTTGTTCCCTTATCTATAGTCAAACTTATATGAAAATGGCCAAAACATCAGTACATCAGTAATGGCTTTCATTTGACACCCCTGCTCTTGTGTTAGCCGTTACTTATTTTTCTCAATGTCTTATTTTGTTACACCAATGTTAAAAAGATTATTCTCTTTGAGAATGATTACTTGAATTCGAGTTAAACGTAAACAAGGTTGTGGCCGTTGTCATGGTAACCTCTGGGCTCTCGGTGACGGATACTGTATACAAGGAAGTGGCCGGTGAAGTGTCGTCATAGACAGTCAGTGTGTAGTCTAAGTTTGTGAAAGCTGGAGATACTGTATTGTCTGAAGAAAAACCCCACGATAACAGTTAACAAAAAATATCTATCCTAGTATGCCCATATTTCGACAGTCTTAATCTATAGGTCTTCTTTACAAATAAAATGAGCAATAATTTTGAAATCTAAGACGTTATCATGAATATCAATATCATACCTTGTTTTTTTTAAAACATAAGCTGATTAACCTTTTTACATTTCATTGCCTCCATTTACAAAGTAAAAATTCTTCAAAAGAAATAACGTGTGCAGCCATTACTAGGTCCTAAATTCTACGCTTGAACTTTATTTCTATTCTACTAACAGCTCAGATTTTCTACTGATCGTTTCTCCTATAGAAAGACGAAATAGGTCATTTAGACTGCTGTTCCGTGTAACCCCAAAGGTTTTGTTAGGCTACATGTACACAGGGTACTGATCAGGCTGATATGCAGACGACAGATTTTTTTGTTCGATATTAAATACACCTCTCCTATTCATGAAATATGTTTGAATCATATTTCTTAAGTTTTAGGAGTAATTTAAAACGATTATTAATGCTACTCTTTATTTATCTTATGTAAGAACACGCAGTGCAAATGTGCTAGGAAGGTCCTTGGAACAGCAGCATTGAGCTCTTCGAAATAAACATTTGAGGAATTACACATCGTTTTGACTGGAACTAAGACGTGAAATTAACATTGTTTGAAAAACTTTTTATGGTTTGAAGTTATACTATCATGACAAAAAAAAAATAAAAAATAGGTATTTTCTGATCTGATAATTTACTGATGACGTTCGTGGTATATTGGAGAATAATGGCCGCGACAATCCTTTGATCTCGGCAATAACTGTAGTAGAATTCCCTATAAATTTGCTGGAGGTAAGATATTGATACATTCTAATATTTAAACTATAATTTAACATATAACATATGGCTTTTTACACGAACACGTATTCTAGTATTTAAGATATTGAAAAAGAGCTAAGCCTGATTTATAAATCTAAAAGTTATATATGGTTTATCACAATTAGGATTACCTAATTTGCCACAAGGTGAACAATTAATCAGTCAATCAATCAATCAATCAATTAACTTTTGAAAATGCGCTTGTGCGTGTATCTGTAAAAAGGAGAGAGACATACCTGGGTCCAGCGTGCACTGTAGAGCGTACTCCCGTCTGTCTACGTGTGGTGTCCCTGTGCTCCAATCAAACGTGTCACCCACAGATATGAGTCCTATCGTCGTAGACTTTGTGTAGGCGACCGTTGACGCTGTTCCTCCGAGATCTTTGTAGGCAATTGATGCCAAAGAAGATGTATACCTGTCGTTTGATTTAAAAAAGGATCATTAAACGTATAAAAGTATTTGATTATAAAAACAAAAAAACTTGAAGGAGGTATATTGAATTGAAAAACGCATGATACTAACAACTGTAAGCGAATGATGGCCTTGGACGTTTGGTTTTAATCAGATTCATTGAAAATATAACATTATTTGGATACTTTACTTTTAATGAGTAAAAAAGACAGGATACTTGGATAAAATAAAATTACAAGCAACAGCGGAATATGTTTCGTGTTAGTAAAGTGCTTCAACTGATAAATTTTCAATTCGTTGGAGCACTAGCATTTTGTTCAGGAGATGTGAGTCCATGCGTGTTTGGCAACAAACCCAACAACATATTAATGAAACGTTTACTTGACAGAACCAGTAAGCTGTTAGTCTTACAATCCAAATACGTCATTGCGTTGAACATGAATTCTTTCACTTGCTAAAACGTCATAGGTAACCAGCTTGCCAAGCTCAGAAGCTGAAATAAAGAATATAAAAATAAAGAAAGTTCTGCCAAGTAAAAGAAAACCATATCTTTAGCATGTTTTATTGAAATCATTTCATATCTGACATGTGACGGAATACGAGTTGGTTCCAACAAGAGAATATATCCCTGTTTTTGTTGTTGGTCGCCAAATTTGAAATTCAATTGTTCCGGTTGTTATTGGTTTGAAACTCCATCTCCTGATGAAGCCACAGCAAGAAGCAGCATAGGAAAGGAAATTTGTAGTAGTTTCGTCCCCATTAAGGAGTAGTCCTAGACCTACAACGCAAGAAATCTGTGAGCTTTTGATGATTTGTAGCTTTGTTGTTGTTTTTTTTAAATTAAATATCTGGAATTTTCCTTTCAACATAAACAATCTATTATATACAGATGCATTTGAAATAATTACTTCTTCAAATTTAAATTTCGAGTGACCTGTTTCAGGGTCCACGCTCTTGATTGAAGTTTTCCCCGGATCAGTTGCTCCAAGCACTGTATCTGGAGAACACTGTCCTAAAGACGTAATACACTCACATCAAACAATGATTTAAAGCAAACGTAAATAAGGAATTCGAAGAAATGTAAAAACTGAATTCAAATAAACAAGATGTTGCGTGTTCACTCGTTGTCGTCCTTGAAAATATTTTTATATACTTTACAACATTAAATGTATACTTTTAAAAATTGTCATTTTAAATTTAAAATTTGTTTAGGTTTAAATGACAAATTTTCTTAAATTTTTATTGAACAAAATTGGCATAATGAGATAAAATCCACGTAGTTCGTCAAAGAGTTAATTAAAAGGCGTTAGATACTAGGCAATAAACATTGAAACACTTTCAACTTTCTTTATTGCGTAAGACATACATCTTATTGCATATGAATTGTTTTTAACAAAATATGTGCAGCACAGTGCTGGGATTTAGTAACAATCTGGTAATAGCAACAATAGATATGTAGTAGAGTAATAATATCATTGGAGAATGTACAACACGTAGATTTAATTACAATAATTGTTGAATAGTATATCAATCATTACGTAGTTTGAAGGCATGGTGCAAGAACTTCCCTAAGTTACAGAGTTCTTTAACATAGCTGTATAAATTTATACATTGATGGTTTTTTCCAATAGTATTTTTTGATGACTCGTAATTTCTGATAGCGTGGACATATTAAGACAAAGTGATATTCATCCTCAATTTCGGATCTACAAAACGCACATATTCTGTTATTACGCAAAATATTTCTATGGCGTCCACTTTCTATGGATAAATTATATGTGATGACATTCTGAATTTACTGAGTTGTTTTTTGTAAATACAAGGAAT
Organism: Magallana hongkongensis; assembly: GCA_016163765.1. Taxonomy (NCBI): domain Eukaryota; kingdom Metazoa; phylum Mollusca; class Bivalvia; order Ostreida; family Ostreidae; genus Magallana; species Magallana hongkongensis. The sequence continues at coordinate 19,863,380 of WFKH01011801.1, forward strand.
GGGTTTCACCAAATAATATTGTAGTGAAAAATGCTCCAAAATGTTTCTTTATAACATACATCTAGATGAACTATTTATATCTGCAATAAGATTTTGCACAAAATTGTCAATAATTCTTTGCTTTATAAGTAAAAAATGGCTTTTATTACAAATTTTGTCTTGGTCAGCCCAGATGTAGCCTAAACCAATTTCAAACAATTTGTCCTTGATATTTGACACCCAGTTTGAAACATTTTTAAATTTTTGTGCACACTCTTTAAACAATTTGTCATAGCATGACCTAATAATACAATTTCTACTTTGTAATAATTTAAACCAAAACTTAAAAATCCGAAAATAGCGTACAATCTTCAACGGCAACCTGTCGGTTTCAAAATACACCATAGACCATAGACGTATTTGTATTTTTTCTAACACACAAAACATTTTTTATGAATTCTAAATGTATTTTCTCAATGTCACACGCACTGTGGTTTCCCCAAACTTCACATTGCTACTTACGTAAGTGTCAAAAAGAGAGAACATAGTTTCAACTTTTAAATTCAATTGACTAACTTTCGATCTTAGACAGAACGTTGCTTTCTGCCTTGACTTGCTAATTGTTTTTGTGTTATATTAAAATTTCCATAATAGTTCAATAAAACACCAAGATACATAATTTATCTACAACTTCTATTTGGTCAGTATGTATATGCCATTTTTCGTTTTCATGGATTTTACCTCCCTTTCTGAATACAACAATTTTAGTTTTATCTGTATTAATGGCCAAGTCCCATTTTGAAGCGTAATCATGTAAAGTGTTAAACATAAGTAGAAGTTCATGTACATGTGGGATCTAGCATTGTAATTAAGTGATTCGAGGAAACAATTATGATTCCTGGCAGCATTAAATGTTTTTGTTACTAAGAATCCTAAATGACAAAATAATTTGGATACGCTTGTCCCTCCCTGTGATGATAGTAAATAGGTTTTATTTAAAATTTTGAAACCTAGCATGTAAAGATAGTGAATGCCTCATGCGTTTTTTTTTATGTGATCCGGGTTTTAAAAAGTATAAAGTGGCATGTGCGCTTCCATGGTAATCACATGACTGTTTTTCATGTAGTAATTCCTCTTAATAATACCTTCTAATATAATGATAAAGAATATGTCTTTGTTGTTTACTCGAGTTTTCAAACAAAAATAAAATTAAAAAAAAGATTCGTTGATAAATAAAGCTACCCAAAAAGTTTATTTTAAACGTTCTGATATTCTCTGTTTTTCATTTGTTTTACATAATTTAATAATTTTGAAAAAAAAACCAAAACTTTTATTTGTTGTATATAATTATTTATCATTAAATAATACTAGTTATGATTAATTTAAGGAATTTATAAATTTTTCTTGATTGTTATATGTATTTCATAATTTTTTTTATTTGCAATGTATTTTCTTTTTTTTTAAATTTTGTTGTACATCTTTTAATTTTTTTCTTTCTATGTTTATCTTTTCTATGTTTAGTACAATACTCATTTTGCGTTTGTTCGAATCGATGTGCACAGTGTATTTTATACATTTAAGGGGGCTGAAAATGAAATAAATGATTGATAGAATAATAACAAAAATATTTAACATAGTAGTACCCGAAACACCTATAAAAATATTAATCAGGTGCGACCGATATTAAATATATATCTTCTAATGCTATTCATCAAGTTTTCAACAACATGTATTATTTTATATCAAATTATGAACCTATATCAACCGCTTAATGAGACTCTGAAGCCTTTCAATCAAGATTGTTTGTTGCCGTTTTGATATTTGATTAAAAAGTCAATGGTTTTAAAGAAGAAGACGAAAATTTGAAAAATGAACACATAAAATCAACGACGAACGCCAAAGACAAATATCCTCGGACGAATATTAAATTAAAGGGACATGGTCACGATTTTGGTCAAATTTAATTTTTCTATTTTATTGTTTACAATGCAAGATACAGAGCTCACAATTCTTTGTTATGTAAACAAGGCTCGTGCCATGTTTTTTGTTTACAATTGTTGTTATTATTTGGTCCAACATACCGGTAAAAGTTTTTTTTTTCAAGCTGATTTTTCTATCTGCGAATTCATTTTGATCATAAATAAACACTTCCTATCGTATGTCACATTAATTAAGGTCTAAACTTGGAATCATCTTTTCAACATTCAAAATGTCAACAAAAACATGGCCTGACCTTTGATTACATAACAAAGTATTGTGAGCTCTGTTTCTTGCTTATAACTCGACGACTGACACTCAAATTTTTGTTAACTATTAGAAATGCCTAACAGAAGCAGTATAAACATTAAAAACGGAAAAATAAAGGATGACTGCACTTAAGGACATTCGATATTTGCGAGAAAATAAACTTTTAAAAGAAGAAGTTTTCTTTCAATTGCGGAAATGGTCAACATCCAAACTGCAACTTTACGTAATTGCGTTAAATAAAAGTATGTCGTTACCAAGTACGAATTTGTTTTCATAGGCGGGGGTCATTCTCCATACGATAATGAGGACGTCCACTTTTATACTGACTTCATACATAGTCAGCGCATGTTTGTCTATTGTTCTCCGTTTAACAGTAGTTGTATATTTGCATTATCTAAGTTATGTCAAAGGGAGATTAATAGACAAACATGCGCTCATGGTTTAAATGAGAAAAAAACTGCTTCTTCTTACTTTCGCTTTCTCTGTTGTAACCAAGGGTTGATACATGTTGAGTAGTATAATTCACCACGTGATTACTCACCTCAGGTAACTTCGTGAATACAAAATTCTATCACGTGACGTGTAAGGTAGCATGTTTTGTGCTAACTATAGTCTGTCCCAAGATATTTATGCAGCACATTTGGACGATTTTTAATAAAAATACACATACCTGTGAAAGAAGTGCAATTAAAATAGTTGAAAGGGATAATTTCCAAGATAATTTCATTGACACATTATCATCTTTCACTCGGAAAAATTCACAGGAACAAAAACAGATTCCTTACGGAGATTTATAATGGGGAATGTTTACATCTTTTCTCCATTCGGAATACACTCGGAATACATCGCGCAATTTTTCAACGTTATCATCCGGGCTTGCTGCAATACAAAATCCTCGTAGACATCACATTTTTTAGCATTGTATTGAAACCTGATAAGCTAACAGGGGCGTTTCGACTGAGAAATCTTGGAAATTTTTCATACTTTTGAATGAACATCGTTTGAACCCTGAGGTATTTATAAATATCAAGCAATTAAGCAAAATCTGAATTCAGGATATCTTGGGACAGACTATAGGACAATGTTTTCGAACACGTTAAGTTGTCAAGCATTCATTTAAAGTCTTCTGTACTTACACAGGCGTGGTCTTATTGTTGAAATCATAGTATAGTCTACTTGTACCATATAGAATTGAAAGGGCTATGGTGAAATCACATAATTTTTTATACATGGCATTGTTATTCATGCTAGTCTAATTTTAGTACCATTCTAATAATGTCAGCTCCACCTCTTATGCATATTAATATCAATCTTATGTTCGATCAAGGGCAGATAAGCGAAACTTCTCTTTTTTTCGAAAGTTCTAAAGAGAAAAACGTAGAATCTGTTTATTGTATCACTGTCTAAAATCTAAATTTATGTTGGAAATTGACAAGACTCTTTAATAAAATAAACAAAAGTGATATCAGATTAAGAAATAAACGCGACAGAAGCGACCGAAAAAGACCCAAAACCCGGCGCTAAGTGCAGTCATCCTTTTGACCAAAATCGTGACCATACCCCTATAAAAGCGCTACTGAGCTTAATTGATACTATTTGCTATTATATATTTAAAATGCTGGTTTTAAGCTCCATTTTTTCAACAAATTGAACTCTACTTGTATTCAAAACACTATTTAAAACTATCATCACTGCAACATGCGATGTTGTGCTTAAAGTAGCGTCAAATATCGATAAACAATGATTTATTAATGTAAAAGTAAATGAAGAAGGATATTGAGAAGATATAAAATTACTGATTAAAACAAATTATGTTTGAAAACAAGCCATTTATTCAGACGATTAAGGTTACTACATATGACTACATGTATATATTATCAAATTTTCTCTTCTTTTTTTTTTACATAGATATTGATTTGTCTCTATGATCGAGAAAAAAAACCCTATCGTTTAAATTAAGATTTGGCGATAGGGACAAGTATAGTCGAAAAATACTGTTGTAAATAAAGAAGAAAAAAAAATAAATATACGTGCCTTGAACATAAGGAATATGTTGGAAAAACAGAAATGCAAGCAAAAAAGTTGCCATTTTTCCTTTCTCTTTATGCATCCTAAGCTCTCCTTATCTTAACTATGCAGTTTTGATACTTCATTCAAAACATTTAAACACTCCAATGGAGTGGGTCTGCATTGCTACATTTCCTAACATAATTATCACATGACTTTAAATTCTTTACCATATCAACAATGGGAATTGATTTAAGACACATGTATCAAGGTCCTTTAAAATTCAACACTTTCATTCGCAAACAGGTATATATTGTGTAATAGGTACACTATTCATACCTTCATGTTACATACATATTGATCGTGTTGACTATAAGCAACGATTTTATTACATTAATTTTGTAAATATTAAAAAAAATATTCACGACATGAATTAAATTTTAAAAAGTTGTTACAAAGAAATCTAAACGAAAATTAGAGATCTTGAAAACTATAAATTGATTAAGCATTATTCAAAAATTTGAAATGTACGGTAGCAGTTCTTTCACCAAATGTTCGATGATTATTTCCGATGTGTTGTTAGATATTTATGTTGATTTTGAAAGATATTTTTGTCGACATGTCACTTCGCATGTGTATGTTTAAAAATCAACACAAAAATGTGCCTATGATGATAATTTTGATGACAATTCGACATAAAAACATGATATTTTGACATAATTATCTGACAAGTGGTGACAGAACTATACCACCATAAAAAGTGATGTCGAACTTAAAATATCAAATGATTATTTTGACTTGATATATGTCATAATTTTATGTCGACCTGTCAGAAAATAGTTTGTCAAATGGATGATTCGGTAATGGCACGGCATGTTGCTGAATTTTTAAACAAGTGAAAAACTGACAACTGTCGACAAAATGTTGTGACGAGTCGACTTAGAGATCTCTGACAGAACAACATCAACAAAATCATTTCTATAATTTACAGGCGTCATTATAAATACATGTATATAAAAAAAAAACTAATTAACATCAGAATGTATACTGTGAAATCATTTTATTTCCTGGAAGTGGCTATGTAACGATCCCCTGAGAATAAACGTTGAGGTTTTTCACCTGCATACTTAGTTTGGTTGGTATCGATTTTGTTTATTGATATATTTTATTGTCGATGTATTTCAATCATTGAAAGTAAGCTTGTTTGCAAAACATTATTTTATTAAAGAAAATATTTTTTTTAAAATTAAAGAATAATGTGTTTTTGGATCATTTGAGAACATTTTACTATCTGTTTGGTCGTTCTATGTACTATTTCTTGTCTAAACATGTATTGTACAACTAAATATTAGTTACCAGTATTTGTCTGTATTTTTTAATGTGTTTTCTATAAAAAAAATCTTAATCCAAAGATGTTTTATTTTTTAACTTTAATAGTTAACAAACTTCAACAATGGAAATGTGGCCCGCTTGTGCTCGCTGTAACGTGATTACAAAATTTAATTGATTCAGCCACAGCATAGACCCAGTCATTCATTGTTGAAAAACTACGCTGATGAAAAAAGCTCGCTTCGGTAAAGTCCACGTAAAAAAAAGAGTTTATGCACAAATCGTGTTTCTACTAGTTGTGATGATAATGATACCATCTCAAAGTAAGTGAAGCGTTGTTCATGATTATATGAAGGACACAGACGATTAAAAATCATTATTTTCTTCCTACTTGCATACTATATTCTTTAAACATGATCATACATCAATAAAGGTATTTACACCTTGTAAATTTCATCAGCCTCGACAATAAAATTCAAGATGAAAGATACAAGTACACAAGCACTTTAAAGAATGATTTAAGGTACCATGAAATTAGTTCATTGAGAGTTTGCGTTTTTCATAGTGCGGGTGTGGGTTTCCAGGTATCTACCTTAAGATAACGACTATGTCTGTAACACAACAAAGAGTGCACTAAGCATCTCACAATTAGTGCCTGTGATATCAAGAAAACGATAAGATGAAACATTTATGCAGTGCATGATTAAATCACAGTAACAGTCTTTAGTGTCAATTGAAAATGGTTTTAAACGTATTAAAAAGTCATTAGAATTTCAAGTAAGTAGTGCATGTGGACCGTTCACCAGTTAAAGATTTTTAATGTTCATTGCAAATGCACTATTTGTCAATTTTACGGTTGTGGATACAAACTTCTTTTAAAATATTGTCCATAGTTTAAATATCTGTAGTAACATTTACAGTGTGCACTTTTCGAGCAAACTAACAAATTTACTTGTTTCTGCGTTGAAGTGTACGGAAGCGTATCGGGGCCTACACTTGTTATGTTATAACTTATACATTGTCATACTTTTAATCGTCTTATCAACATATAAATTATTATGTCGTTTTATTTATTCAAACATTTTGCATTGTATTGAGGTGAGTTAACATAATTTAAATCACCTTATAGTAATTGATCAGTTTTCTTGCTATATGCTATATCGACTTAACAAAATACGGAGTTAAAAATGATAATTTAAAAATGGGTTT
>WFKH01011801.1:19891030-19930163 GCA_016163765.1 Magallana hongkongensis
GCTTTCAACTTACTTGTATCACCTTATAAAATAAAAATACAAAGGCGCGGATGCAAGAATATATATATATTCCAGGGGTCCGTCCCAACTAAGAGAATTTAATTTTTTACACGTAAAATACTAATAAAATGATAAAAAGGGAATTGAAAATTTACAAGGTTTTCTTTAGAAAAATTACTCTTTCTCAACAGTGAAAATTTTATTTCTGGTTGGGAAAGTGTAAATAAAACCCAGATTATTCTCAAATTAAATATACCGACCTCCTTACCCCAAACCCATCTCGCTTATATACAATAGATACTATTTACTATTAAAGCACGTAATATAAGAATGTTTCCCGTCCACTCGTGCTAAATCTGCATTGACATGTGGAGAAGAAAAACTTTTAAATTAAACGATTTTACCAGAGACTTCTGAAAAAAATTGTCGGATATAATATTCTAACTTAAATTTCACCATGTATTGGCTGTAAGGTTAGTACGTAATGTTTGTCAATTGATACAATTACGATTATCTTCCATTTGCAACAGTTGTTTTTCTTTTATTGGAGGAAATAAAATCGTCAACATACCTTTAATTGTGTTGATATCTACAAACTGCAGTCAAAACATGGTTTTTTAACCTGTAAAAAGAATACAGGTACCTGGTATCAAAATTTTGCAAAACTCTTATTGCATTTTGTACAGAACAAATTTAGATATTCATGGTTTAGAATCGCATCACATGAAAGCATAAAGTGAACGCAATGAAAACGAACACGGTCCTTTTAATTCTTTTTTAAATAAACTGTCAGTTTATTTTCATTTAATTTACAGAGTCATGTATTTAAAATCAATACATAAGAATACGGTGCTTTTAAATGAATGAGATACAAATATTTCTTTGGATCTTCCATCTACTTGTATCTCATTCCGTTTATGAGCAACTCTAGGTTAATAAAAGGTATGACTTTGTCCAGATTTCAGTACACGTAGTGTGTAACTATCTTTCTCAAAATTGAGAACAAGATGGTTTGGTCATATCACATTTCCCAAATTTTCGTGATTCACGTTACATGTGTATTCGTCAGGAACTTTTAACAATCGTGTAACCTAATTCAGAGACTAATGAGAATATCTGCCAATAAAGTCAAAGAAAAAGGCCTACTTTAACAAAACAAATACTAATTTTCATTCCTTTTTTTTTTTTTTTTTGAAAAAACCATGTATATTCATCAAGTTTCAAACACATTTTGTTTCTTTTTAATTTATTTTAAGACATTAAAACTATGACGATGAAAGTTTTATCTATTTGCAGTTTTATAAAAGAAGGCTGTAAAATTGTTAAATATCAGAGCACATAAATGTAAAATTCGGTATATATACACAAAATGTCAGTTATGTTATTTTCCGGCTTAAACCAGAGATTCACGAAATCGTGTTATCAACTTTGACCTTGGTTGATCTTGTGAGCACTATATATATAGAAGAAAAACGACGTAGCATTATAGACTATTGCAGTGGACAACTTGAGATTACCATGAAGGTCTTAATTCTCCTCGCCGTTGTTATTGGTAATATATTTACCTTAAATACATATTATATTTTGTATTTTTTACAACAAACAAATGGCAAGAAAACTTTTATTTGATTTGCTTACGTCATTAGTTGTTGAAATAGACTTTATTAAAGGAATGAATTCATTAGCTATCGAATTTATACGAGTATAAATTGGATTGGGGCAGATTAGCTTAATAAACCACGAAGCGGTTTATAAAAAAGCGTAAACTGTTCCAACCTAATTGATACGAGTATAAATCGGGTAACTATTGAATTCATTCCTTACAATTTAATTCTCTGCTATTAATTGTAAAATTAACCGATCATTTGACTTTAAAATGACATTAAATTGTACAAAATTCAAACGTAACGTCAGGCGAATTTATACGTTTTACTGGAACGTAGGCATTGTAATTTTTTTACCAATCAGAAAGCGCGTTACAACCAAGACTAAACTGTTACAACAAAAATTAGTTACCGTAACGTCATTGTTTCAGGTTACGTAGCAGCTGAGTCCTGCCGTGCTGACGGAGACTGTCGTCACACACAATGCGACTCTACCAGCCAGCTTCACTGCGTCCAAGGACTCTGCACATGCACCGAAGCATCAGACCACTGTAAGTCTAAAACTATGTAGTACATGCTATTCAGAAATATGTTAAAGATAATAAAATGTGCAAAAATAAGCAATCTAATTAATCATTTTCGCAATCTAATTAAAATTAGATCTTTGATCCGCTTCAATTAGATTGCTACACAAAGATCTTTGTGTAGCGATATTTTTTAATAAGATTGCAAAAATGACTAATTATAAATCATTATTTTGTTACAGCATGCACAACCCTTGCTAACTGCTTGGACCTCACCAACTGGGATTGCCCAAGAGACAGACGCCATTGCATCGACGGCAGATGCAGGTGTACAAGATTTTAATCTTGTTGCTTGATAAATAAATACTCATTTTTATAGTTGGTTCAATTTTTTTTACATTTCTTTTGACTTTTAATTAATTGACGATTAAGCATACTGTTGACACAGTTCCTTTGAACATTTTACAAAGAACTTCTTGCAAATTGGCTCTGCCGTCACAGATCTATTGCAATTCAATTGATCTGGAAACAACGTAAACCCAAGGTGTTAAGCAGTTCGATGACACGTCATGAGCTCTGATGCCACTCTAAACATTAGTTCAACGACCAGTAGAACCTTATTTAGTGTTAGATTCTGTAAAGAATATAGCAGGTGTTCAAGACCGCGTAAGTAAGACGCATTTCTTATGTGTGTCAATCCCTTGCTGTAGAAGAGATTTGATTACCTATTATCAATGACTTTTGCTTTATCATTGGAAAATGGGACAAACCTTAGCACTGATAGGGTCGATATGGTCCACGTTAGTCAGATTATTTTTATTATCTATCATATTGCTTATGCATCGGATCCATTTAGGGAGATATCCTTTTTACTTTCATTGAGATAATCGCTGTCCCATTCGCCCAATTTCGAACGATACACCGTAATACACAATACTGAATCTTCGGAATGATATCACAAGCTCTTGCTCGCGCACACGTTCATCAATTTAATATTCTCTATAAAGTAAATGGATCCTGGATTTTAAAAAGTAATATTGTAGATTTACGAGTTTATTTGCCTTAAAAATGTCCATTATCAAACTTTAGTTGTAAAAGTTATATTTTTATTTACCAAAAAAAAAAAAAATTCCAAGGATAAAAAAAGCACCGTAAAATCAAATTAACAGTGAAATCTTGTTGAAACTGACAGAAAATGTTGTAGAGTGGTTAATACTGAAACGAGGGGGTTTTTTTGCGTGAAATACCAAGAGTTTGCTGATTCCATTGTCGTGGGTTGATATAACATCTCAACAACACCAGAGAAACAAGTTCATTGACTTTATTTGTAGTTCCTCAAAAAGTGATTCGATTTCAAGTTAGGTGAATTCAGTTTTTGTGCCATATTTGTGACAACTTTGCGTGTAGACAAACGTGATGTGCATGACAAAATAAAACCTAACTCAGTAAACTAAATTGATACCGTTATATCTTAAGTAAAGCGTGATGATAAAATACATGTAGAACTCACATAGCTATAGAATCGTTATTGCATATGAAAATGTGCACCAAAATAATTGATATAGGCAAAAGACTATAATGTACGAAAACGAAAAAAAATGCTCCCTGGAGCGATACAAAACATTTCTATGTGAAAAGAATGAAGAATCAGTAAATGACGGCATATAATTTTTGCCTTTGACCTTTAGATATGACCTTCACCAATATTGTTTATAAATGTTAGAGATTCTTATATCTTTGTTTAAATACCAGGTCTATACTATGAAAAAAAATCAAAAACTAAATAATATTTCATGACAAATCTTATTTTTTCTTTGAACGTCAAAAAAAGGATTTTTCTTTTTTTAGTTTCTTAGTTTTTATTTAATTGTTTAACAGTTAAAATCGATTTTATGGGTGTTTTTTACTGCCATAAGTATTCCATGACAAGATAGGCAAGATCAATTACAATATAATTTCCAATATAAAATGTAGAGTTTCAACCCAGACCCATTGTCTCTCAAATGATCTACTGTATGGACAACAAGGGATATAAAAAATCGTTTGGATCTGATCATCATGAATTGCCCAAGAAAAAGACGTCACTGCATATACGACAGATATATACAGATGTACAATAGGGTAATCTTATTGCAAGATTAATAAATACTAATATTTTAGTTGATTGAAAATCCTACGTAGCTAAAAAAGAAAGAGTGGCTTGCCGTAATTGTATGTGCCGTCATTGTCAGAGGTCAATCATACAACTTGACCTTTTAAAACTTGATGACAGGCCCAACTGTGGACATAGTTCAAGTGAAAATTAAAATCGGATCTTCCTAATATGTATTTTCATTGTTGTCAGAGACCCAAAGCAATTCAATATGATTTTAAAAAAACCCATAAACCTTAGGTACCATGTACGTCATGTGCTCTGATGTCTATCTTGACGTTATATCAACGACCAATACATGTTTAAAAAAATCCCTGTAAAGGTTATCACAGTTTGACGACGTCATAAGTAAGATTGCTCCTCTAACTATTTCCAGTCTCTTTGTATCAAAGAAATTTCATTTATTATCGTCAACGAAGTTTGATAGTGCTGATATGGTCTCTTATTGTCACAATATTTTCGTTATTTTATCAATTAAGAAGCTTGTTTTCCCATTTGTACAGTTTCTTTTTCACCAAGAAACGATGCATATTTAAAGTTTCTGAATTTTTGTGTTTTAACTTGCACTATCCTCACCGGCCTTTGCGTGGGCCAATGTTCACCAATTTTATACATCAATTATTTTTCTATATTTGTTATTGAGTAAACTTATGCAGTAAAGTTACAAGGTGTTTTTGTCAGGTATCATTAAAGGTTATACCATGGTTTTAAAATGTTATAGTATTACATTTAGTCAAAACTTGACAGCATCTGAAAAAAATTACGAAGAATTGTTAATATTGGAACCACATTGCTACAAAATAGCAATATTTTGTTGAACCCTTTACCTGGTTTTGACCTTTTTGCGTTCTTATAAAAATTGATTAGAAACGTTCTGAACAACATAATCGAAACAAAAGGCTCATGCACCACAAAGGTCCAACATAACCTTTCTTTAAACTAAGAAGAAAACTAGCTTTACGATATTAAATACAATGCAAACAAAATTAATGAGTGCGTAATAGTTTTCATTACACTGAGCAAATTAACAACAACAGCCATCACATTCTGCAGAAAAACTTCACCAATGAATTTTAATAAATTAAGTTGTATTCTCTTTCAAATACCCGGTCTAAGCCATGTTTGGAACAAAAAACACCTAAAAGTATTAGTTATTAATACACTTATAAAAGCTTAATTGTAACGAAGTATTGGGATACCGAGAATAAGTTCTAAATCTATATACAATGGTGTTAGAATATCAAATGAGGAGTTTTGTTAATATACATGTACATTCATTCGAATCTGTGAGTCAATAAGGCGTAAACTCGTTTCTTAAGCATTTACGACCTCAAACCATTTTATAATCTTATAAATTCATATAAATTCGGAAGCTATCGCATTCATTCCTTATCTAAGAAGTTATAGTCTAAACCTACTGAATTGGGTCTTAAACAGAGTAGCACCTAAGGTACATGTAAACGCATGAATTCTAGAAACTCGTAAATCATCCCCATTTTAGAAATGCTAAAACATTTTTCAAAAGATGAAGTCAAATGGTAAAATCTTGAATACAGTTTAATAATGTATCGTATTTCCTTGTACTCACACTTTTTAAAATATTTTTGACTTAGTCAAACCAGAATAATCAATGACGTATTGGGATGTTTATTTGGATAAAAATATTTGAAGGAAAGATTGGTTAAATCATATTTTTAATTAACGGCTGTAAAATTAAATTGATCCCAAATAGTCATTTTTGGTTATTCTAATAGGAAGTTGAATGTATTCTTTTCCCTTTGTTTTCGTCCTTATTTTTAAAATAATGCCGTTGTACCACTGTTTTACTGTGGTGCTATAATTACTTCCTACGACAACAACATTTTTTTGATTCTGTTGATTGGATTCATAAAATACGAGTTTTATCTTGATTTCCCTATTTATCCTAATGACATGTAATTTACATAAAAATTGAAAAACGGTCAAATTTTTCTGCAAACACTTTACAGTATTCTGATTTGTTTGGCACAATATTAATTAAGCGTACAATCTTTTTTTTCTATGACGCATTTTAATTAAAAATTATTGTTGGAAATTAGTATTAGGTAGTATTAAAATGCCCCATACTACTTTTAAAAATTGAGCCTAAATAAATAAAGAAAGCGTTTATTTAATTTGTTGCGTTATTTCATTAGTTCACTTTGAATATTTAGGTGGATACTGGCGTGCGACCAGTTCTCACCGAGGACCATTTCTCGCCAGTGCATTGTTACATTTTATCAACACATAAAATTATATACGAAAAATGACGTAACAATGCACTGGCGAGAAATGGTACTCGGCGAGAACTGGTCGCACGCCAGTATGGTAGAAATATTCATGCTATAGGTTTGTTTGTAGATAATTCTTATATTGATATACTCGTAGTATCAGCTGTTTATTTCGAAACAGACTAAATGTTACATATTCAATATTTATTTTGAAACGACATTAATAGCAATACCAGTATATAAATCTAATCTGCTTGTTTAAAAATGGAGAATATCAAAATATCATTTATATCCATAAAAAATATAGAAACTGCAATGAAAAGCTTTCAGACAAACAGACACGTAGTGTAGCGAGGCACGCATTTTTGTTGAAAGAGTTTCCTCCTTAGTTGTATTGTTTATCGCATTAAATGAATTATCTCTAATCATTAGTATATTTTTGATTCTTCTTTACAATAATAATCATTGTACATAAATAGTTAGATTTAGAGATAACAGAGGTTTCTGTATAATACAGGCAATATTATTTATTTAAAATATGGCATGGATGAAACTAAACACCCATTAAATGTTTAGAGCGGTTTAATTATATAGGGCTCTTCCGGATGTTCTGACGAGGTTGATAGCGTGGTCATACATGTATTCAGTGTCCGTCTCTGGGAAACTTTTGAGGTGTTGGCATCTTCTATCGCTAGCTACATCCCGGAAGAGAAGTAGTAGGGTTGAACACATAGTGGGTTTCGGATAAGATAAGTGTTGGCATCTTCTCTAGGGTATCGGGATCTTGGAGGTGTTAATATCCCCGGTTGAGCACTTGGGCTACAGGAGGTGTTGGTATACTCTGTAGGGAACTGTGGTTATATGAGGTGTTGGTAACCTCTGCTGTTTAGACCCAGCAGTAGCGCAGATACCTGTGCTACGGTGAAGTAACCTGGTGAATAGTCACCAGGTAGGACGAAGACCTTGTGCTTGGGCACTTGGTTTGGGTCGCTTGGTTTGAGACATTGGTTTGGGCAGTCTCCAATTTAGATTTGAGACAGTTCTCGGTTTCATTCATAGCCTGGTCAAGGGAGACCAAGATCTTTTATATACGTCGCGTCTATCTGTGTTTTGTTCTCCGAGGTCTGATTCTACACAGGCCCTTAGCCCACAGTAATGGCAGACAGATAGTCTAACCCCCGCACGTTACAGTAGTTTGAATTATATAGATAGACGACAGAGAGATGCACAGTTGATTCTTTGCGTGCATGTATTTATTTTCTTCGAACAACGTAGAAACAAACAAACGAACAAAAAACATGATAATTTTCACAAAACTATTCAATGATATGCGTAAATTATAGACTGTAAACCATGCATCATATGATGAAATAACGGAGTAGACGAGGTGTCAAACTGCGGTACATCTGCACCTGCCGTCGATACAGTGTCGTCTGCTTTGTGGACACATCCATGCGTTGATGGCAAGGCAAGCTTTAACATCAGAGCAAGCTGTGTAACAATCAAAAATTCGTTTAGATTCATGCAGATTTGAATTCTACTCAAATTGTCGTCTTTTGTAATTGTTGCAATAAAATACATTTGAAAAGCATTATTTGATTTGATAATTTAGATGTGAGAGTGTGTAAGCGTGTGTTATGGTTAAACCTTGATTACTCTGCACTTTCAATATTTGCATGTTCTGTGATATATAGTAATGATGAAGATTTTAAGATAATTATACAAAGTCCTTGGATAATATCTCCATGTGCAATTAATCCCGACCTTGTTTCTTCCACTATTCTTATACTTACTCCATGAGGTGGCCACGGTGCAGGTACACATGCTATGGACACAGTGAAGCTCGCTGCTGGAGTCACAGAGTGTATGATGGCAGCTATTGGTCTCCGTACAATGTTCACTGACAGCTACTCCTGAAGTAGGAAGTGACTGATAAATGGATTGATTGATTGATTGATTGATTGATTGATGTATTGATGGAAGGAGGAGTGGATGGATGGATGGAGATGGATGGATTGATGGATTACGGTTGGATTGATGATACTAGTAAATTGAAGGAGGGGGAGGTGAATGGATGGATGGATGATACTAGAGAGAGGGAGAGGTGAATGGATGGGGGGGGGGGGGGGGGAGGGATGGGTGGATTTAAACCATGGAGGGATTTGTTGATTGGTTTTTGATTGATTGGTAACTCCATTATTGAACATGTATCGACAAATCATTAGTAATTGACTGCGAAGTGTTAAAGTTTGTTAACTTTCTAGTGCTGCGAACAGAAAAAGAAACCACTGCATTTAATTCTATCTTTCAAAAATCATTTCATTCAATATCGTTTATTATAAGTTAAGGAACGATAGTTGAGTATACAGAAAACTTTATATCTGATGGTAAGACACAGGTCTTTTTGTTGCACAGTTGAACAGCATTACAGACATAAAATCTTATCAGGGAAATGCAGATCAGACGTTATGGTACATTGATCTCAGTATGAAGGTATGTTGACTGTAGATAAACAACGTATAAACTTATAAATTACTTACCGACGCAGATGGCAAATACAAAAAGAACGCTCATGTTTACAAATTCTTTTTCTACACAACACAACTGGCCCAGTCCAAGTCTCGTATCTCGTTGAACTCTCTGACTCCCAGGCCTGTTATAATGCGATCGTGTGCGAGATAAAGAAATGTCTAATCCGTCACTAACGGAATCAAACTTTGATTGACCGTAAAAAGCTGTCTTTGTATTTAGGAAATCTTTTCAAATTGATGGGGGTTGGGAGGAGATCTATCCCAAACGTCCTGAACAAAAAAAAATTGATAAAAGAATGATAAAAACATATCGTAAAATGTCCAATGTAAAATTTCTAATCCGTGTAAGACACTTTTAAATCACTTTTATATTCTGTGTGTGTGTGGTGGGGGTAGGGGGGGGGGGAGACTTGGCTTAAAAGGTCATTTCGAACACAATTGCATAAAAATGGGGAGAGACATGCTCCTGGCCTCCGGTTACAAAGCCACTAAAATCAGTTTCCTGTTATCATTATAGTTAATTAAAAACTTGTTCATGATATTCGAAAACATGTGATTCCTTTTTTACAATCTCGTGATTTATATTCATTTTACTAATTGTCACGTGTATCTAAACAAAAATAACATACTTTCTTTGGTCGGTTCATGCGGGCTTAAAAGTAGTGATCACTTCTGCAATTGACATAATTTTTTTCTGCAATGCTGAATGGTTACCTTCCAATACACATAAACCTCCTTCTTAGATGTACGTAAAGATGTATAATGATTAACTCATTACCTTATGTTTTTATTCAATACAATGTATAAAAGTATGAATAAGTAAACACCTTTGTTTATGATGAAAATGGATTTTAATAAAAGATAATAAATAAATAAATTAACCACAATGGATAGCATTTAATTCATTCAACGAGCGTCTTGGGGCTTCTAGGTGACTCCTTCAACAACAGACTTTATCCCCCTCCCACTCCACCTCTACGGTACCGTTACCTTATGCAATTATATTTTCTCATAGTTCGAAGAATGTTTACACTTAATACTTGAATTGTACATAGAATGACTCTCAAAATAAAAATTAAAGTGTCCCGTATTTATTGTCTCCAAGTTCTACAGTTAACGACTCTCAAAATATTCTCTCAAATGATTTTCAGAGTATGCTCTCGAATGATTCTCAAAATCGTCTTTTAATTGCTTATCGAATTAGTCTTTGAAATGATTCTTAAAATCTCCTCAGCAAGTTCTGAATAGATCAAACATGGTTTTAGAGCAATATTCGATATAGCGTACATGTTTTTCACGATCCAAAAAAAAATCTCTGATTATCACATCACACAATAATTGTATGATTGTCAAATATCGGCATACAAAATCATCAAGCTAGGTCAAACTTTTGGACAATGGCGAGCGTTCTTAGAAAATGTATCTGATGAGTATCATGGCAAGTCTAGTCATATCCGAAAGATAAAAACACGATGGCCATTTATACGAAAAAGCTTTAAAAATGCAAAAGTGATATCATTATAATTTTTCAATGAAATGTACGTTAGAAAGGTTTGAACAAATCGCCAAAATTTGTTAAAATAGCCTGTTTAGGATATACCCCAAATTGGATATAGATTTAAAGTGCATGCGCATGCAAATTTATTACTTATTTTTTTGTCTGGCGACCTCCAGATAAATTATGTGAAATTATCTGACACTTTTTATCTAATCGGAAATTCCCCGGTCTCCTCGCACACTTTTTCAACATTATTATCCGGATACTTCTCGTGTCGTTTTCAATGCAAAATACCCGGGCCCTTTTTAATGTTGGCTGTTTATCGAAACCTGAAGCAAGAAAGGGGGCGTTTCGTAACAGAAGAACTGGGTATTTTTCATTCAGATAATGTTTGAATGGAGTTCAGGCACAAACGTACTTATGGGTACACGTATATTATGCAAAAAGTGGTGGAAAAGATAATTTGGGACAGAGTATAGTATATGTTATGACACCGCAAAGGCTATACTTTACCAGAGGCCGTACATGTACCACAGTTCACTGGACTTTTATTCTTCACAATAAATTATTCAAATAAAATTACCCCAAAAGACCCAATACCTAACAATTCTGCATGACCAAGACTTCCGAAGTAATTTTGCTGTTCTTGCAGAGAAAGAATTTAACATGAAGAATCTCTTAAGAAAGGTGTCAAATCCCCCGTCAAAAGACGCCACAAGAGTTTATATGACGCTACACTTAAAAAATAATATTTATAAGGACAAATGTAGCTGTACTGACACTATGATTACGGAAGGAAAAGTTCTCTCTTAACAGCTGAAAAAAACCCAATTCATTCAGTGTTCTGAAATTGATACTGCAAAACGATTTTATAAAATATATGCAGGTTCTCATCATTTTCGATTTTTAAATGAAAAAATCTTCAAGTGATAATAGTTACAAAAATATTTAGTTGAAGATGACTCTTTTCTCCAATTGAAGATAGGGAAACATGCAATTTATTCAATTTGAATTCATAAATTAGTCTTGCCGAAATATACGGTTCAGGGTTATTCTAAACTTTTCACTTTGTGAGGAGGAAATGTAATCACTTAATTCTACGATCTGATATGTATACAGCAGATACATTTGAGTATCCGAAAAAAAATATCCGACCAATCGAAAGCGCGCTATTTACTCATCAATATATGATGATTAATAATCATTTATGAACCATTGACGAATTTAAGCCAGTTCAGTACGAAATCAATGGGCATTCTTTGTGGGATCATTCTGACGCTTAAAAGTCCGGTCTGATAGGACAAGATTCTTTGCGTAAATGAAGTTTAAAAATATCTCATATTTACATATTTAAAGAGATTAATGCTTCATAAAGACCAAACTGAAAAAAGGTTTCATAAAAACAGGTAAAAAATGTAAATGAGTGAAAAAAAACCCGATGCTTAGTATAATTACATACAATGTAACTATACAGATGACAATAAAATATGTTGTAAAAGGCTGATATATTTTTTCGTAAAGGAAATAATATTAGCGTCCAATTACCGGGAAATGTGTGCAAGTGCCTATTATGAAAACCCATGCCCTTTATCTAATTTTAATAGTATTTATTTAAAAAACGAAACAGGATCTGACAACAGACACAATCATTTTCTGTCCTCTCCTTAAGCACAACAATACACAGTACATGTAAGAACAATATAAATGTCACAGCGTTTATTACTATGTGAAATATTTATACTTGGAGATTAACAACAACAAAGAAAAAAAATGAAATAAATTAAAAGTTGTTATACAATCCAATTCTCGTTGTCCTTTCTATGAACTAGCAGATCGAATTTTTCCACTTAAATTTTATGATTACACACGGTCCAAATTTCAAGTACTTTGAATCGTACCATACAACGTTGATTTACTTGAGTTGAAACTTATAACACGCTCTTTTTAGAGAATTGAACCAGGACCCGATCAAAACCACTTGAAAGGGCATTCATCACTTTACGCCAAATTAATAAGTTTATGATGAATTTACATGTACTTGCATGTATTAAAGATAGATATACTTCTTCTATTTCTGCTTAAAGAAGAACTATTCCCTAACAACTCTACACAACAGTTACATGTATTCTAGTTCTGCTACATATACAATTCCTAAAGAGCGCTTTACATTTCTTCCGAAACATGTTATCCAAGAATCCATAAATCAGAGGGTTAACAATGAAGCTAATGATATATATACGAGCCAAAAAGGTCAAGGCCACAAGCGAATCACTGTCGAGAGTAAACCAAAAGTCAACAATCACCATCTCTAGGACGCGCACGGTGACGCGAGGCAAAAGCGTCAGACAGTACACACCCGACATAAGAACAAACATCCAAGTGAACCTCAAGAATCGAGCGCGCTTGCGTTGGACAAACTTTGTCTGCTTGACTTGCTTTTTCTTCTTTTTTAATGTCGTGTCTAGAGTGTTGTAAGTTGAGGGACCACAGCTGGATAATTCATGTCCGGAAGCAACATCTTCGATGTAGAAAGTCGATTGCGATTTTGGTTCCTTTGCAATGCCATTTACTTCCCTTGTGGAGAATATGGAAAAATTACTTGCGGTATTATCAGAAAAAGCGTCATTTGCGTCAATCATTGGGTTCATTCGAACTGTATTTTGTGCATGGTTATACTGTCGCTTGATTCTGACACCAACCATTGAATAGGTCGCAATGATGAAGCCAATACCCCCTACACACAAAGCAGCTATAAAGGAGGAGTAAATTCTTGACATGATCATCCAGACTCGAGACAGGCGTTGACATTTTCTTACATAAATCTCATTACTTGTATCATAGTACAAAGCCGTATCACTCAGAAATAACGACGGGATCGATATTAAGAAACCGAAAATAACAGTCGCAGCGATAGTTTGACTTTGTGTTATATTCAAACGCGAGAAAGGGTTGCAGACTCTCTTGTACCTATGAAACGCAATTGCTAGCAAAATCAAGCCAGATATGGATGCCGGAAACGTGCTGATAAAATTCAAAACCTTACAGGAAAACTCTCCCGGATATCGCAGGGGATATTGATTTTCAATCACATACTGACAACAGGAAGTTAAACTCGCCATAAAATCCACCAATGCCAAATACGGAATAAATCGACGGTCATCTATTTTGCTGGAAGAAAACTTGTAGTCTTTATAAACAAAAAGCACCATACAATTTCCAAAAGCTCCAAGAATCATGAAAAATACTAACAGAACAGTATTTCCGGTCAAAGCCTTCACGAGTTCGTCCTCAATCTCTTCGACAAAGGAGGCGTTCCTTTGTAAACTTGAGTTTACGTAAGATGTGTTAAATTCCATGCTGAAGGTATGAAGGGGAACCAGCTACATGCGCAGTCATTGACTCTTACTTGCAACTTCCTGATTTGTCAACTTTGGGGAAGATCAGGTTTCCAACAACAATCATTTTGTTTCCTTAAAACGTACTTTAATTATTGCTGAAAGTATTATTACAGTAAGGGTACTTAATTCCGATAATTTCATACTTTTACACTCCTTGAAAATGCACATACATGTATTTCCGACTTGTTGAAGATTCAGACGGAATGACATAGCATAACTGAATATGAATTATAGAATATAGGTTATAAACAAAATAAAATATATATATAATTATAAATAAACAAAACATAGTTGATAGCATATGTCACTAATACTGAGTTATAAAATGTACATGTTTTATAATAAACAATAGAAAACATATAATTCTATATGATACATGTATAATATTTTTTACAATATATGTTAACAGGAATGAAACAAAGCTGAAACGTTGAACTCTGTTAATATGTCAGTCTTCTTTTTTGGAAGAACAGCCATACAGTAGTGACGTCAGCAATGCCATTACGGCTGCTCCTGCCCCCACCCAAAACGACCAACCAAAACGACAGTTGTGGTCTTTATCAAAGGATATTCCGGCCTTCTCCTCTTTCGATGATTTGATTCCATACACTGCTACAGCTATTCCAATGCTCAAGACTGCAAAGATGAAAAAAGTAATCATTCATAGCTCTACCTACGTAACTGGTAACTTTATGCGTAAATTAATCATTTTCATTGTTAGTTGCACTGTACATTTCTAATATTAATATTGTCAAGCATCATCATAGAGGATGTGATTCATTTGGTAATTATATAAAAAGACACTTCTCTTACAGCACTTGTCATTATTTCAAGTAAGAGAACAATCATGTATACTTGTTACACTCTAGCTGGGCGGACTTGATTCTTCCGGGTTTCTTATTGTTAAAATAATTATGGCTTTTAATAATTAACATTAAAATAGAACTTTTTATGATATATTAGATGACCATATTGGTGTTGTGATTATCATATTAAAAATAAACATAGTAGCATTTTAAAGTTTGTGTTTGAAATCCTTATATACAATTTCAAGGGGAAAAAATCCATCAGTGACTGAATTAAATCAAAAACCTTTCAACAATCAGGTTGCAATAACAAATGCAGACATGTTATTTTGTTACTTCCAACAGCGATTTACATTGTTACTTGGTATCTGAAGATGAAATAGCTTTGCACTAATTTAAGTGTAATGATACTTACAAGCTGTAATCATCAGACCGGCAACAAAACCCGTGTAGTTGCAACTGTTGCACTGGCAACACAGGGCCAGGGTGGAAACAAGAAGGGCTATCAGGCATACTGTCAGACCGACAGACATCAGACCCTGTGTAGCAATGATGTAATCTGTTGCAAAAATCAATAAAAACGACATTTGAATATCACTCTACCCCTTTCTCTTTCTTAGAAACGAATTTAAGGAATATTTAAAACTAAAACTCTCTCTCTTTCTCTCTCTCTCTCTCTCTCTCTCTCTCTGATAAGATTAATACAAAACGTGAATATTTAGATAACCATTTGCGCTTTTATTTTCAACTAGGTCACAGAAGATAAAAATCGTTGATATTGAACTCACCATTACTGTTGCTGAGGTCTCTACTGTCGAACACCCATTGACATTCCTGCCCGTAACAGGTCGCCCACAGCCCCTCCGTGCTCGAGCTCTGTTCGCGCCAATAGGGTGTAGCGAAACTCACAATGGCAGCTAGGTTGGTCACTACTAGCATTATTAGACCAGAAATAGCCGCACAACTATTCATCTTGGAGTGCACAATTACAACAGCAACAGAAAATAAGAAAACGTTTTCTAGCAAGTTTGATTAAAAGAGCACGCACTGAAAATCAGACTCTAGCTTTTCCTCTCCTCTCAGAAAATTTTCTCTTTGCTCCGGTTCTTCAAAATAGGTTATAATTCAGCAAATGTTTCTGAACTTTGCACGCTCGACCAACCACTGAGTAATGTAGCAAATCGTTTCCCTGGAGACGCTTCAGATTAAGAAAGTGCGTGGAAAATATCTTTATCACACAGCGTTACACTCTTATCACGTTAATCTTCTAAAAACCCCAGTAATCAAGAAGTCTCCCTAACGAAGCTGAGCTCCCAGAATTCACTGCGATGTGCAAATTAAAGCATGCATTGTTTCAGCAGCGTTCTCGAGGAAGAGAATTTTTTTTTCAACCTCCAACAAAACAAAATCTCTTCCTGGTCATAAAAGAAGTAGATTTGATGTCCTTCAAAACGTTGTGTTGTTTTCTTCTGCTCATAAACTTCTTACTACATCTTCTTAAAGATGAAAGAAGTTTTACTCAAACAAGCAATTAAGCTTAGGGTTCTTAATTAGTCGGAATAAAAGCTGCTACATTCATTACAAGAATGACGTAGGCGAAATTCTCTCAGCTGAAATTATATACTCACTTGAAAAGCAGAAAATATGATACCGCAGTACATCACCACTGAACAAGCATTTCAAACAGGCTTCATCCACACTCACAATTATACATACATGTACCAGGCACTTGTTCTATTTTGAAATTAGTAAATGTTATTGTGTTAATTGTACTTGCCAATTCATCTATTTTCAGAAAGAGCAGGAAATAAACCTCGATCACGATTTATAATACCTACATGTACATCCTGCATTACATTGACTTTCGTTTTGATGTTTATGCAATGAATAAAACTTCTAGAGATTAAAAAGTAACTTAAAATATTTACATTTTCCAGTGTCTTGTCTGTGATAACAGTACGAATCGATTTTGTAATGTATAGTTTAATTTTTAATACAGTTCATCAATAATTATTTTAATACTTAATCGTACAATTGCTGAAAATTATATAAATATAAGGAATAAGGAATAATTCTTTGAATATTATGAGGTGATCAAAAATGGACGGGCGTGATTAAATCTATTATAAAGCCCTTCGGGCTTTATTGGATTTGATCACCGCCGACCGTATTTGATCACCTCATAACACTCAAAGAATGATTCCTTATTCCTTAAAAAAAACCTTTGGAATATTGGCTCTATCATAGCATCTTGTATTTCTTTGTTTTTAGATTCAAGTTGGTTTTTGACAAATTAAATTTGAAGTACATTATTTTGTATTTATTTTTATTTAGGCAATTTGAAAAGGAAGTATTTCCCGGCTGAATTTTATTTTTAATTTAGATATAGCGACAATTCTTGAATGATTTCTCAACAGTTATCTTTCTTCGTTCTGAACAATTTCAGAAACTGACACATTGAGAACCTTATGTCAATTTGAAAATTGAATCTCCATTTAAGCAAGTTGATATCTTCACGAGAACCTGCATGCATGTTTAAAATCATAGAGGATTAGAGATTTGAATACTTATTCAATGTTCCTTTTTTAATGATGTATTTAGAGTAGTTTATCCTTATATACTGACTGGTATTCATGTAGAGAGAACATAATTCAGAGAGAGAGAGAGAGAGAGAGAGAGAGAGAGAGAGAGAGATTTATTTTCTATATGCCCTGTATCAATGTATTTTCGCTTATAGTAATGAAAACAAAATCAATTCCAATCCATTTTATCAATTTGTATGTAAAACTGTACAAAAATGACTAATGCCAACATTTGATATTATAACATATACAATAATTATACTGATTTAACACCAATATGTATAACAAACAGAAACACGTTGGAAAAATTCGATCAAGATATACCACTAATTCACTTCACTTCCCTATCATTACCCTGATATAAACACAGCTTTTTCTAATTACAAAACTAATTGTGTCTAAAAGGAAAATTTTTCAAAATAAAGGAACTTTTTTTAAAAATAACTCTTCGATGTTCATGAACGTCAAAAGAACACGGCTTTTGCTATGTCTTTTAATCTAGTACCATCAATTTAGAAAATTAAAAATATTATTGTCACACATTTTTTTATCTATCAAGAACATTACTTAAAATTTATCTTTTTTGTGTAATTTTTAACAGTGTATATACAAGACGCGCTTTTTAAATCGAATGAAAATATAATATTCATTCTCTTAATAAAGATATTTTTACTAACATAACAAATCGGATTCTATCATAAGACACTGAAATTTTCAAAATATTCACCAAACAAATCTTCAATATAGACCTCAATGTAATAACCGGTGTATCATGTTTCTCAGACTGACAATAAGGACTCTTTCTCACCCTCCAAGTTCTACTTGCAACAAAATTTGCCATAATTCTCAAGACCGTTAAACACGCCTTCTTAATTGTCAGTTAAAAAGCTACTTGTAGATAACTCTTTGCACAGTTTAATCAGACGTCGCAGCAAATGCGATGTTTAGGAGACAGACAACACTTCATATTGGAGACAATTTTGAGGGGGAAATATCTGGTTCCTAAAGATTCACACCCTGTTCATGTAAGCTGTTTATTTTTACAATCGTATTAAGGATTCTTTGTTTCTCCACTTCTGTACATATCTAAAACTTCCTTGTATCATAAACAGAGTTCGCTCCTTTCCACTCAGCCGTTCCGTACAGTGGCCTCCCACGTCCTTTTTTTTCAATGTTTGGAATCATTTGCCTATGAATCTGATATAACCGTTCTTGTAGTTGAGGAAAGTTGTGACATCTTTCTTCCCATATCGGCTCTTGGTTTTGTATTCGCACACCGAAGAAATATTTGTCTCGATTCTTGGATTACCTGGAATTAAAAGTTCAAATGACATGATTAATATTAATCAATATCAGAAAGTAATCTAAACATTTCACTCATTTGGTTTTAATCTTTGTATTTTGAAATTAAAAATACACTTTTGAACACAAGCATTTGAAACATTATTCTATGATAAGAATTTTAAATCATTTAATTTGTTTTTAATCAGAATATTTTTAATGAAAAAGGAAAGTTTTGATAAAAATTATCACGATTATATTTATTTACATCAAGCCTTGCTAAACATACCCTTTTATCCGTAAAGCACAGCGTTACCGACAATAAAAATCCCTATAGGATTAAACAAAAATAAATCATTTTTTTTCACATTGTTTTAAACAGTCTTATAAATATATGATTCAAAAGCTACATGAAAACTTCTTATACGTAAAAGCTTGTTAATGCCTTTATGCCGTTGATACACTGATATTGGTACAAATTCAAATTTGAAGAATAGCGAAACTTGTATGGTATGGGACATCTACAGTCTTTTGATATTCATGTTTAAAATAAACTTAATGTTAAACTTTTCTTACTCGAGCATGTTGACTTCATGTAACAACATAACACAATTGGTTAAAATGACTGAGGTTAAAAATTTATTTAATGGCCAGTAATTGTACAATTTGAACAATCTTAAAAAGGTGAAAATGGTTTGAAAATTGTGTACTCTCATCCATATTAAAATCAAAAAGTTCAGCAATAAATATTGTACATGTAATCGACTTTGAGTCTCGACACATTTGAGCATTAATTTTCCTTAAATAAACTTGACAGACAGACACGACTTAACAGTTTACTCATGTTTCATATTTGGGACCCCCCCCCCCCACCCACACCCACATATTACTAGTAATCCAATAGACTGGAGGTTTATGTTGGTTCATGCAACGTTGGTTTATTCAAGGCGTTGACACGTACAGTGTATATTTCTATTTGAATCATTGGATGAAATTTTGCCAATCGTCTCATGTCGAAAGCTCGTCCTATCATTTCGTTCGGTTTGTCGTATAATTCGCTTGGCATTCAAACATGCACGCATTATCTCGTTTGCTTGACATGATATGATAAACTAGAAAATTACTATACTTGTCCCCCAAAAAATACCAGATACATGAGTTGAATAGTTTAATGATCAAGAAAAAATATAAACTTTTAAATGAGCTAAAGATACAATATCAAGGATTTGACCTTTATCCTGTGCTCGCACAAATAAACAGAATTGGAAAAAAATAAGCTATTAAAGTATTGCCGAAACCATGCTCTTTCTACCACCCTTTCTCTCCCAAAAATTGGTCTATCGTACTTTATAGGCATAAATCATGGAAGAGAGTGTCCCTGCGTTGGATGATCTTCCTCCCACAGATATTCTTTTTATACGGTTTAAAATGAATATTTGAGCGTATGTGGGATAGTTTCTCCTTTTTCGACCGCTTTAAAATCGGAGTTCAAAACACAGTTTTTCAAACTAAAATGTTATTGTTTTCCCATTATTGCACAGCGTAGTTTCACGTATGTGTATGTTCCATGTTATGTTTTCTTGATTCATTGATGGACAACAAGATCCATTGTAAAACTTGTAAACTTCTTTAAAACCTGTAAAATGTGGATCCACTTAATTTACTAATTAAAAATCTATACGAAGCGCAAGCTCAGGTCTACAAAGTTAATATTTATTTTGTTTTAAATTCCAAATTTTTAGATTTTATTTTTGCCGATGATTTATTAATTAACGCTAATAGAAAATCAAAGTACTGAAAGTACTGAAAAGCGCTAAGCCGGGAATAAAGTGTTAAAAATATATCGACTGATATGAAAATACATGTAAAGAATCATATTGTTCGTTATTGAGAAAAATGCACTTTCTCAGAATTCTGAAATGATGTAGAATTTGGATATGCCTCAGTTATAGAACGCATATTTTTTTTAAATGATTAATGCAAGCTGTCGTGTTACAGTGTAAACAAAATGCTGATGACTTTTTAAAAAATCATAATAAAAGTATTTCGCAATAAATGTATGTGTATCTTTATTTTTGAAGCATAGAATGATTTATCCATTTGACTGTAAAGTCAAATTTCCAATTTACAATATAACAATCTGCCTTAATGCATGTTTACAAAGATAATGCTTGATTTTAAAATTTTAGCAATTTCTGGAAATCGAGATCATTTGAAGTAATTTTATAATGATATTGCTTGTTAGTTTTAAACAGATTTTGCTACTGTTTAGCAGAACTACAGAGTGCATGTTTCTTGTGAAGAAAATAAAGTAAAATAAGATTGTCGCCAATAACAACGATCAAATGATGATTAATATTTATTTATGTTTATTTGCTTATTTTCATCATTTCTTTGTTTTTACATCTGACAACTTCCAAACAAACAAAAAAATGATGAACACTAAAAAATACAGTGGCAAATTACGATACCAATATTATTGCAAAATAAAAAGCCAAAAAGTTTTTTAAGAAGTAAGATAATACTAATCGCATTACAGATCTGCCTTGCGGGGAATGCTACTTATTCTTCAAAATATAAGCTTTGGTATTCGAACAATATTTCCAGCCATTTTTTACAAAGACCCCTAACGTATTAACATTACCGGATGTTAGAATATCAAAGTGGAATCGCTTCTTTTCATTTAAGCATCAACTAGACGGTCTCTTCTGGGGTATATTTTAGGCTATATCATTGAATTTGATGAAGTCTAGCTCACATCTCATCAGACGTAAAAAGTATCGTGTTTTTAACAAGTTTTATTAAAAGGATGTTGTGATGGACGCCTATGCAGATGTCACAACAGTAATTCACCGTAGGTTCACGTCAAAACCTCGCTGAGGCAAAACCATTCCCGAATTCTCCTTCGAATTTGGGCCGTTTCCGCCTGCGACAGGGGCTACCATTTAATGAGATGAAAAAAAAATGTGTAAGATGTCTGACTATTCACGTTTTGTAATAATGCAAGCTAGGTCATTTTTTGTGGTGTGTTGTTTTTTATGGGAAGAGGGGTGATAAGTTCTTGGTTAGTGGTCTTCTGCTTTTCAAGCACACGTGTAACTTCGACGTACCTTGCTGGATGTACCTGTGCTTTTGCTACTAAATTGTTGAAGAAGTGTTGTTTTAAAAAATATCAAAGAGATTTTCGCAGAAGTTTGTTTTGAATTTATAACTTGTATCTAAAGATGCGCATTTATGGTAGGAATATATAGTAAACTTTAATACTGTAGTGACACCTGCAATACATACAAGGTCTGCCGGAAAGGCCCGAGAAGTGGCCATTGGATGGAAGAACTGTTTTCACCAGCGTATCAGAGGTCGTACAGTGTATTAAAGAAAACTCGTAGCCATGTAATAGGGTACGGGTTCTTTTAGAAAAATTGAACTCAAATAGAAAACTTTTAGTATATTTTCGACGTTATCAAGCAATATTAAATTGGCAAGCAGTTTCATTTCATATATACCAATATAATGGGTACAGTTATCACATAATACGCGAATTCATTTAAATATCTAATAATTATATTTAATTCATAGCAATGTTGAATCTTACACATCACTTTCAGATTTTACTGTAACTAAGTGTTTTTATTGCTGCGTAATTTGTCCATACTGCACATAAATTAAATCATTAATAAAATCATATTTGCAAATTAAACGAGGTTAGCTGGTATCACTTTATAAAGATTATTACATATACATGTATGTACTGTAGTATTTCAAGTAACTCGACAGTTATAAATAATAATCAAATCATTGGTTTTGGATAATTATAAAATTACATATCAATGCAAATTGATAGAAAAATATTCCTGAAATATTGCATACAGTAAACGAAGCTAAAATAATGTTAATATAAAGCAGCACAAATTATCGTGGAAAAGGTGTTAATCGAAAAATTTTGTATAAAAAATTCTGCATTTTTATATAAAACATGGTGTTCATAACTGTAACATATTACATCTAGCTCGAAATATTATGGGTAAACGTGGGTATCGTGCCCCATGCCCATATTGAATTTTAATGCAATTTAGTGTCTGACAATTACAATTTTCCGTCCGGATAGAATTAGCAATAATCATATTTTATATATATATTTTAAATGTTTGGTACGGCGGGCGAGAAATTTCAAGACTATACCGTTTAAAAACGCTCAAAACCTATAAATATTGTAGAATTATTCCAATTATTACTAAACACCTAAAACACAACGTAATGCATATAACATCCTGGGGTTTTTTTCTCGAAATAAACCATCATGATATTGCTTTTGGAACACCCGTATCCGATATATAATAATGACATTAAAATGAAACTTATTGTTAATTTAATACTGGTAGAACAAATGCATCTGCATGCAGAATAACTTGAAGATTATTAAGTTTTCCCTAAGGCATAGTTATGATATTTCCAGAGTACGACTTCTCCAGGGTACGACTTCTCCAGCATCCGCCAGTAGGTGGCGGTATATAGGAAACGCGAAAACGAAAGTGGAAGTAGGTTTAGAAATCTGGCGACAAAAAAGCGCTGCAGCTTTGCTTAGCGCTTTAAAAATCAAGTTTCGATTTTTTAAATTAAGATAGGTACTGTAACAGTACAATGTTTATAATATAAAAAATGAAAGACAGTTCTCTCCCGATTTTCCGGTATTGAAGCACAAAAAATCGAGTCCGTAATTTTCATGAATTAGTATAGATATTGATTGTATTGAATACTAAACTAAGCGAATGTCAATTTACCTGGAATGAACTAAAGAACATCTCTGCATATAAATAGGCGACATCCAGCATGATAGACATGACAGTGAAGATGATATAAGGGACCCCAAACAATGGAATCAGGATGCAGATATGTTTGGTCATTTTTCTGAAACAATGAAAAGAATGTCACACATGTAATCGATATTATAGACATATTTGTACAGATAACTATTTCTTCGTCATGCTATAGGCTCATGTGGCATGATATCAAAGCTTTGGTTCGATGGTCGTGGCTATTTTTAGACTAGTATTTCATTCTCTTTGAGAATAAGAGCTCTGTATTAAGATATAAGAAAATATTTAAAATACTTGGATTTTTTTTTAATAAGAGTTCATGTCCCAAAAATTTTAGACATATCTAAAGCGACATTTGATGACCACCAGCCCCCACTAAGAAATGATAGGAAACATTGATTTTCATGTTAAATGGATGTCAAGAAAGAAAACATTAGCAAAATATATATTAAACAACAGCCAAAAATTAGGTTAATCATAAAAAAATCTGTCTAAATTGTCTTATTTTTATAAAGATGTCAACAATACAAAAATAGTATTGAGTATTTTGGGTCGAACAAAACTCTCACTGAAATCCTTTTCAACAAAAGCTGGTAAGCCCTTGTCAGCTATCTGAGTGATACATGAAGAGTTTTATTTGTTGCCCCAAAATCAGATGCCCTGAACTGACTGATAATGAGACTTACTGCTCTGATCAATATTCAATTCCACATTTAATCCAAGCTATCATAACGCACATTCTGTGGAAATAATCGTCTCTTAACACCATATTGTACATAACGAAGGTACTTAGGTAGATTAAGAACGTGTTATCAAATAGCATGTTCTTTTGGAGCTATACAAGAAGATTAGGTGTTTGTTTCTTATATAAATAGATATTGTATTCCATAATTATCTTCCGAAATGACCTTTTTTTTTACAAAGTGCCTAATGCAAACCGGTATGTATGCACATTATCATGTCAGATTTCTGTTTTAAAACTGTTCATATTGTATGTAGTTTCTAATCGATTATTCTTATACATGAGAATGATATTTTCATAGGATTGATATTCATATAAACGTCTTCATAAACTGAAAATAATACATATGACACATACAACACAATAGGCTGAGTAAACTAAAAGCATGAAAACCAAAAGAGCTAGGCTCCTATGTTTTCTTTAAGGGGGGCCTCTATTCACAGATGTGAAGTGCTTTCTGCACTTTGAGATTATCATATAAAGTCACTTATATCAAGATGAACATCTATAATTTATTTAGTTCGTTTTCAAAAAGGTCGTGCCATTTTAACCAAGGTTAAATCTTTCTTACGTACAACTTAGTGGAGAACAAATGGAGGCCATTTACTTTTTCGTGTTGAAGTGTAGACTTGTTCAAGTCTCTATTTTTAATAACTAGGTCTCTTTTTAATACCTTTAAATGATGCCAAACACATAATTCTATGTTTGATAACATTTATTAATGATAGGGAGCAGAAATCAAGATTTGTAAAACACAGTAAAATTTGCAAGAAATAGAAAATATTAAAACACTACATAGAGACTTGAACAGGTCTAGGTAATGTGACACATTAAGAAATTACTTTTGTAAGAAAATATGTAATACACTGTACAGGCATCGAGTGGCGAGCAATCAGCTATACATAAGTACCCTGAAATTAGTATGCAGGGTCAAGGATTCTCTAAGTATATTTTTTCCAATTTAAAAAAAATATGTGGGCAAAGGACAAACTTACAAAACTGTGCTTCTATTGTTAGCATGTTTCCCTTTAGAGCGATTCTTTTTCATTCTCTGGTACATAAATCGCACGATTTTGATGAAATAATTGACATTCGCCTGCAAGAAAGAGAACTATATTAAATTGTAATTGATGGATGGTATTTCGTTGTATGAAAACCTCTAATGGAAAATAAAACCTTGAACCACTGAATCACAGAATGGTCTGCGATTATTATTACATACCACGTTCATTAAAAAAATCGGCACTCGGTAAATCCAAACTGTCCATGATTTTGGATTGGTATTCCAGCAACTAGACGAAAAAAGAGTAGAATTAACCTTGCCTGATTGCCCATGCATCCAAAACCATTATTTCGAGTTTCATTAGCTTATTTGGTTGAGAGAGAAATGTCAGTAGAATGGATTTGTAAAAGAAACTCACATATAGTCTTCGGTAAAAATCCGAAACAAAACCCACGGTATAACAACAGCAAGAGGTCCCACTATGAAAAATAATGGTGTGTTTTTTTTTAATTGATTAAAAAAATATTAATAAAATAAGGTTTACTTACAGGACATGGACGATTCAAACAGTAAGTGGAGCCCCAAATGTGGAATAACTAAATATATAACATTTTTATTAGAAATGTAGAAAACGATAAAGTTATGTTCATTCAAATAATTTTCTTCTCTTTTTTCAACTCCATACTTAAACTAACGTATGAAGGGAGTGACTACATACATGTATTCTTAATATTTGGGAGACATCAGGTAATACTTCTTTCAGCACAAAAACTTGGTTGAATGTTTTATTAGTTGTGACTTAAATATATATAATGTGTAATGGAATTGATTACAATAAAAATAATTATCATGACGGGAATAATTTCAGCCAAGTAACATGGAAGCAGTTTACGTGTCGTGCGCTAAAAAGTCTCTGCCTGGTCTTTACATGGATTGTCTCTTTAACTTGTTTAAACGGCTTATAGGTCCAAAAGTAACAGTATATTAGAATGAAGAGCAACAGATACAAATATATAAAGTTACATGTAGTATGTAAATGTCAGATAAGAATTGGAACATCGTGGGCGAAGAGATACACACAAAATAGTAAATAAATATGTGGATGTCAGATATGAACGATGAAAAGAGAGCAATAAGGATATATTCAAAATATACTGTTCTGTGTGGAAGACAGATAAGAACTACGGGAAATGAGGAAAAAGGAAAATATTCAAAGAAAAGTTAAATGCGGAAGTCAGATAAGAATAAAACGAAGTGAGCAATAAGGACAAACAAACAAATAATTAATATGTGGAAGTCTTACAAGAATTAAAAGGATAACAAAAATAATTCATATGTGTATTTTATAAGTTAAATAAGAACTTTAAGGATATACCCAATATAATTTGTATGTGGAAGCCATAAACGAATAATAAAAAGGGAACACTAAGGAGCGATAAGGATAATAATGCACACAATAGTTAATATGAAGAATTACGATAAGAACGGGTGGAACAGAACGATAGGGATATCAATATAATATAGTAAAATATGGAGGAACATATGTACAAAAAGAGTGATAAGAGAAAATAAAATCATTAAAGTCATGACAAATTCTACGGTCTATATTTCACTGGAACAATTTAGTCCCATCATCTCCTAGAAAACAATTGGTGACAGTCATCACAGCACTTTAATGGCTGTAAATTGGGTAATTTTGTCGCTTGAATTTATTTTTATATATATTTGGTGATTTCTAATCCTGAAATCGCATACATTTTACAGCGCGTCCAAATAACCTGATTTAGATATTTACTCTGGTGAATTATACTTCTTAATTACATCTTAATTCTAGCATATTTTACCCCATCCTATGGCGATGTGAAGACGGGTGTATTTCTTCTTCTGAAGGTATCTGAGGTCGACGTCAATAAGCTTCATCAGGACGTGAGCATCCAATGTCAGCCAAAATGTACTAGCTACCAGGGTGTACACAAAGAATGTGACTAGCAGCTTACACTCCCAGTGCTAAGGTAAAGAAAAGATAAAAAGAAATGATATAAATACTAAATACTTAGTTATTTTCGCTCCGGTTTTTACTTTTGCTAAATATTACGAATAAGTATAAATATTATACAAAGCCAATTCCAATCTCAGTTTTTAACTTCAGCCGAATTAAAAAAAAATTGTTTTACAATGCCATTGGGCGAAAATTATTTAATCCTTTTTATGATGATTGATAGATAGATTAATGAACCCCTCGCTCTAACATCTGTGCCAACGAAAGATATTAACGTAAGTTGTAGAACTTGTTTATCAATCGTTGTAAAATAAAGTTCAGTTTTTTTTTTAGATAGATGGATGAATAGATATATAGATAGATAAATGATAGAAAAGATAGATTATTATGATTGTTTATATATTAGTTCACATATCCGTGAGAAAAATTATTATGTGTATAATAGAGACACCGTATATATTTATGTTGACACCACACTGCCTCGTTCAGACAAACATGTCAAATAATGTCGAATTATTTTCCTCCCAAAGTGTCACACCATGAGGGATTTCATGACAAATATTTGATAACAAACACCACACGGAGTCATTGTTCCCACTCACCGAACTATCGTCCTTGAACCCGAACATTTCCCCGTTTTGCTGCACATCTTTAGAAAGGGCAAAACCATTCCACAGGAGATAATCCTTTAGAATAGACGTGGTAGCCCGTAAAATGTAGGCGAGGAACAAATTGATATGGAACATGGTTATGTTGGATCTCTTTCTCTTACAATGCAAAACGGTCCTAGAACAATAAAACAAGAAAAAGTTAAATCAATTGTGACTTTATCTATATGGTTTTAATTACTAATGAGCAGGGAATTTTATTTTATTTTAATTCTAGTCTAGTCAATAACATTTCAAAATACATAAAATACAATGCACAATTCTTGGAATGTTATTTGTTTGAAATAAAAACAAGTACATTTATGTGTCCAAGTGTTGGAGTAAATCACCAAAAAACAGTGTGTATTTGATCCTTTTGTTCTCTCACATAGTGCTTTATTTTACCTTAATACAAAGCGATATTAGTGTCTTTTATTGATCTATGTTTGTCTTATCTTAAATTTCTTCATTAAATTGAATTGCACGTATAATTTTAAGCAAGCTGTACGTAATAGTCAAGTTGTTTGGGATAACCTATCAAACCTTATGTATGTAAAAGCCAAAACTGTGGAAAAAGACAAGACCAACAGTTATCTGATACTAGTAGTCATTATGACTGACACACTTCCGTTTATAATTTTTTGTTTCCTTCTAATGCTTTATATAAAAAAAATCAATCGATTTCGTTCAATTATTTTAGTTTCATAAGCAAATGTCTTGAAGGTACAAGTTTGTGTCAGGTGTAACATATGACCTGTATCTGAGTTGTAACAGGACACCGACAGCTATAGTCAAAGACACTAGGGATATGGAGTGGCCAATGATTGACATGATCTGTATACGGTCTAGATGTTGCTGAAAGAAAGAGAGAACCGTTTAAATGTCACACATATAGCTTGGAACCAATCGAGAAGCATAACTTCTTATTTAAAAAATCTCAAGCTGTAATTATATTGACACAAATGGTTCAAGTATATACTTGGTCAATGAATAATTTGATGTTTATGTAAGTTAATTAGGATACGTTTTTTGCAATGAGTCTTATATCACCAGCCTACCGTTTGGGTTTTTTTTTTCTTAAATCGGAAATTATTTCTCAAACACTTCATTTACAGAAATAATGCCCTCGATTATTTGATAAAAATAGCACAATGCCCGATTGGCTACCATATATTTTGTCATCATCAATTTAGATCGTCTTAATCTACACTTTTTTATTTTTCCTTCCTGCTTTGTTCGCAAATAAACATCCATCACAGATATTGTATGCTGGACCGGTAACCAATGCCAAATTCCTGGTTCCCCGCTGCTTATCGGTACAGTTGTATTGATTGTCTACGAGTTAGCTAAACAATTATTCACTGGCAAACTATTCCACACTTATTTCAGGCATACTCTAAAACCTGGCCTGGCCTGGCCTGACCCCATTGGCCTGTCCTGGCCCCATTGGCCTGGCCTGGCCTCAAAGTTGGCCTGGCCTCACTTTTGGCCTCAAAATTGGCTTGGCCCCAAATTTTGGCCTGGTCTCAAAAATTGGCCTGGCCTCAAATTTGGCGTCTACAAAAATTTTTGGCCTCAAATTTATTTTTATATTTTTCTTTTCATATTTGATGATTTCATTGATTTTTTATCGATTTATTTTCAATACACATTAAATATCCCACTTGGTGGTTTTAGTGTCTTATAGTGATAGTCTATTGAAAATAATAGTTACAATTGAAAATACAGTACTAACAATATATATTTATGACTATAGGTATGAGTGATCGTTTCTAATAGAATTTGATTCAGTCTGTTTTAAATTCTAAAGAACTTAAGAATGTGATTTTGCCCTGCCATTGTATAACCATGGCGTGTTTTTTCAGTGTACTTAAATCAAACTGCTCTCAGGATCGGACAATATCAATGTAACTCTTCTTATATCAACGACTTGTTTGAGAAAAAAAATAAGGAATAGGCCAATATTTGTTTATTCTAACCAACATCAAAGGTCACAAAATGTTTGGCTTTGTTCAAATTCTGATAATGAAAATTCCCCATAGGTGAAAATTTGTTTCCTAAATATACAAACAACACATGCATGAAACTTTACTCTAATCAAGAGGTGATGATTAATGACCATTACTGAATCAAATTTTTGGAGGATGCAATGTTGCAGTCATTCACAAATGCCATTAATTAAATTAGACCGTGTGAAATGTTAAATGGCAGGGCAGGCAATGAATCTGACCCCAAAGCAGCAGATTAGCGACAGAAGAGACTGATATCGAATTTCTGCTGCAGAGGGAAATTTGGGCTTGATCGGTGTTGACAGGTAATGTAAACAAACTGGCAATTTTAAATTGCGTTACACAGGGATAGCAATTTTATGTTATGAATCAGTCTACAAATGTTTGAGATATTTATTAATCCTTCACTCAGGTCAGTCTCTTAAAACGATGTTTTACTTTATTATTCTAATAACAGTTCGTGTACTTTTTGAATTGGGGGAGGGGGAGATGGTGGCTTTGAATTTTATAGCTGATCGCTTTAGTATTGGGCATAATCCATTCCTTGGCAATAGTAAGAGCTAGTGATGGGCAATCGGACCAAAAACCATAATCGATCATCGGAAATAATCGGACACATATAATCGATTAATAATCGATTATAATCGGTATTTTCATCCATATTGTTAAAAGTGCATGGCTTACTGAGTATTTATTAATAAATACAGCAGTTTCAATTATTATTTATTAACCTTCCTTTTATCACAGTTAAATAAATCCGAATTTCAAGTCATGGAATTTAGTTTATAATGTCTCCAAAAAAGAAATGCTTTAAAACCTATTGAAAATACTTTACATATCACTATTGACACTCTCTCTATATATGTGGTAACTAAAACTAGAGGCATTATTGGAACTAATATCCTATAATCTTCTGCAGTTTTTCTGTAGAGATTTAATTGAAATCACACTAAGCTTGATAAATATAAAAATCTGTGAATGTATTTGAATATTGAAGTGCAAGAGTATTTTTCCAGACGCGTGCAATTTTTACACTGTTTGTGTATCTAACTTGATTTTGTTAGTAGGGTTTCTTTTTTAATCTGTAAAACATTGTAAACTCCGAGATACTTGACAGTGTAATTCCTGAGGATGGATTAACAAACCGATCTCCTTTGTCAGAGAATTGTTGCCTGACGTCATGACGACTTGTTACTGTTTCCATACACGCAATCAACTACCGCCATTTTGTTTTTCTTGTTTATAGATCGGGTTTGACATTCAGAAAATAAAATATGAACCAAAAACTAACCAAAATCCGGATTTTTTTTCTGTTAGCGATGTCGGCGATATGTATTTTGAAATCGATTAGTAGCATCGTGGGCCTCAGAACGATAGATAATCGATCATCGGCGACAATCGTTTCATCACTAGTAAGAGCAGTGCTGTACATGCATGTTATATGTACCCGGTATTTATTGTGTGTGTGTGTATAGACATGGATTAAATCCATTGAAACTTTATCAGTCAGGTCACTTGTAATTGATATTTTTCCATATGATTATCCCTTAAACATGAAAAAAGCATTGAATTTTCAATTTTTAAGAGAAATCAATAAAAATTCAATGAAAAACTTAGAAAATGAGAAATAGAGAAATGTTAAAATTTGAGGCCAAAAATTTTTGAAGAGGCCAAATTTGGGACCAGGCCAAAATTTGAGGCCAGGCCAAAATTTGGGGTCAGGCCAAATTTTAGGCCAAAAGTGAGGCCAGGCCAATTTTGAGGCCAGGCCAGGCCAGGTTTTAGAGTATGCCCTTATTTCAATGTGTTTTATGAAGGTTGTATGGATATTTTGATAGCAAGGGTTTTCATCTATCAAAATTTGTTAAATTTGTAAACAAACTATATTTTGTAAACCGCAATGAAGCTACCCTAGATAGTTACTCACATTTAGGGACTGACGCCAGTGCTCTTCGAAGGAACAACCAGTGAAGTCAGTCCATGTTTTATTGGTCTGAGGGCTTATGTACCAAGTGCCATTTTCCATGCAAGTTTTCTTTGCAAATCCTATAACAGAAAATTGAATAAAAAGTTTTAACAAACCACAATTCTTTTTCTAGGGAAATAATCTATTAATATTGAATATCTAGTAAGTATCAAATAGGCATTAAATTAATAAAAAAGAATATTTCTCTAATAACTTGTTTTCAAAAAATGAATATTTTTTTTTACAGTATTACTATTTGATAGGAAATTATTGTTCTTTCTTTTAATCAAATTTGGTTATAGTTTTCAATATTCATCGGATATCTTAACGCAGTTGTAAAAAAAAAAATATTCATATACTGAATTACGATTGTGATTAAATCAAGTTGTTGCTGTTCGCATCTTGTGACATATGTAATGACAAAATGCAGTCAATAAATGAAATGGGCTGCAACATACCTTTCGTTCCTACTACAGTGAATTGTCTAGTTATGAATCTGTTTTTATAGTTTGATGCTACAATCATATCCAAATTTATTAGTTAAATAAACACAAAAACAAGATTTCGTTTACTTTCCTTGCATTAACTGTTTAAAGTTGTTAGCATAAGTTATCTTTCCATGAGTTCAGTCTAACAGCCACCATTGCTAAAATATGGTCATGATGTTAAGACGTTTACCAACAAATGCATACCATGTGCAACGAATTTCAAAATTTACAAATCAATCAAATTAATCATAAATATCAGAGAGGAACAGACAACCAAACCAACATGAACCGGCGTACACAGAAAAAAAAGTTTAAAGTGTTTATTGGATAAGACCCTTACAGGTAAAGTCGAGACCTCTAGTCACAACATGTGTGGTTATGCATGGTTAAAAAAAATATTTATTACGTCAGGTTGTTTTCGAAACAATCATCAAATTTCCTTAAGTCGTTGACTTTGAGAATTAATTGGTTATCATCTGTTGGCTGTAATAAATGTCAATATATGGTGTCAATATATGGTGTCATAGGTTTTATGGATGATGCAAGCATATTTTATTACCACAAAAAAGAAAATGAGATTGAGCGCATTTCAGTTCTAATGTGCTTCTTTCCACAACTTTCGTCGTGTACTAATAAGGATGGTACAAATCGTAGCGTACTATTATATAGCAACACATGATTACCTAAAGCTGAAGGCTTTGAAAGATTTCAACTTTAAATGATATTTACACCAAATCATTTCAACCATAGAAGGAAAAATAAAATATTCACTTGATTGTATTGAACGAAATTGTAGTTTGTGCTTAAATGCGATATTTTACCGTTAAGTAGAAATTTGTGTATGTAGTTTGGACAGGGTTGTACGGCAGTGGTTCCAGCTTCTGTGGAGTTCCAACACATTACGTGATCCCATATTGGGGGGCACATCATATCTGTCATATCAACACCCAGTTAATCAATACGATACTTTATCAAGCGTATGTAAATATTCTAAACAATTTTAAAAAAAATATTTAGCAATGTTAATGTTACTTGACTTTGAAATGTATTTTAAAAACTTCAGTACTTAATATTCTTCCAGTTTTTGAATGATATGCAAGACATCAGACTCTGTTTTGTTGAATATAAATAAATCTTGAATAGCTCATAAAATTAAGCTGTTCTATGAAAAGCATCTAAGAAAATAATTATATTCTGTTGTGTTATTAAAGCGTAAGATGATTTATGCATAGAATTTTTCAACGAACATAAGAGAGGTGCTCTGCTAGAAATCTAAAACCCTTCTCTCTCTCTCTCTCTCTCTCTCTCTCTCTCTCTCTGTCTCTCTCTCTTTTCAAAGGTACCATAACAGTATTTCAGACCACGAGTTCTAGTTCTAATTTGATTTTTTGAGTTGCATTGAATATTAAAAACAGTAAACAGCAATCTCGAAGATCCATAACAAGCTCGTAAAATTTGGGTCTCCCAAAGGTCTTGGATTTGGTAGTTTTTTTTAATATCAATATCTTTGTTGGATAGTTATCTTTTGATGATCTTCAGTAAAGCAAATTATAATCGAGTTCGTCTATCATATCTTGAGTTCAGGAGGTACATCAGATTTATAAGTCAGGGTTATTGGTTTGGGTTTGTGAAGGACATTTTCCTTTTTCTATTTTCAGAAGATGAAAGAAACACAAAGGATGCAAATTTCTAGTTTTCGAATTTGGATTTTGGATCCAACAGCTTAATATATTCTTTTATTTGTTATAACTACATCAAAAACATCGCAAAGTTGTTTGAGCTCAACATAAAATATTTTTAAAGTGTCGTTGTTATGTTTGCATTTTTGTTTGATTATGAAGAATTGGAATACAATTATATTATTGAAAAAGCACCTGACATTTTTAAAAAGAAAAAAGGCATACAAGATTTTTTTTCAAAATCATATTCCGATTGTCTTTAGAATATTAAGAGCAGATGGGAAAACGAAATAAGAAATTAGTTTCAAAGAAATTGGTTTGGAGATTTTGGTAAAAGATACAATTGTTCATTTGATTAATGTGTTATCCAATTTATATAGCTTATCACGTTAGAGAGGATACACGATTTAGCTCATTAATCTTCAACAATAATAAAGGAATCAGATTGTGTGGGTTACTTTAACTTTTACGTCCTTCCTTTTTTACTGAAACAACTTTTACCAAATTGAAATCAAACATTGTGGACATCCGGCAAATGTCGGCATTGTAGGTAAAGCTAAACCCGTTTCCTTTTGTCTTGCTAGATCAAAGTAAAGCATCTATCACACCTTAATGTACTTATTTCGAAGATTTCTGATAATAAATAAATAATGTCTTTCACTTGCTGACAATATTTCTCTGACTAATTATAACAACCATTTTACCTGCGGTTGGAACTGTCTCTTGAATTAGTTTTCTACATTTGGCTTCTTCTTCCATTAGTCTTCTCGTTTGCTGAAGTAATGACAACCTGTATTCCTAAAAACAGACCAAAAGACCTTGAATGCAAGGCTTTAAGCTGTAATCTTCCAACATTTGTTAGACTTCGTTAACCATAATCTCATCTCGAATAACAGGCAACCACTAGCAAAAGAATCAAGCGGAAATTGAAAATAATTAAATAATGTTCCTTCAAGTATGATACTAATTAAGAACGAATAAGGATCGACTTCGGTTTCCTTTTCTTTACAGAAAGGCTTATGTCTAACTAAAATAGAAAAAGCTAACACATTAATAGGCTAATCAAACTGAATTGCAGCCATATATGTATATTCTTTTGCATCTTGAAAGCATTTTCGCAGTGGGTGATGGTTTGTCATGTTCGTCTGATTATCTTTTCAGTGGGTGACAAAACCGAGGGTCTTGGCTGTAAGGGAATCAGACTTATAAAAAACTGTTCCCCTCTGGCTTTGTTAAAGTGGATCGTGCTACTAAAACAATCGAACCTAGAATTATCATTCCGATAAGCGAAGGTACATGTATGTGCAATAATCACGGGCAACCTTGAAATTGATGTGGAGTCCGTCAATAATTTGATCAATTTCAATCCACAAAGGAAAACACATTTTTTTAATTCATAAAATAAAAAAGACGACAAAAGTCTGGATTGTAACCTTAATTTGATGAGAATTTTGAAACATAAATGTTTTAGATACAATATAAGAGTACTTTTTGCGTAAATTATATCAAAAATGAAAGCTTATGTAAATATACAGTTTTATCCTTTAAAATCGGATTTTATTTAACCATTACAAAATCAGCAATTGTTAAAAATAATAATGCTGCCAGAAATACGTGTAAAATATTGCATCTATGACTGTCATTTTGGCCATTCTCTGACGTATAATAATGCTGAAATCTCTAAGGTTCATGTACAATGTCTTATATGTTGCGCTTGTATTTGCTGTGCAATTATGGTATAGCATTCGGGAATACCAGCCCAAACACTTTCATCGCGTAGATGAAAAGAGCTGCTATATCCACTTCATTTTCTCAACACGCAACTGTTAATTTCTGCTTGGACCGCAATAGGATACAACAGTGCACGTAAACTTTAGCTACAGTGAATTCGATCAACACGAAGATGCACTTGGATCAATATAACTTTCTCTGAAAATATCAAGAAAGGAACGTGACTTGGGCTTCATATTGGCAAAGCATACTATTTTCATCCGATGATAGATTGTACAGTTTTAATATCTTATTGCAGGTTATGATACAAAAACAATTGACAATAAGACTGTTCTTCAGTTGTTGTTGTTTTTTTTTTACTGGAATTTAATAGTGTAACAGCCGTGACCAACAAAAAATAGCATTTGAATTCAAGAATAAGTTGACTATATTTTTTACTTTTGCACAAATACTTAGAATGATTTGCAATTATATGACATGGAAGCTGTAATCCATGCTGCTATGCTGAGAGAAAGGATCGATTTTGACAGCAGAGCGTTCCAATAGTTCATGTTTTTCAACTGTAGAATTATTTGAGAAATGAAAATAACACAGGAATGAAAATAATTTTATGTAAGAGTAGTTAAGGATTTTGCTGTAAAGTAAATCAAATTTCACTATAAAAGTCATTTCTCTAAAAAGTTTGAATGCTGATTTTTAACACAAGAGCTTAAAAATTGCAAAAACATGGACCAAATATTACTAATATTACTTATGATCTTCGATTCTTGTCTTTCCTTTCCGATAAAGTTATTATGCGTGCGCTGTAGATTTCGTTTTATTCTATGAAAGTCATTGAGTTTATAGAAAAAAGCATTATACGTAATAATCAAAATCAAACCAATTGGAAAAGCATTTTTAACATTTGATACACAGTACTAATGACATCCATCAAAGAATAATTAAATATAACTACATTTTTTTTAAACAACGCTTTACATCAGTTTATCACGCATGTTAGAGTGATTACATTTCTTCTTAATATTTCATTCCATTTTATTTCTCATGACATGGGATGATGTTTGTAGTGTTATGACTACCAACTACAACATTACCCATATGTTGATATTACTGTACATATGTTAATATCATAACTCGTTATCAATTAACACCAGATTATATATCAAAAGATATCAATTAGCTATAATCTTCAGTCGTGCTGTATAAGAAGCGTGTATATCCCGAATTCAATCACAAATCATGCCAGACTGTACAATTCATTTTTAACGGTTTCTGTATAATCAGCCTATTGGAAAATCGTATGAAATATGAATTTCAAATTAATGAAATCAGAAGAGTCATCCGAATCAAAGTCACGATTTGTGTAAATTCGAAATATTCTGACACCCCTTGGGTTATAAATTGAATTAAAGAGGCATTAAAGAAATAATAAAGTACTGTATTTACCCTCAATCCTTAGATTTTTTGTTTGGTCTTTCTGCGTAACAAGCTAGCTATCTTAAGGATCGTAAGTGTCAAAGCTATGAAACGTGTAAAGATGAGACAAGAAGTAAGGTATTGTCTCGTTTAATCTGGGTAGATTTGTAATAAAGCAGCGTTGTAAATCATATCAAATGCCAAACTCAGAAGAAAACTAATAAAAAGCCATATTCTGCATATTGCCTGTGATAGAAATTTATTACAACAATATTTTTGATAAATGACTCTGAACTTTATTTATGAAATATATTGTAACATAACTTCTTAAGAAAGTTTTACAATGATGTAGTAATTGACGATAACATGCTGTCAATAAAATGATTTTACAACAAAAAGCACAAAACAAATGCAGAGATATGGGTCACTTGTTGTTAAATAAACTTGACAACAGTGTTGATAGGCATAGGGTGACATATAGTTAGTTTCGATTAACGTTCTATTACAGAAAAATGGACTGGTACCAATATTCAATTATCACCATGTTATTCTTTGGTGTTGTCCATTTACCTTGTAATATTTATTAAGCATATTTCATTTTAGAACTTGTTATTTCTTACACTTTAAGTATCTACAACACTATTCAAAATTCGAATTCGTGAATAATTTAATTATTCTAAAAAGTAGAATGATGATAATAACTTGTGATTTCATTTAAAAAATTTATTTTCCATATTATTTGCAAAATCAATTACAGCGTTTAATTTGTGTAGGTGAAAAATCTAATAATGAAAATCAATTCCAATACTTAACTCCATATTATTGATATCAAGATAAAATCTCGTTGCATAGTTCATCCCCTACCTTTTCTTCATTAGGAACCATCATATTGTCCGTCCTATTACAATCCACAGAAGTTTGAAGTGTCAAATTCATGGTGATGTGCAGTTCCAAATTATATAGTTCAGTTGTTTAGAAATTCGGTTGACAGGCTTGTCAATTCAATTTTTTTTACAGCCCACTGCTGCAACTGTTGGACCTGCTTCAGTCGATACGAGCCGACGCCATTAACCCCG
Source organism: Magallana hongkongensis (assembly GCA_016163765.1). Taxonomy (NCBI): domain Eukaryota; kingdom Metazoa; phylum Mollusca; class Bivalvia; order Ostreida; family Ostreidae; genus Magallana; species Magallana hongkongensis. Next base: position 19,929,226 of record WFKH01011801.1, read on the forward strand.
ACCCTCCAGCTACAAACGCCTTCAGTTCAACACCGGGACCTCCCGTCATTAAGATTCCTCCTTGGCGCTAATAAGATGCAATTCTATGAAATAAAAGACATTTACTTTAGGATATCATTCCATAGTTATGGTAAAATTAATGCAATACGCGTCTAACTAAGCTGACCCTGGTGGTTGAAATTTATGCTTTTATTTCATTTTAAGCAGCAACGGAATCCTTCATCTCCATCAAGACTTCACGATCGTTAGCATAACTCTTCACAGAATAGCTTTGTAAATCAAAGCTATTGCTGATTCCAGTGCAGATTTTCCTTTGTTTAACGTAAGTATCACTTACCTTAACAGAGACCGACCGCAAACCAAGCTTAAGAATCGTATAAAAAGCCCATCATTGTCGCACGAGTTTAAATTGTAGATAAAATGGGCTTGTTACCTAAACCTAAAGTATCGATAAAAGGGAGGTATTACAACACGATGCATTCGATCATTGAAACCAAACACCTACAGTAAGTAAGCTATTATATATTAGAGATTTATACCTGCAATGGTTGGTAAGCTTTGAGTGGATCATTACCTACCGTCATGTCGTCATGTCGTTTTTAAGAAGTTCAACAAATAGATTATCTTTGTCTCTAAAAGGTGTAAACTTTTTATTGAAAGTCAGGTAAGGAGACACTGTAGGATTGGCAAAATATTACATTGCCTGTTTAACAGTTTGTGGGATTTAATTGCGAATTTTTCACAATTTTTAACCGGGTTTTCCAACGATAAAATCCGGTTATTGAAATGGTGAAAATGGCGGGTGGGTGGGTCGGCGGGCGGGCGGCTGCCAAAAGGGTACCCTTATTGTACGGGTAACTCCTCCTACAGTTTTCAAGATAGGAAGTTGTTCTTTTGCAGATCAATAGTACATATATCAGAGGTATGCATATTGCTAG
>WFKH01011801.1:19937896-19984660 GCA_016163765.1 Magallana hongkongensis
TGGACCCCCTCTGGAAAAATTTTCTGGATCCGCGCATGTTTTGATTTGTCTTTCTAGCAAAGACAATATAATGAGTATATTTTGTCAATGACTTTTTCAAAATAAACAAATTTGTGAATTCTTTTTAATGAAAAGGGACACGTTTGTTTTTAAAATAAAAAGAGAAATCAGTTAAGGACGTTGTTTACTCAGGGTTTGAGTTCTCAAATTCGAATTGTTATAAAGTTCAATATCATGAATAAAATTTGTTTTAAACACAAAAGTTATTTATGAAATGAATTATCATTGACATAACATTCGAAATCTTTACTGTATTATGGAATTAGGCTCAAACAAAAAAAGTCTTTTAGCAAAACAGAGGAAATTCGGACTAAATTTTGCAGATTTTGTTTTCCGCTAAAACATTTTTGGCAGTACTTTAATATTAAAAGTTATGATTTTATATTTTAGTCAATATAATTTTGCATATTTTCTGTTGGGTTTATTTCACCTATTCATTAAAATAATTATGTGGCACGAATTGCAAAAATATTGAAAAATGGTTAAAAACGATAAAAGACACCATATCTCAAAATTTTGATCATTGACCTCATATAAATTTTATACCAACAGAATAAGGTCAATATAAGTAGTTTAATACTATAAATGTTTTTGTATTATCATCATTCAATTTTTTGTAAAATTGGATAAAAAATTGGTAGGGATTTGAAAACTGATAGAGGAAATTCGGACTGGAATATTGTAAAAATTGTTGCTGAAATCTTAATGCTTTGTATCTATTTAGAGCCACTACCATTCATTAACTGTATTTCATTTTTTTTAAGCGTTAAATTAATTGTAATATTTTCACAATTAAGAAAATCTCAATTTTAGTGTAAAATTTAAAGGGATTTTTCTTGATTTTTCGAAAAATATTGAATGGCCATTAACTCAAAAAGTAGGTCATTGACCTACTTTTTTGAAAGTGAAATATAACACTACAATCTAAGGTATATAACATACAGTAGATGGTTTTTCATTATCATCAGTGGGGTTTTGTTTTTCATTCTGAGTAAACGTCATCCTTAATTAGTTTTTCAATGCATTGTATTCCATTATCCTTGATTTGGTTGCATTATATTGTTTGATTTAAAATTCTGTCAGTGGAAATTCTCCCGTTTGATTTTCTATAGTTTTGAATCATTTTGAGATCTTAGCTTATCTGAAGGCAGATAAAAGCTTATATTTCGCGATTAAACGACATTTAAAATTGACACGGAAAATGTAATCTTTACATTTCATACTGTAGAGTAAATGAAAAAATACAATATAGATCAAACTAAAATACGCTGAAATATAGCAAAAATGAATTGACAATGAATGAATTTTATGGAATAGATTTACTAGATGGCATGATTGTAAAATGAATTACAGTAATATTTTCAATTAACAAACGTTGGCGCTTCATCCATATAGTTCCTTGTTCGATCTTTAATAGCATTGGTCTTCGGTACTCATTTTGATTGTATATTTTACTCTTTATGGATAGATAGGTCCAGCCTATTAATATATTTAATATATCAAAGCACATCAATAAGCCCAGAATCTAAGAACTTAACATGTACCTTCATGTAGAAATAATTAAATTTAGATTCACTGTTCGTATTTTGTTTATTAAGTTAACACATTTCTTATTCATAGTTACACGTGGACAAGGAACAAAGATGTTTTCTGTAAAAAAAAAAACAAAAAAACAACCCCCCCCCCCCCAAACATGCGTCTTTTGTGATCTTGTCCAAAAACTCTTGAATTAAATACCACAGGTGGTTTTCTTGCGCTGAACAGATAACTTATTCAAAAGAAAGCTTAATTACTTGTCCGTGGTCAGAATTGCTAGTAAAAAGAAGTCTTCATGAAAAGAATCTTCAGACGACAGTGATGTGTTATTTTAGGATTCTAGGAGCCAGCAACAAATAGTGGGTATGAGCAGCGGGGGATATCTTTAGAAATAAAGTTAGATACAATGTAGAGGTAAGTACACAGTGACCTAAATTAAGTTCCAGGCTAAGTTAAGTGTATGTCTGAGAAAGGTAAAAAAAAAATACTGGTATTCAAAATGGTTTGAAAGCAAGATACCTCTTCGCCCTTGCATAGCTTTTGAGGTATTCAAGTACTTTTATTTTTTGACAACCTCAATGCACCTACATGTAAATATAGCACGTGAAAAAATATCGAATCTAAAGAGTCACAAAATGTTAAGTATTTAATCATTAATAAAAGACGGTTTAAACTCGGGAAGTCAGTATAATCAGTTTCGCATTCTTTTGATTTCTAGAAAATTTGTTATTTTTTTCTTCTCCGTGACTTATAATGGAAACTTTTAATCTGGGGTGGTTTTATGTATTTTTCTAATACTTTCCTTGACTTTAGGATGCATGAAGAAACATCCAATGAATATTATTTACATTTATGGACAATCGAGACATTGTGCAATAACCATGGAGTTAAAGATTATAATATTCCTACCAATATGGTTTGATATTGATTTTTCATAAATTTCTCCATAAAAACATATCATGTCAGTATGTATAATCTTAGATATATACCACAGAATGGTCTAGCTTAGTGTTTTAATACGCAATAAAGTCAATTTTAACGACTATGGATTAAGTTTTTTGTATTCTTTATTCCTAGTCTACATAGCAGGGTTGATCATTTCTGAGGCAGTAGGAATTTACGAGAGATACATACGGTCTATGATTAATTGTGTTGCATCACCTTTCCTCTTTTGATAGACGTTATCCAAATATTGGAGTGTTCAGAAAAAAGAATCTCGCTGTATATATGTCGAAGACATTACATAGTCAAACCTGGATATATTTACACAAAGGTCCTTTAATTCGCATACCTCCAAAGATCTACGCTCACTTTTTAATTAAGTTACCTATCAACCCCACTTTTCCGGCCTGTCAAATTCCATCTCACCTGGCAAATCACCTGGGTTCATTCCACGTCTATATCTGTCGTTTAGACCAGCTTACCTATAAACAATTGGAATCTAAGTGATCAAATCAATTTGGTTAGCACTTAGCAGGCAGAGAGAAAAGATAACGGTCCTAAATAGTCAAATTGATGAATTTGATGACCTTTTATTTAGATGTGCACCACTGAGATATAAGATTGTTCAAGTTGGTGGAGAGGTGCATGTCCGCAGAAGAAAACATGACCATTAAGATCCACTTGCATCAGGTGCCCGGGTTGCTACCTTCACTGGGGAAACACAATGAGTAATAGACGACAGACATGGCGTGTTGCTTCTGCTCTTTTCGACGAATGAAAACGACTTTTCTTCTTTTGAATACAATACTCTGGGTAAGACATTTCCTTAACATATTGATGAAAATTTAATTTTAATTTTGCAATTCTTCTGAAACATTTACAAAACTATCATAATGATTCAGAGTTTTTTTTCCCTATGTTTTTTTTAGTGAATTGTCCATTGTAATAGAATGTTAATGATCGTATACTTTTTCAGAATAATGTTTTACAACAATTTTTTGGGAGGCTTTTTAACATTTATCAATTTTGTTATATTTATACCCATCTTATATATTATTAAATCAATCATGGAGCAGGACACCTTTTTTACTTTAGTATAAAAAAACTGTTTATCTGATCTATAATCATGTAGTCCGTAAAAAATTTTGACATCAACATAGAATAAAACACATTGAAAATGAATTATTGTATGTGTTTACTAGCACTACATCGCTAAGGGGGATATTTATCCACATGAAAAAAAAAATAGTTTGATTAAATAAATGTTTGTTCCCACGGGTAGGTTTCATGGATCAAATGTATATTTCAGAATCCCAAACAAGATCCTATGAGAATTAGGTAACATTTATTTTTTGTTATTGCAACCTTTTTTGGAAAAAAAAATCAAAAAAGTTCAAAACTGTTTGTCTTTGTATAAAAAGACAGAGGGCCTTGGTCAGAACAAACCTCGACCTTTGTTCTCGGGTCCTGTAGTGAGGAAACGTTAACATTTTTAAAATAGAAGGTGTTGTGCACTATCAATCACATAATGTCTCAAAGATCTGAGAAACAAATTGGATCAATCAAAACAAACGCCCAAACGCAGATAAAGTTGACGATGAATTAAAGGACCGTAATGTGCGCTGCTTGGTGCAATGTTTTTAAAGTTAAAACCACAATGTCATTTCAAACGGAAGGAGGCAACGTTAACTCCTACAGCCCAATGCTTAATACGGCTTGTTTTATCCACTTTTATTTTTAACAATTTTAATTTTGAAAAAAAACAATTTTTATTTTCGTATTTTTAAATCTTTATAAAGTGAAACTAATACCTTAGTTGCTGATTCGTTAGTCTGGTAATTGTTCTTTCCTCAGTATTTTCTTTTAGAATCTAAATTCGAGAGATCCGTTCCTTTGAAATGAGCATTAGGAAAACCTGTTTATTATTATAAACTCTACCAAATTGATCCATTCAGGTGGATATGTACTTATTAAGTTCAAATCAATGTAAAACAACAGCATACAATGGTCGTATTAATTATGTGTCTACTTAAATAAAAAATAAAAAATTAAGAACTATCAAAAGCAACATTTAATTCATGTATATTTTCCCATCTAAACACCCCATAAACTGTTGTTACCTAGAAAACAACCAAAGCAACACATAGTCTTTATTATTGTTGCACCTGTTGTTGATATTTAGAGGCTTGGATAGTACTGGCAATAACATGATGATTCATTCACTTGATTTTTTACAGTTTGCTGGGCCAGCCTCACTTGGGGTTTCCATCTGGCAGTACATCAAATTAATGTCCTACGATCCCGTTCTAGAAATATCCAAAATTCAGATCCCAGCCATCATCTACATTATAGCTGGGGTCGCCTCTACATTAAACGGGATTATAGGATGCATTGGAGGGGTCAACGAGCGAAAGGGGGCCATTTTACTGGTAATTGTGTCAACTATGATTAAACAAAGGTTAAGGTTTATTGCTTCCAAATCTCCAAATGAATGACGTTCACTAGGAAATGCGTGACTTTTCCCTTCCTTCCACTTGGTTTTTGCAGTTTCTGCTTTTCCTCGTGGTGATTTTTGGCGCAGAGGTGTATGCCAGCGTGGAATTTTTTAGATTTTACGATGAGGTAAGGAATCATATTAACTCCACAGATCTGTAACTTAAGGTTATTAATAAGTGGTAATAATCGCATCCGATCCAAGGATTAGTGCTTTCGCGTTTTATGTCTGAAATGACCCTTGGGCTTATTTATAAGCGACATTCAGATTTGTTAATTGATGAAAAATCATCAACGACAACCATATATATTGAACAGTGGAATAAGCTATCTCATTACGTATTTTTCGTGACATTCTGTCGCAATATAGCATGCACTGCTTGTGGTTCTTGATAACTTGCATCTGTCAATGAATTGCAGACATTATGCATACTAATGAAGGACGGAGTTACAATGAATTTATGTGATATAGAAAGGACAAATCAATTCAAATACGCTAGCATTACTTTTCCATTATATTGCATCATTCGTTAGAAACCAAACGAAATATTTGAAAATTTTAATTTATGAGCAAGAACAATTTATGATTTTGGATTGTTGTTAAAGAGGTTCGTTCCTCTCTTTTTGAGTAACTATTTTATTCACCTCTTATCTAAAAATTTTGCATCATATATTGATTCTATTTGTATATCTATATTTTACAATTCCAAATAAACCATATTGAATAAAATTGTTAAAAGAAAATTATATATTTACAGAGTCTAGTAAGGGACTATATTTTGTTGGGGAAGGTTTTTGAAGAAGAAAATGAACAATTTTCATAACTCAATAGTTTTAGAGTGCTGTTACTTTAGCCTCCTAAATAAACTTCCAGATAGTTTGTGTATTACGATATATTCATGCTGTTCTGAAAAACATTTTTAAACAATATTATGATATTTCTATCGATATATTTTGGCATATTTAGCTTATATTTCGTAGAAGTCAAGAAAAAATTAACTCGAATGTTTGCCTAAAATTAGCTTATTTCATGTCATATCTCAATTTTTTGAGAGGTGACCCTACTTTTTTTACTTTTTATATGAGACATTAAATGTATGTCTGTTTGTATGTAAACTTCTGGAAAGTTGGCATTACTATTATTTTTTTATTTGCGTTATAATTTGATTACTCCAAAATTTTGTAACAATCTTTACATTTGCTGTTGTATTCATTATGTACTGGCATTTGAAGCCATCAGTAAAGCAAGGTTTTTTTAAACTTTGACTTGGATATTACTTTTATAGTCACTACATGTGTTCAACTTCATACTGTATTGAAATCATAACTAAATAATAGTTCAAACTATAAATATTTGTTTGATTTCTTCAAATAATCAATTTCCATGCCAAGTTTAAGCAATACTTTCAGGAAAATTATCATTTCTGTTTGGGACCCCATATTTCCTAGAAATAGCATGTGACATATGTCACAAATAAAATAAATGAACATCTTAGGTCCCCATCTTTATATCCAAGATGTTTTTGGATGATTGACATTACTAGTATTTCAGGTGCCAACCTCCTTAAACAATATAAAACACATTATTTCCATCATGGCTATTCCAAGTTTTATCTTAGAGTCCATTTATCTTTTTTCTAGAGGACGTATGATACAGTTTATCTGATAATAGGGCGTATGCTTTACTCGGAAATTAAAACAGTTTCCCTATCATCTAAGCCATTGGATAGGATTTAGTCAAAAAACTTATCTCGAGAATGGGACATTGAATACCAGATTTAGACGCGGAGTAATATTTAATAGATTGTAAGGAAATATCCGAGAATAATACGTCTCTTTATCCAATTCAGTATTCTGTGATAGCTCGGAAAAATGCGACTAGGACGGAATGTGTCTCCATTTTAATTTGACTCCATGCCCCGTGTTTTGCTACAACACCCTCCATTAGTATAAGATGACTTCTCTGGGGTGAGGTCAAGTCACATCCGATAGGTATAACGTTTTCGCTGCACTTGGTGAAAATGTTATCGTTACATAGAAATCCATCTCTCCATTGAAACAAATTTTCAAAGCTTATTTCGAAATTTTGGACTTAACGAAAAATGTTAAAAGCTTGGTTACGTGAATAACAATCCCAATTTCTAAAATATGCTACTTTTAATTCTATATGATGTGATATTTCATAGATAAGTAGCTTAACAAGATCACATTACAGAAAACTATTATATTACTTTTGCAGGTACCACGGTATATCAATGGTAGGATAATGAAGTTTACTCGTGATTATTACTTCCATTCTGCAAGTCAAAAACAGCTTGACAATTTACAGCTTGAGGTAGGTTATGTTTTCAAATTTAGATTCTAAGTAAGAACATGGATCTAAGAATGGAATAAAAATCAGCTTTGAACTGTATTTGTATACAGAATTTGTATCAGCGCGGACTAGAGACATCGCCTAAGAGTACCTTACTGACACTAATTAATGACCGAAAACTTCAAACAAATTGCACGGTATCAGTTCAGAGAGAGAATCGCCCATTACATATAAACACGTTGCGATAACATGGCGGGTACGAAGAGACGCGACGATGTGGCTTCTTTAATCTTCATTTACCTTTGACCTTCATTAGATTTGTACACCGGTACTTCAGTAGACTATGCTCTGATTCATCACGAGAATAAAAACAAACATAGGTAATCATAGATTACAAAGCTCACCGAGACGAGGCATCACCTTTATGAGGCATCACCTTTATCATATTATATGAAAATCATAGTTAATGATTCATGGATACTGTTTTGACCCAATATCGTATATCATATGTTAAACAATTGTATGATAATCATATGTTTATTTCATACAGTATTATAAGATACAATGTTTATCAATACAATGATATAAAATATGACATTGCATCCTATGATACTTACAATATATATCATATAATACAATATAATACTGTAATAAATAATGATGCAATATGATATTGTAACATATAATATGACATTGTATCGTGTTATACATCATCACACAATACAATATCATAATATATAATGCAACATAGTATTATATGATACAATATCATATCACATAATACATATCAATATTGTAACATATTATATTATATTGTATAATATAATATGATATTGTATTGAATGATATTGTATCATATTTGATACATAATATAATATTGTATCATATGATACAATATAATTTTATACAACATTGTATCATATCATATGGTACAATATCATGTGATATAGTAATATATTATATAATACAATATAATATATTACAATATCATATAATACAATTTCATGTGACATAATTATATATTATATAAACTAATATCATATTATACAATATTGTATCATATGATATGATATCATATATTATACAATATAGTATCATATAATACAATATTATATATTGCAATATCATATGAAACAATATCATGTGATAAAATAATATATAATACAATATCGTATTATGCTATATTGTATCATAATATACAATGCTATATATAATGATATGATGATACAATATCATATTACAATGTACAAAAAAGTTGATACAATATCATATCATATAACTTTTTACAATAAAATATATGATTTAATATTGTATCAAATAAAACAATAGTGTATCATATCATACAATACTATATCATAGGAATCATGTTGTATCATTAAACAAAAAACACATCTATAGAGCAGGTTTAAGTGAGGTAGGAGATTTTTTTAGCATCCTTGATAATGGAGATCAGGCTCTGCATTTGAAGCTACCTCTGCGATTCATTTATATCATTGTTAAATCAACTATGCAAGTTTGACATGTAAAATTATCTATAAAACATGTGACCTGTTCCAAAATAACTAAACCTTATCCAGCATCCGAAACCTTTGGCTCAAGCCTATCAGGTGCATCAGTATCATAAGACGCATCATCCATGCAAGTTTAGTGAAGTTAGGACCAGTAATAACTAAGATAAAATCATCAGAGGGCACCTGCTCCATAAACTTTAACCAGCTCTTAAAAGCTTAACCTCCTCCAGCATCCGAAACCTATGGCTCAGATTCAGCACTCATGCCTGTCAGGTGCATCAGTATCATAAGACGCACCATCCATGCAAGTTTGGTGAAGTTAGGACCAGTAATAAATAAGAATATATTTTTTAGCATCCTTGATAATGGAGATCAGGCTCTGCATCTGAAGCTACGTCGGCGATTCATTTATATCATAGTTAAATCAACTATGCAAGTTTGAAATAGTACTATTATCTATAAAACATGTGACCAGTTCCAAAAATCTAAACCTCATCCAGAATCCGAAACTTAGGGCTCAGATTCAGCATTCATGCCTGTCAGGTGCATCAGTATCATAAGATGCACCATCCATGCAAGTTTGGTGATGTTAGGACCAGTAATAACTAAGATATATTTTTTAGCATCCTTGATAATGGAGATCAGGCTCTGCATCTAAAACTACCTCTGCGATTCATTTATATTATAGATAAATCAACTATGCAAGTTTGAAATAGTACTATTATCTATAAAACATGTGACCTGTTCCAAAAATCTAAACCTCATTCAGCATCCGAAACCAAGGGCTCAGATTCAGCATTCAAGCCTGTCAGGTGCATCAGTATCATATGATGCACCATCCATGCAAGTTTGGTGAAGTTAGGACCAGTAATAACTAAGATATAATCATCAGAGGGCACCTGCTCCAAAAACTTTAACTAGCTTTTAAAACCTTAACCTCCTCTAGTATCCGAAACCTATGCCTCAGATTCAGCATTCAAGCCTGTCAAGTGCATCAGTATCATAAGACACACCATCCATGCAAGTCTGGTAAAGTTAGGACCAGTAATAACTAACATATAAACATCAGAGGGCACCTGCTCCACAAACTTTAACAAGCTCTAAAAGCCTTTAAGTTAACCTCCTCCAGCATCCGAAACCTATGGCTCAGATTCATTATTCAAGCCTGTCATGTGCATCAGTATCATAAGACGCAACATCCATGCAAGTCTGGTGAAGTTAGGACCAGTAATAACTAAGATATAATCATCAGAGGGCACCTGCTCCATAAACTTTAACCAGCTCCAAAAACCTTAACCTCCTCCAGCATCCGAAACCTATGGCTCAGATTCAGCATTCAAGCCTGTCTAGTGCATCAGTATCATAAGACGCACCATCCATGCAAGTTTGGTGAAGTTAGGACCAGTAGTAACTTAGAAATTGCTATCAAAGGGCACCTGCACCAAAAACTTTAACCTGCTCCAAAAACCTTAACCTCCTCCAGCATCTGAAATTCATGGCCCAGATTCAGCATCCAAGTCTTTCAAGTCCATAAGTAGGTCCAGATGCATCATCCATGCAAGTTTGGTGAAGAAAGGACAAGTAATAACTTAGATACAGGACCTGCAACAAAAACCTTAACCAGGTCCGGACGCCGACGCCGACGGTATAGCATAAGCTCCCCCCGACTTCGTCTCGGTGAGCTAAAAAACCAAATCCTCGTCATCGTTACCAAGTATAGAAACACAATGTTTAATCGGGCTTAAACTAAAATTGGCCAAATTGCAATTTTGTACTAGTTAAACACTGTACAAAAATGATTTCGTGATTAAGGAGAAATCACAAGGCGACAGCATCGTAGAATTGCCATTGTGTTATCCACAATCGTACAGTTGTCGATAATAGTGTAGAAAATGAACCTTGAGTAATAATTCAAAGTACAATAAGAGGGAGTACAAAGTTACAAGTCCCAACTTGAGAGGATTTATACTTAAAAAAATAAAGTGGAATTTCATAGCTTCATAGCACAGGACATTTAAAAAAATGAAGCCACCTCGTTAACACTATTGTAACAGCAGTAGTTTAACAGAACGAAAGAATTTTTGTGAAGTTATTCTCATTTAAATATGATTGCGTGACAAGGATTTAATAACCATGAGGAAAAAAGTTACAGATTCGTTTAAAAATAAAACGTTATGAAACAAATGTATCGAAACAAATGTTGTGTAGCTAATTGTAATTATCTCACAAGCAACCAACCAGTTTAATTATATTTAAGATATGTAATTGAAAACGAATAATATCTGTCTAGACAGCCCAGTATTGGGAGTTTGATTAAAGCTAGGGATACTGGTTGCTTTTTAAAATAGGGTAAAAAAAAAAAAAAGCCAGGTAAAAGAGGGCGGTGGTAAATTTGGCAACACAATAATGGGATTAAGTCTCCTCGGTTATGCAAAAATAACATGCAAAAATAATTATTATTCTAACAATCATGTTTTTTGTTCCATGACAGGACATGGGTTATTTAGGCCTGTTGACTTGTACTTAAGTTTAAATGATCTCAATGGTGTAGGCTTATAACACGATCAAACAGATAGTGCATGTGACCAGTCAGTTTCAACAGTTTCGCAATTACTTTGTGACTGTTACTAATGTTTAATTATCAATAACACGACAAGGCTGAAGTTCACATATGAATCTTTAGGCTTGCATCAAATTATGATTTTTCCCCTGAACTTTGTCACAAAACCCAGACGACCTATGACGGAAACAAATAGGTAGCAACGGTGCATGTTAAATTTGACAACATATTTTGAATACACGTACATCTCATCTGAAGGGATGACACAAATCCCGTACTTTATGGTTTTAATGGAAATATGTAGAAAAATAAAAGTTATCGTTTTCTTGACATTCTAATTGAAATCATATTTTTTATGTACTCCGGATACCTATATTCTATTTGATATTATTTTAAAGAAAAGGGCGGGAACATATTAAATACCGTTTTTAGAGAAGTAGACATTCTGTATAATAATTTGTTAGACAAGGAAAAACTCTGAGACTTCATATTTTATTAAAAATGACAGTTTAAAACACGATTCTTTGCCCTGTTAACCTAAAATTAAAATTTTGATACATCTATAAATAACACTGATACACCTTATTTAACCAAACTATTATTACATCTAAGAAAAAAAAATCACATCTCAAATTTAATAAACTTGTATGCTACTTTCATTTACTAGATCTCAACCTTAAGAGCAACAGTAAATTACATGTACAGCAGACTTTCAGAGAAAATCTTTGAAAAAAACGTCTTCGTAATATGCGGTCCAGACCAACGTACATGCAACATCTAATTTTGGTTTCACTTTATCAAAAGGCGACTCGACATGGAAATAATACATAATTTAACATTTAGCTCAGAAGAAAATAATCACCCCACTGTACTTTTGTCGAACATATATAAACTGTTATTTGAATTAAGTAACTTACTGATGAAAGATGCTCGAATTAGTTTTTTCTGTAGCCGTGATTCGGGGGACTCTTTAATGATGATCGTACCAAGATAATGAAGTGCACAAAATGATCACACTGTACTTGGATTTAAAAGATAACATTGCCGCCAAAGATGTCTACAAGGTTTGACATTGCGTGATATGTCAATGCTGTATTCAAATCTGCCATTGAAGATAGTTAAATATTCGCACCGACATCCGTCTACATAGCAATAAATTCTATATAAATATACTTCTCACATGGTCCGTTACGCAATTAATACTCCTTCAGGCTATTTTATGGATTAAAACATACGAAACTTGTTTAATTTTTCGTTATCACAAATATTTGATAAAATAAGAGGCCCATCAGCCGCCGAGAAACAATATCTAATGACCCATTAGTAGCTAGCTTCACTAAAGTTTTACTGTAAATTACTTATTATCACAATAACTTTATTTATACGTTGCATGTGTCTCGGAAAGCTAATAACTCGTCATAAATATAAAAATTAACATATATATTTAAGCCTTCTGAGTATTTTTCCGACTAACTTTTTTAAGAAAATCCGATTGTATTTATACAGATACTGACAAAACCGAATCGCGATCTAACCATTTCAAATCAATTTGTCCGTACATGAAATACGATTCCGTGATCCTTTCATCTTCGCTAGCCAAGGGTTTCTGATCCGCATCGCTTCTCACGAACCCTTGGCATATCGTGCTATCAAAAGTCGGGATTTTTTTCCTGGATTTTGATTGGGGTTTACTGAAACCGGTCGACCAATCAAAAAGATGCAAAACATATCGACAATGTTTTCGTACTGTTTATTCATGAGTGTCTCCAACACGCAGAGCTCAAAACCCGCATTTTTCTGAGTCTTTCTGTTTGAGCCTTCATGATACATGTAGCTTGCATTTCTTGCAATGGTGCAATAACAAGTACCACCTAATCTGTGTATCAAGAGAGGCATGCACTCATATATGTAGATGAAGGATTTACCGCTCCAAGTCTTACAACCTTCGAATGAATCCGATCTATATGTAATGTTCCCATTTATTGAATACGCTAGGTATTAAAAGGTTCTTTCAACATGTCAATATCATTGTCTATGGAGGCTGCCATTACTGCACCAGTGACGTTTAAAGTACGGCATCTTTCATTATTTGGCTGATTTATAAATAGGCTGGCTGATCACGTGACAAAAAAAAATCCCGACTTTTGATAGCACGATATGCCAAGGGTTAGTGGGGAGCGGTGCGGATCAGAAACCCTTGGCTAGCGAAGATGTGATCCTTTTAAAACTCACTCAAACGCATTGATTATATCGGGTATACCAAGTGACAACTGTTACTAGCAGGCTACAGTTCTACGGGAAAATTTAGATTAACAAACCGTTCAGCTATTAAATGTAACTGTTCCATACATCAAAACATTGGAGTGTGTAAATTCACGTGGGAGAGAAATTTAGTACAAAGCTGAATTTAAAGGGGGTCTGATGTGACCGTCACCTCTGACCTAGAAACTAGGTTTAAGGTAGCTGCACATACTTTACTAAAAAAAAAAAAGTATGTACTCTCCTGATTTGAAGTATGAGCTGGATATATGGCCATGGAGAGAGAATATATGGTCCAGACAATCATTTTTCACATATGCCTGCTCTGACCTTAACCTTTGACCTGTAAACTTACACACCCTACCAAAAGGGAACTCTATGAGTGAAGGACAGGGCAAAGGGGAGAGAAAATATGCTCCGGGCGAACTGACTGATGACTATATAGCGCGCGGTAGAGATTCTTTCATCTACATGTATATTAATAATGATATACGCCAAGTTAGGCTGAATTTTTAAATCAGCCTAATTTTTAAATCCAATCAAATATTAAGTGATGGCAATATAATACTAAAGGGGTAACACATTTCTTTACATACACTGACTATTCCACTGTTTGTTGATATAAGAAAAACAATAACGAAAAATACATTCTAAAGATTTAAGTACTCGTAGATTAATATCAAGTAATAAATCTACAGTAAATATATAAATCACAACTTTTCAGATGCAGTGCTGTGGAAGCACAAATTCTACTAATTGGGCCCATGGAAAAATACCACATTCCTGTTTTCAGAAATCCTTCACAAATAATCATACGCATTATACAATTCATAATCAAGTAAGTGACAACATTAAAAGTATTTTAAATAAACGTTTAATGCATATATAACAAAACTTTCAAACATTTTAACTAAAGACTAATACGCTATATATTACTACATATAATTATATTTCAAAGGAGTGCGGCGAGGTGTTGGAGGAATGGACCAAAGAAAATCTACTTATCATTGGATGGGGAGGATTTTCGTTTTCAGTCATTCAAGTACGTATATACCGGTAGTTCTGTCTGTCTCCACCAAAGCCTCGGGCAAAAAAAATGTTGATTCAAAATGAAAGGTTGATCAAACATTACCGGAAATGCCTGCCATTAACACGTATGTAAAATCGACTGGAGACAAAAGTCGAGGTCAATACTAGTGCAACTATTTTGGTCCTCTTGGTGATTTATCATCTGGTCTTGCTGAGAGGACTAAAGCATTCATGGCGAGTCTAGCATGCAGACATTGTTCCATCCTATAGCTTTCAGTGATAAAGAGGAGCTTTGAGTATTCCTTGCATTTTAAAATTAGATTACATACACATACATTTGAATTTGACTTACAAGTCACATTTACTAATAATACATGTAGATAACAAGTGTCAACCGTGATGTTAACAGCTCGAGGAAGCATCTACAACACAATGCACTTGATAGTTATGATACAAAACTGCACCAATCTGCATGCATATGATGCATTTATTATTAATCGATATATAAAAAGTTCCCTCATCATCGCAATTATGCAGTCTTCGCTCCTCTCTGGTATCAAAGCTTGAATATTTGTTAAGTCAGCAAGTGCAATATAAATCGCTCTGGGTATATTTGTCACATAATGCAAGACATGGGGCTATGTATGAAAAGGGAAAGAGTGCATTGCAATCAGCATGTCAAGAAATAGATTACAAACACGAGAAATCTTACCGTTTAGCAATAGGTGGATACACGAAATGATTACAATTTACTTTAAAATATGGATTGATATTTTTTTCCAGGTTTTTGGGATAGTCCTGTCATCTTGTTTTTACTACACATTACGCAATGAATTTGGATGACAACAGAGACGGATATGACGACTCTATTCGAGACGCGATCGGCTATTATACTTGGAATCTCAAACTCATATTTTTTTAATATTATGGAGAAAAATAGTGAAATTCAGTAAATAAACCGGAATTAAGTATCCCGGTATGATGATACATGTGCATGATGTATTTAGTGAGCTACTGAACATGTACTATTAAAGGAGCAAGTTTTGCTGTTTTCATAGATGTACATAATCATACATGGATTCATTTGAACTAATAAATATAATATGTTTAATGAAAATAAGTAGTATACATACAAGTAGTACTTTTTTCTCCCTCTTTGGCATTGTTCATGAGCTTCATGAACATTTTTAACATAGTTTTGAACTTATACAACAGTTTGTAAAAACTAATAGCAAAATCATATAAATATACTGAATGGTAAATAAACATTCTTCACACGAATTTTACAACTATGTCATATATAGATTAACAAGGGATGTTTACATAATATTTTGTGCTGAAGCTACTATGATATAATATCATGTTTAATATGTCGCATATTTTCGTTAATAAATACTTAACAATGTCCTATATTTGATATGTGTGTGTATGTGTGTGCAAATGCATGTAATTATTTATACAACATAGTAAAATCTTCTTTTATACGATGTTGTTGACGTTGTTAACATTTCAATTTAGAAACAAATTTATACAAATTAAATCGCTTAACTTGAAATAGCGAAATATTTTACATTTTACTAACAATGTTATGATAAATTGAAGGCCATTTCGCATGCATGATTGCAAAACAAACTTTGTGGACTTCACACAATGTGTTGCCGTTAATAATATTAAAATCACTGGCTGGACTGACTCAAAAAGAAATGTAACTCTCCTTTTCAACATGGCTTCTGTATACTTCATGTCCCAAACTGAAACGTATAATGTTCAAAGCATCATTCATTTTTTTTCACAATTACACAGGGAAACAGACTGTCTATTTACACTCTCATTGGAATAGAGTTGCACATTTGGGGAAATTTTTCTGATTTCGCATTCCAGCAGATTAAGCTGTGAATTATATTTAGACATGCAGTGTAAGTAGATTAGTCTTCAAGTTAGTACTGTTTCCTTTTCTTTAAAGGCACTGTATATTGGCGCGAAACTTCTGAAGTGCATGATGCATTTCTATTCACCAAGTCATCTGTCTCATTTGGAACTCTCTTTAAAACTACTGGTGGATCATCTATCAATTTTGATTCCAACTGTTCACTTGCCACATTATTTGAATTTTCCTCTTTCCAATCCTTCCACTGCTTTGGAATAACAATGCAATTTTCTCTGTGAATCCTGGAAATTTTTTCTTGTAAAGTAGATTTCCTGTAATAGTTTAGAGGACCCACGTTCGGATAATTGGTCTTGCAACTGTAGGTATTGACTAAATTGTACATTTTAGGTTCACCTTGTTTCGTCAAAACTTCATTCTTTGATGAACTTAACAATTCTCCTGCTCCACTAACGATTGGTGAACACACACTTGTCTGATAGATTTGATGCTGGGGTCTACCTTTATTTGAAGTTTTTTCATCTCTAATGCCCAAATAATCTCGCACCTGTTGATTTATGACGTTTGTTGTTCTTTCTCTAAATTCATACACCTTTCTCTCAGTTTGCTGATCCTTCTGAATACTAGAAGCATTACTGATATTACTCTTAGATGGAATGCTGCATTTATTTTCTGTGCTTGATGAACCTCTTGCTTTTATATCCTCACAATTTCCTTGTTTCTTCTTCAATAGATGTTTGTTTTCTCCTTCAGAAACAGCTGTGATGATACTTGTCAATTTCTTTATGGGAGTCTGGGTAATCACAATCTTTTCATTCTCTGATTTACCATCAGAACTGAAACATTCTCTTATTTTGTGTTCAGTATTTTCTGGTAAAACATTACGATCAGCCATTTCATCGGCAGCTTTGGCAGCTCTCCCCTCTTCTTGCATTCCTACATTGCTACTATTCCTGTGTACATTTGCTTCAGCACTGACTTGCTTTCTCCTTTCTCTACTCTTTTTGTCTGCCCTAGTTTTGAGTTGATCACATGTCTGATTACCCTCTTGACTTCCTACAGTGGTTTTTCTTTTGATATATAACTTATTTCCTACTGTTTCCACATCATACAAGGAAAAAAATTTGAATGCTTCCTTGGATCTGCCCTTCATTTTGTTAATTTCAGGTTGGTCTTCAGCTTTGTTCAATAATTTTCTCTGAGAGTCTCCAGGAACTGGTTCTGCATGTTCATGGACATCTAGAAAGAGTAAAAAATATGGTAAACTATGGTATACTACACTGTCTCAGTTTGAGATAATCCATGTACAAGCATAATTTACCTTTTAAAGTTTTTATCATGGTGTGTCCTATAAAAGATATTTTTTACCTTTTAGAGTCCAAACATCTGTAATTTTCAAGTTCAGATTATCAGCATCCTTTTCTCCATTTAAGGTGTGATTCATTGTGTTTTCAAAATCATTTGATTGGAGAACTTCATTGCAGTTTTCTGTTTGTCTATTTTCCTCCATTACTTCATCATCTCTCAATAAGTTTGAGAGCAAAGACTTCTTGCTCCCTGTGCTTAACTTTTCTTCCATTCTTTTTGGAGTGAAACTGGCACACTCATTCAAACTGAATGGTATGTATCTGTTATCTTCTATCATTCCTGACTTTCCGCCATTTCCTTCAAGCACTGGATTTTCCATTTCTTTACAATTATTGTTTTCTGTCTAAATTGAGATAAATAACTGTAATCATCATCTAAAAAGAGGTACATCATCTGAAGGCATCCTAGAGTTTTTCTTGTTATAAATGACAATCATGACTGTAATATATTATTTTGATCAAACATTAACACTTTTTCATATGAACTACTATATTTATTACACTGTAAATTTACAAAAAGTCAATTGTAGTGTCTGTACCTGGGTCTTTATTTGTTGAACATGTCTAGTTTGCTCTCTGTCAGGAGATATAGGAACTGTATATGTTGATGAACTGGTAGCAGACTCAGTCCTGTGTCTGTAGTTTATTGAATTCAATTTATATATTCAAACTCTCTGCATTATATACTTGTATTAGATTTTCAAAGAATTATGAAAATCTAAATAAAAAGTGACCACATATTTTCATACCTTACAAAAGAGAAAACTCTGCCACCTGTGCTACTTTGATAAGGAACCCTGCTAGCTATCAACAAATAGTCAAGAAAGATTAAAATACATGTATAAATCATTAAATACTCATAAGTAATGATAATGGTAAGTGGAAACATAGATGTACAACTTTCACCAAAAAGATTCTTACTTCTGGGAACTGAATTGCAAAACTGGTGTATTTTTTCATTCTGCATAAGCCTAAACAATTGGGTGTGATGGAAGGTATCAAAACAAACACTCTGATGATCTGTGTAGGACTTTCTGGAATTAAAATTGATCAAGCAGAGTGGACAGAAAATGGTAAAATCCTCTTTTTCTTCTTGAGACATAGTTGATAAACCATTAGCATTGTGGTCATCTGGTTGATCAGGGTTACTTGTATGTAACCTCTGTCTTGTGAACTGACAATTCAACTGAGTGGCTACAGCTTGCCTTCCATCTATGTACTTATCTACAATGTTTAAAATAATTAAAACTTAATGGACATTGTTCTTTTTTAATTTTGGTTGAAGTTACTAGCATATAACTGATAAATACATACCCTTTCCCAGCAAAATGCCCCTATCAACACCACATTTCACCTCATCTTCTGATACAGGTTCCAATTTAATGTGTTGTAGCATTACATCTTCAGCATCCTTCTCACAAGTTTCACTTTTGGAATCATTCAAACTGGCAATTGCTGTGCCTTTTCCAACTGATGCTATGCTGTTTTCTTCATTAGGGCTTGATAAATCATTCATCATGCAAGTTTCGGACGCTGTGCATGTAGAAGACTCTGATAATGGTCTTTGAATAGATGTAGTTTCTGAAGAGTTTGGGTCATAAATTTCACCATCTTTAGCATTGCTACAAATTTGGAAGTGCAATCTCTCCTTAGATGATGACTCTAGAAAGGTTCCTAAAGTAAAATCACTATGATTTAATGCAAGCTCTGAATTCTTTGTTTCAATTCCTTTGATTTTGTCATCAAATTCCTCTTTTTTGACAACAGATATGTTTTTTATAATTGATGGGAAGTTTGAAATAGAAAGCTGCCCTTCAAGGCAACCCAACTGTTGCTCAGACTCCAAATAATGAACTTGCACTGCCTTCTCAGATTCACTTAGCACAAGTATGGGATTCTTAAATAATTCAACTGCCAGGGTAACCATTTTCTTTCTCTTCAAGTAACACTGATACTGCTTACAAAATGGGTAGAGCTTTACCAATCCCAAAAGGTGTATAATTTGTTCTACCCAAGAAGCATTCTGTGGGGTTAAATGCAAAGCTCCAGTATACAGGTAGTGAACTATGGTGTTTAAAGCTTCTGCTTTTATTGTTGCTGGGAGAACCACTTCAAGAGGCTTTCCTGTAGTACAGATCTGGAGCTGGTTCAACCCTGGAATCATTGCAATCAGGATCAAACGATGGACCTACCAATGAAAAGAAATATACCAACTGATTGATATCAATTAATGGATCTGTCAACGGAAAATAAGTATTGTTTAGAAATGAATCTTCAACATATGATACAGTACTGTGAATAAACTTTGAACACACATACCCACACTCCCACATTACTTGGCAATGCTACACATAATAAATTACAAAATACAACAAATGAATAAAAGGGGCATAACTCTCTTATCATAATTTTCTACAAAAAGCTGCAAATGCATAATTTAAACATTACATTGTATGAATTTATAAACTACAAAGTTCCATAAAGTTCTGTTATACTGAAAAATTGTTTCTGAAACAGTAGTTTATTCAATGATGGCAAACATTCTAGAAGGGGCAACACTAATAGGATTTGATTGAAACATCATGTGTAGTATTGTGTACATCCTAAGCTACAGTCTCGGGTCATAAGTATTCGTAAAAAAACAAAATGGCGGCGATGTAAACAAATCTAGGTCACCTTAGTTTCATCAACTTTTTAACTTAATTAAATTTGCACCAACCTTAATATTTCGTAAGACAGCCTTTAGACTTGATTACTGCTTGAATTCTTCTTGGAATCGACTGGTAAAGCCTCTGAATAAATTGAAGCGGGATGTTTTCCCAGGCCTGTCGAACGGCAGCTGCCAGGTCATCGTTGGTCCTCAGATTATGAACATTTCTATTAATTTCGTGTTTCATTTTTTTCCAGCAATTTTCAATAATATTTAAGTCAGGACTTTGGGCTGGTCATTCAAGTGTTGTTATTCCCTCTCTAGTCAGGAAATCTTTCACTACTCTCGCTCTATGCACAGGCGCATTGTCGTCTTGAAATATATACTGATTGTTAGGGAAATGCATGGCTACAACAGGCCATAAGTTGCTATCAATGATTTCAATATATTTTTCGGCATTTATGTTACCGTCGACAATACATAAAGTACCTACACCGTGAGCTGTTATACATCCCCACACCATCAAATCAAGGCGCCGTCCAGGAGGGGGTGCAACACAAGGGGGGTCCCACTCTTCACCATCCTTTCGCCATACATATACGCGTTGTTCTCCATCAATCATCACCTTACATTCATCACTGAATATTATATTATTCCAAAAATCATCGACAGTTTTGTGTCTGTATTGTTTACACCAATTAACTCGCTTTTTCTTGTTCACTTCACGAATCCGGAGTTTTTTCTTTACAAGCCTTCTCCGATATCCCCCTTTTCTCAAAATTCTTTTTACCGTACTTTCCGACAGTCTACTAGCTCCATTCTCATTGGAAACATTCGTTAATTCAGTCAAAGTCCTTCGACGATTATTTTTCACTAGTCGAATAAGTTGCCTTTCCCCTTGGACACTACACTTACGCGGCCTGCCACTTCGATTCTTGTTTTCTGTAATTCCACGTCTTTCCTGTCGCTTTAAAAAACTGCATATTGTAGATATTGGTCTTCCTGTTATTTCTGATATTTCTTTTAACTTTATATTAGCTTTATACAATGATAAAATACTTTCTTTTTCGGATGCACACAGTTCAGATCCTTTTCTACCCATTTGTTTTGATAGCGGAAACAAAACATTTGCAGACGACAAAATACGTCATAACACAGCCACGTGATCTGTCATGTGCTTGTGTATATTTGTACCAAGTAAGAGGGATAACTCTACTTTGTGCGTCAATAACGACGCTGAAATGGGGAGCGAGGCGCGGTAGTGAAAATGACGGCCGCCATCTTTTACGAATACTTTTGACCCAAGACTGTAGATGTCACAATGACAGTTTGTCATTAAAAACTTCATATTAAGGTTCATGAAATTCTACTGGAGAGGATAAAGGGATCCAAATTCAATTAGATTGGCCATGATAGTCCTATATTTGAAAGGGATAAATTCTCCCAAAAATTATGAAATTGGAATTTCCTGTAAAAATTTGCACATCTATGTTGCATTATGTCATTTTTAACAACAAAGTTTCATGAAATTTTTAGAGGAGTTGAGCACACAATTTTTTAGTAGTGTAATCAATAATGGCCAGACCTGTCACTTGTAAGTTCAAAAGGGGCATTACTCCAAAAATAAAGGAATCTGCAAATTTTCTGTAAATATCAAATCTACATATTGTCCTTTTTTACCACTGACAAAAGTTTCAAAGAATTGTGCTGGCATTAACTATTTAGAAGTAGGGTACATGTACACATATGTTAAAATTATGGCCAATGTGCACATCTATACAATTATGTTCTCATTAACAACAAAGTTTCATGACATTAATTTTATTCAGTGGTTTCAGAGGAGTTAAATTAACCTCAACAAACTGTTTTAGTAGTTTAATCAATATTGGGGAAAGGTCTAAGTTCAAAAGGGGAATGATTTCCAGAAAAATAAAGGAATCAGAATCAATTTCCATATATATAAAATATTTATTAATGCTCCAAAATAATGTTGAAATATTCAGCAACTCAATATAAATATAACAAAATAATCTTACACTTGAAACATTTTTAGTAGGAATTTTCATTTCTGGGGGCCAAAACTACATGTAACTTTTATCATATATAGTCCTTTGAATTTACACTATATCAAATTTATATATCAGATTTAAATTAATAAAAAAAATAATTTATGCTTGCATATAAATTTTACAAAATTGTAGCATATTGTAGAATTGAGAAAATTTTTCATTGTGCATTCCTTAGAATGTTGAACTCTGCACCGCTCCTATGGCCCCACTATTTCATTGAACACCAACATTTTCAAAGAGTTGTTAAATGTCGTCCATTGACCGATTTTAAAAAAAGATTTATAGATTGATTAAGTGGGTTCTTTTTGTTAATATTATATCAAAACATTTTCTGCATTAATCAATATAAATTCTTTCAAAATCAGACGAAAAAGACATCAGAAAACCTTTGAAATAATAAGTCTGGTTTTCAATGAAATATAGGAAAAAGGAATAAATTGACGTACTTTTGACATATGGGTGTAAATAATTTTAAATCATACGTAAAATTTGACAGGTCCAGCCTCTAAAGTTGCATCACATAATCTTTTTGAAAGCCATAAGCTTTTCAAATTTTCGAGAACTGATGATGGGTAATGGTGATCCATGAATTCGTTGTCGAGTACTTCCATTGCAATCAATTAGTTGCGGTGAAATACAGTCCTCGTTAGAATTGTAAAAACACAACGAAATAAATAAAATTGCTACTGTATACTACTTTGCGGTGCGCTTTTCTAATAATTTCTATCTTGCTTTTTCGTCGTAGTGACATCACACACTTGCAAAAAGTTCGTCTGCTTTGACGCAGTGACGTATAACGAAAAGATGGTCGACGTAATGAATGACGTAAACATAATTTATTTTCATTACATTGTACTGAGTTGTGTTTTTATAAACGTTAAATATAATTATTTATCCAGTTGCAAAAGTATCTGTTAATCACAACAAAATGTTCTGCAATATTTAGCTTCACCATGCATGCAGTACTATACATATACTCCTTCAAAATATACTTGCATAACTCCGCGAATAAATTAAGATCTACATGTCAAAAACACGTATTAATTAAGATAATTTGCAAGATCATTGAATCAAAAATCTCTTTTCTTAGATAAAACACTCAGCATGCTCAGTAGGCGAGATCCCTGGGTTCGTTGTCATAGGCTAAAAATAGACAGACTTCGAAAACGGGCTATATTTAGGAAGATGCACAGGAAGTGCTTCATAATATCACAATAAATGAATGCTTATCGTGTTTACAATATATTTAACCAATCAGTAAAACCTAATCAGAGTAGTTATCCAACATGCAATGCGAAATCAAATCTAAAACATCATCATGAATCTGTGCACAAAGAAGAGCTCGTGACCCCATTACGGTTTATAAATATAGCCAGTAGCCATTTTGATGAAAAACATCCGATCTATTATTCCGTAATGTAGCCCGTTTGTCGACCTCCCCTCGTCCGTAAGGTAAGCAGTATATTCTGATGAGCGAAAGTACAGACTTTCTGCAATGTTTAGAATATTTTATAAGCTTTGATTGTTCTGTAGGTG
The DNA here is from genome assembly GCA_016163765.1 of Magallana hongkongensis. Lineage (NCBI taxonomy): Eukaryota > Metazoa > Mollusca > Bivalvia > Ostreida > Ostreidae > Magallana > Magallana hongkongensis. Next base: position 19,962,108 of record WFKH01011801.1, read on the forward strand.
AGACGTTACCTGGACTTATTTGATACAAGACATAACGAGATTGTTTATGTTTTCAAGGTCACTCTTTTGTAGTCTGTTTTTACAAAGTAAAGTATAGTCTATGTCTGTATTCTTCGAAATGTGGTAATTGTGAATCCAGATTCACAACTAACTATAGCTGTAGATTTTTCTTTTATGACAAGTTAGACTTGTTATACATTTGTATGTCCATAATTATTTGATAATTAATGCATCATCACTTATTGCATATGTTTGTTATATTAAAATTAGCACAGTGAAATTTTTTTTATTAATTATATAACACTTATACAAATTTTTTTGATATTTCTTATTACCTGCATGTTTTTAAATATCAAGCACATTAGAAAATATAACCCTAAGATAATTATATGCATTGAGTAATCCAAATTGCTTAATCCTATGAGGGTTTAGGAAATGTTTAATTTTGGTAAATTTATACTTTATAAATTTATATTTTAAAATTTCCAAGGGGGGGGGGGGGGGGGGGGGATACAGACACACCCCAACTCCCTATAGATAATGTGACTTCATAACATTAAAAAGAGATATTTAATATTTATCATGTTTAATTATTAAAGGGAACAAACTTTTTTAAAAAGTCAATGTAATAAATGACTACTTTATAACAAAAACTTATTATAATTCTCAATAGAAGAAATTGTGTTCTTTGTAGTAGTAGATTATTGTAATATTTGTGGATCCATATATAAATCATCTTCACTAGCCACGAGTTTCTGATCCGCCATTCTCCTCACACGAATAGAGTGGACCAAAACTCTTGACAAGCGAAGATGTATATATAAATGCACTTAATTAGTTTTACTGATGCATAAAGCATGTCATTAAGGTGAAATAAAAAAAGTGTATGTACAGCATTGTTTACAGTGTCAGAGGTTCTAACATCAAAGTAGAAAATCATTTGTTAATATTACGCGACTTAACTTTCATATGAAAAAATGATCCAAAAACATTTTTCTAGGATTTCATATTACTGTATTATATATGATTTTTCAAATTTTGAATTTAGAACGATGGATTCATCTCATCAGAGGTATCAACACGACTTGTCTATGGCAACAGACCTCAGTTTGTCATCAATGAACGAACAAGGGGACATGGCTCTATACCAGCAACCTCTAGACCTACAGGCCAGCAACCAGGGCAACACAGGCATGCAACATGGCTACGTCAGCAACTACAGTATGCAGGCAACAGAGCAAACTTCTCCTAACAGAAATTACATGCCATCCAACATTAATGATCAATTTCACTCCAATACACATATATCACCATACAAGTCCAGTTATGTCAGTCCATCCAAAGTTTCCTATGATCTACTTTCAAATCAATGTGGAAATGAAAGTACCGGTAAACAATATTCTTTAGTGAATATAGTACCTGATCAAGACGTGCCTCGCACTCCTGTTAGAAAATTCAGCTTTGAACGGGCGTCTACTATGATTGTCAAACCCCCAAAGGGATACACAGGCAGAGGGAGTGAATTGACTTCAGGGATCCCAGTCTTCAGAAACAACGCACCTGAAACCACCGTTATAGCAGCACCAACTACTGGTACTTCAGATTCCACACCTGGGAAAAACCTTGATCCTCCTCCAGCCATGAAGACAACACCCTACAAGCCACGACATAACATCAGTGAGAAAGTGATGAGGATGGAGAAAGACACCCCTCCGAGCTCATCTACTGAAGACAAGCTCGCCACGCAGGACTACACCGAGACTAATCTACCACGAGAACTGATGAGCAAGATGTTTGGACTGCTGAAGCAAGGCATGTTTTGTGATGCTGTTCTTGTAGCTGGAGGGAAAGATATTAAGGTCAGTATTGATGACAGAGATTTGATGCATCATGCATGAATACCTTCATAATTTACATTTGATTGTATCATAGTTTATATGCAGACCTTAATATTAAAATCTCAATTTTGAAAAATAACTTTCTAATAATGTAGTAAATATTTATGTGAGAGTTACTATTGTATATGAGTTACTTAACATCATTTGAACAGGTTCACAAGCTTGTGTTGATGGCAGCCAGTCCTTTCTTGATGAACAAAATGGCCAACCCCAGTCCTGGGGAGTCCATTCGCGTGAGTCTGCCTGCTGGAATTCCTCTGGAAGTGGCCTCTCAGTTAATTCACTACCTGTATGATGGAAATGTCACTATCACTACAGAAAATGTTGGTAAATTTGCCAGAATAGCTAAATTGTTTCATCTGGAACATCTCCTTAAAATCTGTACACAATTTGTCCTTCATTATAAACTTGACAGCTCTTTACTGAATGTCATGAACGAAGACATCTCTATTGTGGTCAGTCCTATCTCACCCCATAAAACTACTGCATCCCCTGAAGGTGTGCAAAAGACCCCGCCAAAGAAAGAGGATCGGAATGTAAACAAGCCATCAACTAGCAGTGGAAAGAAACCAATCAAGGAGGCAAATAAAACCTGCCCTATTCCTACCACAGTCAACCACATGTATGGGACACGCACTCAGTCTGGTTCTGTCCGAAAGAAAACTTTCAAAGATGATTCCTCCTCTAATACATCCAAGAAAGCCAGCCCTTCAAATAAAAAACTAGCTACTGGAGTTACCAAATCTGAGCCTCTATCTGAAAAACGAGCAAACATATCGCCTAAACAAAACAGCAATATCCCAACAGTAGTTGCACAATCCTCATATCTCAACCATCCAAGGAAAAGAAGGCTTTCAATGTTAGCCCAGGAGACTTCAGGCAACAGAGAGAAGGGAGAATTTGAGGAGGAGGATCTAGGTGTGGTGTCTGAGGAGGAGATGAATGAGGACACAGACAGTGACTACACTCCTCCCTCTATTACCACACAATCAGGGATGCAGAGGGCAGTGTTTGAGGGTGCCAGGAAAGGGGGGAAAACTTTCAGAACATTAAAGAAATCGTCAACTCTCAGCAGCATCAAGAAAGGGCTTAGCAAAAAGTATGAGCATTTTCTTTTCAAATTAATTCCAATTTCAATATTTTTTGGTCACAAAAATTTTGTGAATATTAGATTTTGATATAAACTTGATTTATAATAATAATAGTTGATATTTTTTATATTGAAGGAGAGCACAATCCAACTCACCTTTACTGAAGTCTGAGACTACCAGACAACCCCCAAAGAAGAGAGCAAGAGAATTTGCAGAAAAAGAAGTAGAAGAAATGGCTTCTTACATCTTCAAGAATGACACAGCCACATTTACCAATATAAAGCCTCTTCCAGGAAACAAGGGAAAGAAAAAGAAAAAACAAGCTAAAAGCAATTCAGCAGGATCCTCCAAACTAACTCCATATTCTGGGATAAGCCGATATGCCTCTGAACTGGAAGAAATGGCAAAATCAGTACCTGACGACGAAAAGGTTTTTATCTGTAGTTTGTGTGGGAATGAATTTGTATTTCCTAAACGCTGTATCACCCATGTTATGAAAACTCACGAGATGAGTGTAGTAGATTCTATGAATCATATTGAGATTGGTAAAAGAGAAGCAGCTCCAAAGTCCTGTGATATCTGTGGCTATGTTACCAAGGATGCGAATCATTACTATATGCATTATCATAAATACTTCCGACATGGTGTTCCTTTACCAAAAGGCTGGAAACCATACAAATGTGATATCTGTGGAAAAGAATGTTTTACAAAGTTCCAGTTAAAAGACCATAAACTTATTCATGTTGAACAGACTCCATTTGTGTGTGAGACCTGTGGCACAGGGTTCAAATCTAGAACATGTCTAAACAGCCATGTATATCATAAGCACAGCACAGTGCGCAAACATTCTTGTACAGAGTGCACCAAAACATTCAAAACACGCACCCAGTTGTTGGTCCATAAGCGAACTCACAGTGGGGAAAAGCCATTCCAGTGTCCAGAGTGTACATACAAAAGCACAACAAGGGGAAACATGAGAATCCATCTAACAAACAGGCATAAGCTCAGCTCTGATGAAATTAAGTACCTGATGGAAAGCATCAAGTACAATCCTTCTGTGCTGTGTATCGTAGAAGTCAATGAAGAATACGATGAGCCAAATCCAAGTGTGCAAAAAGACTCAAAATCAGCAAAGTCAGGCCAGTCAAAAACCCAAACTAAAACACAGAATATCATGCTGATGAACCAGAAGGGTGAGATTGATGTGATAGACAGCCAGACATACAATGAATCTCTTGTCAATGGAGGAGCTGTTAAACTTGCTTCACAGCTTCATGTCAAAGCCAGTGAATCGAGTACAGACCTTAATCCAATACATTCAACCCTGAGCTCTCTGATTGAATCCACTGCTGCAAGTGCAGGAACCAGTTCATCCACTGCTGATTTGCAGGATCCCCAACAGTACCTGTTACAGACCATCAACATTCCTATATCCCAGGAGATGGCTCTAGGAGATGTAGAGACAGCTCAGCTGCTGTTGAATCATGTCAGTGGAGATCAGCTTCATCATGCAGATCATCCTTACACTTTGGAAAGTCCAATCAACTTAGTTCAGGGAAATTCCCATAACTTGAATACCACAGAACAAGGCCAGAAAACTTACACCACAGAAGAAATCCAAGCTATGCTTGCAAATACAGGGAGACAGTATGCGCAGCATACCAAGACTCAGAGTGAAACATTCATACAGATGGTACCTGCTGCCCAGCTTCAACATGTACAGCTACAGGATAGCTCACCTCAAAATAACCTAAATATTGGCCAGTCCTCTGCAGTCACCTCTCAAGAAATCCCTTTACAAAACATGTCCCCCATTAAGAAACAGATACAATATCAGTACCAGATGAATGCAGATCCGGCTCACTCCATACATTTAGATAACCAGGATCACCCAAGCTCACTGGCAAATCAGTTGGCATCCTCCAACCATTCTCAGCCCTCGGTGTCCCTCCTTCCTGTTAGCCTACAGGCCACCTTCACCCCTTCGGTCCAATATGTCACCATGACCAGGAGGAATGACTCTCAGACAACAGCATCTACTAGTACAGGGCCAGTAACATATTTTGTCAAAACTCAGAAACAGGGCACAGACACTCCCAAACTTGCCTCCATTTTACAAAACCAGAAAAAGCCAGACGAGGAGATCCTTCCTCCGACACACACTCTATGGAATACACCAATCACTATACAAGACACTGCTGCAACTAGTGCCCCTGCTGGCCAGAGAAATCAGGGTCGTCAAGCCTACAATAATAATTCTGTGCCATCTAATGGACGATTTGCTGCTAATGACAATGACAGTTATTTTTCAAACTTCAAATCACAATGATAAAGATATTAATACATGTATATCAAATAGATTAGCATATTTTTAAAAAATCAATATGAATTAATGTATGTTGTGCATATTTAAATGATTTTTAATACCATTATGTGTATTTTTAATGATATATGTTTATGAGTACATTTATGTATACATTTGATCAATTGATGAATTTAAAAAATATCATGCAGAATGAAATAAATATAACAACTAATGTCATAATGACTATGGTAGAGTTAGTATCAATCAATATGTTTTTCTTAAAGTGAAAAATGTTTCGAAGGATTGTGGAAAAATCATTTCTTTTACAAAGAAACCTTAATATGCCTGAGTTTGAAAATTCCCGCATCTAGAAACTAAATCCAATGTGAGACAGTTAATTGCATTGGATACAATGTTAACTTATAATCCAATGAAAATCGTTCTTTTGTAAAATTCCACATCCTGTTATATTGTTTACAAGATGGAGTGAAAATAGGAATGACTTGAAATAAAGGCGACGAGAGAAGGTATTTGATAAATTAGAATCACAGTTTGGTGACTTTCAGCTAACTATTACTTCACAAGATTACGTTGCACGAAACAATTATGATGACGATGATATAATTTTAGTTTAACCATTGTAAAGAGGTGATTATTCAATGTCTTAGATTTTCTGAATGATAGTAAGAGAATAATTTGAGAAGTAAATCCTTCCCATAATTTGTGTATATAATTATATCATATGGTGTAATTAATTCGATTCAGATATCTAAGATCGTGCACGTAATAATTGATTACGCACTTTACAAAATCAATCTATTTTAAGTGATGCTGTCCTCTTAGCTTTTTAGATTATCAAACATTGCCCAAGAGTAATATAAAATAAGACAAGGACATTTTACTATCTGGAGAATTCTAATATCAATTCAGATGAGCATTTTCATGATTAAAGCCTATTAATAATATGATTGGAAATTCTATAAGTACTTCATTCTTGTACTTAGACTATTTGGGGAAAAAAAAAAGTACATGCATGTTTATGCCCAAGTTCCTGAACATGCAGACTGTTATGCAAAAGTTACATGCAAGACAGTTTTTGTTTAACTGTTGCTGATAATAATTAATTTTTTTTTTTGCAAACATCCAACTATATTGATTTAATCGTTGAAGTGGTTTTTTTGTTGCTGTTGTTCTTTAGAGCTGTGAGACCAACTCCCATAAAATAATGACAATACCATGAGTTAGTCCGATGGATAGGTATGAAATTGTTCACAAGCTGGGGGCAGGAGGTTGTGGTGCAGTCTTCTTAGCCCGTAGCAATGAAACCAAAAAGTGAGTTTTATTGTTTGTCTTGGACTCTGATTTTGCTATCATAAATAGCAATTTATTAAGAAGGGTAACTGTAATTTTTCCCCGTATTTTTTTTACCCATGTACACTTGCAAATGGTTTGGCCTTGTCTTAAATTCGCCCAGACACCAGTTGTGTGAGAGATATACTCTTTCTTAATAAGGCCACATAAAATTAATTTTTAGATTCTCATTCCCGCCCGCCCCTTTGAAAATGGCCCGCCCCGATGCATTTCATTTTATTTTGAAAAAAAAATTGTGTGGAAAAAAATTTAGGGAAAAAAAATTGGGCGCGGTATACAAAAAATTCAAAACATTTTAATGGCTGCCTAAGCATGTGGATTACCGTTTGATTCCAGTCATGTTTGTTATCATAAGGATACAAATGTCTTCATGCATTGACAGTTAAGTTGACATAAAATGGAATTAAAATATTACAGGTGGGTTTGTGTACTCGTATTAGCATATTAACAATTTAAAAGAATAAAGCTGTTGTTATTTCTAGAACATGAACAGTGAAAAAGGTGTTTTAAAAAAATAAAATATAATAAATAAAATCTGCTCACCCGCCCCATATTTTTGGCAAATCAGGATGAGAATCTAAATATTAATTTTATGTGGCCTAACACGTACAGTAATTCAAAATTTGTATTGAATTTGCCCAGTCTTAAATTTAAATTTAAACTCGCCGACAACAAGGGCGAAAGGGTCGAATATTTACCTGTAAACAGTAGTCAATTCTTTATACCTTTTTGTAAATTTTTATAATGAATATAATTTGAATAACCTTTTCTTTTTTCTTTACAACATCTACCTTGATATATAGTTTTTGTTCTACATGTTTGTAGTGTATTATGCAACAGAAATAAGTTTCCCTTTCATTTTATCTTTAAAATTTTTTGGTTTTATCCTGATTAAATCTTTTAATTGGCAGCATTAAATTTTCTTCTTATTTCATTTGGAAAAATAACTTCTGATTTACCCATTTGTTATTTTATACTTATTGTCCCCCTGACAACAACTATTTTCTGAGATAAATGGTTCCGTACGATAGAAGTCTTGAGGGAGAAACGTTCTGTGGTCTAGATAGCCAGTAAACAACTGTATACAATAGAATTGATTTTTGTTTGAAAATTGTACTAAATGTCATTATTTGTTGAAAAAATGTGAATAAACATAAATGATGCTTTCAGCATCAGAAATCCACAAGATTCCCTTCCTATAACAAATGTGAAAATAATAAGACAGTTGTGTTTCTTGTCTAAAACATTCTCAATATTAAATCATCCATTATTTATGGTAGGTATTGTGCACTAAAGAAGGTTGAGTTAGATGAAACAAGGAAGAACAGAACAAGGGAAGCTGTGCAGAAAGAGGCTAGGTATAAGAACAAAAACAGTTCATCTGAAATCATACATTTGTTACTACATTGTTGTACATGTAATAGGACAGTGGACACATTAATTTGTCCTTTAAAATTAGAAATCATAAACATTAATGTTATTATTTTTCATTAGCAATAAAAAGATAATAATAATCAATACATGTATTCCAAAGTGTGAAATTCAACTTATGAATATTTAAAGTGTTGCCTCAAGAGAGAATTTAACTTTCAACCCTTGTGGAATTGGATGCTTTTACAGAACTAAGAGCATATAACTTATATATGACTGGATATAAATACCAGTGCATGTACATAATTTATTTTCATATGGGAATGATACAGTGTTGTCATCTATATCAATTACATTTTTTTCTTACCCTTAGAATTTTGGAGAAGTTGAAGCACCCACACATTGTGTCATATCAGGAGTCATTTTTTGATGATGATGAATCCTTTTTGTATATAGTGCAGGTATGTAGTATTATAATATGTACCGGTATATACCTCAATATTTTGTCTTCTCCTCATATGGTTCACTAAAGTAAATGTTATGCTTAAAAAGAAGCTAGAAAAGAAAATTGGAAAGAGACAATTACATGCGTTCTCTCTTTTTTAAAAATTTTAATTAATTTAGGTATAGCTCATCTGACTTTAGTCTCTTATAATAAAGAAAGGTTATATCAATTGAGCAACCACTATGATTCACTCTCTGACTTTTAGTGAGACCAGTACTTAAAATTCAAGGAATGAGGCTTGTTTTACCATAATAAGAATGAAAAGTGCTGAATTGAGTGCATATGATCATACATGTATCTCCTAATTCATGTTTTAGGATTTTTTTTTTTAGGATTTTTGTGATGGAGGTAATTTAGATGACAAAATTAAGGCAGCTGCAAATGTAAGTTTCTCTTTCAAGGCACTCTAAATACACTTGCATGAATTTAGCAATTAAATTTTAAATTAAGTTTCTTTAGTGTTGGAAATACATATATTTATTATATGTAATATTTTTGTTTTCTAGAAAAAGAATCATTTTGAAGAAAAACAGATTATGAATGTGAGTATGCATATATGCAGATTTCAAAAGATTATGATTTATGATGAACGTTTGCTACACTGCTTAGTAAGAATTCTAATTCTGCGCAGTTAGAGTGATCTGCCCTTGAATGTAAAATATACTAACTATAATCTACAGTGTATGATATAGTTTGTAATCAATTAAGGAATTCTAAATAATTATGTTAGACCAAGATAAACTTATTGTATACATTGTACAACTTTGCATGCATTTTCCAATTTTCCACAGTTGATTAAGAAAATGAAATTTCAGATTTCTGTATTTTTTCCTGTGGAAAAAATGGCTTATTTCTTGTGTTGAAATAAATTAGATAAACTCAATATATAAAAGTAAAGGTAGGGGTTTATAGCCTTGCTCACAAAGTAAATTGCCTCGCACGACTATATATATGACTTAATGCAATACATTATTTTTAAGTCCTAAAACTATTCCTTCATTTGTATAGAGAGGGTTCTTAAGCTTCAAGAAAATATGATAATCCCTACTTTGAAAATTGTTTGATGGATATAATTATTTTAAAAACAGCATTATTAGTGTTTTATTATTGTTATCTTGAAGTGGTTTGTGCAAATTTTAATGGCAGTCCAGTACATTCATTCCAACAAAATCCTACACAGGTAAATATTCACAAGTTACATGTATATTAAGTTTTGAAAGCACTACATTCTATGAGATAAATTATGTTTGTTATTTTTAACACAATATTCTTTTCACCTTTTATGTTCAATAAATACATTTTTCAGAGATTTGAAAACAGAAAATGTGTTTCTCACAAAGAAAAACCTGGTTAAACTAGGTATGTTTCAATTTTAAATGAAAGGGGATGGGTATCAGTTTTAATGTGTATATATCTGCATTGTCATTAGTTTTAGCCCCAAATATAAGTTTCAATGAATCTGCAAAGGTCATAATATTTGCATGCAAATTTTAAAGTAGTCACCAAGATATCTTTTTTTCACTGTTAAGGATTATTTTATTGCAAGAATGCAGAAAATTCATTGAGGGATAATTTTATACAATTTATTTTCATTACATGGGTTAAATACTCAATGGCTGTTGAAAATATGTACAGTAAACATCAAAACTAAATACATGTACTATTGCAGTATCTAAGTTGGATTTCAAGAGAGTCTCTTTTTTAATTGCATGCTCTTCAAGAGAATCAAAATCATTGAATAAATTTTTTAATAATTTATTTTTTACATTTGTATTCTATGTATGTTTAGTTTGTGAATATATATACATATCTCTCCCATGATCAGGTGATTTTGGGATTTCCAAAGTATTGGATAATACAATAGATGTAGCAAAGACAGTGGTAGGAACCCCATCTTATCTCAGCCCAGAACTCTGCCAGGACATCCCTTACAGCTCCAAGTCTGATATTTGGGTAAGTCATCTCCAAGTCTGCAAGTCTGATATCTAGGTAAGTACATGTATCTCTAAGTCCAATATCTGGGTAAGTCATCTTCTAGTCCAGTATCTGGGTAAGTCATCTTCTAGTCCAGTATCTGGGTAAGTCGTCTAGTCCAATATTTTGGTAAGTCATATTACAGTCCAATATTTCGGTATGTCATACATGTATTACAGTCCAATATCTAGGTAAATCATATTACAGTCCAACATCTTGCACATATCATATTCAAAGGCTAACGACAATGTAATGATATATATAGTTCACTATCCTGATAAGTTAAAGTGAAGCTTTTAATAGGTGTTAATTCCAGAAAAGTTTCAACATAATGTTTTGACTGACCCTTGTCCAATCAGATCATAGTAGGTGGAGTTGAGAGATTATAGCTCATGACTTGAATGAGAGAGAGAGAGAGAGAGAGAGAGAGAGAGAGAGAGAATTATAGTGATACAGATAAACAAATTATCATTAGCTGATTTAAGGTCTTATTCTATATTGATGCAAGTTGTCTTTTGTTTTGAAATTTCTTTGATGAGTGACAATGATATCTATATAAATATAGGGATGATGTAATGTTTAAACATCCAAGATTGTACCAATTTCCTTATTAAGGTTTTGAGAAAACTGTCCCTGAGAAACTTTGAAATACAAGTCTTAATATGTTCAATCTTCTCAGAATTGAAAAAAGGGTCATAATCTTGCTGGTAGAAATGTTGATATAGGGTGTAACTGTGTTTTATATAAAAACTTTCATATACTTAGTGTGAAACATCCTTAACTCATGACAAATTTGTCTGCCATTGTTTTATTATTTTCCACTAAGCTACTGCCTGTGATATCTTTCTGATACACCATTTCTAAATTCATTAATCAACTTTCATTTGCATTTCAAAATGTTCAATGCCTGTATTCTCCATTAAGATTTGGCATTTAATTATCCCTGTATGTAGACATTGTTGTCAATGGCCAAAGAAATTTCGACAATCTTACTTTAAAACACTTTATAGTTACATCAATATACCGGTAGGATATAACATAGACCTTAATCTATTTTCAAGTTTATATAAACTATTTAATGATGAATTTCATCAGCACCACCTATAATTTACTCCATTAACTTGTAAAACTTCCGCGAACATGGTTGGTAAGATTTTCTTCTAATTTACATAATGCAAGTTTATTCATAAGATGGGATAGATGAGATTATCGGAGTTGTGCAAGACTCAATTTAAAACAGGTGCAAAGATGTGTTGTAAATCAACTTTTTTCTTTCCAATTTCATTATTAAAAAATTTGAAATAGTTTTTGACATGGACATGTTCATGCATGTGTGTAATTTTTTTCTCCACATGTATAGGTACTGAAAATCCCACAATAACACTCACTCGTATTTTATGCAGGCACTAGGTTGTGTTTTATATGAGATGTGTGCATTACAACCGCCATTTGATGGTCAGAATCTGGTCAGCCTGCTGTTCAAAATCATCAAAGCAGAATATCAGGTCAGTACAAGACTTTTCTCATCATTAAAAGATAAAACTCATCGGGAGAACGAAAAATAAAAAATAATCAGGGTTGTACATCATATGAAATTCAAGTCAATTAACTTGACTGAAGAAAGCACACTTCGCAATCTTTTGTTGCATCCATTTACATGTACAACTGTATGATATACAATATAAATTGTGAAAAATATTTAAGCTTATTTCTTACAATAATTCAATTCACAAATGACAACAAACCATTAATAATTAACTAGGCTTGATCAGTCAATCGGTAAAGCTTTTCCATATCCTTGCTGCGTCCTTAAATAGTAGAATGTCAGGATCTAGATACATTCTTTGCACATGGTTCCTGGGCACAAATACTTCATTATGATCACACATTGATGAATTTAAAATCTTTATCATAATTTACCACTTCAATGAAAAAAATGAAATATCTTTTAAATATGAGTGATCGTTAGTCATATGCTTTATAAAGAAAAATTACATCATTTTCATCCTGCACTAAAATTGGTTTACGATATGTTCCTTGGTAAAGAAATATATATTGATCTGAAAATATTTCATGATTTGTTTCTTACTTACCAGTATCATACATTACATACGTTACATTCAGAACTTTTTAAAATAATAGGTTTATAATGCATAATAAAAATAAGTTCTAAAAAGTACAGCTTATATTGCTTTAACTTCTGTCCAATATTCATATTCATTTTGTCAATAATATTGCATGACATGTACCTGGATGAGTTCTTTATCACTGTCTAGCCCATTCCGTCCCACTACTCTGATTCTCTGCATGAGCTTGTCACAGCCATTCTTCAGAAGACACCAGAGGACAGACCAAGGTCAGTTCTCTACTCTCTACTGTGTTGCATTGATGATTAATCTTTTCACTACTTTTATACAACTATTTTTAAAAAGATCGTCGCTCTCTTAAGGGATAATCCTTTTATCACTGTCATTAAAGAAAATTAGAAAAAATTTCAGCCCTTCTATAAATTAAGAGCTTGCATGAGTGAGTGCAACAGAAATTACATACTGGTATATATTGTTAAAATTTAGTGTATGGGAGATCAATTCTGTTTATCAGAAAGTTGTTAAACTAATTTAATAGGAAAGGGATTATGTTAGGAGAGGGGGGTGCATGAAAGCTTTATATAAACTTGTAAACTTTGATGAAACAAAAAAAGAAGTGTTATTTTACCTTCTTCGTCAGAAACAGCAACTTAAGTCAAGGCCAAACCAATATACCCCGTGAACTCGCCCCCGTTTATTATATCAAGAAAACCTACCGTATTTCATCATTGATATATCAGTAAATTATCTTTATAGATTTTCATTTTTCACAGTGCCAGTGCTATTCTCAACATGCCCTATGTTAAGCAACATCTGGCAGACTTTATACAGGAGAAAGAAAATTTACTTCAGTTAAAAACCAACAAGGAAAATTCCAGGTCTTCCCCATACCTGAGTGTTTCTGATCAGTCCAGGAGCAAAGGAAATAGGTATGGAGTTTCCAATGTTAAATGTTTATGAGCATGTGGTAGGACATCATTGGGTGTGTGCTTTATTTTCTAAAGACAAGGAAATCAATATACTAGTGATGGATGGCTAGTATATAATATAATTAGGATCCCTATCTGTGATGCCCCAAATTTCTGTAATGTTTTTCCAGTATGTGTATGGAATATGAAGAGATTGTTTGGATTCAGTTTTAAAACTAAGATCTCAGGGTCTATAAATTGGAAACAATACACTGTTCATGTATCATGTAGTTTGATAAATGAAAAAATGTACTGTGTACATTTACATCTCTGTAATGGTAAACTATAATATTTGTACAAGATTTAATTGTAGTTTTCTCCATACAACAGTACATGCATTGTACATGTATAGAGAATGTATTTATAAGCAATTTTTTTAAAATTTTTATTAAAAATTTATACAGATAAGAAAGAAATTATGTTTTGTTTTACTGACAGTGCCAACAGTTCTGTGTCTGTCAGTCCAGCCATAAACAGAAAGCAGGGGTCTCCAGAGAAAGCAGTAAAACATGCACACCAAAAGGACAGTGGTCTCGGTAAAACACTTTTTAATGTTGAATCATTACAATTCATGGTGGCTCAATTTTTTTTTTCAGTTTCCTTAGTAGCCCTTACTCACAAGTTGACATTCCCATTGAATTACATGTATTTAAAAACACAGTCTGATAAGATACCACAAATTTCACTTCCCCATGAACCTCAAAAGCATTGACAATCCACAAACTTTAGCCCCATGAATTGAAATGATTTTACAGTATTCTTCTTAGTTTCAATATAAGCATGGTGATAAAATGTTAATTTATCAAATGCAGACCCTTTTGTCATTTTTACTTGCTCTAAAGTGAAAGGTTAATTGGTATTTTAAATTTATTGCAGTTATGAATGATTCAAATGGGGAAGGAAAGGCTGAATATTCTGATGACTTTGATTCTTCAGATGAAGATGGTAAGATTGAATGAATCAACAACTTATACAACAGCACTTGTAGTGAGTGAGAGTTAAATAGCTTGAAACTGAAGTTATGATGGACTGTGTACATTTATTGCATAGATACAAAAAGCTGAAATGTTAAAGGAGGCCAGTTTGCATGGATTATCTATAATGTAATGATTCTTGCAAACAATTTTTCTTGCTAATACAGTACCTTTTCAAATGAATCCAATAGATACAGAATTGACAAGAGTAAAAACTTAATTGTGCAGTGTATGCTTTATAAACTGCAAAGTTGTTTTTGGAAAAAAGTGAAACTGTATTGTAGCAACACAGTTACTATGAGGATAAATTTTGTTGCTATTGAATTCATTTCTTATAATATGAACAGATTAGCATAAGATGTAATAGAAAAGATACAATAGTTTGCCACATATAATGATATTCTGTTCCCACAATGCAGAGATTCCTGACAATTGTGAGAAGGCAGCAGACAGCTCGGATGCCGAGTATGATGATGACTTTGAGGAGTACGACTCCAGTGAAGTGAGTAAAGGAACTTTGTACTTATATTCTATTTTTAAATTTTTTTTAAAAATACAATATCTTTAATATTAACTTCACTTTAATTTTTATGCAAATCAAATTTTGAAGTTTCCTTGCAGTGAAATTTGGTTTAGAAGATCAGAAAGATACTAAATTTGACATTTGTTGAAAAGATAAATTTTTTTTGCAGGATCTAGATGACATTGTCAATCAAGCACGTGAAGCTCAAGAGCTTGAACCAGTGGATGTGTTCTTTGCTGATGACAAAGTCCTACAAAAGCAGTTTCGTCAAACAGCCTTCTTTAACAAGTACATGTATAACTTTTTTATGATCTGCATCTAATTAGTATGTACAAATAAGTATTAAAATTAGAGACATACATCTACTT
Organism: Magallana hongkongensis; assembly: GCA_016163765.1. NCBI lineage: Eukaryota > Metazoa > Mollusca > Bivalvia > Ostreida > Ostreidae > Magallana > Magallana hongkongensis. Next base: position 19,977,543 of record WFKH01011801.1, read on the forward strand.
ACTTAGATGTATATTTTAGTCTGTATTATTATTTCAAACACATCATTCCATGCTACGTGTAGCTATGCTGATCTCCCCAGATATATTTGTTTGTGTGTTTTTAAAATGCTGTACCATTAATGACAAGAACATTACTGTTTACTTTTCAGACAATGTGTAGAGAATTTTGGTGCTAAGAATTTGAAAGAAGTTGACAGGATGATACAGAATGGGACCATCACAGAAGATGATTTAAAGTATGCCATTCCCTTTTCTTCCAAAATTAACAAAATCATGATATCCTAAACAGAATTACATGTACATGTAGCTTGTGCCAGATTTAAACATTTACACTTCTTCACTTTCAGACTCCATGTTCGTCACTCTATTGGAGAGGAGGCAGTAGAGATCTGCCATTTTGACATAGATGAACTTCCCAATGGATGAGGAGTGGCTGTATATAGATTCTATATATATATATGTTGCTGTGTACTTAGGTCTACTGCAAACTGTGATATGTCCAGTCCCCCACTAACCACCATTTGGTTTTGCAGTGATGAACAGGTTGGAAATAATCCTGTAAATATGTAAAAAAAAAAAAAACATGTATATGAATAATAATATACATGCCATTTAAAAGCTGTGTTTTGTAAAGAGATGCTTATAAAGTGAATAATTTTGTTTTACTGTGGTATATCAAAGGACAATTTTCCAAACAGTCTGAGCAATTTTTTTTTTGGGGGGGGGGGTCAGATATTAAAAGTGACAAATTTGACCTGAGATCAGTTTGTCTATGGGATATAAAATCTTTATATGAAGTGCTGTATATTTTATTGCTTTGTAGAAAATCATAAAACAGCATTATGTTCATATTTAGAGATGTTCATAAGATTTGTTGTTGTGGATTTGTTATATATGAAAAAAGTTTCATATATATTTTTATGTTTTGTATATTTTAAATGTTTATATATCAACCATTAAATGTTATGATAAAATATGGTTTTGATTTATAATATTCCATATTTAACACACATTATTGTTGTAATCTGTTCTCATGGAATTGCAATGGGAATTTGATATAGCATAGGTGCGTATTTTTCAAGCAAGTTGGATTATAAAAACATCTTTTAAAAACTCTTAAATAGAGTTTATGTTGAGTAGTATTGCTTTGAAATTTGAAGAACACATTCCACTTTAAACTGCAATCTTTTCTACAATCTTGTGATTTAAGATGTAGGTAGTGTTAATTAGTTGCAAAGTGGGAGACATGGTTAACTACATGTATGTGATACCTGCTCAGTCCGATAAATAGCCCAAAGAACCGCCAATTATATCACTCCTATACAGCTACTGATGGTAATTGTGTACTGCAGTGAATTAACAATGAGAAGCTTCAGGATTCTGGTCCGTAATTACTGTCAAACACTGTGACAGTTTTGTTGGTTTACAAACTAACAATTATGTCAAAGTATCTGGAAGGGTTGACAGAATAAGAATTATCATACATAAAAAGCTAGGCATTGCTATTGTCTAAATTCAGAGTGCAAACAACATGGTATTCAATACACACACTGGTCTGGTTGATTTAAATATCCCAGGATTTTAGGAAGAGCAGGTGCCCATTATATTATGCATAGTCGACCCGTCTTCTCTCGCTATTAAACGTCTACTCTACTCGTGCAGGCTACGTCCGGAGTCTATATAATACTCAGACCGTTTTCTCCGCAGGGTTGATGGTAGATAGATCAGATGGACTGAGCTAACACTTATTTATATGAGAATTTCTGGACAAACGTCGCCGAGAATAATTAGCCACCTGAAAAATTTTGAGGAGTTGACAATCGATGCAATAATGTACAATCATACCTACTGTGATTAGTGTGTGAATAGTAAGATCACGTTGGATATGTAATGTACATGTAACCTGTATGATGTAAGTAAACAAAGTAATGTTATATATGAAATAGATTTCGCGCCAATTTTTTGGCCACTTTCTGTACTATACGTTCTGTGCTAGGACTTCAGTTGAAAGCAATTTCCTAAGTTAAAGCGAACAAGCTTTTCGCGTATTTTAATTTTTAAAGAATTTATAGTTCTGTTTAAACTAACTTTTCAATCATAAAAAAACAAACAAACAAGAAAACAAACAAAAACACAACGAAGTGGGCGATTGACAGTTATGTATGTTACGTATGTACTTTGATTTAGATAGCTGGGTTTACGGTAAAGATTTAAATGTCAGTACAATAACAATTGAAGAAGAAATATGTTCCACTCTCTGGCTAAATTTTTTTTAAAATCTACAGATGATACTGGGTTTTTTTAATTTAGAAACATTTTATAGACATGATCGGCGTCAAATCTAACTTAAGAGGTTAAAACCCTTGTTGCGATCACAGGGCCCTGGATAGATAAAAACCCACATCTGTGGGCAAAGAGTCGATGACCGGCGGGTGGGCACTGGGGGACAAGGTCCTAATAATGAAAACCGACAAAATCCAACAAAGACAGGACAAAGGAAATTGTCCAATTAGAGGTCATTTTACAGACACTCTAGGTATTGTTAAGAATAAAAGACCTCGATAGAATGACAAATGATGAAATTGAGAATTGGGGGGGGGGATAATTTTTAACAATATATGCATGCTATTCAAAGATTGAAACACAAATGATATATAAAGGTGATGATATCAGAAGGCTTGCCTGCCACACATCAAATTAATTTATGCATGCATGTTAATGAATGAACTGAAAGTGTATTTTGAAAGTTTAATGAACCACGATGATACGACCATGTGCACCTTCAGAAAGGTAAATCAAATATCCAACAATCGTATTTTGAGGAATGTTTTTTAAGCATACTGTTACATAAATATTTTAAGACCCTGATCCTATACAATTAACAATGTGCCTGGTATCTTGATTAGCGGTATATTATGATAACCGGTTCTGTGCTAAACCAGCCGGATCTGTTGCCGAAGTATACTAGGTGATAGGAACTTCAAGGGCATCATATTCACGCTAATAAACCATTTCCAAATAACGAGTTCTTGGAATGTGGTATTGTGTATTGCAGTCTGTGTTTGTGAATGACCTAGTATGGAAAGTCCCAGGAGGGGACTGACTTCGTTCAGTTTTCCAGTGGCGAACCGGAAACCGGAAGTCAATGGATTTCGGAACAACTTTGCAAGACCGGAACCTTATATTCCAAGAAATGTGCACGATACTTCTATGGTTTCTTCTGTGATTGGCAATAAATACGAAGAGACGCTTTCATTTGAGAAAATTCGTGAAATATGTATTCAAAAGTGAGTCAATTTGCACTGGACAGTACTGCAGAGACATTATTGCAATACATGTATGCTTACTCGTGTTCTAAACTTTAAATTATTTATCATCAAAATTATTCAAAAGTGAGTTAATCTGCACATACTGGACTCTATTGCTTAGAAACTATTATTAATGATATCTGTACTCGAATTCCAAACTTTTATTCATCATTAATGTTTCAACTGCTGTCATTTACACAGACGTATTTTGTTCGAGGACCCTGATTTCCCAGCGAATGATAAATCCTTGTTCTATAGCTACATACCTAACATAGGACCAATCATCTGGAAAAGACCTTACGTAGGTTCATTATCTTGTAGACTTACATACTATTGATAAGACAATTTGATATGTCATTTAACACTCTAGTTCAAAGGCTATATCTGTTTTTTTCTGTTTCAGGAAATTGCTGCTCATCCCAAATTTACGGTCGACGGCTTCAGTCGCTTCGACTTATTGCAAGGAAAGCTCGGTAAGTGTAGTTTAATGCATTTATATTTACATTCAGTGTATATTTCTCCTTATGTTTGCATTGGAAATATGCGACGTTCAATTTCCTGTGAATATACTTAGCTAATCCATGCGCCAGGAGCACAAATATAAACGTCATCACGCGTTTTGAGTGTATTTTTTATTGTAAGATTAAATGAAACGTTCAAACTTACATAACCAATTTGATATGTACTAATAGAACATAATCGTTAAATCATGTCTATTCGTCAATAAAAAAATATTTTTTAACAAAGTTTCTGGCACTATATTTTAATTCGCGGAAGCAAACTAAATAGCATGTTAATATGGCTGTTCCATGTATGTTTCATAACCCTGATTAAGAGCGTACATAATGGCTTTATAGCGGCGATACACAATATTTCATACAAATAGAAATCAGGATTAATATATAAATATAAGCATTGAATGCTTAAATAACGGGCTAACTTGTCTGCTCAGCTGACGGCAGTTATTGACACGACGACGTCAAAAATGAATCATTTAATGCTATACAAATGCCAGGTAATTACCTATTGCATTGCACGGAAAAATGCACACCGACTTCTGATTTTTTTCTAAGGCAATTGTTGGTTAGTAGCCGCCTTTTCTTGCCTCACTTTGACACCAAAACTGCTCGAAAGATGCATTCCAGAAGACCAGGGGTTCACGAACAAATACGCGGGAATGTTTCACTTCCGGTTTTGGAGGTACGGAGAATGGATTGATGTTGTTATTGACGACCGTCTTCCGACCATTAATGGTAAACGTCTTTGGAACGATGACTTCTTCGGGCAATTAAATGTTTGTCTTGAATGAAAATTCATTAACACTAAAACTTCGTTCCTCTTTTCCAGGAGAACTAATTTATATGAGAAGTTCAGATCGGCAAGAATTCTGGCCAGCACTTTTTGAAAAGGCTTACGCAAAGTATGAAACTAGTCTCTACTGTTTAAGATTAAATGCTACAAATCCAGTAGCGTTTGCGATGAACCTAATATTGTCTGTTTTCCAATTCTTGTGATCTTCAAAAATACTTTGATATTGAATTCACCCTGATAAAAAAACTGTTGCAAAGAAGCTTTTCTTTATGAAATAATGAAATAGATGTTTCGATTGCAATAGTTTACGATCTGTACTATTTGTGTAGATGCTATGGATCGTACGAGAACACGAGCGGCGGTCTGACTAACTGGGCCCTCCAAGACCTGACGGGTGGGGTGACAGAGAACCACCAGGTGTACGAGAACCCCCGCCTCATACAGCGGCTACTGGACGTGTCCATGACCAACGCCTCCCTCGTCGGCACCTACATCTCTGTGAGAACCTATGTACACTCTGTTGTTGACGAGATGGGCGTACCCTAACGACATACATTCTGAAATGGTCTATTTATGAATTACATGTATTTTATTGCAGACCAATATGACACAAGGACAGAGAAGGAGATTGTCAAACGGGTTGGTGACTGGGCATGCGTACAGTGTCACCGGATATGCTCAGGTAAATGGTCCCCTTAATATGTTAAAAAACATAAATGACAACTCTATTTTGCTACTCACTGTTGTCAAAATGGTTTGGAACAACAAATTTTCTCAATTGAGGCTCAAATTACATTTCTGGGTTACATGCTTTAGTTTGCAACGACATATATTCGCGATCGGGGTGTGTTTGCGTACGTCGCATATTTTTTTTCTTACATTGTTTAGGCTAAAACGTGGAAATACGGCATTTATTGTATTCGAGGATAGACAGTAAAATCATAATATTGGTTTTGTATGGATTGTATCACAATATGTTTCTTTTTTCGTTGAGGTCACAATTATTGGTTAAGTTATTTGTAGAATTTTTCATGTCACAAATGAAACTCCTCAGGCTTTCCCACATTTATTTTTTTTCTTCAGATTCCTGTTAAAAATGGAATGATCATATTAATTCGACTAAGAAATCCTTGGGGTCATTTTGAGTGGAACGGAGCTTGGAGCGACGGGTAGTTATACTTGTTATACAACGAATATACTTAACTATGATGCGTCATATTTTGATTTAGACAGGGTATATATATCTTTACGAATATTGAATGTGGTGTGGTTTACTTTGAAGGTCCCCCCATTGGGAAGCTTTAAGTGAGGACCTCCGTAAACGGCTGAGACCAGACAAGGCTGATGACGGAGAATTCTGGTAAGCTCTAATTTACTGCAAAATCAATTGAATCATGCAAAAAAAACCCAGAATATTCACAATAATTTATAATGAAATGAATTTACAATTATTTGATTGTTATTTTAGCTTGTGAATTAGAGTTACTGCTCTTGCATCCTGTATTACAATCAGCCATATTGACCACGTTATATAATTGCATTGTAATCATGTATTGGCAAAGAATATTGCAAAGAAAATGTTACAATTTGTAGTTGTATTTTACACAGGCACCTGGTATTTTACTATTAAAAAATAGACATTCGTGCCATCTTGTTCAACCATGTTCTTTGAAAATTATTTTTAATAATCAATTTAAAAGACATTTGATCCATATTATTCCCCGATGTTCTTTAAACACATTAATTTATTTAATCCATACTCACAAATGATGTGCAAGTATTTGCAGCTGTTTATGTTAAAGTCTATATTGGGCAAACTTAAAAAAATGTTTGTTTGCCTTTTCCCGACTCAGTTGTTGGAGTGCAGGAAATTTAATTTTCAACAGAAAAAATTGCTTAGATTGTTAATTAAAAAAATTTAAAAGTCAAGGGCTTTTTTCGTCAGTCGGTCGGAAAGGAAAAAAAATCAGTTTGCTTGAAAGTGAACTAGAATATATATTAATTGAATTTACGTATAATATAATTCCAGGATGTCCTTTGTTGATTTCTCCAACATTTTCACCATGCTGGAGGTGTGTCACCTGAGTCCGGAATGTTGGAAATGCGAGCCGGCTATTCACCATCGGAAGTCGTGGGCGGCCGCCGTGGGACACCGGGAATGGCGGAGGGGGTACAACGCGGGAGGGGCAGCCTCTTCACGTGAGTCAGAGCATTTACCATACAGCTAGGATTGTCTTCAAAAGTCAGAGCATTAATCCTACAGCTAGAGTTGTCTTCCAAGGTCAGAGCATTGGGGTTGTCTCCAAGAGTCAGAGCATTTACTTTACAGCTAGGGTTGTCTCTAAAAGTCAGAGCATTTACCATTCAGCTAGGGTTGTCTCCAAAATTCAACCATATACAGCTAATTATAAGGGTGTCTCCAAAAGTCAAAGCATTAACCATATAGCTAGAATTGTCTCAAAAAGTCTGAACATGAACCATAAAGCTAGAGTTGTCTTC